>JALGQZ010000001.1:76938628-78138628 GCA_023105745.1 Austropuccinia psidii | reverse complement strand
CACCCAGGAGGGTGGTTGTGAGGCCCTTGTTGAATGTGCATTGTGGGTGCAATGCACACGTGACCCATGCAGAAATGCACCCGGTGCATTTGGTCACAAGTGACCGCGGCGAAATTACCGGCCGTATGGCCTGGTAATAGTATGTGAACAAAGGGGGGGGGCTGTAGCACAAGTGAATACAGCGTGAGCTTTCCTCGACCCATTGCTCAGGTTTGCTTTTGGGTCATAATTGAAATGCTCAGTGGCTGAACATTTTAATTGCACAGTAATTGAACTCTTGATATAACAATGTCAAATGCACCGTGCTGAGCCATTGCTCAGTCGTTTTTGTATGCACACAATCTGAGAATTTGGCACTGCATCGGATGACATTTCAGCCAGGTGCAGCATTTCACACGCTTTCGTGAACTGCTCCAAACTGAGCCTTCCAATGAACCATTGAAAAAAAATTCATTCCATGGATTTACTGAGCACTTCCACACGGTGCTTTTGACCATGACATGCTCAGTTTGCGTGTGCAAACCTGGTGAAACGCAATGCTGAGCATGTGGCACATGAGCTACGTATATGCAAATGATCGGAAGGTGCATGCAGGCTCAAGTAGTATTACACCTTGCTAATCTGTACAGCCAACACTGTAGTACGCAGTACACCTTTGTAAAAGTATGCTGCAGGGCAGAGCAAAAGCTGTTCAACAATGTAATGTGCAATCACGTCAAGCCATCGAGTCATAAATCTCAACTGCATCCCTTTGATGCACCTTGCTGGACAGCTTTGCCTAACTACGGCACAGATGCGCATGTAACGCAAGTTAATGTAAGTGGGTCATAATGGGATGACTTATTATTTGGGTCATACACAAACAGTGGATTCACTCCGGTGCCATTGTCGGGGCAAACTTTGACTGGCCGCACTTGTTCATCCCGCGTTCTCATTGTCGGGCAGCCACACGCTTTCATACGCACCCCCAACGGGTCATACACAGGTAACTTTCACACGCCTGGAAGACATTTTACTGCCTATTTTCTTGGTTGGGTTGTCAGCTTGACTGCAAACGCTCACCCGCTTGCGCGTGGAAACCTGAGGCCAATTAGTGTGGGGTTGCTTCAGCCTCATCCGCATTAGAATAATCCCAACCTATTATTGCTGAGGCTGGTTATGTTTGCGTGTGTATCTCCCACTGCGGGTCATTTTCTTCACGTTCTCACACGCCCCGCGCAAGTTGTGGCACCTGGCTTGCAGCCAAAAATTCCCTTGGGTGTGTGGCCTCTTTCTCTGGAGTTTTGTACACGCGTGAGGCAAAGACCTTGATCCCAATCTCGGGGATTAGTAGCCGCCTCAAATGCAATAGGGGTGAATTTATATGTGGATCACGCCTCACGGTCGGTGCCCTGTTTGATCATGCCGCACATCCCCCCCTGAAGCCTAGTTGGCATCAGTCATCAGAAAGCTTCACGCAAAATCAAACTCATGTTTGGTGGCACGCCACCAAACATATCTCACCCGCCCACACACAAACATCCCCACAGTGAGATTGCCCTTTGAAACCACCAACATTGCCTATTAGGTCCCTCTGCGACAATTAACCTGTGGATGATACACTCATTGTTCGCTGTCACACCAGCAAACATGCCCACATTCCTCTAATATGCCCCTCCACAATAAGTTGCTACAACCCACCCAATCTAGGACATGCTAATGTCAACCTTGTTCCACCAAAGGTTTTCTAACTTGCTGCAGATCCAGCAGTCATATTGGTGCACCCACATTTTGGCCACCTTTCCTTGATATATGCCCCAAATTGGATATGAAAATTATCAGCCCAAGAGGCTCACCCCCATCAAGACCATGCACGTAACCACAGGCCATCCCCCCTTGAACCCCCATTGCTGCCTCTCATATAAGCTCCCCACCTGTGCTTATCCCTCTTCATTACGTTTAGCTAACCCTTCCCGATCATATACACCAGGGCAAATCTCGCGTCAATCGTCGGCGATTGACTTCACGTCAAGCAAACGTCAAGCAGGATAAAACTCGAGCTCACGTCAAGCAAAAATCAAGCAAACGTCGAGCACACGTCACACTCTGGTCTTACACCAAATCCTGTGACATCCAATAATATTGGTTCCCCTGTGCCTTCAACTCAGATTCCTCACCACCTGATCATCCCGCAACCGTCCGATGATTGGTAAAAATTACACCAGACCCGCCTGTTTGCACACACACACATCAAAGAGGTCCTTCAGCCAGTCTTGATGTAGGCAGGGGGTTTGACTTCACCAGATCATCCATGAAGTGTGCATGTGCATTGGCGTGTGCGGGTGCGATTGCGTGTGCATTGGCGTGTGTAGGTGCGCTTGTGTGTGGGGGTACGCAACAGCCGATTCCGCTTCCAACATGATGATGGCGCAGTTAGAAATTTTGGATGCTGTGAAAGGTGAGTGTGTGGGTCATTTGATCATTGGACTTGGCTTATTTACACTGTACCCAATGTCAAAATAGTAAGTTCTTTGTGGCAATGTGAAATAATGGGCTTTGCTTGTCACAATGGCATGTCTCTGTCACTAAATTTTGAGGCAGTTATTTCACTAGCAAAATTGCTAATGAATCTGAGAGATTTGCATTTTTGTAGACTAAATATCATGAAATAATGGCTTTATCATTACAAGCAGTCCACATGACAGAGCTTTGTTATCATACAATCCACAGTTACCTTCTATTTCTTCTTCTGATATAATCAAGTGTCCATCATCAAAACCAACAGCTTCATAAATATTGAGATACGGCCAATCTGGTAGGAAATTCACATCAATCTTCAAAGTTTTTAAGATCAGAAAGTTATTGTTCAGTATGCTAGATGGCTCAGAGACTTTGAAAATGCTATCAATAATACCAAATTGTCGTGAGTTTCCCCTTTGAAAACATATCACACTGTTGCTGACATTTTTGGATTCAGTTGAAAATATATTGTTCCCCATATTAATGTTTGAAACTGGAAAATACCAAGGTGAGACAATCCTTGAAGTGGGATGACTTGTGGATTGCACAGTATTGTCTAAGCTGATCCAATCAACCATTTCCCTTGTTGCATGAAAAGTCTGTAAGTACTCAACCAGGCAATCATAGTTTTGTTGGTCATGGCGGGATGGTTTGTTATATTTATGGTCATTGAACAGGGCAGGTGGCTGTGATTCGAAAACCTGTTTTATTTCACATGGCACGGATGGGGATTCCAGGAGAACGGAAAGGTTGGAACATCGACAGATATGTTGAAGTAAGGTTTTATCTATATCATCTATTCAGAGTTGCAAGAAGCTAGGCTTATTCAGTTCAGGTGTTTAATTAATGTGAATATATTGATCTTTTCAATTGACCTACATATTTTGTTATTTGTTGGCATCTTTGCAAATACTCCAATCAAGCGGTCATAACCCCATGTGGCTGAGGCTTGTGCTGGGCCCCAACGTTGGAAGAGTTCGGGAATATGATCAGCAAAATGATGATTTGGTTTACTTTTCTGTTTTGGGAACAGGTGTTGATTGGAAAGGCGGAATTTTTTCCAATGTTCAGCAAATGCAGTCGCATCATCTATTGAAACAGTCCAGCTTGTGGCAATGTTGATAGCACTAATCAAATGGAATGTATTCTTGGCTAGTTCATTTGCAAGTTCTTCTGACTGACGCATTCTTCTTTGAATGTTGGCAGATTGGTGTGCATCTAATGACATCTGTTGACTGAGCATTAGAAATGGAATATAGACCTTATATAAGAGAGCCCATTCAGCGGCTTTTAAGCTATCATGAGAGGGGGAACCCATTTTGCGGGGTACTCTTGTCCATGATGAGGGAATTATGGTCTCAGATATGATTTGTTGGAGATGCTCAAGAGCCTCACCCTTGATCTGGTGATCACTCAGTGCAGTGATATCCAATTCAGAGGGTATTTCAGAAGTGGGGATGTAATCCACATCAAATGGAGGAATCTCCGCAGAACCACTAGATGGATTTTCTGTGTGAGGGGTGGGCATTGGGAAGTAGTTTTTTTGGGTGGAAGTAGTGGGGAGTGGCTCATTGAATATTTTTGCTGCGTCTCTTCTCAGGGAGCGGGCCTCTCTCAATGTGATTTTATCAAGAGAGCTGTTGGAGGTCTTGGAATCTGAGTCTGAACTGTTGGTGTCATTGGATTTCCTGCGGGACCTCAAGTAAATTTTTGATTTTGACTCTGGAATGCACAATTTGAAAGTTGCATGATCCTTCAAAACTCCAAGTATTAAATTATGCATTATGTCAAGATTAACCATTCTGGTTGCATCCCAATACGGAAGGTCTTCTAAAATTGAATATCGCACTCCATACTCAGAGAAAATTGCTTGTCTTTGCTGTGGGGTTTCCCGAAGCCATTTGGCAATGGTTGATTTATGACTTTGGTATGAGCGCGTGTAGTGAAATTGAGGACCAATTTCTTCAATTTGAGCTTTGTGAATGGTGCAAAAATTACAAAAGTGGCTTCCTGAATGGGAAATAAATCCAGTAAGCTTGCGCATGGCAACCACATCCGCAATGGCTGTGAGGATGGCAACACGGATAAAGGATCCTGATGGACCTGTTGAGGTGGGTGCAAAATGGCAACCTTGCCATAGCTCTTTGAGCTCGTTGATGAGTGGCATTAATAGATAATTCAATTGAAGCGCAGTTGGCTCCTTCGGACCAGAGATGATTCCTGCAACATAGACATTCTCGGGCTTCAAACTTTCACTTGGGGGGAGATTAAGACAAATAAGCATGATAGGTCCAATGCTAGCCAACCGGGTTGACTTTCCATGTGCATTAAACCAGTCCACATAAATGGAGAAGGCAAATGCACCAGGAATGGACATGAATGGGGGTCGTTGATATTTCTAGTTCCAGTGAAGCGCCTCCAGACCAATCCATCCCAGACGTCACATTTGGGAGAACCTTCAGGAGTTTGGGATTGTTGATGTTGATGCAGAGTTTCCATAATTTCAGCACGCTGCAGAAATCTGGCAAGCCAATTTTTAAATGGTTGATAAATGAAATGTTTTGTTGGTATAAATTTTTGCTTCATGTTGGTTGTGTTTTGGGTGTAGGGGGCAGATGAATAGATGAATTTGCCTAATGATTGTGTGCAAAGGGGATCATGATCATTTGGGTCATTATGGCGTTGACAGTGGGGTTGGTCAGTTGTGACTGATTCAGTAAGGCCATTAAGTGAGAAACATTGAGGACAACATATATAGTTTTGAATCACTGGCTCCAATTGGAGATGTTCAAATATGGTACTCAGATATTGAGGTATATGGAATTCAGGAGCGGGGGGACCAGCTGAGCTTGAGATACTGGACTTGATCGGCAGGTTCAGGGCGGGGGTGAGTATGCGTGAAGCCCTGCGGGGTAAATTATACCTTAATGATAGAATGGCAGATATTATCATTCCTAGGTCTTGTGGGGGAAGGGTTTGACAGCGACTATATGGTTTCTGTGTAGTTAAATTGAGACCCGCTGGAGTTGAGAAAGTGCTTTGGGTCAATTGTGAATAATCAGCTGGGAAGATTTGATCCAATAGAATTTGTGGGCACCCAGATCCTGATGCAGAAGTAGGGATGTTTGGAAGAGATTTGGGTGCAATGGTTTATTTGAGCTTTTTAATGTGCTGTTTATATTGGAAAGGTGTGAAGGCAACTCCAGGCCTATCACCCTCAGGGGAAGAGTGTGTTTCAGTTGAGCAGTGTTGACACATGCATATACGCATTGAGGAATAGGGCCGGGTTGTCATTGTTGCAGGAATTGGAAGTACGGTTGGTTTGTGTATAAATATCTATGGTTGATGTGAAAGTGTTTGGGAGTGTTATTAATAGCAATAAAATTGAGTGATTATTTATGAATGGGGAGATGATTCCAGCCAGCTGAGTATCTTATCCCATTTTTAATGGTGCATGAGCTGCAGCGGATAAAGTGTAACATGTCTCATCTGGAGGGCGGAATTGGTTAGGAGTTGAATTGGGTAAAATGCCATGCTGCTCAATGCTCATACATATCCTAGTTTATTTACACATTTTGATAGTGGGGGTTTGACCATTGAGGGGGTTTCATTGGTGAAGTGTTACCATTGAATTGAGGGGATTAACATTTAATCCATGTACGCTGGCACGCCATCGTACATGGTTAAACCTTATTACAGACATAACAATATAACTCTATTACATAAGGGGTTGGAGTGCAGCTAAAGTCTTGGTATTTGGTTTGAGTGCGGCGGGCTTTTAATTGGTTGGAATGTGATCTGGATTGTCTTGCCTTTCTTGAAAAGTTGATGTCTGTTTTGTGGGTAAATCCTTCATGAATATACCCCTTTACAGATGTACAATTCTGTGGAATTTCAATGCATATATTGGCAGTTTGGATAATTCAGAAAATGTGACAATGGGGAGGCGGAAATGTTACCAAATATGATTACTTATGGATGATGGGTCCCCTTTCAGATCAAGGAAATATCACATTATATGCTGGTAGGCCGTGCAGGGTGGTTTCCGACAAAAGCGGAGGAGCTCAAGAGGAGGCAGGGAGGATTCCCCTCAAAAGAGTCTTATTTGACTTCCACACAACACTTGGTTCCAACTATTCATAGAATTTCTCTATTCTAAATTTGAAAAAATCTCATCTCATATCCCTCTATTTTATCACAATACTGAACTGTTTTATCAAGTTAAAAATATTACTGTACTTTTTCGGCCCTTATGTCATCTTCCAAGTCACATAAATCCCGTTCAGGTTCTGTTCATGAATCAGACAGTGCATCTAGCATAGAATATGTTCAAACACAATCACCATTGAGTCCCATCATTCCTCTCGCAACCCCTATCGCATCCTCAATGAATGTATCAGGTCTTAACATTGATGTGGGAAATCCAAAGGCTCCAACTTCCAGCACTTGGGCGATCCCAAATATTTCTGTCACTCCAATTCCCCCGAATCCCACTAATACACAAATGCATGTGTCTGAGGGGCCGGAAAGCACACCTCAAATCTCATCAAATGCTAACCCCCAATCAAAATTTCCACGTGAGTTCCTCCTTAAACCCGGTCGGAATCCAGTCGCATCCCAGGATCCCTTTGGACGAAGTAAACAGCCAACCCTCAATATTCCATCAGGATCTCAGGTTCATGTGGGCAATGAAAGGCGGCTTGATGGGGGGAGACGAAAAAGACCTTTGGAAAATGTAACTTGGAGTGGTCTGTCGGAGGGAAATCCAGGATTGACTCTTCATCAAAGTAAGTCATTTTAATTTTGAAGTATAAACTTTTTCACAATTTGATATGTTTGTTTCATGGGTTAGATATGGCACCTAAAGGCAAGTCAGTCCGATCTCAGGAGCCAATTGAAGATTGTGAGTATGACCAGTCTTCATTAATTATTTGATGTGTTTACTGATGATTTGCATGGCAGGTGATGAACTTTATGCATCTTCACCTCTGGTCCATAAAGAGAAAGTCACTGGACATCATCATCAATATTCCTTCAAACCAAGAACGGGTCATGCCAGTACATCAAGAGAAAGAATTGTGGATGATGAGGATGAGAACATGTCTCCGACTCAAAGTGAAAGAAATGATGAACCAACGAGGGAAAATTTCACCCCTCATGAGCAAGGCACTCAATCAAATAGTGAGTTCACCCATCCTCAGCTGGGCCTTGCCCAGAGTATGCTTGAACAATCCGAGGTCAGACAGCAAAGGAACCAGGCCCGCAAAGCTCACAATGTGGCGAAACGTGCAAGCCAGAAGGAGCAACAAAAATGGCTGAAGGCAGAACTTCCAGAGAATGTCCATGGAATGAGATCAGCAGGACACGCCCATTGCCTGTTCCTACTCAAAGTTAGGGATAAGGATTTTTCCTCACTACCAGCACCACCCAGCACAGAAGCGCGTGAAATTGCAATTCAAGTGGCTGGTCATCTCGGTTATGTCCCCGAGGATGTTTTCAATGAGCCATCAACACAGGTTCAGTCTCAGGGTTTCCAAAGCTACTGCGAAAATGAGCTCCACAAGCTAGGACTAAAGCGATTCACTTGGGACTGGGAGAGCTCATGGCAACATCCGTTCAACGAGCTGATGTCTATGGTGTTTTACCGCACATTCCGTCTCGCACTTGTCAGCACCGAGTATCATCAATACTGTTGGAACAAGGATCATAACAACTATGGGGTCGTGGCGGCTTTAATGGAGCGATATTTCACTTATTTGAAAAGAGAATGGAAGTCTATTCAAAAGGAGGCGGAGTATTTGGTAAAAAAGTAGGAGAATCAGAAGCTCGCAAAGATTCGTCAAAGGGTTAGTTACTGTATCTCATCTTCATTGTGGAAAAAGTCTTATGATGATCTACTTGATTATGTGCAGACCTGTGAGCGCCATCGTGAATGGTGTGATACGGCTAAATTTCCCATTGTAGCATCACAATTCAATGACCCTTGAGTAAGCTCAGATACTGAGGAGGTACTGGAAAATGGCCGTCAAGTTTACCGCAAAGTGGGATTACGCTGGCGCTCCCAGTTATTTAATGAATTGGTATTGAAAATGGATAGAGACATAGAGTTTTGTAATCGGATTAAAAAAAAGGGTAAGAAGACTATTGATAGATTGGCAGAATTACAATCAACAGATGATATTCCGGAAGGCCTATCATTTCAGGTATTTGATCAAGATTGGCTCAAGGGCTGTAGTAAGATGCAGACTATTTCCCTCAAAATACTTGACATGCCAGTTATTAGGCCGAATGGTGATGCTCTGCAATAACTTAGTAATTTGTCATGGTATAGCACTGTGATAAATTAAAATTTTGTGAATTATTTGTGCAGGTGTAATGAAATCGGATTATTATCTCTTAAGGATGCAACAACTTGCTAAATATGTTAGAATATAGACAATATCAATTGAAATGTATCACCGTCTCCCTTAGGAATAATACTCTATTGCTCATTTTCATTGAGGAAATATTGAAGAAGTTCGATCCAGCTCATGGTGTTAATAATTGTGGACCTGTGCCAGGGTCAACAGGAGTTATCAACTTTGTCAAACACAAATTATATAATATCAGTAAGGCTCACGCAGTTAATGATTTTTTCTTTTCTTGGACCTAGTGGTGATTGGAAGATGGCATTCCCATAAGGAAGGATTTCAGAATAGTAATACAATCAAGGTGAAAGATGAGCTTGAAAGGTACCTTCCGCATGTTGACCTCAACTGAATGAGGAGTGATATAGTGGATGACCTGTACAGGTCGTTGTTGGCAAATACGATGTAGACGATCAACAGCCTGAGCCTCAATGGCTGGGTTCCGATTGGGCTCCTGGAAATGTGGATGTCAGGGTCCGAAAATCAGGGGAGAATTTTGGGGGGCCCCTCACCATTAAATAGACTATATTAGCACAAGTTATATTCAGGCCAGTTCCAGCCGCGGCAATGGATGCAATGAGTACTTCACATTCAGGATTATTGAAGAAATTCTCAAGTGCCTTGTCCTGGGCTCGTGATGTAATTGTTCCATCAATTCGTGCTGAAAGGATAGAGTTATGGGCCAGAGCAATACCAATTCTACAATTTAAAAAAGTCAGATGGAGTCAATTGGTAATGGATGCATATTAGAATTAACGCACAAATCTAGAAATTGGGTCCATTGGGTATAAGCCACCGATTTGTTTGGACCACACCTTGTTTGTTTGTTCTTCATTAAGCTTTGTAGGAGGTGTGCAATTTTACTACTCATCATGCATGTTTCCACATCCACAATAGTTCGTGTGAGTTTTGGGGGGTTATCCTGAGTGCTCCTGCCCTCGGGGTCTTCCAAATGCGCCTCTGCAATTGTATTAAGCATGATGTGATGGTTACAACATATTCGCAGCTTATTAATATTTCTGAAAAAATCTCCTGGTCCTTTGCTTTTTGATGATAGGAATTCTTCATATAATGTGGAATATTCTTGCTGCATGGTTGGGTTGAGTGGGAGCAGCTCATAATGATGGCTAATAGTGGGGAGGGATTCGAGATGTGTGGTTTTGGTTCGGCGCAAACTTAAATGCTGCAATGCCAAATGCAAAATATCATTGCAACCTTTGGAAAGACTACTCAGGATGAATGGTGACCAGTTATCTTGATCGGCGCTCTGGGGTTGAGTGATGAATGATATTATGCCCAAAAGGTCATAAATGGTGTTGTGAATAGGTGTGCCCGTTAAGAATATTCGACGGGATGAAAGGAGGCTATTAATGGCGCGGTGCGTGGCAGTGTATTGAGAGCTAATATAGCTATAAGATGGGGCAAGGGTTATTGTATATAAAAGGTAATTTGAATCATTTAAGCTCAGCCACTCACTGTGCTTCATCCAAGATTATACGATGCCAATTGATTTGAAAAATGAATGATGTAGAGGGATTGGTTTGCTTAAATTCTTGGGTGATAGTATTGTAAGAAGTGATTATGATATCATATTTTAAAATGTTGGCCTCGGATAATGAGTAACGAGTGGGACCATGGTAGCTTTTGGCATGCAGTGCTCCAGCCTGAGAATGCTTGGATATTTCTGATTACCAGTTGGTAATTAAGCGAGGGGGGCAGATGATCATGGTGGGCGTGGACCGATGGGGGTTTGCAATCATCCGCTCCTTGGAGGTACCAATTAGAGCAATGGCCTGAATGGTTTTACCTAATCCCATATCATCCCCAAGCAGTCCCCCAAGAGGGGTATTGGTCAAAAGGGATTCAAATGAGCTAATGACCCTGTTTGTAATGATGTGCCTGGCATTGAAAGTGGATCCTGGGGGTGAGGTGGCCCAAAGGTTACGGGCTGATTGGCCATTGGGGATTTCTCGATCCCAGAGAAAAGCTAGTCCGGTCTTTTGATGAGGGAGGAGGGGGGTTTGAATAATGGCATGGGGAGGTCTGATCCACTGGGTAATTGTATCAGTTTCTGCTTGGAAACAAATGATGAAACAGCAGGATATGAAACTGGCGTCGAGCTTGAAGCGGGAAATGTCGGAGTCAAGAGTTGACATTGACTATGAGTATCACAGTCATATTCTTTGGCATTTTAAGCTTGAAATCTTGTGTTAAAAAGCTTTCCATTATGAATAAAATGTTTGGATACCTTGTGAAGAAAATCAATGCTAGATTGGGTTTCTGAGATGAGGAGGGATCATTTGCATCAGTCATAAATACTCCCTCAACAAATAAGATTTGATTAGGATTGGATTGGCAATTTTCAATCCATGCCCCACCAGGACCACAGTGCATGAAAGTTTTTGGTTCCCCAAGGAATGGTATCAACATTTTGGAAAGGGGTCCAGGGAGAGAGCCAATAGCATGCTGGTGATTGGGGAGATAAACGAATATGTTGTGTTGATTGTGCCATATGATAATCCAAGAAGCTAAGTGGGAATTCTCAGGCTTTAAGGTTATATCACTATTTATTTGAATACAAATATTAATCATCCCAATGCAAAGTGGTTGTGAAGGGGTTGACATGATGGCTATTTTAAATTATTCGGGGACAGTTGGGAATTATATGATCGGGAAGGGGCAGCCTAAGGGAATGAAGTCCAAAAAGCGCAGGTGGGGAACTTATATGAGAGGCAGCAATGGACTCAAAGGGGGATGGCCTGTGGTTATGTGCATGGTCTTGATGGGGGGGGGGCCTCTTGGGCTTATAATTTTCATATCCAATTTGGGGCATATATCAAGGCAAGGTGGCCAAAATGTGGGTGCACCGATATTTTGCTGGATCTGAAGCAAGTTATAAAACCTTTGGTGGAACAAGGTTGACATTAGCATATCCGAAATTGGGTGATTTGTAGCAACTTATTGTGGAGGGGCATTTATGAGGCATGCGGCCATGTTTGCTGGTGTGACAGCAAACAAAGAACGTATCATCCCCAGGTTAATTTTTGCACAGGGACCTACTGGGCAATGTTGGCCGTTTCAAAGGGAGATCTCACTGTAGAGATGTTTGTGTGTGGGCGGGTAAGATATGTTCGGTGGCGTGCCACCGAGCATGAGTTTGATTGCGTGGAGCGCTTGAGAACGTGCAGAAAATGACCCAGAGTAGGAGATCCCGACACAATCATAGGCTGGGATTATTCTAATGCGGATGAGGCTGAAGAAAATCCACACTGATTGACCTTAGGTTTCCATGTGCGAGCGGGTGAGCGTCTGCAGTGCAGCTGACCACCCGACCAAGAAAATAGCCGGTCGGAAGACTGGCAGTAAGATATGTCTTCCAGGCGTGTGAAAGTTGACTGTGTATGACCCGTTGGGTGGTGCATATGAGAAAGTGTGTGGCCGCCCGCCAATGAGCACGCGCGGCCAGTCAAATGTTGCCCCAATATCACCCACTTATATTAACTTGGATTACACGCGCATCTGTGCCGCAGTTAGGCAGAGCTGTCCAACAAGGTGCACCAAAGGGATGCAGTTGAGATATATGACTTGATGGCTTGACGTTATTGCATGTTAAATAGTTGAACAGCTTTTGCTCTGCCCCGCAGCATACATTTACAAAGGTGTACTGCATACTACAGTGTCGGCTGTACAGATTAGGAAGGTGTAATACTACTTCAGCCTGCATGCATATAGCCAATGGGTATCTGCCTTCGGATTGTTTCCATATACGTAGCTCATGTGCCACATGCTCAGCATTGTGTTTCACCCGCTTTGCACACGCAAGCTGAGCATGTCATGGTCAGCTTGGACCGTGTGGAAGTGCTCAGTCAAGCCATGGTCCGGACCATTTTTGCAATAGTTCATTGGAAGCCTCAGTTTGGAGCACTTCACCAAAGCGTGTGAACTGCTGCACCTGGCTAAAATGTCATCCGATGCTGTGCCAAATGCTCAGATCGTGTGCTTACAAAAATGACCTAGCAATTGCTCATCATGGTGCATTTGATATTGTTATATCAATAGTTCATTAACTGTGCAATTAAAATGTTCAGCCACTGAGCATTTCAATTATGACCCGAAAGCAAACCTGAGCAATGGGTCGAGCCAAGATTACGCTGTATTCACTTGTCATACAGCCGTCCGACCCTTTGTTCAAACACTATCACCCAGCCATAAGGCCGGTATGCTCGCCGCGGTCACCTGTGACCAAATGCACCACGTGCATTTCTGCATGGGGCACATGTGCATTGCACCCACCATGCAGATTCAACGAGGGCCTCACAACCACCCTCCTGGGTGATCGGGTGGCTATTTAAGGAAAAAAAGGGGATTCGACTGAGCTTGACAATTCAATCAATAGCAATACTCAGCCAGAACCCCATTGTTCTTCTGCCTCACGCCAAAATTGAAGCTCAGTTGCAGCATTCGCTGCGGCTGAGTTTCAATTTTGCCCACACGCCTTGAAGCTGAGCCTTTGTCGGGTACTGCAACTGCTGCGACTGAGCTTCAATTTTGCCCACACGCTCTGAAGCTGAGCTTTTTTTGGGTGCTGCCACTGCTGCGACTGAGCTTCAATTTTGCTCACATGCCTTGAAGCTGAGCCTTTGTCGGGTGCTGCAACTGCTGTGACTGAGTATCAATTTTGCCCACACACCTTGAAGCTGATCCTTTGTTGGGTGCTGCAACTGCTGCAACTGAGTATCAATTTTGCCCACATGCCTTGAAGCTGAGCCTTTGTCGGGTGCTGCAACTGCTGCGATTGTCTCAGCTTCCCCATCTCCTTCTTGTGCGTATTCCCCCTTGTCTTCCTGCCTTTCCAGTCTTTTCTTTCGCACTTGACTAACCCCACTACCCTTCCTTCTCGCTTTTTGTTTTTCCTGCTGATAATTTCAGAACCCCACTTCTATCTACTTTGTACGTTTTCTCCAATTGAACTTTTGTCAACATTATGATCCGATATTAATCATTTTCTTTCTTCACGACTCTCTTCTAGGCTTTTAAAAACCTCCTACTAGAGCTTTTTTAATTTGAATTCCGTTTTAAAATTATAAATCATTGTATGTCCTCCTTTTCTTTCTTGATTGCTTACTTTCTATTCAGTTACTAACCTGTTTTGTTTTGTTTTTAGATGTTGTGCACGTTATGCACCAAGCGGGGCATCCCCTGCATTCGTTCCTTGACGACGACCGACGCTTGTGATGCTTGCCGACAAGCACACAAGAAATGTTCGTTCGTCATCCGCCCCTTCCGACCATGAGGCCAGAGGAGTTCTCGCCCAAGACGCCCTCGCGAGGACTCCTTTGTGGTCGATGATGATGAAACGATATCCGAGCGCAAATGGACACCGGGACCTCAAGCAGGCCGACGGGAAAGATTCCGGACGATTAGCCCAGTCCCCTCAAGCATCGATTTGTCCACCCCCCCTCCTAGGCCACCATCCGATGGTCACTTCACTCCTCGACCTGAGCGAAGTGATTATCCGGCCAATGAAGGATGGCAATGGAAAGAGGACATTCGAGCTTGGGCTGATCGTCACCATGTCTTGTCACCGATGGGATTCAAATGCCAAAGTAAGTTTTCTTTCTCCTCCTTATCTCATTTATCTTCACGCAATAATACTGACTTTTTTCCATTACTCATAGAACAAACCACCCCAAATCCCCCCCAACAAGACTCTCCCGTTCCTAGTTTGCCTCGCGAGCAAACCCCCCGGCAACCCACTCCAGGCCCAAGTGGCACCTGATGGTCGCAGGACTTATTCCGCGGTAAGCAGCCAACTTTCTTTTTTCTCATTTGCACTTTCGCATCAAGTTAACTGACTCTTCCTTCTTTTGTAGAAGCCTCCCAACACAAAGAGCCACCCATTCCTGGCCCGAGTCATTCCTCCGAGCCACCCAAGGACATTCTGACTTGTGAGCCAGAACCTGAGGTGGCTCCGACGCAATCCACGGAGGAACCTTTTGGTAAGTCACAAATTCTCTTTCTTTACTCCTATCCACTTTTCCTCATATTTTCTTCGACCCTCTCCAGCTCTTCCTGCCACTCCCCGCTCGATTATCATCATCGACGATACGCCAGTCGGATCCCCCCCTCCCCCTCCCCCTTCTTCTTCACTGACTCCGCCACTTTCCCCTCCTGTTCCCCCTCCCTCCACTCCTACCCTGGTTCCTTCCTCGAATATCCCTCCCATTGCCGCCGAGAACCCAACCGCCTTCTCCCCCCCAGTGCCTAGCTCCTCTCATTCCTACGATGACGCTCGCCAGGAATTCACCGATGTGCGCCCGATCCTAATGATTCCTCGAGCCATCGTCCACAAATCGATCAACTGAATCTTGTTGGAGCATCGTCGGTTGCTCCACATGATTCCTTTCGTGGATGCAACTCATCGAAATGAGATGCACCGGGAATTCCTGGAGGAACTAAACTCCCTCCTTGGCGAGGCGATGGAGGCTTATCCAAAGGAGGACATCACCGGGATAGTCTCAAAATTCTTAGAAAAATAAAATGCAAAAAAAAATCGTATTCTTTCCTCTTTTTACCTTTTGTAATACACTCCTTTAGATAAATTTTTGGTATTCAATGAAAGATATTTTCAATTTCCCTTATGTTCTTTGTTCACGTGAATTTATTATAATTCCTCAATGATTCATATTTACTATCAAGGCATGGCTTTTCAAATATTTGTCGAATTTTGATGGCCATCGAATATTCAAAATCGAATTTCCCTACCCTTCAAATATTCAGAATCAAATTTCCCCACCCTTCGAATATTCATTTCCGAATATTCAAAAATTCGATTTTTTTTTTCACCTGTTTGAAATGAATATTATTCGAAAATTCAAATTTTTTTTTTGAATATTTGAAAATTGGCATGAATTACTTTAAAAAATAATTTATTGACATACAGAACTCTCCAATTATTAATGACTTTATCACATAATTCCTCTTCAAAATATCTACATTAATAATTGTTTAAAAAATTCTCAATTGGAAAGTCAGAAATCATTTGTATAATAGAAATATTTTCCTGATTTATTATGCTTTTTAATCATTTATTATATTAATAATTTAAATATTAATATGAAGGCATTACTATTTCTAATAGTTTAATACTTCTTAATTAGATTTGAATTAATAATTAATTTTTAAAATATATGAATCTTTAATTTAGCTTTCTATCTCCCTTATATATACCTACCACAAGATCTCTGTAATCCCAATTTTTTAACTGTAAGTTGAAAAATTTCAATTTGAGGAATTTTTGTTGGAAGTGTGTGCTAAAAATATTCTGAATAGAGAGAAAAATGCCGGAAATCTTTTGAATATATGGTATAAAGGTATTCATTACCTTATGGAAGTTGAACTCAGAAGTTATTTTTTCTTAATGCTATTTGTCACAACTAGTCATATGATACATTTCATTGATTTAGATTAAAAAGTATGAAATTTATTTGGAGGAAGAAGAAAATCTATTTACAATTGAAGAATGATCATCTGCACTAAAATTGGATATTTTTCCTTCTGCTAAATTTTTGAAAATATTATATGCTTTTTTAGAAATTTGTAAAGAAATAGATAATCTTGTAAAATAATTATTTTGACCACCTTCTGGATAAAGAGTAAAATTACGGGTGCTTTTGGCTTTCCACACCATTTGTACAATTCCTGGTTCTTTACCAGTTAAATTAATATTAAACCTATAATCAGGAAAAACAAAAAATTCATTAAAAAAGTCATAATTTTCAAAAATTAAACTACCATCAGATTTAGAAATAGGAATAGAAAGAAAATAAGCATATTCTGAACAATCAGTTTTATCACAATGAGGAAAATTGGAAAAACTATCAATAGTAAAGGTTAATTGATTTGCAAAAGAAGTAGAATTAAAATCAGCAAGATCTAAAATCTCAAAACCAGGAATATTATATTCTTTCATCTTACTAGAATTATGTTGAAATATTATAGAAGTAAATTTTTGATAAAGATTTTTCAGAATATTTTGAATTTTGCTAAGTTCTGAAGTTAAACTATTATATAATTGGAGATTATTAGAAATAGCACTAGAATTGATATATCTACCAATAGTAGAATCTCCAAGCCTGGGTGGTCTCCATCCAATAGCATACATAGTACCACCAATTTTATTTCCAGTTTCTTGTTGTTTATTCAAAAAAAATTTATATTTATATAAAAAAGTACTTAAAAAATTAATTTCTGATTTTTCAATATCTTTTAAATTTTTGAAAGGAATAAATTGAACTATTGCAAATGATTTAAAATAAGTATCAGGAATTGTTTGATCATTTAAAATAGTAAATCCAAAATCTAAAGAGAAATAATTTTCTTTAATATAATTTCTATAACTAGGAGTTTTGGTTAGAAAAATAGGTCTAAGAAATTTTCTATTGTTATCATTTTTTGGAATTGGCTTGAAAAAATTTTCATTAGATAAATTGCAGGTTCTAATATAAGGCTTAGCTAAATCACATCCAAGGATTTTAGATTGTTTTTGACAGGTATGTTGATGGGATCTTTGATTATTAGAAATTATTTTTTTTCTATTATGGATTCTAGATGACTTTTGTTTTAATTTTCTAGGCATAGTGGAGATTTGAAATGAAAAATATAAGAATTGAATTTGTTTAAAAAAAACTTTTTAAAGTTGAAGAAAAATAATAATTTTTTTAAAAAAACTGAATAACGTTAGCCTCATTGTAAAATGAGTTTAGCCACTCTTTTACTTACTCCCATACAAACAGTTGTTTTTAAAAAAGATATTTAATTAATTTAAAATATTGAAAAAAAATAATAACAAATTAATTAAGATTCTTTAAAGAAAAAGAGTAACTATTGTTACCCTTTTTTTGGATAAAAAAAAAGAGTAACTATTGTTACAATTTTTTTGGATAAAAAAAAAGAGTAACTATTGTTACACTTTTTTTGGATAAAAAAAATATTTTTAATATGAAATGAGAAATATAAAAATTTGATTTGTGTAAAAAAAAGTTTTTAAAATTAAAGAAATAATAATTTTTTAAAAAAAACTGAATAACGTTAGCCTCATTATTAAATGAGTTTAGCCATTCTTTGACTTACTCCCATACAAACAGTTTTTTTTAAAAAAATATATTTAATTAATTCAAAAAAATCAAAAAAAAATTAATAATAATTTAATTAAGAATTATAAAAAAAGAAAAAATAATTTGTTTTTTTTTGGGAGATTGCGAGAAAAAGACCAAAAAAAATCAAATTGGTTTTTTTAATATTGTTGTCATACAACAATACAGACCTCCCAATAATCCTGCCACTGCCAAAAAGAGAAGTGGCGGGTCATACAGCTCCAATAACCTGCTGTATAGCAAAACCAAGGGTCCCAGGCTGTTTAGGACCCTCAATTAGTCAATTTATGATCAAGAAAAAATGTCATAAATTGACTAATTTGTTTGTATCTTCTATTGACATTCTTTCATTCCCATTGTAGCTGTGTGAACCCAGAGGAAAATGACCTACTGGTTGTATCCCAGAATCTTGTTTTGTTGTACTTGTCTCAGTTGTGTGAGCACAATTAACCAAGTTGAAGACATTTGACAGCAACTCCAACCTTTGAAACCTTCCAGCCCTCCACCTGTTCAAATTGATTATGTAGCTCCTCCGCAAAGCGTTGTACAGGCTCCTATGCATTTGGAAACTATTCCTTTACCTCAAGCAGCACCACCCTTAGCAAACCCTGCCTCCTTGGCTGATCTAACTCGCGTATTGGAAGCTAATCCTGGCTTGTTTTTTAATATCTGACGGTGCTCTGACGTACTGAGCTCATGATGAGGCCCTTTTGGTGCTCAGAAGACGACAATGAAAATTTTCAGACAGTTTGAATGATTTGAATTATATCATCTCAAAAATCTTGAATTTGAAATTATTTTCTTCAAACATAGTAAATACAACGGAAACTGCAAAAGTGCTAGTGCTGGCTTGGTCAGTAGCATTGTCACTTGTCCATTGGACGTAGTGAAGACAAAACTACAGGCCCAAGGCAGCGTCATCAATACCAATTCGACTCTGGCCTCATACAAAGGCTTAACTGGTCAGTAATCACTTCGGTTTTTTCTATTCAATCAATTTGATTCGATAAAGCACTCACCGCGTTTGATTTCGTCCTACTGGTGTCTTAAAATCATAATTGATCATCTATTAATGTCTTTAAAAACAATTTGGCGAGAAGAGCGTCATTGTGGACTCTATCGGGGCTTGGGTCCAACAATTATCGGTTATCTACCAACTTGGGTTATCTATTTCACCTTGTATGATGCCGCTAAAGCCAGGCTGGCTAGTTTAAGGCCTAGTAAGTCAACTTATAAAAATTAATTGCTTTTATTGATATGTTTTTGGCCTCTGAGAAACTGATGTAATTTCACGTCCTCTTCTTATTAGATCATCAGGAAACCATTCTTTCCCATGTTCTAGCTGCCATGACAGCCGGTGCAATTTTGACTACAGCAACTAATCCACTCTGGCTAATCAAGACTCGCTTTATGGTTTGTCTTGAAGATAAGCTGATTTACATATCTTGGCTCTTACCATTCATTGCTTGTTTGTTTTCTTCAATCAATTAGGCCCAGCGTACTCATCGAGATCCTTCTGAAGAGCGCTACCGCCAAACATTTGATGCTTTTCGTAGGATATATGAGAAAGAAGGTCTGCAAGGTTTTTACCAAGGCCTCGTGCCTAGTTTGCTGGGTATCACCCATGTTGCAATTCAGTTTCCCTTATATGAACAAATAAAATTATATTATCGTACGTCGAGGGATTTTTCTTTGATTTGCCCACTATACTCATCCTAATTATTTTCACTCTATTCAACGGCTTGCTTTATCATGTTGTTTTCTCTTGGGTCAAAGAGAAAAAGTATCCCAATGATTTGCCATCGGCTCAAATTTTAGTCGCTTCTGCTTGCTCGAAAATGTTGGCATCACTGATAACGTACCCTCACGAAGTCTTGAGAACAAGGCTCCAAGTGCATGCATTAGAAAAAAAGGCTCGAAACGCAAACTGCTTGGTGTTATCACCAAACCTACTCTGTGAATCAAAGCTGGTCTACCCTTGAGTCAGAGATATTCTAAAGGGGATTATGAAAAATGAAGGATTTCTTGGGCTCTATCATGGAATGGGAGTTAACCTTATTCGCACTGTTCCCAGTAGCACACTTACCATTCTCACGTATGTTTTTTTTGATATAAAAAATCCTTTTAACTCAATGTGGTCTTCAGTTTAACAGCGAAACATGACTGAAACTTCTTTTGCAATTTATTGTTTGCATATTTATACTTGTTTTGGGGGGAATGACCAATACCGTGGGACATTCATCTTGATGGATTGGCTTTGTTTTGCAAATTCAGGTATGAACAGTCGATGCGATACTTGACTTCCTTGACTAGATCTGCCTAGAGGTCTTGTCGTTAACTAGGAAAACTCAAGGGGTTTTCGTTGCATCAGGCTGAATAATCAGAACTTAACGGTTTTTTTTCTTGGTTTTAGTTGACAAAAGTGAGAAAATTAAGACTAGAAAATAGTATTAATGGCTTTGTTGTTTAATTATGTCTTTTGCAAAAACCATGAAACTCACTTAAAAGCATTGTTGGTAGTAGTGATATGCGAGAAACCGGGTATGTTTTTAAATGTGGAAAAATAATTAGTAAACGCCAGTTACTGCTAATAATTTTCTTACAATCCCTTTATTCCTGTTGTTCAATTAATAAGGCATACTTGTGTTATCACAACCAATCCAGTTTCTTTCTTGGCATTTACAAGTTATAAATGTGTCGATGAGTGTATTAATTTTTAATGTATAGAACAGATTTTAATTTAATTTATCTAGACTCTTACCAACCAATTTATAGCCTTTTTTCTTGAAAAAAATGTTACTGCCAAAATGTGAAATAATAACAAGAGCTTAGCTACTGGGTAATAAAAAATCACTAAAATATATTAGACTACCTTCTAGGTGAAGGGTGAATTATTCCGGTGCTGAGGATATGTTTTCATGGGGGGTATTTTGAAAGATGGGGGTAGAGAGGCTTTTTATTTATACCTTTTGGGGAACTCAGGGACCCCCTAATGAAGTTGTCTTTTTCCACATTGATTCCTCTTGATTTGTTGTCTTTTGTTATGTGACTACTCTTTTTTAGTGTGTATTTTGCTTGCATATATTATGTGATCTCATTTTTACAAGGTATTTTCCTTATGCAAAGAATTTATTTGTCACATGATCCAATTTTGGTAAGGTTATGGTCATTTGATTTTTGGATATTTGTATTGCATAAGGATGGGTTTAGTGTTTGAGGGGTCAGGTGATGTTTTTATTGATAAGGATGTGTAGCTTATGCAGGTTCCAAGGCTGTGTTTCTTATTAAAATTTAATGTTACTGGGTATTTAAAGTGCTTGTGTTGTCTATGCAGGTGTATTTTAAGTGTTACATGGGTCCCCAGTTATGTTAAAATGGGTGCTAAAGGGTTATATATATGTAATGTTACACCTCAATGTAATCTGGTGGTAATTGATTTTTGATGTGTAAATTTACATATAAATGGTGCAATGAAATCAGTTTATGTATCACCTACAGTCTGTCTTGGTGTCTGAGGTATGGGAGTGTAAGTGAGGTGTAAGTTCTGGGTGTAAATTTGATTGTTGGTAGTAAGTTTGGGTGTTTAATTGATGGTCTGTAGAAATTCTTTATCCTTATGAGTAATTGTGAGCTTCAGTCTGGAAAAAAAGGTATAGAATACCACAGAGACTGTGGCAATATAATACCCTAAAAAAATATTTAAGTATGATATAGTTTGAGTATAAAAAAATTGAATTCTTTAAAACCAAGTTAAAAACATTTTATTAGTGCTTTTAACCTCAATCCTTTATTGATAATTCAAAATGGGGCTGACTAATTTAATTCAGCCTCACCTTTAATTAAAAAGCTACATCCAGGGCAAGAAATGAAATTGAAGCATATCACATGCCTTTATTCCACACATAAAAATGCATGTAAATATAAAATCACATTACAAACTGCTTTTTACATCTATTCAATTGCATGTCATAAAATGGATTTCCATAAAGCTATATTTGACCTTTTTTGATTTAAAAATTAAAATAATAATAAACAAATCAATCAATTCTTTTTTGAAAAAAAACTCATATTTAATATTTCCTAATTTTCAGAAATATTTTTTTGGGGAGGGTGTTTTTATTTATTTATTAAGTTTTATGATTAATAATAATATTTTTATTTTATAAAAAAATAAAACTTTACTAAAATTTCTATTGCAAATAATGAAATTCGTGACGAATTTGTGCATTTTGTAAATAAAATTTGAATTTGAATAATTTGAATTTCTGTCAGGAAAATTCGAATTTCGAATCAAATTATTCGAATAATGAAAAACGAATTGTTTGAATAGCCATGCCTTGTTTACTATTGTGTGAGAATAATTTTCGTAAGTGCCCCACCAAAACTTTGAGTGAGTATTTGTTTGTGAGAAAATCTTTTGCCAAAAATGCGCCAATAGTCACCATTCCTGCCTCCTATATTTTCTTCCTCCATTTTTTAGAGCCATATCAAATCTTAACTGTAAAAAAGCGGGAGGTTCCGGAATGTGAGCAATCCACTGCAGATTCATGAGAAATTGCCATTCCTATGGTCACACGCTATTAATCTTAGTCATGTATTGAATTGTTTAAATTGTCAGGAACCTTCACAAGCGTAATGATTGGCGTGTGAGCTGTTGGGAGCCTGCAAAGGCGTAAGGATTGGCGTGTGAGCTGTCGGGAACCTGCACAGGCGTAAGGATTGCCGTGTGAGCTTTTGGGAGCCTGCACAGGCGTCAGAAATTGTCAGCATTGTTGGCAATCTTCACAAGCCTAAGGATTGGCGTGTGAGCTGTCGGGAACCTCCACGGGCGTAAGGATTGGCGTGTGAGCTGTCGGGAACCTGCACAGGCGTAAGGATTGGCGTGTGAAGCATCGGCAGCCCGCATAGGCATAAGGAACTTTTAGCATTGTCGGAACCTGCACAAGCATGAGGATTCGCGTGTGAAGCATTAGGATCCCGGACAAGAGCAACAAACCTGGCATATGTACAGTACGATGGCATGCCACCGTACATAATCCACTTCACCCCTTTTTCATGTGAGACACTGCATCTCCCGCATTCGAAACTATCCAATCCTGGTGTATATTGTCCTCTGCCTTACCCCACCACTATCTACCAATCACGCTGCTATTCCGACTGCCTCACTATTTGAATTGGGCTGAGATTGTATTACCATCCCTGATTTTATAGGCCGCTCCCTCGCCAATCTCATAATAGCCATTGCTTTTTTGCCACATTGTTTTTGCCAACCTCCTTGAGCATTGTGCGGACATACCCACTAGTGTTGTTCTTTTGTTGTCCTGTGCTGGATCAGTATAATGAACAAATGTACTACTGGCCCACACTACCTGAATGAGCCCATGACACACGGATAGATCAATCCAAAAATGCTCATTTGGGAAAATAAATTTTCCGCCTGTACACCGTTTTGACGCATCTCTTTGAATTTGGCCGGTCTCCTTATCAGCTTGAAACCACCATCCCGAAGCATACAGCAATGCATCCTTATCAAGATGAGGTGAGTTTTTGAATCCATTCATGGTGAAAGTGAGTGCCGAAGCAAACTCACATGCACCCTGATTTGCGGGATTATTGCCTTCATACTTGACTTGATCAAAAGACGGAACCCCCAATGAGTTGTAGCAATTTTGAATCTTCTGAAATAAATTATCTTCAACATATCGTAAAGATTGAGCTAGAATGCGACCCGCCGAGCTAAGATTGGCACCTCGGTCCCGCCATTCATCTTTTGCATTTTCAATTTTGCCAGCACTTCCATACAGACCAAATTGTTCATTCTTCGAGGTGCATTTGCGCCACCCAATCGCAAACATAAATCCCTCCAGTAATGCTCCATTTGTTGCAATAGGGTCAGTGAACCTCTTTTCGCGAAATAAGAATTGTGATAATTCATCCCATTGATTGACCTCGACTTCACTCATTGTTGTGAATGGTCGGAATTCGACAAGGGCAATGAGTAATCCCGTTGAAGAGAAAATTGCCCCACGGCCAAAGTGAATGCGTTTGATCTGATTGACATCCACAAGGCTCCGAATTTCACTTGGGATCATATTTGCTGATACTGGCATTGATATTTGTGCTGTTGGTGGAGAGGAGGAAAAAAACCTCTGCTTTCGGGTGGTTTTTCCCTCATTTATCTTTTGGGATGTCCGACTATTCCCGAGTGGTTGAGGGATCACTTTGTGTTGAAGCAAACAAGATATCAGATACTACTTCCTGCCATTTGAAGCTAAGGAGTTTTGAGTCCAGAATGGTTCCCAATGCCCAAGGAGCTTTCTTCGGCACACATCCTTTGACTTCCCTGTTGGAGCCCACATGACATTGGCACAATCTAAACCAACTAAAGCCAATGTTCTTCCGTGGGGCCCAATGAAGGTGCCACATAAACTGGGAAGCATATATATATATCTATATATATACGCTGAGAATAAGCAAGCAACTCACACTTTCCTTCCTCAGCCCGACGCTCTCTTGCGAGTTCCCTTTTATGCTCTTTTCCTTTTTTCGTCAATGGCATTCTGGCAGCAGAAAATGAAATGAAACAAAATGATTACTGATTTATTAATACCACCTAAATTGAATTGCGGATGATGAATCTTTTTTAATTGCGGCTAAAAAGAAAGATCACACCTGACCTTCGCGAATTCGCGATCTCAAATACCTGAACCTAAAAATTGCAGTGGATAGTGAATTATTCAATTTGACATGTTGATGTTCCCATGAAATCACTTTCCAATCCAACCATTAGGAATATTGCAAGCACATGCAAATGCAATATGCATCCTGCTGCGGATCCCTAGTTATCCTAGTCCTCTTGAAAGACACAGTGACATTTTGCCTATTATGGGCTGGCGGGAAGTGATAAACGCGACCTCCCGCAATGCCCCCGCATGTTCTCCTCACGCGCACAGCTGCCTGACTCATCTTGCGTCTTGTCGGAGTCTTTTCAATGACGTACGGAGGCATGCCGCCGTACAATTACTATTGGTATTCAGACTGTCGCATCCGGGCAGTAGTAGGATAGGAAGTCATGATTATTAAGTTCTCAAATAACTTTGCAAAATTAAATTACAATCTATCTAGTACAATGCTAATCTAAAACGGGTCAATCCTGGTTGTAAGTTTATCTGACCTGGGTACAGTCAATGTGACCTCATCACTCAAACCAAGACCACGCTTTGCCACCCAGGCATCACCAAAGTCTAATACCAAGCATCGTGCAAATTCAAATCTAAGAGGTACAGTGGGGTTAAAAGACTCTGATGGGAAGAAACTTTTATTCAGTAAATTACATATATACTTATTGGTACGTAGCCACAATGGCTCCCAGAATGCCGCTAATATACCATAGGAAATTCGATTTATTCCGAGACTCTTGTGACACGCCAAAAGATCTTTGATGGCCTCATTTTTTTTTGAGTTTGTGAGTTTGCCTTTGATGCCATTAACTTCGACCTTCGTATGTGCACGTACCATGTTGTACGCAATCATCAAATGGATAACTGTATCCATTAGATCCTCCAGGTTCTTGTGCGGCTTTGTGGATATCTCATTGTCAGCCCTGACACCTTCAATGCTGAGTTGGGTTGCACGTTGCTTCGATTTACTCAAGCAGGAGGCAAGGTATTCAACTGCTCCGCGTTCAAGTCCAAGAGGATCGGTCGAATTTAATGTTGGTGCAACATATGGTTTGGGTGCAATCACATCGTATGAGACTAAACTAATGGATTCAAACATAACATTTGCCCAAAAATTTTTAACTGGATTTGCGGGGTAAAAAAGGCTCTGAACCATTTTGAAGAAGGAGTTTTCAGATTTTGGGAGATTATCTGGAGGTTTAGCTGATTCCTTCATCAATTTGAGATTCCAAATGTTGTGATCAAAAAATGCTTCTGTTTCTGTTGGCTTAAAAAAATCTAACCCTGTATATTGCAATTTATATCACCAGTCAACAGCCAATAATCAAGTATCATGCACAAAGATAAAAAAAAAACTCACCTGCCATCTCAAGGTCCTCCAGCCAAGCCAACATTTTAAGCTCTCGGTTACTGATCACCTTAATACCAACGGGCAGGAATGTATGAGCATCCTTTTTTGGTAAATTGTCCCATCTATTTTTGTAAATCCTATTGATATTATCAAGCCCCCTTTTCCATGATTGTTGAGAAATATTGGAATGATAATTCAAAATGCCTGCAAACTCTTCCATGCGGGATAAAAATATTCCTTGAAAATTCGCAGCGGATGACACTTCGGGCTCAGCGTTGGGAATTATATCAGTCATATCTCGTCCCATTGTATCATGTTTAATTGTTTCCCTTTCTTGAAAGGCTTGAATATTCCGAGGAGAGGCGGGAGGGGTTGCATCATGGATTGTTTCATTGGGTATCGGGGGGCTTTCAGTATGTGGAGCTTCATCATGGATTGTTTCATTGAGTATGGGGGGGGGGTTCAGTATGCGGAGATTCATTATCAATATGGTCCACTTCAACATTGATCATTTCATCACCTTGATCCCGGGAATCCTTTGCGGCTTCAAAGGTATGGCGTTTTTTGTTGGTTTTTTTGGTCGCATTTATATTTGGTCTTTTTCCTAATCCTTTGCCTGGAAATCCAATTACGACTCGAGATCCTTCAGGTAGAGATTCTCCCACCTCCACACCTGCCCATATATTGTAAGCAGGTATTTTTATCAATTTTGTTTTGATTTAGTAATGGACTTACAGTTCAAATCCATTTTGAGGAGGCTCATGGCTTCAGCAATCTTTTGATGCACATAATCAGGAATTTTACTATCATTTTGAATTTTTTCGAGCCTTGGGATTGTTTGAGCAACGTTGGAGACAAATTGCTCCTTGGATATAATTTCCACCTCCCCACTGAAAATTACATCATCTTGCCCATCATCTTCTGTCGGTGCACAAGGTTCAACAGTCTTTTCCTTCTCATAACTTTTAAAATTCGGTTTCTGTGAGCTTGGAGGTTGACCTGAAATAAAGGCTATGACACAATATCAGGTTTTGAGAGATTAGAAATACTCAAGATGGATGTATACTCACATTCTGGAAGAGCTGGTGGATCTTGATTATCTTCATGTGACTGGCTCTCTACTTCAATGCCTAATTCACGACTACTGGCAATATGAGAGATTTCACTTCAACTCTCTGGTGCTGAAGTTGGTCGTTCATTGAATTCACTTGAATTTCCCGGGGTTTGCGCCATAGTGGAGGTAGTTTATTAAGCAAATAGATGGTGACGAGTTGATTGATAACTTGTTTGAAAATTTTGAATAAAAAGATCCAAATTGAAGAAAATAGGTGGAAGTAAAATAATTGCATATGCAAAATGCTATTTGTGAGGAAATTGAAGGAGGCGATGTTTTGCAAATTATTTCATATCATGCAAATGAAATCACTTCCCTGTGAGACATTGAATAAAGTTGACTAGTGAGAAACCTACTAAAGTCAACTTTTGAACTATTCAACACTCATGAGGTAAGGACTAAGCAAAGTCTTCCATTTGAATGATATGAAATATAATGGTTTTGTCGGGGAAACAGGAGACACATTTCTTGTCTTAAATAGTCCTCTTATTATGTTTTAATTTGTGAGTCTCATGATTTAAACCCTAATCACAACATTCCGAATGTACTGACCAATTTCCCCTGAGGTCCTGTTGGCAGAGAAGGCCACTCAGCATATTTCGGCAATTGCGGTCATCATGTACGCCAACAAGCCACCGTACACTGTGGATGTAATACGGAAACGTGAGGATGGTAAGGGGCGTCGGAGGCATGTTGGGAGGGTACTTACTAGGCAAGCGTAAGGATCGTAAGCAGTGTTGGGAACATGTCGGGAGGGCACTCCGCGAACATAAGGATTGTAACCAGTGTCGGGAGCATGTCGGCAGGGCACTCCGTGAGCATAAGGATTGTACCCAGTGTCGGGAGCATGTTGGGAGGGCACTGCGCGAGCATAAGGATCGTAAGCAGTGTTGGGAGCATGTTGGGAGGGCACTACGCAAGCGTAAGGATTGTAAGCAGTGTCGGGAACATGTCAGGAGGGCACTGCGCGAGCGTAAGGATTGTAACGAGTGTCGGGAGCATGTCTGGAGGGCACTACACAAGCGTAAGGATGGTAAGGGTGGGGGTGTGAAAGCATAAGGAGTGGTGAGTACGGAGATGGGGGGGCAGGCAGTGTCAGAGTCTCATCTGGAGGGTGGTAAGGGTGCGTAAGCATGCTAAGCATTGGGGAGGCAGAAGCTATTAGGTGAAATTACCCGAACGTTGCAAATAGTGTTGAAACGGGTTTGGGCTTTGAGTGACATTCTCATGTGACACATGTGACGATTGACTTTGTCTTGACGCTGACGTGACGTGACCCACTAAATCCAGTGACTATAAAGTGACACTAACGAGACTGAAGCAAGATTTTATACTGACTGCAGTGCAACGTGAAGTCAATCGCCGACGGTTGACGCGAGATTTGCCCTGGTGATAGTTTCCGACTATCCCCAAATAATTTAAAATAGCCATCATGTAAACCCCTTCACAGCCACTTTGCATTGGGATGATTAATATTTGTATTCAAATAAAAATTGATATAACCTTAAATCCTGAGAATTTCCACTTAGCTTCTTGGATTATCATATGGCACAATCAACACAACATATTTGTTTATCTCCCCAATCACCAGCATGCTATTGGCTCTCTACCTGCAAGCTTTTCCAAAACGTTGATACCATTCCTTGGGGGACCAAAAACTTTCATGCACTGTGGTCCTGGTGGGGCAAGGATTGAAAATTGCCAATGCAATCCTACTCAAATATTATTTGTTGAGAGAGTATTTATGACTGATGCAAATGATCCCTCCTCATCTCAGAAACCCAATCTAGCATTGATGTTCTTCACATGGTATCCAAACATTTTATTCATAATGGAAAGCTTTCAAACACAAGATTTCAAGCTTGAAATTCCCAGAGAATATGACTGTAATACTCATAGTCAATGTCAACTCTTTACTCGGAAATTTTCCGCTTCAAATTCAACGCCAGCTTCATATCCTGCTGTTTCATCATTGATTTCCAAGAAAAAACTGATACAATTACCCAGTGGATCAGACCTCCCCATGATGACCGCGCCCCATGCCATTATTCAAACCCCCCTCCTCCCTCATCAAAAGACTGGACTAGCTTTTCTATGGGATCAAGAAATCCCCAATGGCCAATC
Organism: Austropuccinia psidii; assembly: GCA_023105745.1. Classification (NCBI taxonomy): domain Eukaryota; kingdom Fungi; phylum Basidiomycota; class Pucciniomycetes; order Pucciniales; family Sphaerophragmiaceae; genus Austropuccinia; species Austropuccinia psidii. The sequence goes on along the minus strand of JALGQZ010000001.1, from coordinate 78,109,298 downwards.
AGCCCGTAACCTTTGGGCCACCTCACCCCCAGGATCCACTTTCAATGCCAGGCACATCATTACAAACAAGGTCGTTAGCTCATTTGAATCCCTTTTGACCGATACCCCTCTTGGAGGACTGCTCACAGATGATATGGGAATAGGTAAAACCATTCAGGCCATTGCTCTAATTGGTACCTCCAAGGAGCAGATGATTGCAAACCCCCATTGCTCCATGCCCACCATGATCATCTGCCCCCCTTGCTTAATTACCAACTGGCAATCAGAAATATCCAAGCCTGCTCAGGCTGGAGCGCTGCATGCCAAAATCTACCATGGTCCCACTTGTCACTCATTATCCAAAGCCGACATTTTAAAATATGATATCATCATCACTTCTTACAATACTATCACCCAAGAATTTAAGCAAACCAATACCTCTACATCATTCATTTTTAAAATAAATTGGCATCGTATAATTTTGGATGAAGCACAGTGAGTGGCTGAGCTTAAATGATTCAAATTACCTTTTATATCCAATAACCCTTGCCCCATCTTATAGCTATATTTGCTTTCAATACACTGCCACTCACCATGCCATTAATAGCCTCCTTTCATGCTGTCAAATATGTTTAATGGGCACACCTATTCACCACACCATTTATGACCTTTTGGGCATAATATCATTCATCACTCAACCCCAGAGCACCGATCAAGATAACTGGTCACCATTCATCCTGAGTAGTCTTTCCAAAGGTTGCAATGATATCTTGCATTTGGCATTGCGGCATTTAAGTTTGCGCCGCACCAAAACCACACATCTCAAATCCCTCCCCACTATTAGCCATCATTATGAGCTGCTCCCACTCAACCCAGCCATGCAGCAAGAATATTCCATATTATATGAAGAATTCCTATCATCCAAAAGCAAAGGACCAGGAAAATTTTTCAGAAATATTAATAAGCTGCAAATATGTTGTAACCATCACATCATGCTTAATACAATTGCAGAGGCGCATTTGGAAGACCCCGATGGCAGGAGCACTCAGGATAACTTGCCAACAATCACATGAACTATTGTGGATGTGGAAACATGCATGATGAGTAGTAATATTTCACACCTCCTACAAAGCTTAATGAAGAACAAACAAACAAGGTGTGGTCCAACCAAATCGGTGGTTTATACCCAATGGACCCAATTTCTTGATTTGTGCATTAATTCTAATATGCATCCATTACCAATTGAATCCATCTTACTTTTTCATATTGGAGAATTGACATTGCACTTGCCCATCACTATATCCTTTCAGCACAAATTGATGGAACAATTACAGCACGAGCACAGGAGAAGGCACTGGAGAATTTCTTCAATAATTCTGAATGTGAAGTACTGATTGCATCCATTGCCGCAGCTGGAACTGGCCTCAATATACGTTGTGCTAATACAGTCTATTTAATGGTGAGGGGACCCCCAAAATTCTGCCCTGATTTGCGGCCCCTGACATCCACATTTCCAGGAGCCCAATTGGAACCCAGCCGTTGAGGCTCAGGCTGTTGATCGTCTACATTGTATTGGCCAACAACAACTTGTAAAGGTCATCCACTATATCACTCCTCATTCAGTTGAGGTCAACATGCAGAAGGTACCTTTCAAGATCATCTTTGACCATAATTGTATTGCTATTCTAAAATCCTTCCTTATGGAAATTCCATTTTCCAAACACCAATAGGTCCAAGAAAAGAAAAAATCATTAACTGCATGAGCCTTACTGATATTATATAATTTGTGTTTGACCAAGTTGATAACTCTTGTTCACCCTGGCATAGGTCCAAAATTATAAACACCATGAGTTGGATCAAACTCCTTCAATATTTCCTGAATAAAAATGAGCAATGGAGTCTTATTTCTAAGGGAGATGGTGATACATTCCAATTCATATTGTCTATATTCTGGCATATTTAGCAAGTTGTTGCATCTTTAAGAAATAATAATCAGATTGTATTACACCTACACAATTAATTCACAAAATGTTAATTTGTAATGGTGCTATCCATTTATATTACTAAGTTATTGCAGAGAATCACCATTCGGCCTAATAACTGTCATGTCAAGTATTTTGAGGGCGCTAGTCTGCATCTTACTACAGCCTTTGAGCCAATCTTGATCAAATACCTGAAATGATAAACCTTCTGGAATATCACCATCATCTGTCGATTGTAATTCTGGCAATCTATCAATAGTTTTTTACCCTTTTTTTAATGCAATTACAAAACTCTATGTCTCGATCCATTTTTAATACCAATTCATTAAATAACTGGGAGTGCCAGCATAATCCCACTTTGCGGTAAACTTGACGGCCATTTTCCAGTACCTCCTCAGTATCTGAACATACTCGAGGGCCATTGAATTGTGATGCTAGAATGGGAAATTTAGCCATATCACACCATTGACAACGGCGCTCACAGGTCTGCACAAAATCAAGTAGATCATCATCAGTCTTTGCTCACAATGAAGAAGAGATACATTAACTAACCCTTTGACAAATCTTTGCGAGCTTTTGATTCTCCTTCTTTTTAACCAAATACTCGGCATCCTTTTGAATAGACTTCCATTCTCTTTTCAAATAAGTGAAATATTGCTCCATTAAAGCCGCCACAACCCCATAGTTATTATGATCCTTGTTCCAAAAGTAATGATGATACTCGGTGCTGACCAGTGCAAGACGGAATGTACGGTAAAAAACCATAGACATCAACTCATTGAACAGATGTTGCCATGAGCTCTCCCAGTCCCAAGTTAATTGCTTTAGTCCTAGCTTGTGGAGCTCATTTTTGCAGTAGCTTAGGAAACCCTGAGACTGAACCTGTGTTGATGGCTCATTGAAAACATCCTTGGGGACATATCCGAGATGACCAGCCACTTGAATTGCAATTTCATGCTCTTCTGTGCTTGGTGGTGCTGGTAGTGAGGAAAAATCCTTATCCCTAACTTTGAGTAGGAACAGGAAATGTGCATGTACTGCTGATCTCATTCCATGGACATTATCTGGAAGTTCTGCTTTCAGCCATTTTTGTTGCTCCTTCTGGCTTGCACGTTTTGCCACATTGTGAGCTTTACGAGCCTGGTTCCTTTTCTGTCTGACCTTGGATTGTTCAAGCATACTCTGGGCAAGGGGCATTTGAGGATGGGTGAACTCATTATTTGACTGAGTGCCCTGCTCATGCGCCCTGAAATTGTCCCTCCTTGATTCATCATTTGTTTCCATTTGAGTCAGAGACATGTTCTCATCCTCATCATCCACCATTTTTTCTCTTGATGAACTCGCATGAGCTGTTCTTGGTTTGGAGGCATATGGATGATGACGTCCAGTGACTTTCTCTTTATGGACCAGAGGTGAAGATGCATAAAGTTCATCACCTGCCATGCACATCATTAGTTAACACATCAAAAAATTAATGAAGACTGGTGATACTCACAATCTTCAATTGGCTCCTGAGATCGGACTGACTTGCCTTTAGGTGCCATATCTAACCCATGAAACAAAAATATCAAATTGTGAAAAAGGTTATACTCCAAAATTAAAATGACTTACTTTGATGAAGCACCAGGGCGAATCTCGTGTCAATCGTCGGTGATTGACTTCACGTCAAGCAAACGTCACGCAGGATAAAAGTCAAGCTCACGTCAAGCAAAAATCAAGCGAACGTTGAGCACACGTCCTACTCTTGTCTTACACCAAATCCTGTGACATCCACCGATATTGGTTCCGCTGTGCCTTCAACTCAGATTCCTCACCACCTGATCATCCCGCAACCGTCCAATGGTTGGTAAAAATTACCCAAGACCCGCCTGTTTGCAAACACACACATCAAAGAGGTCCTTCAGCCAGTCTTGATGTAGGCGGGGGGTTTGACTTCACCAGGTCATCCATAAAAGGACTCCGCCTGAGCGGGATTGTCGTTTTGCAGGTGACACTGGTAGGGCCCGCCGCACAATACCGCGTGTGCGTGTGCGGGTGCAGGTGCGCTTGCGTGTGCATTGGCGTGTGCGGGTGCGGGTGCGCTTGCGTGTGCATTGGCGCGTGCGGGTGCGGGTGCCCAAGGGTCGCTTCCCCTTCCTGCATGATGATGGCGCCGTTAGAAATTTTGGCGGGGGGTTTGACTTCACCAGGTCGTCCATGAAAGGACTCCGCCTGAGCGGGATTGTCGTTTTGCAGGTGACACTGGTAGAGCCCGCCGCACAATACCGCTTGTGTGGGTGCGGGTGCGCTTGCGTGTGCATTGGCGTGTGCGGGTGCGCTTGCGTGTGCATTGGCGTGTGCGGGTGCGCTTGCGTGTGCATTGGCGTGTGTGCAAGGGCGGCTTCCCCTTCCAACATGATGATGGCGCAGTTAGAAATTTTGGATGCTGTGAAAGGTGAGTGTGTGGGTCATTTGATCATTGAACTTGGCTTATTCACACTGTACCCAATGTCAAAATAGTAAGTTCTTTGTGGCAATGTGAAATAATGGGCTTTGCTTGTCACAATGGCATGTCTCTGTCACTAAATTTTGAGGCAGTTATTTCACTAGCAAAATTGCTAATGAATCTGAGATATTTGCATTTCTGTAGACTAAATTTCATGAAATAACGGCTTTATCATTACAAGCAGTCCACATGACAGAGCTTTGTTATCATACAATCCACAGTTACCTTCTATTTCTTCTTCAGATATAATCAAGTGTCCATCATCAAAACCAACAGCTTTATAAATATTCAGATGCGGCCAATCTGGTAAGAAATTCACATCAATCTTCAAAGTTTTTAAGATCAGAAAGTTATTCTTCAGTATGCTAGATGGCTCAGAGACTTTAAAAATGCTATTAATAATACCAAAGCGTCGTGAGTTGCCCCTCAGAAAACATATCACACTGTTGCTGACATTTTTGGATTCAGTTTAAAATATATTGTTCCCAATATTAATGTTTGAAACTGGAAAATACCAAGGTGAGACAATCCTTGAAGTGAGATGACTTGTGGATTGCACGGTAGTGTCTAAGCTGATCCAATCAACTATTTCCCTTGTTGCATGAAAATTCTGTAAGTACTCAACCAGGCAATCATAATTTTCTTGGTCATGGCGGGATGGTTTGTTATATTTATGGTCATTGAACAGGGCAGGTGGCTGTGATTCGAAAAGCTGTTTTATTTCACATGGCACGGATGGGGATTTCAGGAGAACGGAAAGGTTGGAACATCGACAGATATGTTGAAGTAAGGTTTTATCTATATCATCTATTTAGAGTTTCAAGAAGTTAATCTTATTCAGTTCAGGTGTTTAATCAATGCGAATATATTGATATTATTAATTGACGTACATATTTTGTTATTTGTTGGCATTTTTGCAAATACTCCAATCAAGCGCTCATAACCCCATGTGGCTGAGGCTTGTGCTGGGCCCCAACGTTGGAAGAGTTCGGGAATATGGTCAGCAAAATGATGATTTGGTTTACTTTTCTGTTTTGGGAACAGGAGTTGATTGGAAAGGCGGAATTTTTTCCAATGTTCAGCAAATGCAGTCGCATCTCCTATTGAAACAGTCCAACTTGTGGCAATGTTGATAGCACTAATCAAATGGAATGTATTCTTGGTTAGTTCATTTCCAAGTTCTTCTGACTGACCCATTTGACTTTGAATGTTGGCGGATTGGTGTACATCTAATGAAATCTGTTGATTGAGCATTAAAAATGGAATATAGACCTTATATAAGAGAGCCCATTCAGCGGCTTTTAAGCTACCATGAGAGGGGGAACGCATGTTGCGAGGTACTCTTGTCCATGATGAGGGAATTATTGTCTCAGATATGATTTGTCGGAGATGCTCCAGAGCCTCACCCTTGATCTGGTGATCACTCAGTGCAGTGATATCCAATTCAGAGGGAATTTCAGAAGTGGGGATGTAATTGGCATCAAATGAAGGAATCTCCGCAGAACCACTAGATGGATGTTCTGTGTTAGGGGTGGGCATTGGGAAGTAGTTTTTTCGGGTGGAAGTAGTGGGGAGTGGCTCATTTATTATTTTTGCTGTGTCTCTTCTCAGGGAGCAGGCCTCTCTCAATGTGATTTTATCAAGAGAGCTGTTGGAGGTCTTGGAATCTGAGTCTGAACTGTTGGTGTCATTGGATTTCCTGCGGGACCTGAAGTAAATTTTTGATTTCGCCTCTGGAATGCACAATTTGAAAGTTGCATGATCCTTCAAAATTCCAAGTATTAAATTATGCATTATGTCAAGATTAACCATTCTGGTGGCATCCCAATACGGAAGGTCTTCTAAAATTGAATATCGCACTCCATACTCAGAGAAAATTGCTTGTCTTTGTTGCGGGGTTGCCCAAAGCCATTTGGCAATGGTTGATTTATGATTTTGATATGAGCGTGTGTAGTGAAATTGAGGACCAATTTCATCAATTTGAGCTTTGTGAATGGTGCAAAAATTACAAAAGTGGTTTCCTGAATGAGAAATAAATCCAGTAAGCTTGCACATGGCAACCACATCCGCAATGGCTGTGAGGATGGCAACACGGATAAAGGATCCTGATGGACCTGTTGAGGTGGGTGAAAAATAGTAACCTTGCCATAGCTCTTTGAGCTCCTTGATGAGTGGCATTAATAAATAATTCAATTGAAGGGAAGTTGGCTCCTTCGGACCAGGGATTATTCCTGCAACATAGACATTCTCTGGCTTCAATCTTTCACTTGGGGGGAGATTAAGACAAATAAGCATGATAGGTCCAATGCTGGCCAACCGGGTGGACTTTCCATGTGCATTAAACCAGTCCACATAAATGGAGAAGGCCAATGCACCAGGAATGGACATGAATGGGGGGTCATGGATATTTCTAGTGCCAGTGAAGCGTCTCCAGACCAATCCATCCCAGACGTCACATTTTGGGGAATCTTCGGGAGTTTGGGATTGTTGATGTTGATGCAGAATTTCCATAATTCCAGCCCGCTGGAGAAATCTGGCAAGCCAATTTTTGAATGGTTGATAAATGAAATGTTTTGTTGGTATAAATTTTTGCTTCATGTTGGTGGTGTTTTGGGTGTGGGCTTCAAATGAATAGATGAATTTGCCTAATGATTGTGTGCAAGGGGGATCATGATCATTTGGGTCATTATGGCGTTGACAGTGGGGTTGGTCAGTTGTGACTGATTAAGTAAGGCCATTAAGAGAGAAACATTGAGGACAACATATATAGTTTTGAATCACTGGCTCCAATTGGAGATGTTCAAATATGGTACTCAGATCTTGAGCTATATGGAATGCAGGAATGGGGAGACCACCGGAGCTTGAGATGCTGGACTTGATCAGAAGGTTTAGGGAGGGGTGCAGAATGCGTGAAGCCGTGCGGGGTATATTATACCTTAATGATAGAATGGCAGATATTATCATTCCTAGGTCTTGTGGGGGAAGGGTTTGACTGCCACTATATGGTTTCTGTGCAGTTGAATTGAGACCCGCTGGAGTTGGGAAAGTGCTTTGGGTCAAACGTGAATAATCAGCTGGGAAGATTTGATCCAATAGAAGTTGTGGGAACTCAGATCTTGATGCAGAAGTAGGGATGTTTGGAAGAGATTTGGTGCAATGGTTGATTTGAGCTTTTTAATGTGCTGTTTATATTGGAAAGGTGTGAAGGCAACTCCAGGCCTATCACCCTCAGGGGAAGAGTGTGTTTGAGTTGAGCAGTGTTGACACATGCATATACGCATTGAGGAATAGCGGCTGGTTGTCATTGTTGCAGGAATTTGGAGTACGGTTGGATTGTGTATAAATATCTATGGCTGATGTGAAAGTGTTTAGGAGTGTTATTAATTGGCAAAAAAATTGAGTGAGTATTTATGAAGGGGGAGATGATTTGAGCCATCTGAGAATTTTATCCCATTTGTAATGGTGCGTGAGCTGCAGCTGATGGAGTGTAACATGTCTCATCTGGATGGCGGAATTGGTTAGGAGTTTAATTGGGTAAAATGCCATGCTGCTCAATGCTCATACATATACTATTTTATTTACACATGGCGATACTGCGGTTTTGACCCTTGAGGGGTGTTCCAATAGGGATGTGTAAACATTGATTTGAGGGGATTGACATTCAAACCATGTACGCTGGCACGCCATCGTACATGGCTTGAACCTTATTACAGACATAACGATATAACTCTATTACATAAAAGGTTGGAGTGTACCTAAAGTCTTGGTATTTGGTTTGAGTGCAGCAGGCTTTTAATCGGTTGGAGTGTGATTTGGATTGTTTTGCCTTTATTGTAAAGGTGATGTCTCTTTTGTGGGTAAATCCTTCATGAATATACCCCTTTACAGATGTACAATGCTGTGGAATTTCAATGCATATATTGGCAGTTTGGATAATTCACAAAATGTGACAATGGGGAGGCAGAAATGTTACCAAATACGATTACTTATGGATGATGGGTCCCCTTTGAGATCAAGGAAATATTACATTATATGGTGGTAGGCCGTGCCGGGTGGTTTCCGATAGAAGCGGAGGAGCTCAAGAGGAGGCAGGGAGGATTCTCCTAAAAAGAGGCTTATTGGACTTTCACGCAACACTTAGTTCCAACTATTCATAGAATTTCTCTATTCTAAATTTGAAAAGATTTCATCTCATATCACTCTATTTTATCATAATACTGAGGTGTTTTATCTAGTTAAAAATATTACTGTACTTTTTGGGCCCTTATGTCATCTTTCAAGTCACATAAATCCCGTTCAGGTTCTGTTCATGACTCAAATAGTGAATCTAGCATAGAATATGTTCAAACACAGTCACCATTGATCCCCAACATTCCTCTCACAACCCCTATCGCATCCTAAATGAATGTATCAGGTCTTAACATTGATGTGGGCAATCCAAAGGCTCCAACTTCAAGCACTTGGTCGATCCCAAATATTTCCGTCACTCCAATTCCCCCAAATCCCACTAATACACAAATGCATGTGTCTGAGGGGCCGGAAGGCACACCTCAAATCTCATCACACGCTAATCCCCAATCAAAATATCCACGTGAGTTCCTCCTTAATCCCGGTCGGAATCCAGTTGCATCCCAGGATCCCTTTGGCCAAAGTAAACAGCCAACCCTCAATATTCCATCAGGATCTCAGGTTCATGTGGTTCATGAAAGGCACGTGGATGGGGGACGACGAAAAAGACCATTGGAGAATGTAACTTGGAGTGGTCTGTCGGAGGGAAATCCAGGATTGACGCTTCATCAAAGTAAGTCATTTTAATTTTGGTGTATAACCTTTTTCACAATTTGATATGTTTGTTTCATGGGTTAGATATGGCACCTAAAGGCAAGTCAGTCCAATCTCAGGAGCCAATTGAAGATTGTGAGTATGACCAGTCTTCATTCATTTTTTGATGTGTTAACTGATGATGTGCATGGCAGGTGATGAACTGTATGCATCTTCACCTCTGGTCCATAAAGAGAAAGTCACTGGACGTCATCATCCATATTCCTCCAAACCAAGAACAGCTCATGCCAGTTCATCAAGAGAAAAAATGGTGGATGATGAGGATGAGAACATGTCTCCGACTCAAATCAAAACAAATGATGAAGCAAGGAGTGACAATTTCACGGCGCATGATCATGGCACTCAGTCAAATAATGAGTTCACCCATCCTCAAATGCCCCTTGCCCAGAGTATGCTTGAACAATCCGAGGTCAGACAGCAAAGGAACCAGGCTCGTAAAGCTCACAATGTGGCGAAACTTGCAAGCCAGAAGGAGCAACAAAAATGGCTGAAAGCAGAACTTCCAGAGAATGTCCATGGAATGAGATCAGCAGTACACGCACATTGCCTGTTTCTACTCAAAGTTAGGGATAAGGATTTTTCCTCACTACCAGCACCACCAAGCACAGAAGAGCGTGAGATTGCAATTCAAGTGGCTGGTCATCTCGGTTATGTCCCCGAGGATGTTTTCAATGAGCCATCAACACAGGTTCAGTCTCAGGGTTTCCAAAGCTACTGCGAGAATGAGCTCCACAAGCTAGGACTAAAGCGATTCACTTGGGACTGGGAGAGCTCATGGCAACATCCGTTCAATGAGCTGATGTCTATGGTGTTTTACCGTACATTCCGTCTTGCACTGGTCAGCACCGAGTATCATCATTACTGTTGGAACAAGGATCATAATAACTATGGGGTCGTAGCGGCTTTAATAGAGCGATATTTCACTTATTTGAAAAGAGAATGGAAGTCTATTCAAAAGGATGCCGAGTATTTGGTTAAAAAGAAGGAGAATCAAAAACTCGCAAACGTTCGTCAAAGGGTTAGTTAATGTCTCTCTTCTTCATTGTGAGAAAAGACTGATCATGATCTACTTCATTATGTGCAGACCTGTGAGCGCCGTCGTGAATGGTGTGATACGGCTAAATTTCCCATTCTAGCATCACAATTCAATGACAATCGAGTATGTTCAGATACTGAGGAGGTACTGGAAAATGGCCGTCAAGTTTACCGCAAAGTGGGATTATGCTGGCGCTCCCAGTTATTTAATGAATTGGTATTAAAAATGGATCGAGACATAGAGTTTTGTAATCGCATTAATAAAAAGGGTAAAAAAACTATTGATAGATTGCCAGAATTACGATCGACAGATGATGGTGATATTCCAGAAGGCTTATCATTTCAGGTATTTGATCAAGATTGGCTCAAAGGCTGTAGTAAGATGCAAACTAGCGCCCTCAATATACTTGACATGCCAGTTATTAGGCCGAATGGTGATTCTCTGCAATAACTTAGTAATATAAATGTATAGCACCGTTACAAATTAACATTTTGTGAATTATTTGTGCAGGTGTAATACAATCTGAGTATTAATCCTTAAAGATGCAACTTGCTAAATATGTCAGAATATAGACAATATGAGTTGGACTGTATCACCGTCTCCCTTAGAAATAATACTCTATTGCTCATTTTCATTGAGAAAATATTGAAGGAGTTCGATCCAACTCATGGTGTTCATAATTGTGGACCTATGCCAGGGTAAACAAGAGTTATCAACTTGGTCAAACACAAATTATATAATATCAGTAAGGCTCACGCAGTTAATGATTTTTTCTTTTCTTGGACCTATTGGTGTTTGGAAAATGGCATTTCCATAAGGAAGGATTTTAGAATAGCAATACAATTAGGGTCAAAGATGATCTTGAAAGGTACCTTCCGCATGTTGACCTCAACTGAATGAGGAGTTATATAGTGGATGACCTTTACAGGTTGTTGTTGGCCAATACGATGGAGTCGATCAACAGCCTGAGCCTCAATGGCTGGGTTCCAATTGGGCTCCTGGAAATGTGGATGTCAGGGGCCGCAAATCAGGGCAGAATTTTGGGGGTCCCCTCACCATTAAATAGACCGTATTAGCACAAGTTATATTGAGGCCAGTTCCAGCTGCGGCAATGGATGCAATCAGTACTTCACATTCAGGATTTTTGAAGAAATTCTCCAGTGCTTCTCCTGTGCTCGTGCTGTAATTGTTCCATCAATTCGTGCTGAAAGGATAGAGTGATGGGCAAGGGCAATACCAATTCTACAATATGAAAAAGTCAGATGGATTCAATTGGTAATGGATGCATATTAGAATTAACGCACAAATCTAGAAATTGGGTCCATTGGGAGTAAACCACCGATTTAGTTGGACCACACCTTGTTTGTTTGTTCTTCATTAAGCTTTGTAGGAGGTGTGCAATTTTACTACTCATCATGCATGTTTCCACATCCACAATAGTTCGTGTGATTGTTGGCGATTTATCCTGAGTGCTCCTGCCCTCAGGGTCTTCCAAATCCGCCTCCGCAATTGTGTTAAGCATGATGTGATGGTTACAACATATTCGCAGCTTATTAATATTTCTGAAAAATTCTCCTGGTCCTTTGCTTTTGGATGATAGGAATTCTTCATATAATATGGAATATTCTTGCTGCATGGTCGGGTTGAGTGGGAGCAGCTCATAATGATGGCTAATAGTGGGGAGGGATTCGAGATGTGTGGTTTTGGTGCGGCGCAAACTTAAATGCCACAATGCCAAATGCAAGATATCATTGCAACCTTTGGAAAGACTACTCAGGATGAATGGTGACCAGTTATCTTGATCGGCGCTCTGGGGTTGAGTGATGAATGATATTATGCCCAAAAGGTCAGAAATGGTGTTGTGAATAGGTGTGCCCGTTAAACATATTCGGCGGGATGAAAGGAGGCTATTAATGGCACGGTGAGTGGCAGTGTATTGAGAGCGAATATAGCTATAAGAGGGGGAAAGGGTTATTGGATATAAAAGGTAATTTGAATCATTTAAGCTCAGCAACTCACTGTGCTTCATCCAAGATTATACGATGCCAATTGATTTGAAAAATGAATGATGTAGAGGGATTGGTTTGCTTAAATTCTTGGGTGATAGTATTGTAAGAAGTGATGATGATATCATATTTTAAGATGTCGTCTTTGGATAATGAGTGACGAGTGGGACCATGGTAGATTTTGGAATACAGCGCTCCAGCCTGAGCATGCTTGGATATTTCTGATTGCCAGTTGGTAATTAAGCAAGGGGGGCAGATGATCATGGTGGGCGTGGAGCGATGGGGGTTTGCAATCATCCGCTCTTTGGAGGTACCAATTAGAGCAATGGCCTGAATGGTTTTACCTAATCCCATATCATCCGCGAGCAGTCCCCCAAGAGGGGTATTGGTCGAAAGGGATTCAAATGAGCTAACGACCCTGTTTGTAATGATGTGCCTGGCATTGAAAGTGGATCCTGGGGGTGAGGTGGCCCAAAGGTTACGGGCTGATTGGCCATTGGGGATTTCTTGATCCCAGAGAAAAGCTAGTCCGGTCTTTTGATGAGGGAGGAGGGGGGTTTGAATAATGGCATGGGGCGGGGTCATCATGGGGAGGTCTGATCCAGTGGGTAATTGTATCAGTTTCTGCTTGGAAACCAATGATGAAACAGCAGGATATGAAACTGGCGTCAAGCTTGAAGCGGGAAATGTCGGAGTGAAGAGTTGACATTGACTATGAGTATCACAGTCATATTCTTTGGGCATTTTAAGCTTGAAATCATGTGTTCAAAAGCTTTCCATTATGAATAAAATGTTTGGATACCTTGTGAAGAACATCAATGCTAGATTGGGTTTCTGAGATGAGGAGGGATCATTTGCATCAGTCATAAATACTCCCTCAACGAATAATATTTGAGAAGGATTGGATTGGCAAATTTCAATCCATGCGCCACCAGGACCACAGTGCATGAACGTTTTTGGTGCCCCAAGGAATGGTATCAACGTTTTGGAAAGGGTTCCAGGTAGAGAGCCAATAGCATGCTGGTGATTGGGGAGATAAACAAATATGTTGTGTTGATTGTGCCATATGATAATCCAAGAGGCTAAGTGGGAATCCTCAGGATTTAAGGCTATATCACTATTTATTTGAATACAAATATTAATCATCCCAATGCAAAGTGGTTGTGAAGGGGTTGACATGATGGCTATTTGAAATTATTCAGGGACAGTTGGAAATTATATGATCGGGAGGGGTTAGCTAAAGGGAATGAAGAGGAATAAGCGCAGGTGGGAAACTTATATGAGTGGCAGCCACAGGCCAAAAGGGGGATGGCCTGTGGTTACGTGCATGGTCTTGATGGGCTTGGGCCTCTTGGGCTCATAATTTTCATATCCGATTTGGGGCATATATCAAGGCAAGGTGGCCAAAATGTGGGTGCACCAATATGACTGCTGGATCTGCAGCAAGGTACAAATCCTTTGGTGGAACAAGGTTGACATTAGCATATCCGAAATTGGGTGGGTTGTAGCAACTTATTGTGGAGGGCATATTAGACGCATGCAGTCATGTTCGCTGGTGTGACAGCGAACATGGATGCATATCTTCCCCAGGTCAATTGTCGCACAGGGACCTACTGGGCAATGTTGGCCGTTTCAAAGGGCAATCTCACTGTGGGGATGTTTGTGTGTGGGCGGGTGAGATATGTTCGGTGGCGTGCCACCGAACATGACTTTGGTTTTGCGTGAAGTTTTCTGATGACGGATTCGAACTGGGCTTCAGGGGGGGAAGTGTGGCATGATCAAACGGGGCACCGACCGTGAGGCATGATCCACATCTACATTCACCCCTATTGCGTTTGAGGAGGCAGTTTATCCCCCGAGATTGGGATCACGGTCTTTGCCTCACGCGTGTACAAAACTCCGGAGAAAGAGGCCACCCACCCAAGGGAATTTCTGGCTGCAAGCCAGGTGCCACAACTTGCACGGGGCGTGTGAGAATGTGAAGAAAATTACCCGCGGTGGGAGATACCCACGCAAACATAACCAGCCTCAGCAATCATAGGCTGGGATTATTCTGATGTGGATGAGGCTGAAGCAAATCCACACTGATTGGCCTCAGGTTTCCACGCGCAAGCGGGTGAGCGTCTGCAGTAAAGCTGACCACCCGACCAAGAAACTAGCCGGTCGGAACACTGGCAGTAAAATGTCTTCCAGGCGTGTGAAAGCTGCCTGTGTATGACCCATCGGGGGTGCGTATGAAAGTGTGTGGCTGGCCGACAATGAACAAGCAGGGCCAGTCATTGTTGGCCCCGACAATGGCACCGGATTGAATCCATTGTTTGTGTATTACCCAAATAATAAGTCATCCCATTATGACCCACTTTCATTAACTCGGATTACACCCGCCTCTATGCCATTGTTAGGCAGAGCTCTGCAAAAAGGTGCACCAAAGGGATGCAGTTGAGATATATGACTCAATGGCTTGAGGTGATTTTCATGTTACATTGCTGAACAGCTTTTGCTCTGCCCCGCAGCATACATTTACACAGGTGTACTGCGTACTACAGTGTTGGCTGTACAGATCAGGAAGGTGTTATACTACTTGAGCCTGCATGCATATAGGGAATGTGCATGCACCTTCCGATCGTTTGCATATACGTAGCTCATGTGCCACATGCTCAGCTTTGCATCTCACCCGATTTGCACACGCAAGCTGAGCATATCATGGTCAAAAGCACCGTGTGAAAGTTCTCAGTAAAGCCATTGAATGAACTATTTTTGCAATAGTTCATTGGAAGGCTCAGTTTGGAGCACTTCACCAAAGCGTGTGAAATGCTGCAGCTGGCTGAAATGTCACCCGATGCTGTGCCAAATGCTCAGATTGTGGGCATACAAAAACGACTGAGCAATGGCTCAGCATGGTGCATTTGATATTGTTATATCAATAGTTGAATAACTGTGCCATTAAAATGTTCAGCCACTGAGCATTTCAATTATGACCCGAAAGCAAACCTGAGCAATGGGTCGAGGCAAGCTCACGCTATATTCACTTGTGTTACAGCCCCCCCTTTGTTCACATACTATTACCAAGCCATACGGCTGGTAATATTGCCGCGGTCACTTGTGACCAAATGCACCGGGTGCATTTCTGCATGGGTCACTTGTGCATTCCACCCACAATGCACATTCAACAAGGACCTCAGGACCACCCTCCCGGGTGATCGGGTGGCTATTTAAGGATAGAAAGGGGATTTGACTGAGTATTGCAATTTAATAAATTGCAATACTCAGAGGTGCATTTGATATTGTTATATCAATAGTTGAATAACTGTGCAATTAAAATGTTCAGCCACTGAGCATTTCAATTATGACCCGAAAGCAAACCTGAGCAATGGGTCGAGGCAAGCTCACGCTGTATTCACTTGTCTTACAGCCCCCCCCTTTGTTCAAAGACTATCACCAGGCCATACGGCCGGTGATCTTGCCGCGGTCACTTGTGACCAAATGCACCGGGTGCATTTCTGCATGAGTCACTTGTGCATTGCACGTTGAATGCACATTCAACAAGGGCCTCACGACCACCCTCCTGGGTGATCGGGTGGCAATTTAAGGAAACAAAGGGGATTTGACTCAGCTTGACAATTCAATAAATTGCAATACTCAGCCAGACCCCCATTGTTCTTCTGCCTCACGCGAGCATTTCACTTCTCAGTTGCAGCATTCGCTGAGACTCAGCTTCAATTTTGCCCACATGCCTTGAAGCTGAGACTCTTGCGGGTGCTGAAACTGCTGAGATCGTCTCAGCTTCACCATGGTATAAAAGACCATCTTCACACGACACGCACTTCACTTTCTTTCTCACCCGCTCCACTTTGTTCAACCTCACCCGCGTTTGTCCTTGTGCGTATTCCCCCTCGTCTTCCTGCCTTTCCAGTCTTTTCTTTCGCACTCGACTAACCCCACTCCCCTTCCTGCTCGCTTTTTGTTTATTCTTCTGATCCGTTCAGAAGCTCCCTTCTATCCACCTCGTGCGTTACCTCTTTTTTTAACTTTTGTCAACATTATGTACCGACATTAATATTTTTCTTTCTTCACGACTTCCTTCCAGAGTTTTAAAAACTTCCGACTAGAGCGTTTTCAATTTGCTTCCGTTTTAAATTTATATAATTCATCGTATGCCTTCATTTTCTTTCTTGATTGTTTACTTTGTATGCAGTTACTAACCTCGCTTGTTTTGTTTTTAGATGTCGTGCACTTTATGCACCAAGCAGGGTATCCCCTGCATTCATTCCTCGACGACGAACGACGCTTGTGATGCTTGCCGACAAGCACACAAGAAATGTTCGTTTGTTGTCCGCCCCTTCCGACCACGAGGCCAGAGGAGTTCTCGCCCAAGACGCCCTCGCAAGGACTCCTTTGTGGTCGACGATGATGAAACCATTTCTGAGCGTGAATGGATGCCGGGCCCCCAAACAGGCCAACGGGAACGATTCCGGACGATTAGCCCTGTCCCCTCCCCCTCCTAGGCCACCATCCAATGGTCACTTCACTCCTCGACCGGAGCGAAGTGATTATCCGGCCGATGAAGGATGGCAATAGCAAGAGGACATTCGAGCTTGGGCTGATCGTCACCATGTCTTGTCACCGACGGGATTCAAACGCCAAAGTAAGTTTTATTTCTCCTCCTTATCTCATTTATCTTCACGCAATAATATTGACTTTTTTCCATTTCTCATAGAACAAAACCCCCCGAATCCCCCCCGACAAGACTCTCCCGTTGCTAGTTTGCCTCGCGAGCAAACCCCCCGGCAACCCACTCCAGGCCCGAGTGGCACCCGATGGTCTGAGGAATTATTCCGCGGTAAGCAGCCAAAGTTTCATTTCATTTTCACTTTCACTTTCGAGTCGAGTGAACTGACTCTTCCTCCTTTTTTAGAACCCTCCCGAACCGAAGAGCCACCTATTCCTGGCCCAAGTCCAGCGTCCCAACAACCTGAGGACGATACGACTCGTGAGCCAGAACCTGAGGTGGCTCCTACACAATCCACGGAGGAACCTTTTGGTAAGTCACCACTTCTCCTTCTTCACTCTTCTCAACTTTTCCTCACCATTTTTTCAACCGTCTCCAGATCGTCCCGCCACTCCTCGCTCGATAATCATCATCGACGATACGCCCGTGGGATCCCCAGTTCCCCATCCCCCTTCTTCTTACCCGACTCGCCCACCTTCCCCTTCCATTCCCCCCCCTCCACTCCAACCCCGGTTCCCTCCCCAGAGATCCCTTCCAGTGCCCCCAAGAACCCCAACGCCTCCTCCCCCCCGGTGCCAAGCTTGTCTCATTCCCACGATGACGCTCGCCAGGAATTCACCGACCTGCGACCGACCCTAATTATTCCTCGAGCAATCGTCCACAATTCGATCAACCGAATCTTGTTGGAGCATCATCCCTTGCTCCACATGATTCCTTTCGTGGATGCAACTCATCGAAATGAGATGCACTGGGACTTCCGGGACGAACTCAACCGCCTCCTTGCCCAGGCACTGGAGGCTTATCCAAAGGAGGACATAACCGGGATAGTCTCCAAATTCCTCGAAAAATAAAAAATTAAAAAAAAAATATCCCATTATTTCCACTTTTTATCATTTTTAATACTCTCTTTTAAATAAATTATTATTTGTAATCAATTATTATTATGTTCAAATTCTATTACATTCTTTGTTCACGTAAAAATTACTTATTTCCTCCTTAGAGAAAAACCCTGATTGCGTGAGAATTATTTTTGTAAGTGCCCCACCAAGAGTTTGAGTGAGTATTTGTTTTTGTGAACCTCTTTTTCTCAAAACGCGCCAATAGTTGCCGTTATCCTCTCCTATATTTTCTTCTTCCATGGTTTAGAGCCATCCCCATTCTTAACTGTAAAAAAGCGGCAGGTTCCCGTATGTGAGCAATCCAGTCCAGATTCGTGAAACATGGCCTTTCCTATGGTCACACGCTATTAATATTACTCATGTATTGAATTGTTTAAATTGTCTGGAACCTTCACAAGTGTAAGGATTGGCGTGTGACTTGTCAGGAGGCTGCACAGGCGTAAGGATTGGCGTGTGAATTGTTGGGAGCCTGCACAGGCATAAGGATTGGCGTGTGAATTTTCGGGAGCCTGCACAGGCGTAAGAATTTGTCAGCATTGTTGGCAACCTTCCCAAGCGTAAGGATTGGTGTGTGAATCGTCGGAAGCCTGTACAGGCGTAAGGAATTTTAGCACTTTTGGGACCCTTCACAAGCATAAGGATTGGCGTGTGAATTGTTGGGAGCCTGCACAGGCGTAAGAATTGGCGTGTGAATTCTTGGGATCCTGCACAGGCCAAGAAAATTTCAGCATTGTGGGGAAGCTTCACAAGCATAATAATTGGCGTGTGAATCATCGAAAGCCTGTAAAGGCGTAAGCATTGGCGTGTAAATTTTCGGGAGCCTGCACAGGCCCAAGGATTGGCGTGTGTAGCGCTGGCACCCCGCATAGGCGTAAGGAACTTTTAGCATTCTCAGAACCTGCACAAGCATAAGGATTCGCGTGTGAAGCATTGGCATCCTGGACAATAGCAACAAACCAGGACAGATGTACGATGGCATGCCACCATACATAATCCACTTCACCCCTTTTTCATGTCAGACACCCCATCTCCCGCACTCGAATCCATCCAATCCTGGTGTATATTGTCCTCTGCCTTATCCCACCATTACTTACCCAACCCACATGCAAATCTCCTCATTCTTTGAATCGGCATGAGATTGTATTACCATCCCTGATTTGATAGCCCGCTCTCTCGGCAATCTCATAATAGCCATGGCTTTTTTGACGCATTGTTTTTGCTAACCTGCTTGAGCATTGTGCGGACATACCCACTAGTGTCGTGCTTTTGTTGTCCTGTGCTGGATCAGTATAATGAACAAATGTACTACTGGCCCACACTACCTGAATGAGCCCATGACATGCGGATAGATCAATCCAAAAATGTTCATTTGGGAAAATCAATTTTCCACCTGTACACCGCTTTGACGCATCTCTTTGAATTTGGCCAGTCCGCTTATCAGCTTGAAACCACCATCCCGAAGCATACAGCGATGCATCCTTATCAAGATGAGGTGAATTTTTGAATCCATTCATGGTGAAAGTGAGTGAGGAAGCGAACTTGAATGCACCCTGATTTGCTGGAATATTGCCTTCATAGTTGACTTGATCAAAAGACGGAACCCCCAATGAATTGTAGAAATTTTGAATCTTCTCAAACAAATTATCCCCAACATATCGTAAGGATTGACCTAGAATGCGACCCACCGAGCTAAGATTGGCACCTCGGTCCCGCCATTCATCTTTTGCATTTTCAATTTTGCCAGCACTTCCATACAGACCAAATTGTTCATTCTTCGTGGTGCATTTGCGCCACCCAATCGCGAACATAAATCCCTCCAGTAGTGCTCCATTTGTTGCAATAGGGTCAGTGAACCTCTTTTCGCGAAATAAGAATTGTGATAATTCATCCCATTGATTGACCTCGACTTCACTCATTGTTGTGAATGGTCGGAATTCGACAAGGGCAATGAGTAATCCGGTTGAAGAGAAAATTGCCACACGCCCAAAGTGAATGCGTTTGATCTCATTGACATCCACAACCCTCCGAATTTCACTTGGGGTGATATTTGCTGATACTGGCATTGATATTTGTGCTGTTGGGCGAGAGGAGGAAAACAACCTATTCATTCGGGTCGTTTTGCGCTCATTTGTCTTTTGGGATCTGCTACTATTCCCGAGTGGTTGAGGGATCACTATGTGTTGAAGCACACAAGATATCAGATACTGCCAAGGAGCTTTCTTCGGCACACATCCTTTGACTTCCCTGTTGGAGCCCACATGACATTGGCACAATCTGAACCGACTAAAGCCAATGTTCTTCCGTGGGGCCCAATGAGGGTGCCACATAAATGTGGAAGCATATATACACTGAGATTAAGCGAGTAACTCACACTTTCCTTCCTCAGCCCGACGCTTTCTCGCGAGTTCCCTTTTACGCTCTTTTCCTTTTTTTGTGAATGGCATGCTTTCAGCAGAAAATGAAATGAAAACGAATGATTACTGATTTCTTAATATCACCTAAATTGGATTGCGGTGGATGAATCTTTTTTAATTGCGGCTAAAAAGAAAGCTCACGCCTGACCTTGGCAAATTCACGATCTCAAATACCTGAACCTGAAAATTGCAGTGGATAGTGCATTATTCAATTTTACACATTGATGTTCCCATGCAATCACTTTCCAATCCAACCATTTGGAATATTGCAAGCACACGCAAATGCAATATGCATCCTGCTGCGGATCCCTAGCTATCCTAGTCCTCTTGAAAGACACAGGAACATTTGGCCTATTATGGGCTGGCGGGAAGTGATAAACGCGACTTCCCGCAATGCACCCGCGTGTGCTACTCGCGGGCACATCGCCTGACTCAGCTTGCGTCTTGTCGGAGTCTTTGCAATGATGTACGGAGGCATGCCGCCGTACAATTACTATTGGTACTCAGACTGTGGCATCCGGGCAGTAGTAGGATAGGAAGTCATGATTATTAAATTCATAAATAACTTTGCAAAATTCAATTACAATCTATCTAGTACAAAGCTAATCTAAAACGGGTCAATCCTGGTTGTGAGTTTAGCTGACCTGGGTACCGTCAAGGTGACCTCATCACTTGAACCAAGCCCGCGTTTCGCCACCCAGGCATCACCAAAGTCTAATACTAAGCATCGTGCAAATCCAAATCTAAGAGGTACAGCGGGGTTAAAAGACTCTGATGAGAAGAAACTTTTATTCAGTAAATCACATATATACTTATTAGTACGTAGCCACACTGGCTCCACTAGATTTTTACTTTCTGAAAGTTTTGCAGAAATGTCAATTAGTGATAAAGCCCCTTTAACTGAGCTTGTTCTCCAGTCATCTGAGCATACCATCAAACCACGAACCCCCGCCGCACAGAATGCCGCTAATATACCATAGCAAATTCGATTTATTCCGAGATTCTTGTGACACGTCAAAAGATCTTTGATGGCCTCATTTTTTTTTGAGTTTGTGAGTTTGCCTTTGATGCCATTAACTTCGACCTTTGTATGTGCACGTACCATGTTGTACGCAATCATCAAATGGATAACTGTATCCATTAGATCCTCCAGGTTCTTGTGCGGCTTTGTGGATATCTCATTGTCAGCCCCGCCACCTTCAATGCTGAGTTGGGTTGCACGTTGCTTCGATTTACTCAAGCAGGAGGCAAGGTATTCAACTGCTCCCCATTTGAGTCCAAGAGGATCGGTCGAATTTGATGTTGGTGCAACATATGGTTTGGGTGCAATCACATCGTATGAGACTAAACTAATGGATTCAAAAATAACATTTGCCCAAAAATGTTTAACTGGATTGGCGGGGTAAAGAAGGCTCTGAACCATTTTGAAGAAGGAGTGTTCTGATTTTGGGAGATTATCTGGAGGTTTAGCTGATTCCTTCATCAATTTGAGATTCCAAATGTTGTGATCAAAAAACGCTTCTGTTTTGGTTGGCTTAAAAAAATCTAACCCTGTATATTGCAATTTATATCACCAGTCAACAGCCAATAATCATGTATCATGCACAAAGATAAAACTCACCTGCCATCTCAAGGTCCTCCAGCCAGGCCGACATTTTAAGCTCTTGGTTACTGATCACCTTAATACCAACAGGAAGGAATGTATGAGCATCCTTTGTTGGTAAATTGTCCCATCTATTTTTGTAAATCCTATTGATATTATCAAGCCCCCTTTTCCATGATTATTGAGAAATATTGGAATGATAATTCAAAATGCCTGCAAACTCTTCCATGCGGGATAAGAATATTCCTTGAAAATTCGCAGCGGATGACACTTCGGGCTCAGCGTCGGGAATTATATCAGTCATATCTCGTCCCATTGTATCATGTTTAATTGTTTCCCTTTCTTGAAAGGCTTGAATATTCCGAGGAGAGGCGGCAGGGGTTGCATCATGCATTGTTTCATTGGGTATCGGGGGGCTTTCAGTATGTGGAGCTTCATCATGGATTGTTTCATTGAGTATTGGGGGGGTTCAGTATGCGGAGGTTGATTATCAATATGGTCCCCTTCAACATTGATAATTTCATGACCTTGATCGCGCGAATCGTTTGCGGCTTCAAAGGTATGGCGTTTTTTGTTTGTTTTTTTGGTCGCATGTATATTTGGTCTTTTTCCTAATCCTTTGCCTGGAAATCCAATGACGACTCGAGATCCTTCAGGCAGAGATTCTCCCACCTCCACACCTGCCCATATATTGTAAGCAGCTATTTTTATCAATTTTGTTTTGAATTATTAATAGACTTACGGTTCAAATCCATTTTGAGCAGGCTCATGGCTTCAGCAATCTTTTGACGCACATAATCAGGAATTTTACTATCATTTTGAATTTTTTCGAGCCTTGGGATTGTTTGAGCAATGTTGGAGACAAATTGTTCCTTGGATATAATTTCCACCTCCCCACTGAAAATTACATCATCTTTCCCATCATCTTCTGTCGGTGAACAAGGTTCAACAGTCTTTTCCTTCTCATAAGTTTTAAAATTCGGTTTCTGAGCGCTTGGAGGTTGACCTGAAATAAAGGCTATGACACAATATCAGGTTTTGAGAGATTTGAAATATTCAAGATGGATGCATACTCACATTCTGGAAGAACTGGTGGATCTTGATTATCTTCATGTGACTGGCTCTCTACTTCAATGCCTAATTCACGACTACTGGCGATATCAGAGATTTCACTTCCACTCTCTGGGGCTGAAGTTGGTCGTTCATTGAATTCAGTTGAGTTTCCCGGGGTTCGGGCCATAGCGGAGGTAGTTTATTATGCAAATAGATGGTGACGAGTTGATTGATAACTTGTTTGAAAATTTTTGAATAAAAAGATCCAAATTCAAGAAAAAAGGTGCAAGTAAAATAATCGCATTTGCAAAATGCGATTTGTCGGGAAATTGAAGGAGGCGATGTTTTGCAAATTACTTCATATCATGCAAATGAAATCACTTCCCTGTGAGACATTGAATAAAGTTGACTAGTGAGAAACCTACTAAAGTCAACTTTTGAACTATTCAACGCTCACGAGGTAAGGACTAAGCAAAGTGTTCATTTGATTGATATGAAATAAAATGGTTTTGTCGGCGAAACAGGAGACACAATTCTTGTCTTAAATAGTCCACTTATTAGGTTTTAATTTGTGAGTCTCATGATTTAAACCCTAACCACAACATGGTGAATATACTGACCAATATCCCCTTAGGTCCTGTTGGCAGAGAAGGCCACTCAGCATATTTCGGCAATTGCGTTCATCGTGTACGCCAACAAGCCACCGTACTGTACACTATGGATGTAATACGGAAGCGTGAGGAGGGTAACTGTTGTCGGAGGCATGTCGGGAGGGCACGACATGAGCGTAAGGATGGTAAGCAGTGTCGGGAAAATGTCGGGAGGGAGGGTAACTGTTGTCGGAGGCATGTCGGGAGGGCACTACATGAGCGTAAGGATGGTAAGAAGTGTTGGGAGAATGTCGGGAGGGAGGGTAAGCGCTGTCGGGGGCATGTCGGGAGGGCACTACATGAGCGTAAGGATGGTAAGCAGTGTCGGGAGAATGTCGGGAGGGAGGGTAAGCGTTGTCGGAGGCATGTCGGGAGGGTACTACACAAGCGTAAGGATGGTAGGGGCGGGGGTGTGAAAGCGTAAGGAGTGGTGAGGACGGAGAGGGGCGGGCAGTGTCGGAGTCTCATCTGGATGGAGGGCGGTGCGGGTGCGTAAGCATGCTAAGCGTCGGGGAGGCGGAAGCCAATGAGGTGAAATTACACGAACGTTGCGCATAGTGTTGAAATGGGTTTGGGCTTTGAGTGACATTCTCATGTGACACATGTGACAATTGACGTTGTCTTGACGCTGACGTGACGTGACCCACTAAATCCAGTGACTATAAAGTGGCACTAACGCGACTGAAGCAAGATTTTATACTGACCGCGGTGCGACGTGAAGTCAATCGCCGACGATTGACGCGAGATTCGCCCTGGTGAAGCGTCAATCCTGGATTTCCCTCCGACAGACCACTCCAAGTTACATTCTCCAATGGTCTTTTTTGTCGCCCCCCATCCACGCGCCTTTCATCACCCACATGAACTTGAGATCCTGATGGAATATTGAGGGTTGGCTGTTTACTTTGGCCAAAGGGATTGTGGGATGCGACTGGATTCCGACCCGATTAAGGAGGAACTCACGTGGAAATTTTGATTGGGGATTAGCGTGTGATGAGATTTGAGGTGTGCCTTCTGGCCCCTGAGACACATGCGTTTGTGTATTAGTGGGATTCGGGGGAATTGGAGTGACAGAAATATTTGGGATAGACCTAGTGCTTGAAGTTGGAGCCTTTGGATTGCGCACATCAATGTTAAGACCTGATACATTCATTGAGGATGCGATAGGGGTTGTGAGAGGAATTTTGGGACTCAATGGTGACTGTGTTTGAACATATTCTATGCTATATTCACTATCTGAGTCATGAACAGAACCTGAACGGGACTTATGTGACTTGGAAGATGACATAAGGGCCGAAAAAGTACAGTAATATTATTAACTAGATAAAACACCTCAGTATTATGATAAAATAGAGTGATATGAGATGAAATCTTTTCAGATTTAGAATAGAGAAATTCTATGAATAGTTGGAACTAAGTGTCACGTGGAAGTCCAATAAGCCTCTTTTTAGGAAAATCCTCCCTGCCTCCTCTTGAGCTCCTCTGCTTTTGTCGGAAACCACCCGACACGGCCTACAACCATATAATGTAATATTCCCTTGATCTCAAAGGGGACCCATCATCCATAAGTAATCATATTTGGCAACATTTCCGCCTCCCCATTGTCACATTTTGTGAATTATCCAAAATGCCAATATATGCATTGAAATTCCACAGCATTGTACATCTGTAAAGGGGTATATTAATGAAGGATTTACCCACAAAAGAGACATCACATTTCCAAGAAAGGCGAGACAATCCAAATCACATTCCAACCGATTAAAAGCTTGCTGCACTTAAACCAAATACCAAGACTTTAGCTGCACTCCAACCCCTTATGTAATAGAGTTATATCCTTATGTCTGTAATAAGGTTTAAGCCATGTACAATGGCGTGCCAGCGTACATGGTTTGAATGTCAATCCCCTCAAATCAATGTTGACACATCCCTATTGGAACACCCCTCAAGGGTCAAAACCGCAGTATCGCCATGTGTAAATAAAATAGAATATGTATGAGCATTGAGCAGCATGGCATTTTACCCAATTAAACTCCTAACCAATTCCACCATCCAGTTGAGACATGTTACACTCCATCAGCTGCAGCTCACACACCATTACAAATGGGATAAAATTCTCAGCTGGCTCAAATAATCTCCCCCTTCATAAATAATCACTCAATTTTTTTGCCAATTAATAACACTCCTAAACACTTTCACATCAGCCATAGATATTTATACACAAACCAACCGTACTCCCAATTCCTGCAACAATGACAACCCGCCGCTATTCTTCAATGCGTATATGCATGTGTCAACACTGCTCAACCCAAACACACTCTTCCCGTGAGGGTGATAGGCCTGGAGTTGCCTTCACACCTTTCCAATATAAACAGCACATTAAAAAGCTCAAATCAACCATTTCAAAATCTCTTCCAAACATCCCTACTTCTGCATCAGGATCTGAGTGCCCACAACTTCTATTGGATCAAATATTCCCAGCTGATTATTCACCATGGGCCCAAAGCAACTTCTCCACAGCACCGGGGCTCAATTCAATTGCACAGAAACCATACAGCAGCAGTCAAACCCTTCCTCCACAAGACCTTGGAATGATAATATCTGCCATTCTATCATTAAGGTATAATATACCCCGCAGGGCTTCACGCATTCTCAACCCCGCCGTAAACCTGCTGATAAAGTCCAGCATCTCAAGCTCTGGTGGTCCCCCCATTCCTGCATTCCATATACCTCAAGATCTGAGTACCATATTTGAACATCTCCAATTGGAGCCAGTGATTCAAAACTATATATGTTGTCCTCAATGTTTCTCTCTTAATGGCCTTACTGAATGAGTCACAACTTACCAACCCCACTGTCAACGCCATAATGATCCAAATGATCATGATCCCCCTTGCACACAATCATTAGGCAAATTCATCTATTCATTTAAAGCCCACACCCAAAACACCACCAACATGACGCAAAAATTTATACCAACAAAACATTTCATTTATCAACCATTCCAAAATTGGCTTGCCAGATTTCTCCAGCAGGCTGGAATTATGGACATTCTGCATCATCATCAACAATCCCAAACTCCCGAAGATTCCCCAAAATGTGACGTCTGGGATGGATTGGTATGGAGACGCTTCCCTGGCACTAGAAATATTCATGTCCATTCCTGGTGCATTGGCCTTCTCCATTTATGTGGACTGGTTTCATGCACATGGGAAGTCCACCCGGTTGGACAGCATTGGACCTATCATGCTTATTTGTCTTAATCTCCCCCCAAGTGAAAAATTGAAGCCAGAGAATTTCTATGTTTCAGGAATCATCCCTGGTCCAAAGGAGCCAACTTCCCTTCAATTGAATTATTTATTAATGCCACTCATCAACAAGCTCAAAGAGCTATGGCAAGGTTACCATTTTTCACCCACCTCAACAGGTCCTTCAGGATTCTTTATCCGTGTTGCCATTCTCACAGCCATTGCCAATGTGGTTGCCATGCGCAAGCTTACTGGATTTATTTCCCATTCAGGCAACGACTTTTGTAATTTTTGCACAATTCACAAAGCTCAAATTGAAGAAATTGGTCCTCAATTTCACTACACACGCTCATATCAAAATCATAAATCAACCATTGCCAAATGGCTTTGGGCAACCCCACAACAAAGACAAGCAATTTTCTCTGAGTATGGAGTGCGATATTCAATTTTAGAAGACCTTCCGTATTGGGATGCAACCAGAATGGTTAATCTTGACATAATGCATAATTTAATACTTGGAATTTTGAAGGATCATGCAACTTTCAAATTGTGCATTCCAGAGTCCAAATCAAAAATTTACCTCAGGTCCCGCAGGAAATCCAATGACACCAACAGTTCAGACTCAGATTCCATGACCTCCAACAGCTCTCTTGATAAAATCACATTGAGAGAGGCCGGCTCCCTGAGAAGAGACACAGCAAAAGTAATAAATGAGCCACTCCCCACTACTTCCCAATTCCCACCCCTCACACAGAACATCCACCTAGTGGTTCTGTGGAGATTCCTTCATTTGATGCCAATTACATCCCCACTTCTGAAATCCCCTCTGAATTGGATATCACTGCACTGAGTGATCACCAGATCAAGGGTGAGGCTCTGGAGCATCTCCAACAAATCATATCTGAGACGATAATTCCCTCATCATGGACAAGAGTACCTCGCAACATGGGTTCCTGCTCTCATGGTAGCTTAAAAGCTGCTGAATGGGCTCTCTTATATAAGGTCTATATTCCATTTTTAATGCTCAGTCAACAGATGTCATTAGATGTACACCAATCCGGGAACATTCAAAGAAAAATGGCTCAGTCAGAAGAACTTGCAAATGAACTAACCAAGAATACATTCCATTTGATTAGTGCTATCAACATTTCCACAAGTTGGACTGTTTCAATAGATGATGCGACTGCATTTGCTGAACATTGGAAAAAATTATCCCTTTCCAATCAACTCCTGTTGCCAAAACAGAAAAGTAAACCAAATCATCATTTTGCTGATCATATTCCCAAACTCTTCCAACGTTGGGGCCCAGCACAAGCCTCAGCCACATGGGGTTATGAGCGCGTGATTGGAGTATTTGCAAAAATGCCAACAAATAACAAAATATGTATGTCAATTAATAATATCAATATATTCACCTTAATTAAACACCTGAACTGAATAAGATTAACTTCTTGCAACTCTGAATAGGTGATATAGATAAAACCTTACTTCAACATATCTGTCGATGTTCCAACCTTTCCGTTCTCCTGAAATCCCCATCCGTGCCATGTGAAATAAAACAGCTTTTCGAATCACAGCCACCTGCCCTGTTCAATGACCATAAATATAACAAACCATCCCGCCATGACCAAGAAAATTATGACTGCCTGGTTGAGTAATTACAGAATTTTCATGCAACAAGGGAAATAGTTGATTGGATCAGCTTAGACACTACCGTGCAATCCACAAGTCCTCCCACTTCAAGGATTGTCTCACCTTGGTATTTTCCAGTTTCAAACATTAATATTGGGAACAATATATTTTAAACTGAATCCAAAAATGTCAGCAACATTGAGATATGCTTTCTGAGGGGCAACTCACGACGATTTGGTATTATTAATAGCAGTTTTAAAGTCTCTGAGCCATCTAGCATACTGAACAGTAACTTTCTGATCTTAAAAGCTTTGAAGATTGATGTGAATTTCTTACCAGATTTGCCGCATCTGAATATTTATAAAGCTGTTGGTCTTGATGATGGACACTTGATTATATCTGAAGCAGAAATTGAAGGTAACTGTGGATTGTATGATAACAAAGTTCTGTCATGTGGACTGCTTGTAACGATAAAGCCGTTATTTCATGAAATTTAGTCTACAGAAATGCAAATCTCTCAGATTCATTAGCAATTTTGCTAGTGAAATAATTGCCTCAAAATTAAGTGACAGAGACATGCCATTGTGACAAGCAAAGCCCATTATTTCACATTGCCACAAAGAACTTACTATTTTGACATTGGGTACAGTGTAAATAAGCCAAGTCCAATGATCAAATGACCCACACACTCACCCTTCACAGCATCCAAAATTTCTAACTGCGCCATCATCATGTTGGAAGGGGGAGCGGCCCTTGCACACCCGCACCCGCACACGCCAATGCACACGCAAGCGCACCTGCACACGCCAATGCAGACGCGGTATTGTGCGGCGGGCTCTACCAGTGTCACCTGAAAAACAACAATCCCGCTCAGGCGGAGTCCTTTTATGGATGACCTGGTGAAGTCAAACCCCCAGCCTACATCAAGACTGGCTGAAGGACCTCTTTGATGTGTGTTTGTGCAAACAGGCGGGTCTTATGTAATTTTTACCAACCATTGGACGGTTGCGGGATGATCAGGTGGTGAGGAATCTGAGTTGAAGGCACAGGAGAACCAATATTGGTGGATGTCACAGGATTTGGTGTAAGACAAGAGTAGGATGTGTGCTCGATGTTTGCTTGATTTTTGCTTGACGTGAGCTTGACTTTTATCCTGCTTGACGTGAAGTCAATCGCCGAAGATTGACACAAGATTCGCCCTGGTGAGAGTGGCTGCACATATGTCAAGCGCATATTGTCGATGCCTCTTGCCTGGCCCCACAAGTGTCACACACTTGTGTGAAGATGATTAATAGCTACAGAGCATTCGGCTGGCCCATTCTTTGACCTTTGTTTGCGTGTCACCCTTATGCACCCGCACATGTAGAATTGTGCAGCTGGCTCCACCCATGTCACATGCAGCTTGTCAATCCCAATAAGGCCAGGTTTTTTTATGCATGACCTGCAGAAGTCACACACCCAGCCTTTACATTAAGACTGGTTGAAGGAGCTCTTTGATTTGTGCGTGTGCAAACAGGTGAGTCTTGTATTATTTTTACCAACATTCAGATGGTTGTGGGAGGATTAGGTGGTGAGGAATCTCAGTTGAAGGCACAGGGGAACCAATATTGATGGATGTAACAGGGTTTGGTGTAAGACCAGAGTGTGATATGTGCTCAATATTTGCTTGATTTTTGATTGACGTTTTCTTGACATGAAGTCAATTGCCAATAATTGACACAAAATTGCCCTGGTGTGGGTATGTGATACATACCGCACAGACACAAATTCCCTACAACCAAAGAAAATTGTACTACCATTTTTTATAGAATACTATAACCCAGAGTGAGTTTGGGGGTATAATTGACTTTCCATCATCTCTAATTGGGTTCTTCAAGTATTTAAAGAACAAAACTCAAACTTGTTATTGAGGAGCTTGTCTTCTCTAATTTATGAAGCTTCTGAGAAATTTTTGGGAATCAGGTATTTTACTTTCTGAAAGCCACTCAGGTTCATGTTGCGGGTTTCTATACCTCACTAGGTCTGACCTTCCACTTTTCCCCTAAGTCTTCTTTCTTTCAGGACTTTCAGTACCTTTTTATCATTAAACTTATTAAGTAGTGGTCCTTATAAGAGTGTTTTATTTCTCAAAGGGGATAATCCCTTAACACTTGAAGTATAATGCTTTAATAGACAAATTTCTACTTGTATGGAATTTTTCTCATGGAGGGATTTAATAATAAATGATCCTACAAAGAGATCTTCCAATTCCTTTGGGCCTTTAATATTAGCAAAGTTTCAAGTTGAAACTAATATTACGTCCCCTCCTCTAAATTCTGGGGTTTTATGACTTCAGTCCCATTTTTGCTTAGCATATTCAAAATTATCAGTCATGCTTTGGCTTTGATGGTGCCTTAATTTATGAAGAAGTCATTTAAATCTTGAAGTAGATGGACAGATATCACACAGGTATTTTCTCAAATTATCAACTGGAAGTTTGAGGTTCCATCCTTTCCCAACATTGCAGGAGTTTTTCCTGTTGAAGAATCAATGGAAGTCTTTTAGGCTACTTCCAATGCTGGTTTCAATGTACACCAATCATGGGTAAAGCCATCAGAATCCTTAAGCTCCAGGACACAAGCACAAGATCTTCTTATTATTTCTAAAAGTGTTTGAATCCTTTTTTCTGTTAATCAATCAGTATGTGGATGATATGCTGTTAAGAATGAGATTTTTGTACCAAAAATCTCATGCAAATTTGTCCATAATGCTGATGTAACTTTTGGGTGTCTATCAGTAATGATATTTTTAAAGGGAAAAGTATGGAATATGACTCTGTTCCAAATCAAAAGAGCTGTATCCATAAACCATTAAAAAAGGCTATCCTCACTGGCAGGATTAGCAGGTCCAACCCAGGTCCAACCCGCTTCAAATGGCTTCATACTTCGTTCTAGCTTGCTATTATTATTTGGTCATTTCCAAGCTATATTTTCAAGATTCAGAAATAATTTATAAACTTAATTTATTATGTACCTTCTGGAAGTCTCAAACAATCCTTCATTCCACAAAATTCTCTGAAAGAAAAATGTACAACTTTGAAATTAATATGAACAAATATCTCCCCCAAAAAACTGATCAAGTTTTTTTTTTCTTATCCTTCAAATCCAATATATTACTTCAAACTTGATACCAAATATCAGTCCCAATTTTCCAAAATTGATGATTCAATCATTGTCACACCTTATTGCCATTATGGCAATCACTGGAGACCTCTTATGACCCAGAAATTATTTCTCTCCATGTCAAATAAAACTTAATAGATCCACACATTTCAAAATAACTCATTAAGAGAAATATATAATAAAATGTTATAAAATTTCTAAAAATGGTATTAATAAGATAAAGAATTATCATATTCTACTGTGGTGGGGGAATAAAATTTAAAATGGGCTCTCAGTATTTCATTTTCAGGAAAAAAATTAGCAGTCCTATATTGCCTTTCAAAATCATAAACATTTAAAATAATTCATAACCATCCATCAAAGTACCATTTTAAGAAAGGAATTTTTGTCTTAAATCTTCCAATTCTTTATATGAAAAACAATTATTGGCTTTAAGGTATGTACTAACCATCCATAGCTCAAAAAAAAGTAATGAATATCCAAGATTTCTTAATTAATGAAATATCCAAGAGGGAAAGCATTTCTTCAAAAGAAATTACCACTCATGAAATCAGTATTGAAATTTCTCATACTTATTTCTTCCAAAAAAAGTATTTCTTTCAAAATAATCCTTGAAATTGAGTTTGAAATCTATTTCATATTGAAATCTTTGTACTATTAATAAGCTTATTATCATGGTAATATTTCATGGTGCACCATTGTAATTTTCAATATTTGAAGCAAACTTATCAAGGGGAAAAAAGTCTTGTAAATACTTCTGCACTTTTATATCAATATTAAAATCTGATTGGAACCAAAAAATTATTGCTTCTGTCAAAATGAATTTCCACTATGCAAACAAAATAAATTTTCTCAATTTTTAGGACTGAATTGAGATCTTCATAATAATAGTCGAATACAATAATGTTATTTAATTGTCAGATTTATATACTTTGTTTCAAAGCCCCACATAATTTGTAGTTTCTTATAAAATATTAGTCATACGGTATTTATTTGTTCAACTTGAAATGTCTAACATATGATTCTTCCAAGAAACCATCTCCTAGATATTTTGAAGGATGGGTACCCTTTGAGTGTAGCTTATAAGAAGACATCTTTGAATAAGGCTTTCTTCTTACTTGGAAAAATAAAGAACATATTTAAGCTTATCAATTTGAATATTCATATAGACTTATAGAGTTAGTAAGCTCTATAAAAAATTAATACTCAAAATCTCAATCCCTGCAAAAGGGAACTGGAAAGGAGTTTTCTAATCAAACATTGATGATGGAATCTTTAAATGACTTCTTTAAGTTAGAAATCTTATGCATAATTTGAAAACCTCATTTTTATATAAATTTATTTATATATCGTAATTATCAGTTGGTACTAGCTTTTGATTGGACATTTTTTCATCTACCATCAATTCAGCCCATTTTCATGCAAAAGTTAAATGTGTACAAAACAAATATCATTTTTTTTCTTTCTTGAAAAATCACTTCAATCAATTTTTTCAAGAATGAGAGAATTGAAATTGAAACGTTGGATTATCATCATGAGAAATTGTTTCATACATAATTATCTTTACACAAAGGAAAAATTCTAACTTTCCATCCAAAGACATTTTGTTACT
Source organism: Austropuccinia psidii (assembly GCA_023105745.1). Lineage (NCBI taxonomy): Eukaryota > Fungi > Basidiomycota > Pucciniomycetes > Pucciniales > Sphaerophragmiaceae > Austropuccinia > Austropuccinia psidii. Next base: position 78,075,973 of record JALGQZ010000001.1, on the reverse strand, counting down.
AAAATGGAAAAGATGCAAAAGAATCTCAAAGTAGTAGTATATTCCTTTTTCTGTTTTTCTTTATTGATACAAAAAATTCTCAAACAAATTTAAGTCAATTTTCAAACCCATGTTTTGGTTCTTCATACCATGGAAACAAATATCAAATTATCATTACTATACTATATAGCTTTAGAGATCCAAATAACCTGAATTTACAGGGAGTGTCTTTAAGTGGAATATTTCAAAAAATTTGAGAATGAAATATTGTAATAAATGTCTCTATGTACATGCTTGGAGTATGCTAAAAGTTGCTTATCTCAATAATAAACTAAGTATAAATTCTCCAGCTAACTGAGTCAAATAACATCAGGCTATCCTTTCAGATTTCCTTAGAAATGGTTAAATGAACTGGTAAAAGGTCAAATTTCCTGTGCATATTGGAAAACAATCATTCCTCCTGAATTGACAATTTTAGAAATAGGCTTGTAACGACCTTTCTGTGGTGTTTTTTGTATTTTTAGAAATATGGATAGAATAAATTTCAGCCTTCATTAAAATTTTCCTCAAACCTTTTTACAACCCACACACAGTGGCATGTTGTGGTCCAGCTCAAGGTCAGTTGGAACAAGTATTGATTAAAAGTTAAATCTTATTCTAAAATCCTGAATTGAAAAAAAACTAAGAGTAAATTCTAATTTATTTCTTCAGATCACTAACACATAATACTTATTGAAACATTTCAAATAAAAATCCCCTATCAAATTTTCAATCATTTTGATAAAGCTGATATACTTGGCCTTTGAGGTTTTTTCCATGGCTTATGATGAATCTTGGATGTCAATAAAAATTACAAATTCAATTTTAAATTCAATATATTTCAATCCACAGGAATTTATTACATCCAAACCCATTGTTTGATACATGGAACAAACTCTAAATAATCATTCTACCTCATGCATCTAAAATATTTTTGAACAGTTTTTAATTCGTATTATCATCATTACACTGTTTTCATTGTCCTGTTATCTAATTTCCTCTTACAATTTTTTATATTTAATCAAAAAAATTGCAATCATCGTGATCTTTGTAATTTGGGCATGGTTTTTAACACTATTTCCTGAGATTTTTTCAAAGTATTATTCTCTTATAATTTGCTGCCTTTTTGTATTTATGGCATATTCAAATCCTTCATTTCATTTGATTGCCTCATAATTTCTTTCTTTCTTGTTGAGTTTTCACTTCAAGTCAGTTTTGTTAACTTTTTTATATTATTATTTCAATTTTCTTTAGATTTTTAATTCTTTTAATTTTGTTTTTGTTTTGTTTTTTATGTTTTTGAATTTTTTTGAATTTTTTTGATTTTTATTTATTTATTTTTTCTTTTTTTTGATTTTTTTTCTTTTTTTTAAAATTTTTGTTAACTCTGTAAATTTTGATTTCTTTCTTTGCATTTGTAATTTTATCAAGTTTTTTTTAATTTTTGATGTGTTCTTTCATAATTTGTATTTTTTTCATTTTTTTCATTTTTTTAATTTTAATTTTCTTTGCTTTTTTTTCATTTTTTTCATGGGTGCATATACTAAAGATATGTGCAAATGCACTGGTTTAGGATATCTTCACCCATCAAAAAAAAATTAGAAAAAGAAAAATTTAAAACAAAAGATTCAATTCAACAAAAAAACTCACCGTTAGATTTGTTTCAAGAAAAAATCAAATCAAAAAAATAAAATTGAAATTGAAACAAAATATAAATAAACCATATTCAAAACACAAAAAAAAGAACTGATGAAGGCATATAAAAAACATAAAGAAGAATTTGAAAATAAATGAGAAAATGGTCAATATGAAATAAAACACTAAAGTAGTTTCTATTTCTTAAAATACAAAACAAATATGATCAAATAACCAAATACAAAATTATCAGAGGAAAAAAAAGTTAGAAATATTTTTCAAATATTATAAAAAGAAAAAAGATCAAAAACAAAAAAATGAAATTTAAAAAATCGATAAAAACAGCAATTTTTACAAATAATGAAAAAAGAAGTTGGCATAAATATCAGACAAACCCATGGCTATGAGAAATAAAAAGAGAAAGAGAAAATTTAAATTTGAAAGATAAAGGTGATTTTTTACTCGTGAAGAAACTTACTCTTGCTTATTACTTGCACTTTTTTCTGGAAAGAAATTGTATAATCACTAACATTTGAGCTACAAAGAATAATTTAAAAGAACAAATTAACATGTATGGCAATAAATAACTGACATGAAAGGTGAAGAGGTCAAACCAAAAATGGGAACAAGAAAAATTCTGTACTTGCATTATTTGAAAGCTTGTTTACAGAAAAATTTGAGAAAATGAATTGAATGTGAAGGATGAAGATGTATTCAAAACAACCCATAGAAATTTGAAGAAAGAATCAACTTACCCTACATAAGTAACATTTCTATTTCTTTGAAAAATGATCAAACTCAACACACTGGTAAATTTAAGCTTAAAGATACCTTTAATAATGCAAGTTTTGAAATCCATTGAAAAAATCCCTAGAATCTTAAATAATAGAACTAAATGAATATTTCTAATAATAATAAGAAGAGTATAAATATTCAAAAGAAAGTATACTACTTCAGATTTAGAAATATAAATGGCTAGAAATTAAGCTTTAAACACTTGTGAAAAGAATTGTTTCAACATCAATATGAGATATTAATTAGTGATAAGAAAAAGAAATGTTCATCTATCAAGAAAATATTGAATTTTTTCCCTATAGCGCTTAAAATTTTTGAAAGTATGTAAAAGGATATAAAAAATGATATGGTAGAAAATCTGGCAGGATAATTTTTCATTTTTCTTTTAAAAACATTGCAAAGCTGATGCTTTGGTAATTCTTGCACATGTTATGTGAGCCTGTGAGGTATGTATAACATACCCATAAGGCCACAAATGATTTTATAAACAGCTAATTTTGTCTTAAACAGACTTTTTAGTTGAAATTGAAATAAAAAATAACAAAAAATAAGTATAACTTTATTTTGGATAAACAAAGTTATACATATTATGTTATTTTTGGATTCTACACCAAAAATAACCTAGGGTACATCCATAAGGTGTTATACCCAAAAACACTTATTTCTTGTGTTATTAGAAGATTTAACAATCTCACAGTACTAATGTAACTTTATAACATTTTTTTAAAATTGTTAAATTTAAGCTTAAATAAGCTTCAATTTAAAGTTGCATAAGGTTAATGCAAACTTACCAAAATTTTAGTTAAAATTGAGGTGTGGTGTATATTTACTGAATTGGCTAAGGATTTTCCATACAGAATGTAGATCCTGCGTGAGATCAATTTAAAAGAGTTTAAAGCCATGGTATGGCTTTAAATAAATAAAAGGGCAAAATCCACGCACAAAGGTGGGACCAAGGAAAAAGACCAAATAGAGCTGCGGTACCCAACTTTTTGGATCTGCAATGATTCAATTAAGGTTGTCCACCTGTATTGGAGGATTTTCAACCTTATTTAAACTTTAAGATTAGAATTTGATCCAACCTTAAGGTTTAAACTGGTTTTATCCCAATTTGGACAGGAATTTCAAGCTGCCAAAGGGTAAATCCCAATATGCAGGCTTGAAATCAAGGTTTTAAGAACTGTCGAAGCTTAATCAGGCTTAAAAACCTTAAATAAGCTTAAATCTTTAAAGTTACAAGCATCAAAACCTTATCAAAAGCTAAGGTTTGGTGTGTATTGCTATTTTACATGGAAAAATAGTAATAACTTCAAAAATTCATTAAAAATCCAAATCTTAATGGATTTTCTTAAACATTTCACACAGCTTAGAATTTAATATTATCTATATATAAATTAAATTTTAAGTATCTTTTATAAATAAAATTCCTGGGTAATTAGCCTGGAAATTTACTCTTTTAATTAAGTTCAAAGAAAATTATGATTTCTTTAAAAATTAATTAAAAATTGAGTTTAAGAGATTTCTGCTTAAAACTCTAATTTTAAGTTGTTCATGTGATGAACTTTAATATAAATAAGTTTATTTATACTAAAACCTTAAAATAATTAGTTTAAATGAGGATTAAAGTTACATGGAGTTAAGAATAACACTGGTAACTTTAAATTGGAATTAAAAACAAGTTGCCTTAAGTTAAGAACTTTGTTTTTAAGTATGGTTTTTCAATTTTGACCTGAGCACGCCCTCTATATTCATTATGAATCATGAGAGCTGCTCTGAAGACATAAAAAGAGTCTTTTCATCACTGTTTTTGTCCATCATTCATTATCAATCCAATCGTATTAGACATTTAAACAGGTAAAGTTTTATTACTTATAAAATCTTATTATTAAAGTAATTCTTAAGTTATTTTATTCTTTATTAATTGTAAATTAAAGAATTGAAGTCATAGAATTCAGATTGTTGTTGTAATCATCAATAATATATTTTATATTATAAAATTATCATCTTAAATATCTTTTAAAATCCACAAATTCCTCTTAAAAACTCTTTAATCTCAAATTTTATCATAAAAAGTTGTTTTATCTTTAAAATTATTGATTTTAGGCGTGTTTTTAACTTATAATCATTATTTAATATAATAACTGTTGTTGTTTAACTTGTTGTATTAAATAAATATTATAAGTAAGTTTTCTCTAAAGTTCTATATTTTTTTATCTAGTATTAGTGTTTTTTATATAGAATTTTCTTCTATAAGAATTATTTCTGCACAGTGTGTGTTATAATTCTTTTATAAATAATATTTATATTATTTATAAATGGTTAATATTTATATTTCCACGTGTAATATCTCATTAAGAGCTTTACAATTCTTATTGTTATAACTGTCAGTGACTATAACAGTAATAGAATAATTATAATATTATTATAATTATTATATTTTTCTTTATTATTATATTTTTATAATAGTAATTAAACTTATTTTTTATATATAATTATTTTTAATAATTATATTTAAATTTGTGGTTATAATATTTTATTATATGAGATATTTCTATTGAGGACAGTCATAGTACTCTTGATTTTGCTACTATTATCAAGAGTTTCATAGACAAGCATTACATGTTAACTGAGGTTATTTTTTCAATAAAGAGGGAAAATGGAATTAATGTGAGTATTTTCAGCCGAACTCAATCAGAGAGGTTTCTTTTCCTGTTGAAAATGATCTTAATTCAAGACCCCTTAAATTAATGAATATTTAACATGTTATGTATAAGGACACAAACAAATATCATGAAAAATCCAAATATTCTATTTTAATTGAGTTACATTCTTAACTTTAAAATATGTGTCTGAAAGTATCTGCAAAAATATTTGAACGCTAGAACGGAAGTTGAGACCCAGGTTGAAAGCAGGTTGGATCTGGGTTGGACCTGCCACCCCTGCCGGCAGGGTAGCTTTTTTATCACAGTAATAGGTGTGTCATCTTGATGACATGGTACAAAGGTTGTATTTTTGCTGCACTTTTCTACAGTAACAAGACATGAATTATCATGTTTCTCACCATCAAGTGGTAAGGCAGTCACCCAATCTATATGAACCACTTCCCATGGCTACTTGGTTCTTGGATAGGGTGTCCTCAAACCAAATAGTTTACCAGTAGCTCTATTGGCCTTTTGACACCTGTCACAACTATGAAATTACTCAAAGACATCTTTTCTTAAAGATGGCCACAAAGAACATGTCTTAATTTTTTCCATTGTTCTTTCCTCAAACAGATGTCCATCCCAACGTTGTAATTGCATTCCAGTAATTTTAAGAAAAACTCTACCTCAATCTTTGTCAAGTAGAGAAGTAAGAATATGACAGTTCTTATCTTTCTTTTAGCTTTCTCTAACTTCCTCAAAGACTTCTGTTCCCACATCCGTGAAGTTAATTCCTTCAATTGGAATTTGAGGTTCTGTGTTTTCAGAAACATGAGGCGTGTCTTCAGGTTTATTTAGTAATGCCCATCTACTTAATCCATCAGAATTCTTATGAATATTTAAAGCTTTAAGCGCTATGGTCATATTGCCTCTATAATCCTTTATAGCAATCTGCCATCTTGACATGTTGCTGTTTTGATCTTTAGGGTTAAGAAGTGACTTAATGAAATGAAAATCAATCATCACCTCAAACACACTACAATCAAGATAAGAATTAAGTTTTTCCAGATCTCATAAATGCCAAAGGCAATCTATTAGGCTTGCTCCATATCTAGCCTCATTGAGTTTAATTTGTCTTGAGATCAAACAAATTCGACCTTAATAAGGTTTTCATTGAAATGTTTTACTTGATGAAGAGGTGGATCTAAGCCTTCACCACATGCATTTATATACATCTTCACAGGAAGCTTGCAGTCTGGCATCAATAATTGTGCATTGGTTAAGTAATAATTGATCTTTTTATGTTTCTGAATCATTTCTTGTGTAATTGAAAAGCCCTTTTGTTGTACCCAAATTTGGTACAAATACCTGGCATGGATTTCAAAATCTTTAAGGTGTTGCCTGTAATAGCTAGCAAACACTAAGGATAACATCACTTATTTCTTGTTCTGGGGAATTTTTTTCAATCAGAATGAAGCCAATTTGCTTTCATAAACACCAAGGAATAGTCCTGAAACTACATTTCCCAGAGAGTTTTGCTCATCAAACCCAAAATTAAATTTCTCAAGAGATATTTTCATGTTCACTTGTCAAATTTTCTTGAGTAATAATGAAAGTTTCCCCAAAGGAAATTTCCAGGTTTCTCTCCAAATGATAATGTCATCCATCAAACTGATTAATTATCACTCTGATAATTCATTTTGTAAAATGGCATTAATCATTCTTTGGTAATGAGAGGGTTCATTATTAATTGAAAAACACATCCTCAGATATTTGTGAATACCAAAATAAGAAAACATGAAGCTGAGCCAAATCAGCTCAAAAGGTATCAAAAGAAAGAAGAAACTCACCTCTTTCTGAAAATATAAGTCCCATCACCATAGGACAAGAAATAACAAAGTTATTCCTGCTCAAAGTTATTGCTGAGCATAAACCTTAATTTTCACCTCTCATATAAAATGTAGAAGCAGAGTCTTAACCCCATCAAATGGGTACTCAAAGTGAAGCTCTAAGCCAGGGCTATCCAATGGTACCAGCCAAACTGAGCTAGCACCAATATTAGTGGGGTTATGGTCAGTTTCAGGCCAAATAAGGGTGAACAAAACATTCACCTCTCATCTAACTTGAACAGTTTTAGTGTGGGATACTTGAAGTGGGGTCTTTTTGAGAAGAGCACAATCAGGGCTATCTGATGGTGCCATTCACTTCTTCATATCTCAACTATAACAGAAGTTATGAGGCAAACAAGCTCAATACAGCTTTTTGCCCAAACCACACCTATGTACAAACAACCTTCACCAGGGCAAATCTCGCGTCAATCGTTGGCGATTGACTTCACGTCGCACCGCTGTCAGTATAAAATCTTGCTTCAGTCGCGTTAGTGTCACTTTATAGTCACTGGATTTAGTGGGTCACGTCATGTCAGCGTCAAGACAACGTCAATTGTCACATGTGTCACATGCGAATGTCACTCAAAGCCCAAACCCATTTCAACACTATTCACAATGTTCGGGTAATTTCACCTCATTGGATTCCGCATCCCCACCTAATCCGCCCCGATGCTTCGCATGCTTACGAGCCCGCACCGCCCTCCAGATGAGACTCCGACACTGCCCCCCCATCTCCGTCCTCACCACTCCTTACGCTTTCACACCCCCGCCCATACCATCTTTATGCTCACATGGTGCACTCCCAATATTCTCCCGACATCACTTAACCTTACGCTCACTCAAGTGCCCTCCCAATATGCTCCCGACACTGCTTACGATCATTACGCTCGCGGAGTGCACTCCCGACATGCTCCCCACATCACTTATCCTTACGCTCGCTCAAATGCCCTCCCAACATGCTCCCGACACTGCTTATCCTTACGCTTGTGTAGTGCCCTCCCGACATGCTCCCGACACTGCTTATCCTTACGCTTGTGTAGTGCCCTCCCGACATGCTCCCGACACTGCTTATCATTACGCTTGTGTAGTGCCCTCCCGACACTGCTTACCATCCTTACGCTTGCGGAGTGCACTCCCGACATGCTCCCGACACCACTTATCCTTACGCTTGTGTAGTGCCCTCCCAACACCACTTATCCTTACGCTTGTGTGGTGCCCTCCCGACATGCTCCCGAAACCACCTATCCTTATGCTCGCGGAGTGCCTCTCAACATGCTCCCGACATGACTTATCCTTACGCTTCCGTACTACATCCATAGTGTACGGTGGCTTGTTGGCGTACATGATGAAGGCAATCGCCAAAATATGCTGAGTGGCCTTCTCTGCCAACAGGACCTAAGGGGAAATTGGTCAGTATATTCACAATGTTGTGGTTAGGGTTTAAATCATGAGACTCACAAATTAAAACCTAATAAGTGGACTATTTAAGACAAGAGAATTGTGTCTCCTGTTTCGCCGACAAAACCATTTTATATCATATCATTCAAATGGAACACTTTGCTTAGTCCTGACCTCATGAGCGTTGAATAGTGCAAAAGTTGACTTTAGTAGGTTTCTCACTAGTCAACTTTATTCAATGTCTCACAGGGAAGTGATTTCATTTGCATGATATGAAATAATTTGCAAAACATTGCCTCCTTCAATTTCCTGACGAATTGCATTTTGCAAATGCAATTATTTTACTTGCACCTTTTTTCTTCAATTTGGATCTTTTTATGCAAACATTTTCAGACAAGCTATCAATCAACTCATCACCATCTATTTGCTTAACAAACTACCTCCGCTATGGCCCAAACCCCGGGAAATTCAACTGAATTAAATGAACGACCAACTTCAGCACCAGAGAGTGGAAGTGAAATCTCCGATATCGCCAGTAGTCGTGAATTAGGCATTGAAGTAGAGAGCCAGTCACATGAAGATAATCAAGATCCACCAGTTCTTCCAGAATGTGAGTATACATCCATCTTGAGTATTTCTAATCTCTCAAAACCTGATATTGTGTCATAGCCTTTATTTCAGGTCAACCTCCAAGCTCACAGAAACCGAATTTTAAAAGTTATGAGAAGGAAAAGACTGTTGAACCTTGTGCACCGCCAGAAGATGATGGGCAAGATGATGTAATTTTAAGTGGGGAGGTGGAAATTTTATCCAAGGAACAATTTGTCTCCAACATTGCTCAAACAATCCCAAGGCTCGAAAAAATCCAAAATTATAGTAAAATTCCTGATTATGTGCGTCAAAAGATTGCTGAAGCCATGAGCCTGCTCAAAATGGATTTGAACCATAAGTCCATTACTAATTCAAAACAAAATTGATATCAATAGCTGCTTAAAATATATGGGCAGGTGTGGAGGTGGGAGAATCTCTACCTGAAGGATCTCGAGTCGTCATTGGATTTCCAGGCAAAGGATTAGGAAAAAGACCAAATATACATGCGACCAAAAAAACAAACAAAAAACGCCGTACCTTCGAAGCCGCAAACGATTCTCGCTATCAAGGTCATGAAATTATCAATGTTGAAGGGGACCATATTGATAATCAACCTCTGCATACTGAACCCCCCCAATACTCAATGAAACAATCCATGATGAAGCTCCACATACTGAAAGTCCCCCGATACCCAATGAAACAATGCAGGATGCAACCCCTCCCGCCTCTCCTCGGAATATTCAAGCCTTTCAAGAAAGGGAAACAATTAAACATGATACAATGGGACGAGATATGACTGATATAGTTCCTGACCCTGAGCCCGAAGTGTCATCCTCTGCTAATTTTCAAGGGATATTTTTATCCCACATGGAAGAGTTTGCAGGCATGTTGAATTATCATTCCAATATTACTCAACAATCATGTAAAAGGGGGCTTGATAATATCAATAGTATTTACAAAAATCGATGGGACAATTTACCAACAAAAGATGCTCATACATTCCTGCCCGTTGGTATTAAGGTGATCAGTAACCGAGAGCTTAAAATGTTGGCTTGGCTGGAGGACCTTGAGATGGCAGGTGAGTTTTTTTTTTATCTTTGTGCATGATACTTGATTATTGGCTGTTGACTGGTGATATAAATTGCAATATACAGGGTTAGATTTTTTTAAGCCAACAGAAACAGAAGCATTTTTTGATCACAACATTTGGAATCTCAAATTGATGAAGGAATCAGCTAAACCTCCAGATAATCTCCCAAAATCTGAACACTCCTTCTTCAAAATGGTTCAGAGCCTTCTTTACCCCACCAATCCAGTTAAACATTTTTGGGCAAATGTTATGTTTGAATCCATTAGTTTAGTCTCATACGATGTGGTTGCACCCAAACCATATGTTGCACCAACATCAAATTTGACCAATCCTCTTGGACTTGAACGGGGAGCAGTTGAATACCTTGCCTCCTGCTTGAGTAAATCAAAGCAACGTGAAACCCAACTCAGCATTGAAGGTGGCGGGGCTGACAATGAGATATCCACAAAGCCGCACAAGAACCTGGAGGATCTAATGGATACAGTTATCCATTTGATGATTGCGTACAACATGGTAAGTGCACATACAAAGGTCGAAGTTAATGGTATCAAAGGCAAACTCACAAACTCAAAAAAAAATAATGCCATCAAAGATCTTTTGACGTGTCACAAGAATCTCGGAATAAATCGAATTTGCTATGGTATATTAGCGGCATTCTGTGCGGTGGGGGTTCGTGGTTTGATGGTATGCTCAGATGACTGGAGAACAAGCTCAGTTAAAGGGGCTTTATCACTAATTGACATTTCCGCAAAACTTTCAGAGGGTAAAAATCTAGTGGAGCCAGTGTGGCTATGTACTAATAAGTATATATGTAATTTACTGAATAAAAGCTTCTTCTCATCAGAGTCTTTTAACCCCACTGTACCTCTTAGATTTGAATTTGCATGATGCTTAGTATTAGACTTTGGTGATGCCTGGGTGGCAAAACGCGGTCTTGGTTCAAGTGATGAGGTCACCTTGACGGTACCCAGGTCAGCAAAACTCACAACCAGGATTGACATGTTTTAGATTAGCTTTGTACTAGATAGATTGTAATTTAATTTTGCAAAGTGATTTATGAATTTAATAATCATGACTTCCTATCCTACTACTTCCCGGATGCCACAGTCTGAGTACCAATAGTAATTGTACGGCGGCATGCCTCCGTACATCATTGCAAAGACTCCAACAAGACGCAAGCTGAGTCAGGCGTTGTGCCCGCGAGTAGCACACGCGGGGGCATTGCGGGAAGTCGCGTTTATCACTTCCCGCCAGCCCATAATAGGCCAAAGGTTCCTGTGTCTTTCAAGAGGACTAGGATAGGTAGGGATCCGCATTCCAAATGGTTGGATTGGAAAGTGATTGCATGGGAACATCATTATGTCAAATTGAATAATGCACTATCCACTGCAATTTTCATGTTCAGGTATTTGAGATCGCGAATTTGCCAAGGTCAGGTGTGATCTTTCTCTTTAGCCGCAATCAAAAAGGATTCATCAACCGCAATTCAATTTAGGTGATATTAATAAATCAGTAATCATTCGGTTTCATTTCATTTTCTGCTGAAAGCATGCCATTCACAAAAAAAGGAAAAGAGCGTAAAAGGGAACTCGCGAGAAAGCGTTGGGCTGAGGAAGGAAAGTGTGAGTTGCTCGCTTAATCTCAGTGTATATATGCTTCCACATTTATGTGGCACCCTCATTGGGCCCCACGGAAGAACATTGGCTTTAGTCGGTTCAGATTGTGCCAATGTCATGTGGGCTCCAACAGGGAAGTCAAAGGATGTGTGCCGAAGAAAGCTCCTTGGCAGTATCTGATAGTTTGTGTGCTTCAACACATAGTGATCCCTCAACCACTCGGGAATAGTAGCAGATCCCAAAAGACAAATGAGCGCAAAACGACCCGAATGAATAGGTTGTTTTCCTCCTCTTGCCCAACAGCACAAATATCAATGCCAGTATCAGCAAATATCACCCCAAGTGAAATTCGGAGGGTTGTGGATGTCAATCAGATCAAACGCATTCACTTTGGCCGTGTGGCAATTTTCTCTTCAACCGGGTTACTCATTGCCCTTGTCGAATTCAGACCATTCACAACAATGAGTGAAGTCGAGGTCAATCAATGGGATGAATTATCACAATTCTTATTTCGCAAAAAGAGATTCACAGACCCGATTGCAACCAATGGAGCATTACTGGAGGGATTTATGTTTGCGATTGGGTGGCGCAAATGCAGCACCAAGAATGAACAATTTGGTCTGTATGGAAGTGTTGGGAAAATTGAAAACGCAAAAGATGAATGGCAGAACCGAGGTCCCAATCTTAGCTTGTGGGTTGCATTCTAGGTCAATCCTTACGATATGTTGGGGATACTTTATTTGAGAAGATTCAAAATTTCTACAATTCATTGGGGTTCCATCTTTTGATCAAGTCAACTATGAAGGCAATATTGCGGCAAATCAGGGTGCATTCGAGTTCACTTCCGCACTCACTTTCACCATGAATGGATTCAAAAACGCACCTCATGTTGATAAGGATGCATCGCTGTATGCTTCGGGATGGTGGTTTCAAGCTGATAAGCGAACCGGAAAAATTCAAAGAGATGCGTCAAAGCGGTGTACAGGGGGAAAATTGATTTTCCCAAATGAGCATTTTTGGATTGATCTATCCGCATGTCATGGGCTCATTCAGGTAGTGTGGGCCAGTAGTACATTTGTTCATTATACTGATCCAGCACAGGACAACGAAAGCACGACACTAGTGGGTATGTCCGCACAATGCTCAAGCAGGTTAGCAAAAACAATGCGGCAAAAAAACCATGGCTATTATGAGATTGGCGAGAGAGCGGGCTATCAAATCAGGGATGGTAATACAATCTCATGCCAATTCAAAGAATGAGGAGATTTGCATGTGGGTTGGGTAAGTAATGGTGGGGTAAGGCAGAGGACAATATACACCAGGATTGGATGGATTCGAGTGCGGGAGATGGGGTGTCTCACATGAAAAAGGGGTGAAGTGGATTATGTACGGTGGCATGCCATTGTACATCTATCCTGGTTTGTTGCTATTGTTTAGGATGCCGATGCTTCACACGTGAATCCTTATGCTTGTGCAGGTTCCGCAAATGCTAAAAGCTCCTTATGCCTATGCGGGGTGCCGACGCTACACACGCCAATCCTTACTCCTGTGCAGGCTCCAGAAAATTTACACGCCAATCCTGACGCTTGTGAAGGTTCCCAAAAATGCTAAATATTCCTTACGCCTGTACAGGCTTCCGGCAATTGACACGCCAATCCTTACGCTTGTGAAGGTTCCCCACAATGCTGAAAATTTCTTGGCCTGTGCAGGATCCCAAGAATTCACACGCTAATTCTTATGCCTGTGCAGGCTCCCAAAACTTCACACGCCAATCCTTATGCTTGTGAAGGGTCCCAAAAATGCTAAAAATTCCTTACGCCTGTACAGGCTTGCGACGATTCACATGCCAATCCTTACGGTTGGGAAGGTTGCCAACAATGCTGACAAATTCTTACGCCTGTGCAGGCTCCCGATAATTCACATGCCAATCCTTATGCCTGTGCAGCCTCCTGACAAGTCACACACCAATCCTTACGCTTGTGAAGGTTCCAGACGATTTAAATAATTCAATACATGAGTAAGATTAATAGCGTGTGACCATAGGAAGGCCAGGTTTCACAAATCTGGAGTGGATTGCTCACATGCAGGAAGCTCCCGCTTTTTTACAGTTAAGAATGGATATGGCTCTAAACCATGGAAGAAGAAAATATAGGAGACAGTGATGGCAACTATTGGTGCATTTTGGGAAAAAGAGGTTCACGAAAACAAATACTCACTCAAACTCTTGGTGGGGCACTTACAAAAATAATTCTCATGCAATCAGGGTTTTTCTCTAAGGAGGAAATAAGTAATTTTTACATGAACAAAGAACGTAATAGAAATTGAACATAACAATAATTGAATACAAATAATTTATTTAAAAGAAAGTATTACAAATGATAAAAAGTGGAAATAATGACATTTTTTTAAATTTTTATTTTTCTAAGAATTTTGAGACTATCCCGGTGATGTCCTCCTTTGGATAAGCCTCCAGTGCCTGAGCAAGGAGGGAGTTTAGTTCCTCCCGGAATTCCCGGTGCATCTCATTTTGATGAGTTGCATCCACGAAAGGAATCATGTGGAGCAACCGGCGATGCTCCAACAAGATTTGGTTGATCGATTCGTGGACGATGGCTCAAGGAATCATTAGGGTCGGTTGCAGGTCGGTGAATACCTGACGAGCATCATCGTGGGAATGAGAGGAGCTTGGCACCGGGGGGGAGGAGGAGGTTGGGTTCTCGGGGGCAATGGGAGGGAGCTCTGGGGAAGGAACCGGGGTTGGAGTGGAGGGGGGGGGGAACGGAAGGGGAAGGTGGGCGAGTCGGGTAAGAAGAAGGGGGAGGGGGAGGGGGATGGTGGGATCAGACGGGCGTATTGTCGATGATGATGATCGAGCGAGGAGTGGCGGGACGATCTGGAGACGGTCGAAGAAAAAATGAGGAAAAGTGGATATGGATCGAAGAGAAAGAAGGGGTGACTTACCATAAGGTTCCTCCATGGATTGCGTAGGAGCCACCTCAGGTTCTGGATCACGAGTCGTATCGTGCTCAGGTGGTTGGGACAATGGACTTGGGCCAGGAATAGGTGGCTCTTCGGTTTGGGAGGGTTCTAAAAAAGGAGTAAGAGTCAGTTCACTCGACTCGAAAGTGAAAGTGAAAATGAAATGAAACTTTGGCTGCTTACCGCGGAATAATTCCTCAGACCATTGGATGCCACTCGGGCCTGGAGTGGGTTGCCAGGGGGTTTGCTCGCGAGGCAAACTAGGAACGGGAGAGTCATGTCGGGGGGGATTCGGGGGGTTTTGTTCTATGAGTGATGTAAAAAAGTCAGTATTATTGCGTGAAGAGAAATGACATAAGGAGGAGAAAGAAAACTTACTTTGGCGTTTGAATCCCATCGGTGACAAGACATGGTGACGATCAGCCCAAGCTCGAATGTCCTCTCACCATCGCCATCCTTCATCGGCCGGATAATCACTTCGCTCCGGTCGAGGAGTGAAGTGACCATCAGATGGTGGCCTAGGAGGGGGAGTGGACAGGGCTGATCGTCCGGAATCGTTCCCGTTGGCCTGTTTGGGGGCCCGGCGTCCATTCACGCTCCGAAATGGTTTCATCATCGTTGACCACAAAGGAGTCCTCGCGAGGGCGTCTTGGGGGGGAACTCCTCTGGCCTGGTGGTCGGAAGGGGCGCACAACGAACGAGAATTTCTTGTGTGCTTGTCGGTAAGCATCACAAGCGTTGTTCGTCGTCGAGGAACGAATGCAGGGGATACCCCGCTTGGTGCATAAAGTGCACGACATCTAAAAACAAAACAATTGAGGTTAGTAACTGCATACAAAGTAAACAATCAAGAGAAAAAATGAAGACGTACGATGAATTATGAATTTAAAACCAAAACAAAATAAGAACGCTCTAGTCGGAAGTTTTTAAAAGTCTGGAAAAGAGTCGTGAAGAAAAATAAGTATTAATATCGGTATGTAATGTTGACAAAAGTTAAAAAAAGAGGTAACGCACGAGGTGGATAGAAGTGAGGTTCTGAATGGATCAGAAGAATAAAAAAACAGGCAAAAGGAAGGGAAGTGGTTTTAGTGGGGTGCGAAAGACAAAAATAGAAAGGCAGGAAGAGAAAGGGGAATACGCACAAGAAGGACAAACGCGGGTGAGGTTGAACAAAGTGGAGCAGGTGAGAGAGAAAGTGAAGTGCGTGTCGTGTGAAGATGGTCTTTTATACCATGGTGAAGTTGAGACGATCTCAGCAGTTGCAGCACCCACAAAAGTCTCAGCTTCAAGGCGTGTGGGCAAAATTGAAGCTGAGGCTCAGCGAATGCTGCAACTGAGAAGTGAAATGGTCGCGTGAGGCAGAAGAACAATGGGGGTCTGGCTGAGTATTGCAATTTATTGAATTGTCAAGCTGAGTCAAATCCCCTTTGTTTCCTTAAATCGCCACCTGATCACCCAAGAGGGTGGTTGTGAGGCCCTTGTTGAATGTGCATTCAACGTGCAATGCACAAGTGACCCATGCAGAAATGCACCCGGTGCATTTGGTCACAAGTGACCATGGCAAGATCACCGGCCGTATGGCCTGGTGATAGTCTTTGAACAAAGGGCGGGGCTGTAAGGCAAGTGAATACAGCGTGAGCTTGCCTCGACCCATTGATCAGGTTTGCTTTCTGGTCATAATTGAAATGCTCAGTGGCTGAAGATTTTAATTGCACAGTAATTGAACAAGTGATATAACATTATGAAATGCAACATGCTGAGCCATTGCTCAGTCGTTTTTGTATGCCCACAATCTGAGAATTTGGCACAGCATCGGGTGACATCTCAGCCAGGTGCAGCATTTCACACGCTTTGGTGAAGTGCTCCAAACTGAGCCTCCCAATGAACTATTGCAAAAAAAGTTCATTCCATGGCTTTACTGAGCACTTTCACACGGTGCTTTTGACCATGACATGCTCAGCTTGCGTGTGCAAATCGGGTGAAATGCAATGCTGAGCATGTGGCACATGAGCTACGTATATGCAAACGATCGGAAGGTGCATGCACATTCGCTATATGCATGCAGGCTCAAGTAGTATTACAACTTCCTAATCTGTACAGCTAACACTGTAGTACGCAGTACACCTTTGTAAATGTATGCTGCGGGGCAGAGCAAAAGCTGTTCAGCAATGTTACATGAAAATCACTTCAAGCCATTGAGTCATATATCTCAACTGCATCCCTTTGGTGCACCTTTTTGGAGAGCTCTGCCTAACAATGGCATAGACGCGGGTGTAATCCGAGTTAATGAAAGTGGGTCATAATGTGATGACTTATTATTTGGGTAATACACAAACAGTGGATTCACTCCGGCGCCATTGTCGGGGCCAACAATGACTGGCCCTGCTTGTTCATTGCGCGTGCTCATTGTCGGGCAGCCACACACTTTCATACGCACCCCCCAATGGGTCATACACAGGCAGCTTTCACACGCCTGGAAGACATTTTACTGCCAGTGTTCCGACCGGCTAGTTTCTTGGTCGGGTGGTCAGCTTTACTGCAGACGCTCACCTCCTCGCGGGTGGAAACCTGATGCCAATCAGTGTGGATTTGCTTCAGCCTCATTCACATGAGAATAATCCCAGCCTATGATTTCTGAGGCTGGTTATGTTTGCGTGGGTATCTCCCACCGCAGGTAATTTTCTTCACGTTCTCACACGCCCCGCGCAAGTTGTGGCAACTGGCTTGCAGCCAGAAATTCCCTTGGGTGGGTGGCCTCTTTCTCCAGAGTTTTGTACACGCGTGAGGCAAAGACCGTGATCCCAATCTCAGAGGATTAGTAGCCTCCTCAAACGCAATAGGGGTGAATGTAGATGTGGATCATGCCTCACGGTCGGTGCCCCGTTTGATCATGCCACACTTCCCCCCCTGAAGCCTAGTTGGAATCAGTCATCAAAAAACTTCACGCAAAACCAAAGTCATGTTAGGAGGCATGCCACCGAACATATCTCACCCGCCCACACACAAACATCCCCACAGTTAGATTGCCCTTTGAAACGGCCAACATTGCCCAGTAGGTCCCTGTGCGACAATTAACCTGGGGAAGATATATATGCATCCATGTTCGCTGTCACACCAGCGAACATGACTGCATGCCTCTGATATGCCCTCCACAATAAGTTGCTACAACCCACCCAATTTCGGATATGCTAATGTCAACCTTGTTCCACCAAAGGTTTTGTACCTTGCTGCAGATCCAGCAGTCATATTGGTGCACCCACATTTTGGCCACCTTGCCTTGATATATGCCCCAAATCGGATATGAAAATTATAAGCCCAAGAGGCCCATCCCCATCAAGACCATGCACGTAACCACAGGCCATCCCCCCTTGACCCCATTGCTGCCTCTCATATAAGTTCCCCATCTGCGCCTATTTGTCTTCATTCCGTTTAGCTAACCCCTCCCAATCATATAATTTCCAACTGTCGCCAAATAATTTAAAATAGCCATCATGTCAACCCCTTCACAACCACCTTGCATTGGGATGATTAATATTCGTATTCAAATAAATAGTGATATAACCTTAAAGCCTGAGAATTCCCACTTAGGTTCTTGGATTATCCTATGGCACAATCAACACAACATATTTGTATATCTCCCCAATCACCAGCATGCTATTGGCTCTCTCCCAGGAACCCTTTCCCAAACGTTGATACCATTCCTTGGGGCACCAAAAACGTTCATGCACTGTGGTCCTGGTGGGGCATGGATTGAAAATTGCCAAACCAATCCTACTCAAATATTATTTGTTGAGGGAGTATTTATGACTGATGCAAATGATCCCTCCTCATCTCAGAAACCCAATCTAGCATTGATGTTCTTCACATGGTATCCAAACATTTTATTCATAATGGAAAGCTTTCAAACACAAGATTTCAAGCTTAAAATGCCCAAAGAATATGACTGTAATACTCATAGTCAATTTCAACTCTTCACTCGGACATTTCCCGCTTCAAGCTCGACGCCAGTTTCATATCCTGCTGTTTCATCATTGGTTTCCAAGCAGAAACTGATACAATTACCCAGTGGATCAGACCTCCCCATGCCATTATTCAAACCCCCCTCCTCCCTCATCAAAAGACCGGACTAGCTTTTCTCTGGGATCGAGAAATCCCCAATGGCCAATCGGCCCGTAACCTTTGGGCCACCTCACCCCCAGGATCCACTTTCAATGCCAGGCACATCATTACAAACAGGGTCGTTAGCTCATTTGAATCCCTTTCGACCAATACCCCTCTTGGGGGACTGCTCGCGGATGATATGGGATTAGGTAAAACCATTCAGGCCATTGCTCTAATTGGTACCTCCAAGGAGCGGATGATTGCAAACCCCCATCGGTCCACGCCCACCATGATCATCTGCCCCCCTCGCTTAATTACCAACTGGCAATCAGAAATATCCAAGCATGCTCAGGCTGGAGCGCTGCATTCCAAAATCTACCATGGTCCCACTCGTCACTCATTATCCAAAGACAACATCTTAAAATATGATATCATCATCACTTCTTACAATACTATCACCCAAGAATTTAAGCAAACCAATACCTCTACATCATTCATTTTTCAAATCAATTGGCATTGTATAATTTTGGATGAAGCACAGTGAGCGTCTGATCTTAAATGATTCAAATTACCTTTTATATCCAATAACCCTTGCCCCATCTTATAGCTATATTTGCTCTCAATACACTGGCACTCACCGTGCCATTAATAGCCTCCTTTCATCCCGTCAAATATGTTTAACGGGCACACCTATTCACAACACCATTTATGACCTTTTGGGCATAATATCATTCATCACTCAACCCCAGAGCGCCGATCAAGATAACTGGTCACCATTCATCCTGAGTAGTCTTTCCAAAGGTTGCAATGATATCTTGCATTTGGCATTGCGGCATTTAAGTTTGCGCCGCACCAAAACCACACATCTCAAATCCCTCCCCACTATTAGCCATCATTATGAGCTGCTCCCACTCAACCCGACCATGCAGCAAGAACATTCCATATTATATGAAGAATTCCTATCATCCAAAAGGAAAGGACCAGGAGAATTTTTCAGAAATATTAATAAGCTGCAAATATGTTGTAACCATCACATCATGCTTGACACAATTGCAGAGGCAGACTTGGAAGACCACAAGGGCAGGAGCACTCAGGATAACTCCCCAAGAATCACACAAACTATTGTGGATGTGGAAACATGCGTGATGAGTAGTAAAATTGCACACCTCCTACAATGCTTAATGAAGAACAAACAAACAAGGTGTGGTCCAACCAAATCGGTGGTTTATACCCAATGGACCCAATTTCTAGATTTGTGCATTAATTCTAATATGCATCCATTACCAATTGAATCCATCTGACTTTTTCATATTGTAGAATTGGTATTGCACTTGCCCATCACTCTATCCTTTCAGCACAAATTGATGGAACAATTACAGCACGAGCACAGGAGAAGGCACTGGTGAATTTCTTCAATAATCCTGAATGTGAAGTTCTGATTGCATCCATTGCCGCAGCTGGAACTGGCCTCAATATAACTTGTGCTAATACAGTCTATTTAATGGTGAGGGGACCCCAATATTCTGCCCTGATTTGCGGCCCCTGACATCCACATTTCCAGGAGCCCAATTGGAACCCAGCCATTGAGGCTCAGGCTGTTGATTGACTCCATCGTATTGGCCAACAACAACCTGTAAAGGTCATCCACTATATCACTCCTCATTCAGTTGAGGTCAACATGCGGAAGGTACCTTTCAAGATCATCTTTGACCCTAATTGTATTGCTATTCTAAAATCCTGCCTTATGGAAATGCCATTTTTCCAAACACCAATAGGTCCAAGAAAAGAAAAATCATTAACTGCGTGAGCCTTACTGATATTATATAATTTGTGTTTGACCAAGTTGATAACTCTTGTTCACCCTGGCATAGGTCCACAATTATGAACATCATGAGTTGGATTGAACTCCTTCAATATTTCCTCAATGAAAATGAGCAATAGATTCTTATTTCTAAGGGAGACGGTCATACATTCCAATTCATATTGTCTATATCCTGACATATTTAGCAAGTTGTTGCATCTTTAAGAAATCATACTCAGATTGTATTACACCTGCACAAATAATTCACAAAATGTTAATTTGTAACGGTACTATACATTTATATTACTAAGTTATTGCAGAGCATCACCATTTGGCCTAATAACTGGCATGTCAAGTAGCTTGAGGGCGCTAGTCTGCATCTTACTACAGCCTTTGAGCCAATCTTGATCAAATACCTGAAATGATAAGCCTTCCGGAATATCACCATCATCTGTCGATTGTAATTCTGGCAATCTATCAATAGTTTTTTGCCCTTTTTTTTAATGCAATTACAAAACTCTATGTCTCGATCCATTTTTAATACCAATTCATTTAATAACTGGGAGCGCCAGCGTAATCCCACTTTCCGGTAAACTTGACGGCCATTTTCCAGTACCTCCTCAGTATCTGAGCATACTCAAGGGTCATTGAATTGTGATGCTAGGATGGGAAATTTAGCCGTATCACACCATTCACGACAGCGCTCACAGGTCTGCACATAATGAAGTAGATCATCATCAGTCTTTGCTCACAATGAAGAAGAGATACATTAACTAACCCTTTGACAAATCTTTGCGAGCTTTTGATTCTCCTTCTTTTTAACCAAATACTTGGCATTCTTTTGAATAGACTTCCATTCTCTTTTCAAATAAGTGAAATATTGCTCCATTAAAGCCGCCACGACCCCATAGTTATTATGATCCTTGTTCCAACAGTAATGATGATACTCGGTGCTGACCAGTGCGAGACGGAATGTTCGGTAAAACACCATAGACATCAGCTCATTGAACGGATGTTGCCATGAGCTCTCCCAGTCCCAAGTGAATTGCTTTAGTCCTAACTTGTGGAGCTCATTTTCGCAGTAGCTTTGGAAACCCTGAGACTGAACCTGTGTTGATGGCTCATTGAAAACATCCTTGGGGACATATCCGAGATGACCAGCCACTTGAATTGCAATTTCACGCTCTTCTGTGCTTGGTGCTGCTGGTAGTGAGGAAAAATCCTTATCCCTAACTTTGAGTAGGAACAGGCAATGTGCATGTACTGCTGCTCTCATTCCATGGACATTATCTGGAAGTTCTGCTTTCAGCCATTTTTGTTGCTCCTTCTGGCTTGCACGTTTTGCTACATTGTGAGCTTTACGAGCCTGGTTCCTTTGCTGTCTGCCCTCGGACTGTTCAAGCATACTCTGGGCAAGGGGCATTTGAGGATGGGTGAGCTCATTATTTGACTGAGTGCCATGCTCATGCGCCGTGAAATTGTCACTCCTTGGTTCCTAATTTGTTTCCATTTGAGTTGGAGACATGTTCTCATCCTCATCATCCACCATTTGTTCTCTTGATGAACTGGCATGGGATGTTCTTGGTTTGGAGGCATATGGATGATGACGTCCAGTGACTTTCTCTTTATGGACCAGAGGTGAAGATGCATAAAGTTCATCACCTGCCATGCACATCATTAGTTAACACATCAAAAAATTAATGAAGACTGGTCACTCACAATCTTCAATTGGCTCCTGAGATTGGACTGACTTGCCTTTAGGTGCCATATCTAACCCATGAAACAAACATATCAAATGGTGAAAAAGGTTATACTCCGAAATTAAAATGACTTACTTTGATGAAGCGTCAATCCTGGATTTCCCTCCGACAGACCACTCCAAGTTACATTCTCCAATGGTCTTTTTTGTTGCCCCCCATCCACGCGCCTTTCATCACCCACATGAACCTGAGATCCTGATGGAATATTGAGGGTTGGCAGTTTACTTTGGCCAAAGGGATCCTGGGATGGGACGGGATTCCAACCGGGATTAAGGAGGAACTCATGTGGAAATTTTGATTGGGGATTAGCGTGTGATGAGATTTGAGGTGTGCCTTCTGGCCCCTGAGACACATGCGTTTGTGTATTAGTGGGATTTTGGGGAATTGGAGTGACGGAAATATTTGGGATCGACCAAGTGCTTGAAGTTGGAGCCTTTGGATTGCCCACATCAATGTTAAGAGCTGATACATTCATTGAGGATGCGATAGGGGTTGTGAGAGGAATGTTGGGACTCAATGGTGACTGTGTTTGAACATATTCTATGCTAGATTCACTATCTGAGTCATGAACAGAACCTGAACAGGATTTATGTGACTTGAAAGATGACATAAGGGCCAAAAAAGTACAGTAATATTTTTAACTAGATAAAACACCTCAGTATAATGATAAAATAGAGTGATATGAGATGAAATCTTTTCAAATTTAGAATAGAGAAATTCTATGAATAGTTGGAACTAAGTGTTGCGTGAAAGTCCAATAAGCCTCTTTTTAGGAGAATCCTCCCTGCCTCCTCTTGATCTCCTCCGCTTTTATCGGAAACCACCCGGCACGGCCTACCACCATATAATTTTAATATTTCCTTGATCTCAAAGGGGACCCATCATCCATAAGTAATCATCTTTGTTAACATTTCTGCCTCCCCATTGTCACATTTTGTGAATTATCCAAACTGCCAATATATGAATTGAAATTCCACAGCATTGTACATCTGTAAAGGGGTATATTCATGAAGGATTTACCCACAAAAGAGACATCACCTTTTCAAGAAAGGCAAGACAATCCAAATCAAATTCCAACCAATTAAAAGCCTGCTGCACGCAAACCAAATACCAAGGCTTTGGCTGCATTCCAACCCCTTATGTAATAGAGCTATATCCTTATGTCTGTAATAAGGTTTAAGCCATGTACAATGGCGTGCCAGCGTACATGGTTTGAATGTCAATCCCCTCAAATCAATGTTGACACATCCCTATTGGAACACCCCTCAAGGGTCAAAACCGCAGTATCGCCATGTGTAAATAAAATAGAATATGTATGAGAATTGAGAAGCATGGCATTTTACCCAATTAAACTCCTAACCAATTCCGCCATCCAGATGAGACATGTTACACTCCATCAGCTGCAGCTCACGCACCATTACAAATGGGATAAAATTCTCAGATGGCTCAAATCATCTCCACCTTCATAAATAATCACTCAATTTTTTTTCCAATTAATAACACTCCTAAACATTTTCACATCAGCCATAGATATTTATACACAAACCAACCGTACTCCCAATTCCTGCAACAATGACAACCCGCCGCTATTCCTCAATGCGTATATGCATGTGTCAACACTCCTCAACTCAAACACACTCTTCCCCTGAGGGTGATAGGCCTGGAGTTGCCTTCACACCTTTCCAATATAAACAGCACATTAAAAAGCTCAAATCAACCATTGCACCCAAATCTCTTCCAAACATCCCTACTTCTGCATCAGGATCTGAGTGCCCACAACTTCTTTTTGATCAAATATTCCCAGCTGATTATTCACCATTGACCCAAAGCACCTTCTCCACAGCACCAGGGCTCAATTCAATTGCACAGAAACCATACAGCAGCAGTCAAACCCTTCCTCCACAAGACCTTGGAATGATAATATCTGCCATTCTATCATTAAGGTATAATATACCCCGCAGGGCTTCACGCATTCTCAACCCCGCCCTAAACCTGCTGATAAAGTCCAGCATCTCAAGCTCTGGTGGTCCCCCCATTCCTGCATTCCATATACCTCAAGATCTGAGTACCATATTTGAACATCTCCAATTGGAGCCAGTGATTCAAAACTATATATGTTGTCCTCAATGTTTCTCTCTTAATGGCCTTACTGAATGAGTCACAACTGACCAACCCCACTGTCAACGCCATAATGATCCAAATGATCATGATCCCCCTTGCACACAATCATTAGGCAAATTCATCTATTCATTTGAAGCCCACACCCAAAACACCACCAACATGACGCAAAAATTTATACCAACAAAACATTTCATTTATCAACCATTCCAAAATTGGCTTGCCAGATTTCTCCAGCGGGCTGGAATTATGGACATTCTGCATCATCATCAACAATCCCAAACTCCCGAAGATTCCCCAAAATGTGACGTCTGGGATGGATTGGTCTGGAGACGCTTCACTGGCACTATAAATATCCATGACCCCCCATTCATGTCCATTCCTGGTGCATTGGCCTTCTCCATTTATGTGGACTGGTTTAATGCACATGGAAAGTCAACCCGGTTGGCCAGCATTGGACCTATCATGCTTATTTGTCTTAATCTCCCCCCAAGTGAAAGATTGAAGCCAGAGAATGTCTATGTTGCAGGAATCATCCCTGGTCCGAAGGAGCCAACTTCCCTTCAATTGAATTATTTATTAATGCCATTCATCAAGGAGCTCAAAGAGCTATGGCCAGGTTACCATTTTTCGCCCACCTCAACAGGTCCTTCAGGATCCTTTATCCGTGTTGCCATTCTCACAGCCATTGCGGATGTGGTTGCCATGCGCAAGCTTACTGGATTTATTTTTCATCCAGGCAACCACTTTTGTAATTTTTGCACCATTCACAAAGCTCAAATTGAAGAAATTGGTCCTCAATTTCACTACACACGCTCATATCAAAATCATAAATCAACCATTGCCAAATGGCTTCGGGCAACCCCACAACAAAGACAAGCAATTTTCTCTGAGTATGGAGTGCGATATTCAATTTTAGAAGACCTTCCGTATTGGGATGCAACCAGAATGGTTAATCTTGACATAATGCATAATTTAATACTTGGAATTTTGAAGGATCATGCAACTTTCAAGTTGTGCATTCCAGAGTCCAAATCAAAAATTTACCTCAGGTCCCGCAGAAAATCCAATGACACCAACAGTTCAGACTCAGATTCCATGACCTCCAACAGCTCTCTTGAAAAAATCACATTGAGAGAGGCCCTCTCCCTGAGAAGAGACGCAGCAAAAATAATAAATGAGCCCCTCCCTACTACTTCCACCTGAAAAAACTACTTCCCAATGCGCAGCCCTCACACGGAACATCCATCTAGTGGTTCTGCGGAGATTCCTTCATTTGATGCCGATTACATCCCCACTTCTGAAATCCCCTCTGAATTGGATATCACTGCACTGAGTGATCACCAGATCAAGGGTGAGGCTCTGGAGCATCTCCGTCAAATCATCTCTGAGACAATAATTCCCTCATCATGGACAAGAGTACCTCGCAACATGCGTTCCCCCTCTCATGGTAGCTTAAAAGCTGCTGAATGGGCTCTCTTATTTAAGGTCTATATTCCATTTTTAATGCTCAGTCAACAGATGTCATTAGATGTACACCAATCCGCGAACATTCAAAGAAAAATGGGTCAGTAAGAAGAACTTGCAAATGAACTAACCAAGAATACATTCCATTTCATTAGTGCTATCCACATTGCCACAAGTTGGACTGTTTCAATAGGAGATGCGACTGCATTTGCTGAGCATTGGAAAAAATTATGCCTTTCCAATCAACACCTGTTCCCAAAACAGAAAAGTAAACCAAATCATCATTTTGCTGATCATATTCCCGAACTCTTCCAATGTTGGGGCCCAGCACAAGCCTCAGCCACATGGGGTTATGAGCGCTTGATTGGAGTATTTGCAAAAATGCCAACAAATAACAAAATATGTACTTCAATTAATAAGATCAATATATTCCCATTGATTAAACACCTGAACTGAATAAGATTAAATTGTTGCAACTCTGAATAGATGATATAGATAAAACCTTACTTCAACATATCTGTTGATGTTCCAACCTTTCCGTTCTCCTGAAATCCTCATCCGTGCCATGTGAAATAAAACAGCTTTTCAAATCACAGCCACCTGCCCTGTTCAATGACCATAAATATAACAAACCATCCTGCCATGACCAAGAAAATTATGATTGCCTGGTTTAGTACTTACAGAATTTTCATGCAACAAGGGAAATAGTTGATTGGATCAGCTTAGACACTACCGTGCAACCCACAAGTCCTCCCACTTCAAGGATTGTCTCACCATGGTATTTTCCAGTTTCAAACATTAATATTGGGAACAATATATTTTCAACTGAATCCAAAAATGTCAGCAACAGTGTTATATCTTTTCTGAGGGGAAACCCACGACAATTTGGTACTATTAATAGCATTTTTAAAGTCTCTGAGCCATCTAGCATACTGAAGAATAACTTTCTGATCTTAAAAGCTTTGAAGATTGATGTGAATTTCTTACCAGATTTGCCGCATCTGAATATTTATAAAGCTGTTGGTCTTGATGATGGACACTTGATTATATCTGAAGCAGAAATTAAAGGTAACTGTGGATTGTATGATAACAAAGTTCTGTCATGTGGACTGCTTGTACTGATAAAGCCGTTATTTCATGAAATTTAGTCTACAGAAATGCAAATCTCTCAGATTCATTAGCAATTTGGCTAGTGAAATAACTGCCTCAAAATTTAGTGACAGAGACATGCCATTGTGACAAGCAAAGCCCATTATTTCACATTGCCACAAAGAACTTACTATTTTGACATTGGGTACAGTGTGAATAAGCCAAGTTCAATGATCAAATGACCCACACACTCACCTTTCAGAGCATCCAAAATTTTTAACTGCGCCATCATCATGTTGGAAGGGGAAGCGGCCCTTGCGCACCCGCACGCGCACACGCAAGCGCACGCGCACACGCCAATGCACACGCACCCGCACATGCGGTATTGTGCGGCGGGCTCTACCAGTGTCACCTGCAAAACGACAATCCCGCTCAGGCGGAGTCCTTTTATGGATGACCTTGTGAAGTCAAACCCCCTGCCTACATCAAGACTGGCTGAAGGACCTCTTTGATGTGTGTTTGTGCAAACAGGCGGGTCTTGTGTAATTTTTACCAACCATTGGACGGTTGCGGGATGATCAGGTGGTGAGGAATCTGATTTGAAGGCACAGGGGAACCAATATTGGTGGATGTCACAGGATTTGGTGTAAGACAAGAGTGTGACGTGTGCTCAACGTTCGCTTGATTTTTGCTTGACCTGAGCTCGACTTTTATCCTGCTTGACGTTTGCTTGACGTGAAGTCAATCGCCAACGATTGACACAAGATTCGGCCTGGTGCTTGTACATGGGATAACTTTGTCATATTTAATGATAGCCATACCAAATTGGGTATCATTGTGTAGAGCTCATACAGGGCTATACTCTGAACCAACGTTGAACATGATATCTCAAGAACGGACAGAGTTATGGCCATTTGAAAGTTATAATCCCACAATATGACCAATACAGCTGTATTATGACAGGATACAGTTGTACTCTGATTATGAGGTGTCAAACAGACAAAGAAGCATGTTAATACTTCAATACCTCATACTTCAGTCAATACTGCGGTCCCATACAGCTTCTGTACAGCATTCTACGCATCATACACGTCAGAATCAGGCTGTGAGGTCCCCAGATGAAAATTTTCACCCTGTATTGGTGAAAACTGCCCAGATGTGGTTTCGAAACAACATCTGGGCCCAATACAGGCTATACAGGCTGGTTGCAAACCACAAGCCAGTCTTAGAGAGTGAAAAATATTCACTTCCTCTACGTGGAAAGGTCTAGCACCCTTTCCACCCCATTTCAGGATAAAAGGAGGCTTTTCCACAGCCAGATTTGTCTCATCCTGCTCTTAAATAACCTACGTACTAAACTGTCAAAAACAGTTTTACTCTTGGTTAAATAATCACGTATAATTATAATCTTTAATTATTGTAGTCTTTTATTATTGTAACCCAACAGATAAAGCTGAACCCAGGGCTTTCAATAGCGCTCACCACCACTAAATGCAGTATA
Source organism: Austropuccinia psidii (assembly GCA_023105745.1). NCBI lineage: Eukaryota > Fungi > Basidiomycota > Pucciniomycetes > Pucciniales > Sphaerophragmiaceae > Austropuccinia > Austropuccinia psidii. The sequence continues at coordinate 78,047,483 of JALGQZ010000001.1, read as the reverse complement.
GTAAAGCCCTTTAATTACATTTCAAACCATCTTGAAACTTTATACATCTTTTTAAAATCATTTTTACCATGTCACAAACATAGTCAAAGCTGTAATTAGCCTACTTACATCTTTGTCATAGTTTCATCCTGACACTGTATGATTAATAATATCATTACCATAAATACTTAGATAATTATTCCCAAGTATAAAATTTTTTGAAGTGCAATTATTCAAAACAACAATTTCAAATTTCACTTTAATACTGCCTGCCTGGTGAGTAAATATCATTCTTGCTTCAAGAGGTCCCAAAGGGTGCATATCCTGGGAAGCACTGCTGACTTTTTTACCTTCAATTGGCATCAATTTCTCTTGCAAATTGGTATAAGCTTTTGCAATATAGTTTTTACAAACAAAAGTGCAGAAATAGTTACATCAATTGTTTGTTTGGCATCTTCCGTCGTTTGAATTTCTATCCCATTAATTTTTGTTTTATTTGGACATGTATTATCTGAATGAGATGTACTTCAACAGTTATGAGATCTAAAGGATCTTTGTCTTTTGGTTCATTTGGTCTTGAAATATTTTTCCCACTAATTGTAATGTCTATTGGGAGTTTATACCAATTCCTACCAATTATTTGTTCCACTAGTGATGTATTCCATGGCATTCATATAATCTGCTCTAGAGAAAGGCTCAACAAATTATCTTCTTATAGCATTATCAAGGTCACAACCACATTTTCTGAATATCTTGGTATATAAAATTGCTTCAGACATCTCAGAATGAAGGGGAGTTAATATTTCCTTCTGTTTAAGAAAGAGGGACATGGGCCTGTCACTTTTAATATTAAAAATGGCTTCTTCAAAATAATTTTCAGAAATAATCTTTCCATTCCACTAAGGCCAGTAGTGCTTACTGTGGTCTTGTCTAATTTTTAAATACCATTGATTTGCTGATTTGGTGAATAATGAGTGTAATCTGGTACTTATGTATTCATCTGGTGTGCTAAGTTCTTCCTTAAACATATCAATTTTTTCATAAATTCCTCATGATTATATGTTTTTTCACTGAAAATGGTAGGCCATTTTTCTAAAATTGGAGGGCCTTTCAAGCTAGAGAAAGTTTCTACCTCTGCATTACTTGAAATTGATTTATTGAAAGGATTATGCAATTTAAACACATTTCTGTCAAGAATTGGTGTAGACTATCTTGGTAACTTATTTTAAAGAAGAGATTCTTAATACTTTCTTGATTATCTTTGAGCTCAAATATTGCTCTATGTTTTTCCCAATTTTCTTCAAAAATAGCTGGATTATGGCCAGTTAAATCTTCCAAGTTTTTAACTTGTTGTCACAGGAGATCTAGTGGAAAACAACAGTGGCCTGGCACTCATCAATCAGGGAACTAACTTGGAATACTCTGAAGAATAAAGAAAATAAAATAAAAGAATTGAATTCCTCTGAGAAATATGCAGGTACAAAGTTGAGATGCAATATGAGGAAAAAGAGGCCAAATGCCCAAAGAGCCAACCAAGTAAGTCCTTAATCACTGTTTCAACCTGCCTAAATGAACAATGTAATTAGTAAGGATATGACTGCCAAGTATCCATTTACAGGCAAAGAAAGAAAAGAAAGAGGTGCTAAATGACTGACTTGATAATATGAGTATTCACTGAACAGAATGAAAAGTAAATAAAGATGAAATCAAATGAAAATATATTAATTAACTGGGGAAAAGCCCCCCAGGGTAAAAGGAGGCTGGTATATGTGAAAGGTTGAGAGCTTGACTCTTTCACGCTGACAGGTGGTCTGTATTAAATCTTTGAAGCTGTATTTGATGGCTTGATGAAATGTATACCTTTCCAAATTTGGAAATGAACTGGGTTGAAGAAATTCCCATGGTTTATGAATGAAATACAGGTCTTGATGAATCCATACTGTATTGAATGAATGTGATTTCCAAAGTGGATTTATGGAGCACTCACCCTTGGCAAATTGTTTTGGACCTACCTCTTGAATATCCTTTGAGAATGTACTGCCAGTATTCCCTTGGAGGGATACTGTCAATGAGAATAACCAATGATTGCTTGATAGCGTCATTGGTATTTGAAATTGACACTTTCCCTTGAGCCTTGATGAATCCTCTGGATGACATGATACCTTTATGACCCAATAAAAAATTTAAATAAACATTTGATATTGTCGCCATTGGATTGACAAAGTGTCTTTTGGGTTATTTGGTCAAATACAGTTAATACAGATTTAAAAATGTATTTGGGAAAAGTGCGCAAAAAATGTGTGAAATGTGAAAATCTTTCAATCAAGCCCCAAATGGCCATATTAGGCCATTTGGGCATATATCCCATATTGCATGGCAGAATGGCCAAAAATGGCTGATACAGCAAAAATTCACAAAATGCGCAAATCTGTATTTCAAGCTTCAAAATCCAAATACAGGCTTTTGGGCTGTATTTTCCCTGTTGACTGGAAACTACAAAGGACTTCCCAAAAACAAACCCTGGCCAGCAAAGGTCCAATGATGATGAAAGGCCAAGTTGGGAAAAGATAGTGAAATCACTATAAAATCCCAAAAAAGATGAAATGGCCAATTGAGCCAAAGATTAGGGATATGGCATGGATCTTCCATATTGAGGTCCAACAGGGTGAATTGCCATGATTGTGAAAGTACCCCCCACCTTGAAATGGTGAGCTCCTGAGGACCAATACAAGGTGAAGCGTGTTGAGGCTATTGGAAGGATTTTTAGAGAGGGATGAGGAGTTCTTTTGAGAAATAAAATTTGATACTTATGTTGAAAAGTTGGCATATGACGCAAGACTTTCTTGAGCTTCTTTTCTCATGGCTTTATGTTTGATGTTATTTTGAAAATGAATGATTATTCTTATTGGCCCAGGACCTGGAAAAGAAGATTAGATGCCAGATTCTCACAGAGTGGCCAAGGTGGTGTTTCAAAAGATTGTAGACCCCTCAGGGAAGTGCACACCAGGAGAGGAACTTACTTTTGGTAATTAACACTCGCACCAGTGCAGTAAAAATAGAATAAATTGGTTTAAAGAATGAATTGGAATTGGAAATACTTGCAAAGGAGTTAAGAAAAGGAATGTTCTATTTTCCCAAGTGAAAATGCCTATAATTTTGAAATAGATGTTGAAAGCCAGGCCAAAATCTGTGTCCAAAAATTACAGAGTGCTCACAGAGTGGCCAAGGTGATGCTTAAAATAAAATGAGTAGAATACCTCTAAAGGTGCATACCAGGAGTGGGATTTACTTTGGGTAATTCCTCTCCCCACCAAGCACCATAAATGATCAATCTCTGGAAGAATTGGGACCTGACTTGTCAGGATATGAAGAATGGAAATTCTTGATAAGTCCAGGCCAATTCTTGAGTTTTTCAGTTGTTTCCCAAGTGGATCTTTCTGGGTCTTGACTGAAACCTTTCCATTACACCAAATACCATAGTTTTCCTCTCTTGAGCTTTGAGTCCCGTATTGGAGGGACTTCCCATTCCTCTTCTTCTTCAATAATTATTGGAGCAGGAGGCTCTTGATGCCAATTTGGGATTGTTGATGTCTTGACTGGTTCAAGGAGGGAAATGTGCAAAACTGGGTGGATGGATTTCCATTGGGATGGAAGGTTGAGGTGATAGGCATGAGTGGAAAAGGACCCAACCATTTTTCAGACAGTTTTTTGGTTTTTCTTGCTGATTTAATGTTGTTGGAAGAAAGCCATACCACGTTACCAGGATTGAAAACAGGTGGACTTGCTCTAATTTTATCTGCATACCTCTTAAACCTATTTATGGCAACTTCAAGTTCTCTCTTGACATCTTGCTGTACTGATTGGACTTTTTTTATAAATTTCCAGCAGGAGTATTTTGAGGGATGTGAGCTGAGTAAAATTGTGGATCTCTTCCATAAACAGTGAAAAATGGTGATTCTTTTTCTGAGGAGTGGTCAGAGTTATTGTAAGAAGATTCAGCCAGAGGGAACCAGTTGTTCCAATTATCTTGATGATAACTGAAATACATCAGAAGGTAATGTTCTAGTATCTGATTTACCCTCTATGTCTTTCCATCAGTTTATGAATGGTAAGCAGTTGACAGATCTCTTGAAATTTTGAGCTACTTACAAAGATTGGTCCAAAAGCAAGAAACAAAAAGAAAACCTCTATCACTAACAATTCTTGAAGGAAGGAAATGCATTGAGAAAATATTCTTGATGAATAAATTTTCCAAATCCAGTGAAATTATTGAAGACATTTTTGTAATAAAAACATCCATTTTTAAGAATCTGTTCACTATAACAAGGATTGAGTAAAAAGCAATGGACAGTGGCAATTGAGTGATGAAATCCATTGAAAGACAAATCCAAGGACCAATTGGAATTGAAAGAGGTTTGAGGAGTCCAGAATTCTTGTGATGAATATTTTTGTTTCTTGAACACTGTTGACAGGATGAGACATAATTGTTGATAAATTGAGTCATGCCAGACCAGTGAAAATCTCACTTGACTAGTTTGAGAGTCTTCTCCTGGCCAGGGTGTCCAGCTAGGGAAGAGTCATGACACTTTGGAAGTATATTGAGTTGTATTGTGGCATCACTCGGAACCACCACCTAATCTTTGAACAGGAGACGTTGGGAAGAGGAATCAAGAGAATAATCTTGTACAGATCTACCTTTACCCAAATATTGAAGAATAATTTTCTATTGAGAATCTTGCCATAATTCCTTCTAAATTGAATCAATCAAATTTGAAAATGATTCCACCTTGACTTCAAAGAACTCTGGGGCTTTAATTTCATCTTGCTTGATTATTTTTTGATGATTAATTGGATTCTTGCTAATGAAATCTTCCCCCCTCTCTGGGTAAATGTTATCCCAAGGTTACAGTGCATCTGGAAGGGTAGCCAAGTGGCCCGGGTGGTAAGTGATTGAAAAATGGAATTCAGGGAGAAATTTAGCCCAGCAGACTTGATGGGAAGTGAGAATATTTGAAGACATGAAATATTGAAGTGAATTATGATTGGTGCGAACTTCAAAGGAGGAAGAAATAGAAAGAAGAAAAGCTCTCCAGTGCTTGAGAGCTCAGACTATTGCAGGGAGTTCCTTGTCATGAATCTCATAGTTGAGCTCTTCTGGAAGAAGCTAGCGACTATCAAATGCAATGGGATGTTTTCCTGAGTCAGAGAACTGACTCAGTACAGCACCCAAGGCATACTCAGAAGAATCAGTCTCTACAATGGTGGGTAGATAAGGATTAAAGTGAGAAAGGATTGGGGAAGGGGTGAAAGCCTCTGTGAGTTGATGACAATGTCTAAGAGCTTCCTCATTGAGCCAAAAATTCGAATCTTTCTTGAGAAAACTTGTTAGTGAACTAATATTTTTTGAATAATTCTTGATGAAGTTGCAGTCAAAGGTGGCAAAACCAAGGAATGATTGAAGAGCCTTGATGTGTCTTGGAGGTGGCCAATTGAGAATTTTTTGGACTTTTCCTTGATCCATCTTGAGAACTTCAGAAGAAACAATATAACCTAAATACTCTAGACTAGAAACATGCAATAGGCACTTGGAGGCCTTAGCAACAAGGTCATTGGCTCTAAGTCTGGAAAGAACAGTGGACACATGAGTGACATGTTCTTCCTCAGATTTGGAAAAGACCATAATTTCATCCAAATAAACCACAACATAAATATCAAGAAGATCATAAAAAACATCATTGAAAAGGTTTTGAAAAGAGGCAGGAGCATTTGTGAGCCCAAATGGCATAACAAAAGACTCATAACTGCCATTTTTAGTTCTAAAACAAGTAAAATGTTTATCACCTTCCTTGATTCTGAGAAGTTTATATGCACTATTCAAATAAGCCTTGGAGAAGATAGCAAAACCTTCAAAGACATTAGGAATCTGATTCATAGGAGGAACAGGATAATTTTTCTTCCTAGTTGTCAGGATGAAACTATGAAAAAGATGTAAGTAGGCTAATTACAACTTTGAATATGTTTGTGACACCATGAAAATGACTTTAAAAATATTTATAAAGTTTTAAGATGGCTCAAAATGAAATTAAAGGCCTTTACTATACTGGGTATAGTGGTGGTGAGCACTATTGAAAGCCCTGGGTGCAGCTTTATCTGTTGGGTTACAATAATAAAAGACTACAATAATTAAAGATTATAACTATACGTGATTATTTAGCCAAGATTCAAACTGATTTTGACAGTTTAGTATGTAGGTTATTTAAGAGCAGGATGAGGAGACAATTCTGGCTGTGAAAAAGCCTCCTTTTATCCTGAAATGGGGTGGAAAGGGTGCTAGACCTTTCCACATAGAGGAAGTGAAGATTTTTCACTCTCTAAGACTGGCTTGTGGTTTGCAAAAAGCCTGTATAGCCTGTATTGGGCCCAGATGTGGTTTTGAAACCACATCTGGGCAGTTTTCCCCAATACAGGGTGAAAATTTTCATCTGGGGACCTCACAACCTGATTCTGACGTGTATGACGCGTAGAATGCTGTACAGAAGCTGTATGGGACCCCAGTATTGAATGACTTATGAGGTATTGAAGTATTAACATGCTTCCTTGTCTGTTTGACACCTCATAATCAGAGTACAACGGTATCCTGTCATAATACAGCTGTATTGGTCATATTGTGGGATTATACCTTTCAAATGGCCATACCTCTGTCAGTTTTTGAGATATCATGTTCAGAGTTGGTTCATTGGATAGCCCTGTAAGAGCTCTACACAATGATACCCAATTTGGTATGGTTATCATTAAATATGACAAAGTTATCCCATGTACAAGGTTTTTTGTACATAGGCGTGGTTTGGGCAAAAAGCTGTATTGAACTTGTTTTCCTCATAACTTCTGTTATAGTTGAGATAAGAAGAAGTGAATGGCACCATCAGATAGCCCTGATTGTGCTCTTTCCAAAAAGACCCCACTTCAAGTATCCCACACTAAAACTGTAGAAGGTAGATGAGAGGTGAATGTTTTGTTCACCTTTCTTTGGCCTGAAATTGACCATACCTCTGGTAAAATTGGTGCTAGCTCAGTTTGGCTGGTACCATTGAATATCCCTGGCTTAGAGCTTCATTTTGAGTTCCCATTTGATGGGGTTAAGCCTCTCCTTCTAGATTTTAGATGAGAGTTGAAAATTAAGGTTTATTCTCAGCAATAACTTTGAGCAGGAATAGCTTTGTTATTTCTTGTCCTAGAAAGTCAAAGCCCAATATCAGGTCTTCTCCCTTGGGAGTATCAATGAATAAAAAGTCCCATTCAAAGCTTGGGAAAGAAGTGAGCTCAACCAAATATTTGGTATGGTGAGTCACAAATAAGGAAGGGGACTTAGAGAAGTCCAAGATAATAAGAGTAATATTCTCTGGGAGTTCTGAAATAGTTAAAGAATACTTGTGAACAAACCTCTTTGCAATAAATGAGTTTGTAGCATCAGAATCAATGATAATACTGTAAAAAAACATCAAAAAGAGAAGAAAAAATGAAGAATTTGAGAGAATTCTTAACACCAGTATTCAGAATGCACAATTTTGATCTGGATGGAAAAACGTGAAGACCATTGAACACAACATGATGTTCACTCAGGCTTTTCCCTGGTGGAGAGATTTGCCTGACAGTTGGGCAAGCTATTTTTTAGGTGTTTTGAAACAAGACTCACGACTTTGCTTCCCACCACAATGGGTACATAAACCCTTCCTGATTCTTCTTTATTTTTCAGAATTAATTAACTTGGAATATTTATTAAATAAAGAAGAATGGGGCTTGTCCCTCTTCTGAAAATTCTTCTTCTTTTGACTTGAGCTTGAAGAATTTTGAGGATGAGAAAAATTAGACTTTAAGGTTTCTGGCTCCTTCTCTTGATGATTACTCTTTTCATTTTACCTCTCATGGTATCTGGTAACAAGCTCCAGGTTAATATCCATTAAGTCTTGAAGAGAGTTGCTTCTTGAAGGATGGGAAGCCAATTGATCCACAATCCTATGTGGAAATGCCTTCCTGAAATGATGGATGAGATCTCTTTCACCCCAATCCCCAATTTTTGAGACCAAACTTCTGAAGTTAGCAATTTATAATGATACATGCCCACCTCCTTTCATTCTTAAGGAATCCAACTCTTCTTCAGCTTTTCTGACTTCACTTGGGTCCCCAAACAAAGTAAAGAGTTATTATTCAAACAAATTCTATTAATTGAGAAGGTAATTTGGATCTTGATTTGTGTGATTGGAAAGATAAGGCTCAATCCATTTTTCAGCCCTTCCAATAAGAAATGAAGTGGAATAGAGAACTTTCTTTCTGTCTTGAGAGGAATTTTCTGGATCATTATGAAATATCAATTGACAAGACTGAATGAAAATTCTGACTTTGAAGGGTTGAGTCCCATAAAATCATTGTGGTGCCTTCATATATGGTGTCTTGAAGGCTGGTGGTCTTCATGCTTCAGAAGATGAAGCTGCTTGAAGATTGGCCATAATCTAAGTCATTTGCTGAATGATGGCCAATAATTATGGTTAAGACTGATGAGGGAGAGGCTGAGTAGACTGGGCTAGAGTTGGTCCTCCAGTACCTTGGGATTCCCCCATAGGAGAAGGAACACATGCAGTACCATCAGACTCTTCCTTATCCATAGAATTCTCCTCCTCCTCTTCATCATTTTTACCAGGACCTTTAAAAGTGGTCCCTGAAATTCCTGGAAAACCGCAAACTACTCCGGAAAAAAAACTTGATCTTCTTGGCCCTCTTCCTGCCTTCCTAGATTTTACTGCTCATTCTATAATGGGCCTCAGTTGAGGAAAATCAGGGCTGCCATCAAGAGGAGCTCTTGGAGTTGGAGTGAGAACAGCCTGAGCTCTGGCCTGGGATCTTGTCTGTCTTGCAGGAGGTAATTGTTCAAAAGCATGATTTCAAGAATAAAAATGAAATGAAATTAATGAAATTAAAGAATTTGAATATGAGAAGCTTGAGGCAAATCAACTGGAAACTTGAAGTCAGAATCAAAATTAAAATCAATGTCTTAAAGAAAACTCAATCAATAAAAATTAAAAATGAGGTAAATCAATCAATCAATGTCAAAATGAAATCTTCAAGTCAATGAATCAATATGTAAGATCAATCAAAATGAAAATCTTGCATGAATCAGTAAATCAAATGAATTGTTGAGGTAAAAATCAATTTTATGTCAAAATTCTTGATGTGAGAAATAAGAAAAATCAAATGAAATCTTCAGGTCAATCAATTTTCTTGAAGTCAATATCAATTATGTCAAATCTATCAATCAATTCAAATAAAGTAAGTTCTTCTTTGAGAAGTCAAAAGTCTTGAGAAATGAATCAATATGAATCTTGATGTGAATGATGTGGGTCAGCTTTCAATTTCCAAAATGAGGCACCACAGAAAAAGACTGGGGACTTGCATCCAGGTCCTTTACAGTATCTTCAGCTTATGTCTGAGTGTATCTCTGGAAGTATCCCTAGTTTAACTCACATTCATTGTATTCTGACATTTTTACTCCTCCTTTAATTTTTATTAATATTTTCTCAACCCAATATATACACTGGCAACAAACATAGGTAATGAATCTTATTCAATTTTTGGATTGTCAGAACATTGCAATTCCCTCATGATTCTTATAGTTAGTAGAATAATCTTCAAATCCTCTCATCAATTGAGTTCCTTACAATTCACTTCATGAATGCTTGTGGATTGTGAAAGTTCATCCAGCTATATGGTGAGCCTTCAAAAGGAACTCTTTGATACTTGTAGCATTAATTGCTTCTTTGATCTTATTGTAATTCCACTGCCTTGATTCTTGAATTTCTTTGTTTTTAATTTATCTTTCATGTTGGCTTAAAGAATGAGGATAATTTAAGAATTAAGAAATTCTATTTACCAGAATTCTTGTTTTCAGATGAATCAAAAATTAACCTTGAATTAACTTCACACAATGATAATAATAAGTAATGATATATTTGAAAATTATAATGGTAATTATTTTGAGGGAATCCTGTCCAAATTTAAATTAAAAATGGGTGTTCCTCCTTAAAATTATGAATATTTTGGAAATATAAGATCCAATAATTTTATAATAAGTAAAATACCTCTTCTTGAGTGATGATTATCATCATAGAAATTGGTGAAAATTATTGGAAAAGATGTTTCCATACAAATTAATCTTAATTTATTAGAATAATGTTTCAAAATAAAATATGGATAAATGATAAACTTGAAGCTCTTCAAATAGTGAGCCAATGGCCTTCAACATGATTTAAGGAATACTTTTGATATTAGATTCTTGAGAATTTCTGCAAGGGAAAAATAAACAAAGTGTAGGAATAATTTGATGAATTGAAAAAAAGTTGGAAAGGGGTTGCATGGGCCACAAATGAGAAGTTTTGTCCAGTTCTGGATATATCTTGGAGGGAACTCCACATTTGAAAAGGAACTTGTCTCCTCATAGACAATTTCTTTTAAAATCAAAATCCAAGGATTTGGGACAACAGTAATAAGAAATTTAATTGATCTTCAGATTTGGAATATATTTATGTCCATTAATAAACTAAGTTTCAAAATATAATTCATGTTTTACACTATCAAGAAAAATTCAGGGGCTAAATCTTTAGATTATCAAAATCACTTACAAAATCCGTGGGGGTCTTTCCACTATATAACCCATGCAATCCTATCATTTAGGTTCCATTTTTCCTAAAAATTCATATCACACTGATATATTGAATTTTCATTCTAAAAATTTACAGTATGATTTCAATATTTTGTCTTGGGCTTTCTATTATTCAAATTGAAAAAAAATCAATATTGAGCAATCCTTTCCAACCTCTCTGAGCTCAGTAATATTCAGAAGAGTATTTAATTCTATTCATATACTATTATAATATGACTTGAGTCATCTTGGGAGCCTCAATTCTTTCCAGAGTTTCCATCTGGGTCCACTGCTTGATATTTTTGGAGGAATGGCTCAAGGCTTTAATCCTGAAACATATAAAAAATACAAAAAAAACAATAAGGTCCTTTTGTAAATTCTTTCATAAATTTCAAGAATAAAGATAAAAATATCCTATTACATGGATGTGTTTTTGTGGATAAAGGGAATATTTTCCAAACAAGAGAGGCTTTCAAGAATGCAAACATGGCTCTGAGACATATTGGAAAGTATAGCTCACCTTTATATATTGATATTCCTCAACATTGTGATATTTATCAAGCTTCCAACAATACAAGTTTAACTAGTTCTGTTACTTCAATACCTAATTTTTGAACCAATCTTTCATTGCACCAGATCCAGGGTATTTCCTTTCTTTCAAATATTGAAAATAATATGAAAAAATCTATGAAAATCTATGGAAACATCCAGATAATTTGTGGATTAAAAAAGTGTTTTCTAATGCTGTTGAAAATGGGCTGATACCACAAGATATTGTGTGCAAGAGTAGGGGTAGAATATTGGCTGATGATTTGGGACTTGGAAAATCATTGACAACTTTATGCTTGATTAAAAAAACCCAAAATGAAGCATTCAAGTACTCAGAAATATCTAAGGACCATGTTCCAGCTACTTTGATCATTGTACCAATTTCTACTTTGCGTAACTGGGAGAATGAAGTAAGACTACATTTGCATGATGGTAGTTTACCATATTCAATATTCTATGGTTCCAATCGTAATTTCATTTCATTCCAAAATTTGAAGCAGAATGCAATTATCATCACCACATATGATGTTATTACTGGTTATAATGTTGATGATGTTCATGGGATGAGAATAAATCCTCTTTTGGTGAATTGGTTCAGAATAGTGTTGGATGAAGCACATTAGGCTTCTCTTTGGAATTCTTAAATAAAAACGTGCTGAAATTTTTACATCAATTAGCTACATCAAGGAACACTCTACTCATAGAGCATTCACAATATTGAATTTAAAATCTGAAAGAAAGTTATGCCTTACAGGAACACCATTACAAAACAATCTTTGGGATCTTCATAGTCTGTTGAGGTTTTTTCAAGTAGAACCATGGAATCTCAAGCCTTTATGGGAAAATTGCATAATAAAAGAAATATCATCTGGGAATCAAATGGCAATCCAATAATTACAGCTTATAATGCAAACAGTCACCTTGAGAAGATTGAAAGCCAACCTACTGGATCTTCTCAAGGAAGTGCAACATGGAGTTGGAATTGAGATATGTGAGCCATGGAAAACAATTTCTTTCAAAAAGAATGAAGAGTTTAGTGCATTGTATGGAAAACAGAGGTCAAAAGTAGTTCAATTGGATTCATCAGAATTTTGCTCCAGATTATCAATTTTGAGGAAGCTTTGAAATCATCAAGCACTAATAGAAAGGGAAGAAGGGGGAAGTAGATATACCTGGAAAGAAGGATCCAAAGTGGTGCATCTTGTTAGCCATCTCGAGGAGTTTTTTCAGAAGGAGCCAGGCTTAACATATCCCAAAGCAGTTGTCTTTTCAGAATACAAAAGGTTTCTTAATAGGTGAGCTCAAATACTTCTACTACCTGTCATTTCAATGATTTTATTGATCAAATATTGTAAACATTATTGAAATTGCACTGGATGAAAGTGGAATGTCCAATTTGAGGATGCATGGAATGCTCAAAAATGATCAAAGGATACAAATCTTTGAAGAATTCAGAAAAAATCCAAAATCTCAAGTTCTTCTTACAACAAAAGGCACAGGTGGTGTTGGTATTGATCTAAGATGTGCTCAAAATGTCTACATAATAGTAAGACAGTATTTAGATACACTTGAAGCTTAATCTAATATTATTCCAATTACTTAAATGAGGAACCAGGTTGGAACCCTTCAACTGATGATCAAGAAGTTGATAGGCTTTATTGGCTAGGTCAAAAGAAAGAAGTTCATGTATTTCATTATATAACTGTTGGTAGTATTGGGGTGAATATTCAGCAAGTTAGAAGGAAGAAGCAGCAGCTTCAGATGTAAGATAGTTTATACTCAACCAATATTTATCTTTCTTAGTAGCTTAATTTTTTTTATTTCATTTCAGGTTGAGCATTGGACATTCAGGTAATGTGGATCATGAATTGGAAAAATTGATTGTGGAAACAATAGAAAAATCATGAATTATTTTTTTAGGCTTCAGATAGTTGAATTAAATGATGAATATCTATACATGGCTTTGATTGTAACATTAGCTTCTCATCATTAGTAAGCTTGGAAATATAATCATTTGAATAAAGATTTTCTGGAAGTCCAATTGGAACTTTGGCTTTTTTCTCAAAAATACCACTTTGTACTCTTCTACTTTCCAAGACATTTGGAATTCTATTGAATTAACTTTTTTGAGTTTTCTTTTGAATTAATAGATAATCTAATTGATTTGCTAGCTTTGAGAATAAATCTGACCTCCAAGGTGACTTGAGTTTTATTAATGATCCATTTTCATCTTCAGTATCAGAGAAGCATCATGGCTCATCAAATATGGAAGCTTCATCTTGATTAATGTTCAATGATAGCAATGTCCCTGAGAAATTTCATGATAACTGAATATTAAAAAAACATCAATTGGTGTAAAAATCAATCACAAATAAAATAAAAACATACATTTTTATGCCACCTTGATTTCTGCTTCTGACTGGCTTTTTTTGCAAAGTGCTTCAGGAACCAATTTATCATTCTTAACATCCTTTTATTTCCCTCTGAACCAGCGCATTAGTATTAAAGACTTATTATTATGTGTATTATCCTTTAGATTTATCAAGAATATTTTCAATTCTCCTTGTTGGTGTAGATAGTTCCAGTGCTTGAGAAAATATTTTGCAAATATTTGATTCCATTTTGATTCCCAACATTCATTCCAAGCAAAGATTGACATTGGGAAGCCTGATTTGAAGAGATTATCTAGAAACATAGTTTTGTACATTGGTGAAATTAATATTCTTGGGTTTATAGACGGTCTATCCTCTCCTGAGTTGTGATTATGGGGATTTGTAATTGGATTATCAGTGCAAGAAAAGAATAAGTTCTCAACAATTTTCAGACTTTCTTCTGATGGAAGAGATTTCCAACTATTTATATCAGATAGAGATTCGAAGTAGGTCATTTCCATGATCAACAAGCATAATTGATGTATGGATCTTGATATTGCACTGGTAGGTAGTGGGATGATGGGATGTAATATCTTGTGGATAGTCCTGTTTGATTGGGGTATAGAGGTCTCAAAAAAGTAATTTGAAGCTTTAGGCATAGTAAAACAGGTTAATTAAAGTCAGATTTCTGGGTATAGGTGGAAGAATCAAGATAAAGGCTCCTATTTATCATAAATGAGAGGATTCTGGAGCCCTGTAGTTATTTCTTACAGTTTGAATGAGCCTTGAAGAAGCTATCTGGTGTAAAAGGAGCTTATTTGGGAAAGTAAGCAATGAGGTATCAGGTGAAGCAAAGTAATCTTAGCACACTCAAAGATTATTTGGATAGAAATCACCCTGTTTTGAAAGAATGAAATTAAATAACAGAAAAAACTGATCAAATTAATAAGGTGTTTATATTGGCTTTATCAGGGAGATCTAGTACAGGTTGTCCATCTATAGTTTTTTTCTCAAGCCATGCCTCACTGAAGTCCAATACTAAACATTTGGCCACTTCCAATTCTTTTGGAGCAGTGGGAACAAATTCATAGGTTTTTGAGAAAAATGCCTTGTCAAAAATATCCAAAATATATGCATTTGTTCTCTTCCAAATAGGCTCATAAGGCCTTTCCTCAGAAATAACACTATCAGTGATTTCAATCATCTGCAATGCTCTTTTATCTGACCATTTTCTCCAATCTCTTGAGAAACGCATTAATCCTCTTACGCCAGAAGAAAGAAATGAAGCTAAAATATGATAGCCGGGCTTAACTAAGCCTTTTTTTGATTGTAGCTCTGATAAGCTCTTAAGGTGTTCTTTGCACCTTTTATGAGTGAGCACAAATCCATCAGAAATATTGACTGAAAGAACTTTTGAAAGTGCTAGTATCAGGACATATGAGATCATAAGATGTAAAATGGAATCATTGAAAGATATTAAGCTATTCATTCCATAATTAATTGGCTGGTTTTCCTCCTTTTCATCCAGGATATTTTCAATTTGAGCTCAATGGGATGGTCTTGTGCTGAGGCAGGACACTAGAAATTCCAGGCTGAGTCTTTGAACTAACAAGGGATCATCTTCCGTTGATTTCTTGATTTCAAACTTTTCAGATCTTGTGCAGAAACTGATATTAACTCCAGTATTAGATTGGCCCAGAAGTGTTTCTTTTGAAGATTAGGGACAAAGAGGGATTGTGCCAACTGAAAGAGTGAGTGGTGTGATTTGGGAATATTTTGCATTGAAATTGTAGAATCCAAGTTAAAGATAGGGACATTCTAAGCATCAGGATCATTGAAAGGATCATATTTATTTGGTGAAAATATATCTAATCCTGAAAAAAGCAAGTAAATATCAATGTTCTGGATGAAACATGAATGAATGTATTTTTTATTTACCAGATTTATCCAAATCCACTAGCAATTTGGTAATGCTAACAGATCCAATACTTTGAAAGTGTGTATTCCTTTGGGTAGTTTGGTAGAAAATGGCCTTTGGGAAGTTTCCTGGAATCGTTCTCTTACTAGACCTTCAACATTAGCCTGGCATTTCTTCTATGAGGATACAGAAAGTGGCTTATAATGGCTGATTTTTTCTCCAAAGTTATCTGAGTGAAAGGGGTTAAATAATTCAGATTGAGGAACCTTTTTCTTCTTTTGGGATGTTGAAGGCTCTTCATTACTGGTTTGCATTACTTTTGAACTTGATGGGTTGTTATCTACAAGTATGAAATTGGAGTTAGGTTTTTCTTTTGAGTGTTTGGTAGATGTAGGTTGTATCAAGGGCTCCTCTATTTTTGATTTCTCTTTTTTTGTCATGGTGGAAGCTGGAAAAATTTGTATATTTGATTGATCATTTGGAGAAATGCTATTGACTTCAGGGCTGGAGTGTGACGTGGATAGGGCTTTTTCAAAATAATTTTGAGGTTGGAATATTCCTGGTTCTAGATTTTGAGAATCTGACTGGTTTTGTGGGTGTGATTTCTCAGTATCATAATTGTGTTCCAATTTCTAAGAAAGAAATGATTCAGGGAATATAGTTTAGTCTTTTTGTAAAGCCTAAATAAAATATCAAGACATAATTCTTGATTCTTTTCCTTTATACTTTGATAATTTTGGCCTTTTTATTACTCATACTAGAAGAAGATATGAAATACCTCCTTATTGATGTTTGGGAGCATGCTGAAATAACAACCTTGGCTTCAGGGGGTAGTGATCCACCTAGCTGTACACCTCAATTATGATTTGAATTCCAATTTAAAATGGCTCCATGTGGGCAAAAGCTGGAAAAACATACAATACAGATCATCTTCAAGTATTTTGGAGACCTCTTGAATTTCTTTTCTTGCATATTGAGGAAAGTGAGTATCGCAGGTAGCAAGCTTGAAAGAAGGAAGAAATTGCGAGTTTTGGATATGAATTCTGATTTTTCAACTTGCTTTGGCTCTATTTCAAGTAATGGATTCATTTAGGAGCAGTGATTATCTGAAATTGACTGAGGTTTAATTATTATAAGTAAGTTTATAAATTTACCTTCAAAATGAAATTGAAAAAAATAGAAGGTGGGCATTCTTTACAGTGTTCAATACATATTGGACTATTATCAAATGTAGGATTTTGGGAATGCATATATAATGATGGCTTTGGAAAAATGTCTATAGTTTTTTTTGAGCAATGCTCAATATAAAATAGCTTGGGGAAATAGAAAACCAACGCAGGCATAAATAAGAGGCTTATATATTAAATAATTTTGAGAACCTATAGCACAGTTAAGCTTTGAAAACATCAAATAAATAACAAATTTATGACTGATGGTCATAATTGTGAAAGCCCACATTGTGGCTAAATTATAAATTCTCACAATGGGTGACTTTTTAAAATATTTTAAATCATGTTTTTTTTTAATTACATTTATTACTAAAATCTAAGCTTGGCAAACATATAGGACACTTCAGATCTCAAATACATTACAAATATACTAATTTTATGACTTCCAGTCATGATTTTGAAAGGCATCTTTTGACTTGGTTATTAATTCACTCAATTGGTGAATTGTTAAAATAATTTATCTTTAATTATGTTTCCAAATACATCTATTACAAAACTCTAAGCTTGGATACAAAAAAGGACTAGGAGGTAAACATTATTCAGGATTCATACGATTATGACTACTTAAACCAGCTTCAATTCCACTGAGAGAAGATCTTCCTGGCCTCTGTATTATGAGACGTCCCCTTTTTTTCTTGGCCTCAATCTCTAATAAAATATTTTGGAGTCCAATTAGTTCTTTTACGCGCAAGTTGTTTCTTTCAACTTCTGAAATTGTGTTTAAGTATATTGTGGAATAACAATATTAAGTTAAGTAATGTGGGTCATTATTTAAATCAGAATTATAGTCTGATTTCTCTCCATCCCTATGAAGCATATGTTGAACTCTATTCTTTTCAAGCTGGGTTTTGGCACCAAGGGTCATTGCTAGATCCCATTGCCTTGTACACAAGGTCAAAGCTTCACTAACCAAACTCCAACAAGTCTTTTTGGTGTTTTTCCAAAGTCAGAACTATCCTCTACATCTGAAGTTGCTTTTATATCAGTATATATTGCAGAAAAATTGTTGTTTTGAGGGAATAATTGACGTGCTATTTTGAAACATGCAGGTTTAACCTAAATATAAAAGTAATATTAGAGTTTGGTGTATGTCTAACAAAAGAATAAGCATGTACATCCTGCCACCCTCTAGTGTTTTTGGATTTCTTAACTTTTTGAAATTTAACCTCCTCTGAAGCCTGGCCAAGTTTTGAAAGCTCTTTCATTTCTTTACCCCATCCATTGACCCAATGTTTAATTAATAGGTTTAGTTGTTCAGGATTGTTGATATTTAAGCTGGGTTGAGTCTGGATCCAATTGAAAAAATGTTTGGAGATAATGTCAGCTATGGCTGCATTCCAAGTGGAGCTATTGAATGAGGTTCCCCATTGGAAAGTAATTCTCTTCAGGCCTACTAGCTGGAATTCCTTTTCACAAGCGCGCTTTTCAACTATTGAGACCTTGATCTTGTTATTGAGAACATCATGACTTGGTTTAAATTCAGGTGGCTGCAATCGTTGAGGTATAGAGGTGATTTCTTTTTTGACCAGAATTTTGTGCTCACTAATTAGATGATCTCTCAGTCAATATTCAAAGGTTTCCAAATGGGTCTTGACGTTTTTAGCTCGTTTTTTAACCCAATGAATATGAAATTCCTCTTCATCATTGGTAGGATTGGGTGGGAAGTGATCTACAGAAGGTGGCATACCCATTAAGAAGTAGATAAATTCTTGCAATTTGTGAACCTTTGAGATATGACCACATACCCAAAAAGGTCACAAGAAGAATTTAAAATACTCATACATTAAAAATAATTACCTTAAAACTACACAAATGCAATAAATAGGCATAAAACTTGGTTTAACCTAAACCCCAATGGATAAAAATGTGTAATAAGCAATACCATTGGATTCCCCATGGTAAAATACACATATACAATTTCTATGACATATCCGTAAAGTCAATATTGAATGAGTTATAAGTAATAATACCTTATAAAAAACATAAATCCTTAATTATTTCAAATACCAATGAAACAAAATGTGTAATGAATTGTACTATTGGATTTCCCATAAATCTCTCCACATAAAACAATTAAGAAGCTAAAAACCCCCAGGTCAATACTTAAGGAGTTAAGCTGAATATATGCACTTTTTTGGTCAACGCATATATTCAAGGATTTTAGCTGATATCTTTTGAAATATACATGATAGAGTGATTAACCAAAAATAAAGTCACCACGTAATTACTGTAAGAATACAGAAAAGAACTTTATTTCACAAGTTACAAACAAGGCTAAAACCTGTAAGTGATTATTGATTAAAATCAATAGAGCTGTTGACCACTTTGTTGTGAAAGTGGTCGAAACTTAAAAAAGGGTAAACAGTTGGATTCTACTAGTTCATTAGTGAATAATGAGGTATTTCTTTTATGGTATAGATATCTCTAACCACAAAGACAGATATTTTACCATAGGAGATAACAAAAGACAAAGGTTTGGCTTCTTAAATAACAAAAAACCAATCACAGTTATTAAGAATGAAGAAAAAAGTCCAGAAAAGGACCTTTTTATATCTGAAAAACTCAAACAGGCAGAATTCAATCAAGAATTAACAGAAAAAATGAAATAAAAATTAATTGAGGTCTTATTCAAGTACAAAAATGCCTTTGCAAATGACAAAGAGCCACTAGGTGCCATAATTGGGCATGCAGTGGATATAACTCCTAATGTGGAAAAGCCTTACCCACCCTTACTAAGGAGACCTGCTTACCCAGCTAGTCCAAGAGCTAGAGAAGCCTTGGAGTTACACATTAAAGAATTAATGGACCTTGGAGTATTAAGAAAAGTAGGACATAATGAACAGATAGAGGTTACTAAACCTGTCATTATAGCTTGGCATAATGGAAAATCAAGAATGGTAGGAGACTTCAGAGCCCTGAACACCTATACCATTCCAGACAGATATCCAATACCCATAATCCATGAGACATTGACACAATTGTCACAAGCTAAGTTCATTACAGCCAAGGATGCCTTAAAGGGCTTTCATAAAAATGTCTTAACAGAAAATACCAAGAAACTACTGAGGATAATAGTGCACTGTGGTATTTTTGAATACTTAAGAATGCCATTTGGCGTAAAGAATGCACCTTCTCATTATCAAAGGATGATGAATCCCATATTTCCTGAAGAATTATCAGAAGGATGGTTAATTATCTATATTAATGATATCATAGTTTGCTCAGAAGCTTGGGAAAGTCACCTTACAAGACTAGAAAGGGTACTACAAAAAATAGTGCAAGTGAATATGAAAATTTCCTTGAAAAAATGTCATTTTGCATATAGTGAACTAAAGGCACTAGGACATGTTGTATCTGGACTTAGTCTAGGCATATACAAGAATAAAGTAGCAGCAGTACTACTTAAGCCAATGCCTCAAACTCAAAAAGAAATGCAATCATTTTTAGGACTTACTGGTTACTATTGTCAGCCTGTGACTCAAAACCAGAGCACAAGCATGACAGCCAATATACCATAAATCAATGGTATAGCCAAGATACCACCAAAACATGGAACTGAGCCAAATCAGCTCAAAAGGTATCAACAGAAGGAGGAAACTCACCCCTTTCTGAAAATATAAGTCCCATCACCATAGGACAAGAAATAACAAAGTTATTCCTGCTCAAAGTTATTGCTGAGCATAAACCTTAATTTTCACCTCTCATCTAAAATCTAGAAGGAGAGGCTTAACCCCATCAAATGGGTACTCAAAATGAAGCTCTAAGCCAGGGCTATCCAATGGTACCAGCCAAACTGAGCTAGCACCAGTATTACTTGAGTTATGGTCAAATTCAGGCCAAATAAGGGTGAACAAAACATTCACCTCTCATCTAACTTCTACAGTTTTAGTGTGGGATACTTGAAGTGGGGTCTCTTTAGAAAGAGCACAATCAGGGCTATCTGATGGTGCCATTCACTTCTTCATATCTCAACTATAACAGAAGTTATGAGGCGAACAAGTTCAATACAGCTTTTTGCCCAAACCACGCCTATGTACAAAAAACCTTGTACATGGGATAACTTTGTCATATTTAATGATAGCCGTACCAAATTGGGTATCATTGTGTAGAGCTCATACAGGGCCATCCAATGAACCAACTTTGAGCATGATATCTCAACAACTGACAGAGTTATGGCTGTTTGAAGGTTATAATCCCACAATATGGCCAATACAGCTGTATTATGACAGGATACAGTTGTACTCTGATTATGAGGTGTCAAACAGATGCTGAAGCCTATTTATACTTCAATACCTCATAGCCAAGTCAAATACAGAGGTCCATACAGGTTCTGTACAGTTTCTGACGCGTCAGGAGCACCAGAATACACCTGTAAAGTCCATTGGTGAAAATTCTCACCCTGTATAGGGTAAAACTGACTACTTGTGGTTCTAAAACCACATTTCAACCCAATACTAGCCTGTATTGAGTGTATAGAACCACAAACCAGCCCACAGAAGTGAAAATTTTCACTCTGTGGTCGTGTGCAGAGGTAAACCACCTCCCACTACCCCAGAACAAGATAAAAGGAGGCTTTGCCTCACCAGGAAGCAAATCCAGCATCCTGTTCTTGATATTCTTAAGTGGTATAACTTCTTAAAAAGGAAGTGATACTCTTAGAATTTAACACGTATACTTTAAAGTAAGTATTGTAGGGTTTGCTATTGTAAACCAACAGGCAAACACTGCACCCAGGGCTATCAGCAGTACTCACCATCACTAAATTATTTTAGTATAGCCCTTTTCACTCATATTCTCACTCTAAATATAATCATTATTTTTGTGTCACACTCAGAGTTATAGCTTTTATTATCTTTCTGAAGCTATATCATAGAGTCACCCTGACATTTTGGGGGCCTGGCCAGGTTTTTTACCTATTTTAGACGAAATTCTAGCTTGTTTTCACTATTTTTAACTAATTTTCATGCCTTTTAAAGTTATTATATTTGTTTTCTTGCTTATTTTCACTTTTTTGAAACCATAAGAAGCCCTGAAGGGGATTCATTTCGTGGTTTTTCTCTATTCTGATTTTTTTTTACTCACAAAAAAATATATTAAAAACAAAAAAATAAAATAAAATAAAAAATCAAAAAAAAAAAAACTGTATACATATCCTTTTTTGAAAAAATAATATTTTTTCATTTTTTGAAGAGTTATAGATATATAATTTATATTTATAAAATATTCTCTTTTTATAATAAAATAAAAACCATATTTTATTATTGTTTTTTTTTTCATAATATATACAAAGTATATATTATTTGAATTTTTCTTGAAGAAAAACTCTGATAATTCATTTTTTCACCCAAATTGGCGCGAAAAATTGATTATTATCATTATTATTGATAATACCAATAATTATACTTAATAATAAAATAAAAACCATATTTTATTATTGTTTTTTTTTCATAAGATATACAAAGTATATTATTTGCATTTTTCTTGAAGAAAAACTCTGATAATTCTTTTTTTCACCCAAATTGGCGTGAAAAACTGATTATTATCATTATTATTGATAATACCAATAATAATACTTCATAATAAAATAAAAACCATATTTTATTATTGTTTTTTTCATAATATATACAAAGTATATATTATTTGAATTTTTCTTACAGAAAAACTCTGATAATTCATTTTTTCACCCAAATTGGCGTGAAAAATTGATTATTATCATTATTATTGATAATTTCAATAATAATACTCAATAATAAAATACAAATCATATTTTATTATTGATCTTTTTTTCATAATATATACAAGGTATTTATTGTTTGAATTTTTCTTAGAGAAAAACTCTTATAATTCTTTTTTTTACCCAAATTGGCGTGAAAAATTGATTATTATCATTACTATTGATAATTTTAATAGTAATACTTCATAATAAAATACAAACCATATTTTATTATTAATTTTTTTTTATATATACAGAGTATATATTGGGGAGAGTTGATTGATATTTATTATTGATATTTTCAATAATAACTTGTCCAAAGTGACTTATAAATCCTAACAAAAGGATTCAATCAACTAGCTGAAACTCTCACTTTACAAATCAGAAATGATACCACCTCATTCCAAAGACTTTGGATTTCCAAGGGATTATTCCTTACAAAGAGAAACAACCATCAGTTGGAATAGAGGCCTGGAAAAGAGAGAAGTTGAAGTTGTTCAAAGTCATAACACATGGCAAAATGAACCTTTCTACACCTTCCAAGATGGGTTTCAACAGCAAACCTCCAGGAATGGCTTGCATAGAACAGTTTGTTCTAACCCATCAAATCTTCCAAGAAATTCTCCAATGGGGAATGGCAGACAGGGAATTCAAACCAGATTCCCACTACAAAAAACTTGTAGAAAGTATTCAGGAGATTTCCCTCAAAGAGATACTCTTCAAAGAACTTATCATAGACAAGAAATGGAAAAAGAGCTAACACACTCTGACCCTTTCAGGCTCATGAGGACTGGTAACCCAACCAGACTCCCTAGTGGCTTCACACCACTCAGGCACCAGCAGATCAGTGACCAAGAGTCACTATACTTTCCAATCCAAGATAGAATCCAGGAGAGGAAGAGGATCATAAGGCAAGAACAAGACTTCTTTCAACCAGAGGCTGAAAGAGTCAGATCCTATGATCCAGAAATTGTTGGACCTGTTGCAAGAAGTACAAAGAAACAACAAACAGTTGTAAACACTTCTAATGCACCTAGCAGCCCTATGATAAGGAATGATATCTCCACTCAGATGAAACACAATGTTGTGATACCTGAGAGTACCATTAGTAGTAATACTCTATGGTTACAATTTTCCCGATTTGTAGAACAAACTCAAAAAGAGTTTGAAAGACTCCATGAAAGTATGTCAAGGTTACAAGAGTCTTGTACCTTACAAACCAAAACTATTCATACTCTTCAAGAGAACTATATTGAATTATATAAAGCCTCAGAATATTCCAAAAGAAGACTAAATAAAGTCTTGGAGGAGAAAAATCACTGCAAAAGGGAAAGGGACTACCTGGATCAAGATATTGACAAATTGTTCAATTTCTGCCAAAAAATGAAACCCCAAACACAAGGGCATGTTTCTGGAAGCACCCCATACCACCAGGAAGACATCAAACCAGATTCTTTATTGGTGAATAAGGCAAGGTCTCCATCAAAATACCAGGATGGAGATAATATGTCTTATACTGAAAAGGAAGCCTTGAAACAGCTTCCTGAGGCCTCAAGCTGGCCCAAATTCTCTGGAACTGGAGAGTATGATCATATGGAACTCATAGATTATATTGATGGACTCTTCACTGATGTACCAAGTATACCAGATTACTGGATTACTGCCAGATTAAATACAGCTTTTAAAGGACATGCTAGTATTTGGTACACACAAATGAAAGAAATCCATGGCAGAAAAAACTGGCCATGGTGGAGGAGCCAAATAATCCAAAAGTACATAAATGATACATGGATATGGCAGAAAACCCTTTCATTTGGAAATGATAGATACACAGTGGACAAAGATCCATATGATTGGTGTCTGAGACAGTCAAAAAGGTTAATAGCCATTGACCCTCACATAACAACAGAAATGAGAATTCACAAACTGTTGACCAAACTACCAGGAGACTTAGAACATGCAGTAAAATGCAGATGCTCCAAAGAATCCACCTTGGATCAAATATCCAATACCTTGCAAGAAGTAAGGATTAGAACATCTATTGGTAGATACAATAACCATAGTACTGGTGATAACAGGGAGAATCCAACCCTGGAAGCCAAAGAAACTCATGATTCAGATTCTGAAATCACAACAGGATTTCACAATTGTGAACCACCCAATCACTATGCAGAAAATTCTCCCAAAGACAGGGAGGAGATATTTGCAAGAGAGGAAGAAACAACAAAAGACCAAGAAGGTCATGAATCTGACTCTGATAGTGTGGGGAATGACTGTGGAAATAATTCATACAGTGAACCTAACCCCCATGAGGGATATTTGGTGGAATTTAAGAACCATGCAATAGAGGAAATTGGTTCAGTCCATTCCCAAAGGAGGAAACCAATGACCAAACACCTGGATGGTTTGAAACATAAGCCACCAGACAGGAAGGGTATGACAACAAGGGAATTGTTGGCTCAAGGTCATATGAACCATGCTAATACCTCCAAGAAGAGAGGAAAGTCTCATCAACAATGAGCCTTTTTTTTTAGAGGGAGGGTATGTCAGCCTGTGACTCAAAACCAGAGCATAAGCATGACAGCCAATATACCATAAATCAATGGTATAGCCAAGATACCACCAAAACATGGAACTGAGCCAAATCAGCTCAAAAGGTATCAACAGAAGGAGGAAACTCACCCCTTTCTGAAAATATAAGTCCCATCACCATAGGACAAGAAATAACAAAGTTATTCCTGCTCAAAGTTATTGCTGAGCATGAACCTTAATTTTCACCTCTCATCTAAAATCTAGAAGGAGAGGCTTAACCCCATCAAATGGGTACTCAAAATGAAGCTCTAAGCCAGGGCTATCCAATGGTACCAGCCAAACTGAGCTAGCACCAGTATTACTTGAGTTATGGTCAAATTCAGGCCAAATAAGGGTGAACAAAACATTCACCTCTCATCTAACTTCTACAGTTTTAGTGTGGGATACTTGAAGTGGGGTCTCTTTAGAAAGAGCACAATCAGGGCTATCTGATGGTGCCATTCACTTCTTCATATCTCAACTATAACAAAAGTTATGAGGCAAACAAGTTCAATACAGCTTTTTGCCCAAACCACGCCTATGTACAAAAAACCTTGTACATGGGATAACTTTGTCATATTTAATGATAACCATACCAAATTGGGTATCATTGTGTAGAGCTCATACAGGGCCATCCAATGAACCAACTTTGAGCATTATATCTCAACAACTGACAGAGTTATGGATGTTTGAAGGTTATAATCCCACAATATGGCCAATACAGCTGTATTATGACAGGATACAGTTGTACTCTGATTATGAGGTGTCAAACAGACGCTGAAGCCTATTTATACTTCAATACCTCATAGCCAAGTCAAATACAGAGGTCCATACAGGTTCTGTACAGTTTCTGACGCGTCAGGAGCACCAGAATACACCTGTAAAGTCCATTGGTGAAAATTCTCACCCTGTATAGGGTAAAACTGACTACTTGTGGTTCTAAAACCACATTTCAACCCAATACTAGCCTGTATTGAGTGTATAGAACCACAAACCAGCCCACAGTAGTGAAAATTTTCACTTTGTGGTCGTGTGCAGAGGTAAACCACCTCCCACTACCCCAGAACAAGATAAAAGGAGGCTTTGCCTCACCAGGAAGCAAATCCAGCATCCTGTTCTTGATATTCTTACGTGGTATAACTTCTTAAAAAGGAAGTGATACTCTTAGAATTTAACAGGTATACTTTAAAGTAAGTATTGTAGGGTTTGCTATTGTAAACCAACAGGCAAACACTGCACCCAGGGCTATCAGCAGTACTCACCATCACTAAATTATTTTAGTATAGCCCTTTTCACTCATATTCTCACTCTAAATATAATCATTATTTTCGTGTCACACTCAGAGTTATAGCTTTTATTATCTTTCTGAAGCTATATCATAGAGTCACCGTGACAACTATAGACAGCATATAAAGGACTTTGCAAAAATTGCCAAATCCTTGTATAAGCTATCTGATCAACAAACAGTCTATGAAATGACAGAAGAAAGAGTCGAGGCATATGAAGAATTGCAAAATTCCTTAAAAAATGCCCCATTTCTTCTAATGCCAGATTGGAAACTACCCTTCAAACTTTACATTGATGCTTGTGGAGAAGGACTAGGTGCTGCACTACACCAGACACAAATTATCAATGAGAAACCAGTGGAAGGACCAATTTGTTTCATTTCAAGACAGACAAAGCCAACAGAAGCAAGATATGGAGCAAGCCAAATGGAATTCCTCTGCTTAGTGTGGGCTTTAGAAAAATTACATTATTACTTAGATGGAACAGTATTTGATGTGATTACAGACTGTAATGCTGTAAAATCTCTATTAAATATGAAAACTCCAAATAGACATATGCTGAGATGGAAAATTTCTATCCAAGAATATAGAGGAAATATGACTATTGTTCATAAATCTGGTAATATTCATTAAAATGCAGATGGTCTTAGCAGATGGGCTCTAGCAAATATCCCTGACAATCCAGCATGGGTACCACAGGAAGAGCACCATATAGAAGGAACATGTGCCACAGACATTGGCACAGAATTCTTGAGCCAAGTTAAAGAAAGCTATAAGATGGACAAGAATTGCCATATCTTAAGCCAACTTCTAATGAAAGACTGCAAAGATCCATCACTTTCATCAAAATTAGATGAAACATGGAAAAAGGCATATGATGAAGGAAGATTCCACCTCATTGATGGAATCCTTTACCATAGAACAAAACACAAATGTGTTATGGCCTTGACAGATAGAACCCTGATAAACACTATTTTACATGAGTGTCAGGATAGTGTTTCAGCTGGACATCTTTCAGAAGACAGAACACTAGAAAGGGTGAAAACCTGCTCTTGGTGGCCAAATTGGAAGAAAGATGTTTCAGAATACTGCCAAACCTGTGACAGATTTCACAAAGACAATAGAGCCGCAGGAAAGAAATTTGGAATGATGATCCAAATCCAAGAACCAAAGTTGTCACGGTGACTCTATGATATAGCTTCAGAAAGATAATAAAAGCTATAACTCTGAGTGTGACACGAAAATAATGATTATATTTAGAGTGAGAATATGAGTGAAAAGGGCTATACTAAAATAATTTAGTGATGGTGAGTACTGCTGATAGCCCTGGGTGCAGTGTTTGCCTGTTGGTTTACAATAGCAAACCCTACAATACTTACTTTAAAGTATACCTTTTAAATTCTAAGAGTATCACTTCCTTTTTAAGAAGTTATACCACGTAAGAATATCAAGAACAGGATGCTGGATTTGCTTCCTGGTGAGGCAAAGCCTCCTTTTATCTTGTTCTGGGGTAGTGGGAGGTGGTTTACCTCTGCACACGACCACAGAGTGAAAATTTTCACCCTGTATAGGGTAAAACTGACTACTTGTGGTTCTAAAACCACATTTCAACCCAATACTAGCCTGTATTGAGTGTATAGAACCACAAACCAGCCCACAGTAGTGAAAATTTTCACTCTGTGGTCGTGTGCAGAGGTAAACCACCTCCCACTACCCCAGAACAAGATAAAAGGAGGCTTTGCCTCACCAGGAAGCAAATCCAGCATCCTGTTCTTGATATTCTTACGTGGTATAACTTCTTAAAAAGGAAGTGATACTCTTAGAATTTAACAGGTATACTTTAAAGTAAGTATTGTAGGGTTTGCTATTGTAAACCAACAGGCAAACACTGCACCCAGGGCTATCAGCAGTACTCACCATCACTAAATTATTTTAGTATAGCCCTTTTCACTCATATTCTCACTCTAAATATAATCATTATTTTCGTGTCACACTCAGAGTTATACCTTTTATTATCTTTCTGAAGCTATATCATAGAGTCACCGTGACAACTATAGACAGCATATAAAGGACTTTGCAAAAATTGCCAAATCCTTGTATAAGCTATCTGATCAACAAACAGTCTATGAAATGACAGAAGAAAGAGTCGAGGCATATGAAGAATTGCAAAATTCCTTAAAAAATGCCCCATTTCTTCTAATGCCAGATTGGAAACTACCCTTCAAACTTTACATTGATGCTTGTGGAGAAGGACTAGGTGCTGCACTACACCAGACACAAATTATCAATGAGAAACCAGTGGAAGGACCAATTTGTTTCATTTCAAGACAGACAAAGCCAACAGAAGCAAGATATGGAGCAAGCCAAATGGAATGCCTCTGCTTAGTGTGGGCTTTAGAAAAATTACATTATTACTTAGATGGAACAGTATTTGATGTGATTACAGACTGTAATGCTGTAAAATCTCTATTAAATATGAAAACTCCAAATAGACATATGCTGAGATGGAAAATTTCTATCCAAGAATATAGAGGAAATATGACTATTGTTCATAAATCTGGTAATATTCATTAAAATGCAGATGGTCTTAGCAGATGGGCTCTAGCAAATACCCCTGACAATCCAGCATGGGTACCACAGGAAGAGCACCATATAGAAGGAACATGTGCCACAGACATTGGCACAGAATTCTTGAGCCAAGTTAAAGAAAGCTATAAGATGGACAAGAATTGCCATATCTTAAGCCAACTTCTAATGAAAGACTGCAAAGATCCATCACTTTCATCAAAATTAGATGAAACATGGAAAAAGGCATATGATGAAGGAAGATTCCACCTCATTGATGGAATCCTTTACCATAGAACAAAACACAAATGTGTTATGGCCTTGACAGATAGAACCCTGATAAACACTATTTTACATGAGTGTCAGGATAGTGTTTCAGCTGGACATCTTTCAGAAGACAGAACACTAGAAAGGGTGAAAACCTGCTCTTGGTGGCCAAATTGGAAGAAAGATGTTTCAGAATACTGCCAAACCTGTGACAGATTTCACAAAGACAATAGAGCCGCAGGAAAGAAATTTGGAATGATGATCCAAATCCAAGAACCAAAATCCCCTTGGGAAATAGTTCATATGGATTGGGTAACAGCATTACCTCAAGGAGGAGACAGAAGCTATAATGCATGCCCAGTATTATTTGACAGGTATAGCAAAACTCCCATGTTCCTACCATGTCACAAAGACAACACAGCTATGGACACAGCAATAATGATATGGAATAAAGTCATTAGAAATACAGGCTTATTCCAGAATATTATAAGTGACAGAGACCCACAATTTACTTCAGCATTATGAACAAATCTCCATAATGTGTTTGGGACAAAATTATCATTCTCAACAGCTTACCATCCTCAAACTGATGGTTTAGCAGAAATAATAATACAAACCTTGGAGGACATAATCAGAAGATTCTGTGCTTATGGACTAGAGCTCAAAGATTCTGATGGTTTTACCCATGATTGGTGTACACTAATACCAGCCCTTGAACTGGCATATAAAACATCAATCCATTTTTCTACTGGAAAAACACCAGCAATTCTAGAAAAAGGTTGTGATCCAAGACTCCCTTATGATACCCTCAAAAAGGACTTAGTCAATATACATTCAACAGAAAGAAGTTTAAAGATAATGCTTGACAAAGCAAGACACCATGAAAACAGATGTATGCAAGATTCTTTCAAATATGCAAAAGAAAGATGGGATAAAAGTCATAAACCACCTGACTACAAAATGAGAGACTTGGTCCTAGTATCAACCCTTCATTTCAATAACATAAAAGGTCCAAAGAAATTGAAAGATTCCTTTGCAGGACCATTTATGATAAAAGCACTTCATGGACCCAGTGCTGTGCAATTTGAACTCGCATGTGAATTAATGAACAAAAACCCAACTTTCCCTGTAAGTCTGATAAAACCTTACAGCTCAAGTGACAAGGAGTTATTTTCACTAAGAAATAAACCCCCACTTGAAATTCCCCCCTTGGAAGAAGGATAAGAAAAGAAAATTGTAAAAGTCCTTAAAGAAAGAAGGAAAACAAACAAAAAACAAAGAGAATACCTTGTAAGGTATAGAATTTCAACTCAAGAAGATGAATGGCTACTTGAGAAAGATATACAAAACTCTAATAGACTACTAAGAAGGTTCAGACATGAAAGAAAACCTAAAGAATAGAAAGGTTAAGCAATATTAAGCTTCAACACTAACAAAGTCTATTGAAGAAGTAGGACAGTGGATGATACCCTAATTACACATATCAGATTGTGGTACAATCTTTTTTGGTGGTAGGGAATGTGAACTTTTGAGATATGACCACATACCCACAAAGGTCACAAGAAATATTTAAAATAATTATACATTAAAAATAATTACCTTAAAACTACAAAAATGCCATAAATAGGCATAAAACTTGGTTTAACCTAAACCCAATGAATAAACATGTTTCATAAGCTATACCATTGGATTCCCCATGGTAAAATACACATCTACCATTTTTATGGCATATCTGTAAAGTCAATATTCAATGAGTTATAAGTAATAACACCTTATGAAAAACATGAATCCTTAATTATTTCAAATACCAATGAAAGAAAATGTGAAATTAATTGTACTGATGGATTCCCAATAAATTTCTACACATAAAACAATTAATAAGCTAATCTCCAAATTCAATACTTAAGGAGTTAAGCTGAATATATGCACTTTTTTGGTCAATGCATATATTCAAGGATTTTAGCTAATATCTTTTGAAATATACATGATAGAATGGTGAACCAAAAATAAAGTCACCACATAATTACTGTAGGAATACAGAAAAGAACTTTATTTCACAAGTTACAAACAAGGCTAAAACCTGTAAGGGATTTGTGAGCCTTAGAGGTAATTTCATATACCCAAGAGACCACAAATACAAAATTAACATATTAATGTAAATAAAATAAAAATCAAAATATAAATATAAAATTATATTCAAAATAAAAAAATTAATTACAATTTAAAAATAAAATTACATTAAATTTTGGAATTATAACATGACATTTATACTTGAAAAAATTAAGTAAAAATGAAATTTTAACAAAATTGTGAAAAAATAAATAAATTTGGAAAAAAGTTAAATAAAAATTATTATAACCTTTTATCCATTAAATAAACATATAAAATTTATTTTACCATTGGATTCCTCATAAAAAATTAGGTGGGGTCACCTCTGAGTGAAATTCTTGTAGCTCAACTCTAAATAAGCTTAAATTAAGATTTTAGTATTTTCAATACAAAAGTTGAAAATCCTCAAAGCCTTAATTTAATTCACACCACATGTGGTGTTGACCATCAATTTTTGTGTTAAAATTGAGGTGTTGTGTTTAGTTTAGAAGTTATGAGGAATTGAAGTATTTTCAATTGAATTCAATTGAAATGTCAAAATGTGCACGTGTATTACATAAGTGAACTTTGATTTACATATGAGGTGTCAATTATTACTGTATTGTACTGTGTAATTGAATTGAATTACATATGTAAATTATAGGTATAATACATGATGAGGAATTAAAGGAAAAATAAATTGGAAAGATTAAATTTGGGGGGGAAAACGAACTCCAGCTCTAAGGGGGAGCTAGACCCCCAAAATCCTTGCTGACAGGCGTGGGATGTCAAAATTCATGTAAAAGTTCATCACTTTTGGCCTGGAGTTGAGTTACAGGGTCTGTGGACTCAATTGATGATGAGGTTTTGATACCAACTGGGGTAGTTTTAGCTGTTGCCAAGAGAGTAAAACTACCCTTAACATAAAACAATCATAGTAGAAACAGTTTTAACTCGTTTCAACGCCTCTGACACACATTCTGACGTGTTTTGAAGGCTCTATGCCTGGTATTGCTATAGTAATGGCTGATTTTAAGGGTCTATGATGGCTAAAAATGCCTCAAAATGGCTTAAACCAGCCCTTTTTTGGTCTAAACCAGGGTCCAATGATGCCATAATTGGCTTTTCTGTTGTCAGACTGTTTTTCACGACTGAAAAGAGTAAATTTTACTTTTGGAGTAAGAGAATTGATGGCTATAAAAGAATGTCTTCTTTGCCCCACTTTTCTCTTCATGTTAGAATATTTTCCTTTTATAATTAGTTTAAACATTGTTAAACCAATCAATAAGAGATTCCAACCACCTTTATTAAATTATTTTAAACCTTTAACCACGTGAAAAAATCATTATAATCATTGTTTGTAACTCTTATAATCATTTTTACCCCTGAACCACCCCAAAAGTGAATTAAAGCATCTTTCATCACTGTAAACTTTGTCACTTTGTTTCCAAATTCACTCTGGTCACTTTTGGGCGTGTTTTCTCTTTAATATTCTTTTTAAAGACTTTGTTCTTTAATTAATTGCTTTCAGTTCTTTGCTCAATTAATTCCAATTGAAATTGCTCTTGAAGAAATTTCTTTTGTAGCCTTGAAATATCTCTTGTAGAGTATTTTTTGGATAAATTTTTATTGTTGGTAAAACAATAGATCTTTATAATATTATTGTTTTATACTAATAAAGTTATAAGCAATAAAATTGCCGCGTTTTCTCTCAAAAATAATATTTCTTACTATTTTCAATTGATTTTTACCTTATACAAATTTTGAGGACAGGAAAAATACTTGATTTTTAATCAAAGTTTCATATCCACACCTTACAGGATTATTGATTAAAATCAATGGAGCTGTTGACCACTTTGTTTTGAAAGTGGTCCAAACTTGAAAAAAAAGTAGACAGTTGGATTCTACTAGTTCATGAGTGAATAATGATGTATTTTATATTACAATATTCAAGGTAAGCCCTTGAAATCATTGTTTGAATTTTAAAATATTAAATCTCGACAGAAAAGAGGAGCTACAAGAAAAACCTCAAAAATACAGTTTTGATGATGTAATGAAATTCTCTTGGAAGTTTAAAAAGGACATTCCAGGCTATCAGAATCCACTCTCACAATAGCTGTAGCGTGTATAACTTAGATGTTATCAATGATCAAAGTTTAAGCTGAAATTTGATCATTTAACATCACTCACTGTAATCTTATTTTAAGCTTAACAGTCATATAAGTGATAAAACTGGTGAATACTATTATAATATTATTAAAACTAATAAAATCCACAAATCTTAGGCTTCTGCCAAGTCTATGATGTCATCAAACGTAGAGTTATAGTGATCACTCTAAATAATGGCATAATTATGAGGTAAGATGTTTGATCATGATGTAATCATCACCAAGCCTTAAAATATTGATCAATTCTAGTAGAAAGCATCAGTACACGTCTACTAGAAGCATGTTGGACTCTAGGAGGGAGGTATTTACTATAAATAGAGCTCTTTTTACTCTGTTTTCCCCTCAGATGCTTACAAAAAATTAAAGCATTAAATAAAAAGGTAATTTCTTTATTCTTTATATATAGAACTTTTATATTATTAAAGAACAAAGATAATCTTATAATAATCCTCATTTCTGACGTGATTATTGCATTTATGTAATTTTTTTGTTTAAATTTCTCTTAAAAATCTCAGTTCCACGTAAAATCAAAAAAAAATTGTGATTTCTCTTAAATTTTATTGTAACTACAATTGAAATAAGTTTTATTTACATTCTTAGGCATAAAATATCCAAAATTATTATATTAAGCATTAAAAGTAGGTTCCTTCTCTTATTATAATAATTTTTCTCTATTATTAGTTTAATAATTCTATAATTAATATAAATAGTATTTATATTAATTTATAACTTTCATATTAGTAATATTATTGTTACTAATGTTTTTTTATTAATGAAGAACAATTTTTTACGCCTTTATTATTTGTTGGTAACAATAATAAAGTGCTTTTAATATATTAATTATCTTATATTAATATATTTATTTATTATATTATTTTTTTATATAATATAAGCTATATTATTATATTGATTTAATAATATAGTTACTTTACGCCATAATTATAATAATTCTTTATTATTATAATTATTTTTATCTTATTTATTGCATTTATAAGGACATTCATAGTACAATCAGTAAAATATAAGTAATTTTTACTTATTGTTTCATAGTCAAACCTTACACAAGTGGACTGATTCAGTGGATGCCTGACTTGGAAGATCATTCTTTGTTACCAATCTTGTAATGCGGTGATTTCTCCCTTGCAAAATTCTGGTATTATTTCTGGCCCACTGTTGGTCCTCTTCTTTTTGAATCCTGAATTCTACTCCAACAACTGAAAACAAAATCATTTAGTAATTTAAAATCAGCTTTAGGAAACATACTCACCACCGGATGTTATTTCCTCTTGTCCCTCCTGACTGGCATTCTGTGCAACTGCATACTATATTCCAAGTCTTTCTAAATCTTGCAGAAAGATGGATTTCTATCCAGTAGAGTCAGTATGGATGCTTTTGTGGTTTTCTTCATCTGAGTTAATTATTGAGTCACCCTCTGTTGGTGGGATTTGTAATGAGGATGCAGAATTCTCTCTGTGGAATGCAGAGGGGGAGCCACCCATTGCATGGGAAGACATTGTAATATCAATCTAAAGAAGTGGAGTTAAATTGAGGAAAATGAGTTAATCACATTAATGAAATTTTGAGGATTTTAAACAGAGTTGGAGTAAGAATTAAACATATGAGAATGAATTTGGTGGATGAGAAAGCTCAGGAAAGCTTAAGGCAGTTTGGTGAAGTGGAAATACAGACATTTTGGTGGAGAAGAGAGAGTTTAAATACACATTTGTTCAAACCTGTTCTATCCAGTACCAAAAAACAAAATTATGTCTTGAAAGATCTTTGGGAGGCTTAAATATGGCAGATTGACAATTTAAATCTCTTTTACAAGGGATTTGAGTGAATTATTCTAAAAAACTTCATTTAATAGCATATAACAATATCAACAAAGGAAAAAGTATGGTTTTTCCTCCAATTAAGTCTTGAGTGAACATTGATAAGGAAACCTAAGGCTGAAAGGGGTGCGGTGCTTCAATCACCTATCCATTGCTGGCAAGGTTTGAAAGGAAATGGTAAGAAGCTGTTAAAATATATGAGATAATGAGTGGCAGTCCACTGAATCACTGAATGATGAATTTAGAGATACCAAGCAGAGTGTAGCCTGATCAATTCCAAAGGTTCCAGGAGGATTCTTGAGGCTTGCAGCATGACCCAAAACTGATTGGGAGTTGATGATTATGCATCCTCTGTCTGGTCCAATAGAATAGAACAATTGAGATCTGGAAATGGATGGAAAGGGTCTTTTTCTATTTCATTATTTTCAAGCTTCTGAAAAGGTTTTATTATTAGCCACCATATGTTGGGATCCCCTCCAACCAATGTGACAATATTATCAATATGGCCCAATGATTTGACATTATTAATGCTATAATCTATGATACTGCCCTCAACATGTGATTTTACATTACAATAGCTTTTTTTTCAAAAATTATTGACTTTTTGCATTCAAAGAGGTTTACAACATCCCTTCAATCTCTTGAAACTAGTAGTTTCCACTGTTGAAAAATAGC
Organism: Austropuccinia psidii; assembly: GCA_023105745.1. NCBI lineage: Eukaryota > Fungi > Basidiomycota > Pucciniomycetes > Pucciniales > Sphaerophragmiaceae > Austropuccinia > Austropuccinia psidii. The sequence continues at coordinate 78,011,581 of JALGQZ010000001.1, read as the reverse complement.
ATCATGCAATTGAATTGTATGACTGGCACTGATATTTTTTGATTGATGCAGAGCAATGAGGGGATTGTTCCTACCAACTCTTTGTTGAAGATTCAGAAATTTGGAAATCCATTTATAATGTACTTTAGATATCCATCTTTGCAGTATTTTTTGGGAGATCTCAGCTACAATTTGTTATATGTGGGTAAGTATTGTGAGGGTGATTTTTTGACATAAAAATATATAATTCAAACTCAACATGGCTTATTATTCTGTGGTATGTCCACAAATGTATGGTTCATTCTTTTTTATTCCCACACAGCTAAGCTTCTTGGTGGCCCTAGCTCCTTTATAACCTTTGGTAAATGTTGTGTTAGGTGTAGATTAGGTTTGGAGTTTATCATGGACCAACCCAAAGAAGTGTTTGACAATAGATCTTTGTAGTACTTTCAATCTTATCTAGGTCTTCTTCATGAATGATTGTTCTGAGTAGCATTTTTGTTAATGTAACTAATTAAATTAGTGATTTGAGTAGAACATCCTTATTGAGGTAGTTCCCTGGGCATTTTACCCTTTCCTCCCTGTGAGGTATTTGTCAACTCCATAGTGGTACAAGTGCCAAAGGTAAATACAATGTCATCAAGATTTGCCACTCCGCTTCTTTGAGTGTCTGAAAGTTTTTGAAACCAAATTTTCTGGGTAGACAAGAAAACCATGACAGGAATTTTGTTTGATTGATGACTTTTTGAAGTACCTCCAATTTGTCTTTTTTTAATCTTGGAGTTTCATCCCCCATTGGATTTAAATACTGATTATCATCAGAAGATAGATCAGAGGGAACCAATGGATCACTACCATGTGTAAACAGTAATAAGTTGAGTACTGTAGAAGTGGTTGTCTGGGATCTAAGGGAATCCCTTGAGTTTGAAGTTCTGTTGCTTTTTACATTTTGATCACTTATGGTTGTGGAATTTTTTTAGCCATGGATAATCCATCAAAATTTAATTTCTCTCCAAGGGTAGTTATCATTTCCCTTTTTGATAGAAGAAATTCTTTGATACTATCTCTGGACATTCCATTTTTGAGGTATAGGCTGGAAGCTTGACCCAAAACTTCAAGAGCATGAGAGTCAATGAACTTAAAGGTCTTCTTTTTATATTTTTTGGTATCAAAAAGTAAGTTTCTTTCATTATTCTGATGACATATCTGTTCAATTTGAGAACATCCAGGGGTTTTCTGTGTTGGCTGCACCAAAGGATTGTGGAAAATTAGATTTGAGTAATGATGAATAATTGAAATGATTGAGGGAAAGAGTCCTTACATTTTCCCAATTTTGGGCTAAAAACATCTGATCAACCAAAGGCTGGGGTCTCCTGAGTTTTACCAGTTCCAATTGATGTGTCTTCCAAGCTGGGTTAGACATAGGTCTTCCATGCTGAACAATATTGATTGTAACAGCCAAGCTCATGACAAGTGCAAATCTTTTTAGGGCGACCCATTTTTTGCACAATAAAAATTTGTGTGAAAGGAACAAAAAGGACCCAAGAAATTGAAATGGAGTAGGATGGTTATGAGGAACGTTTTGGGGGGCAAAGTGAACTCAAAAGAACTTTCAAGTGGACACAAACATAGCTTTATTTATATTTGAGCATCTTTGATTTTGCAAAGATAGAACCCAATTATGCCCCTATATTGTTGGCATGGGGTACAAATTTTATACAGAAGTCATAGTTTTACCACTTTTAAGATTACAGCACCTGTAAAAAAACATTTATAGCCAAGCTGTCTTGTGGTGGGACCTCATTCAGATACATTCTTTTCTGTATCTGAGTGGTTCTGATTACATTTCAAGGAGAAAAACCAATTACGGCCGTAATTGGTTTGCAAGTGGTACAAAGTATGAATGGCAGTCATAATTTGAGCAACTGTGTACAATTACAGTTAAAGCTATATTGTCAATGGAACTCATTCAGATACAGTTTTTTCTGTATTGGAGTGGGTCTCATTTGATTTCAAGCTGTCAGGATGAAACTATGATAAACGTGTAAATAGGCTAAGTACAACTTTAACTATGTTTGTGACATGGTAAAAATTGTTCAAAAAGTTTTATCAGGGTTTAAAGATAATTTAATTTAAGATTAAAAGGGCTTTACTATATATGATATAGTGGTGGTGAGAGCTGTTGAAACCCCTGGGTGCAGCTTTATCTGTTGGGTTACAATAATAAAAGACTACAATAATTAAGATTTATAATTATACCTGATTATTAACCAAGAGTAAAACTGATTTTGACAGTTTACTATGTAGGTTATTCAAGAGCAGGATGAGGAAACAATTCTGGCTGTGAAAAGCCTCCTTTTTATACTGAAATGGGTGGAAAGGGTGCTAGACCTTTCCACATAGAGGGAGTGAGGATTTTTTCACTTTCTAGTACTGGCTTGTGGTTTGCAAACAGCCTGTATAGCCTGTATTGGGCACAGATGTGGTTTTGAAACCACATCTGGGCAGTTTTCACCAATACAGGGTGAAAATTTTCATTTGGGGACCTCACAGCCTGATTCTGACGTGTATGACACGTAGAATGCTGTACAGAACCTGTATGGGACCCCAGTGTTGACTGCCATATGAGGTATTGAAGTAAAAACAAGCTTCTTTGTCTATTTTACACCTCATACTCATGGTTATGAGATATTATCCCATGGTAAGGCTGTATATGACAGCAGGTGGGAATCTGACCTTAAAACAGCCATACCTTTGTCAATTCTGGAGATATCAACCTCCAAATTGGTTCAGTGTGTAGCCCTGTATGAGCTCTACAAAATGGTACCTCATTTGATATGGGTATCATTAAATATGGCAAAGTTATCCCATGTACAAGATTTTTGTACATTTGCGCGGTATAGGCAAAAAGCTGTATTGAGCTTATTTGCCCCATAGCTTTTGTTCTAGTTTAGCTATGGGGAAGTGGATGACACCATCAGATACCCCTGGTTTTGCTCTTTCCAAAAAGACCCCACTTCAAGTATTTCACACTAAAACTGTAGAAGTTAGATGAGAGGTTAATGTTTTGTTCACCATTATTTGGCCTGAAATTGACCATAACTCCAGTAATATTGGTGCTATCTCAGTTTGGCTGGTACCATTGGATAGCCCTGGCTTAGAGCTTCATTATGAGTACCAATTTGATGGGGTTAAGCCTCTCCTTCTAGATTTCAGATGAGAGGTGAAAATTAAGGTTTATGCTCAGCAACAACTTTGAGCAGGAATAACTTTGTTATTTCTTGTCCTATGGTGATGGGACTTATGTTTTCAGAAAAAGGTGAATTTCCTCTTTTTTTTTGATACCATTTGAGCTGATTTGGCTCAGATCCATGTTTTGGTGGTATCTTGGCTATACCATTGGTTTATGGTATTTTCGCTGTCATCCTTGTGCTCTGGTTTTGAGTCACAGGCTGACACTTGTAGAATTGCCTTCATTGCAAGCAATTGGTCTCATAGATGGCAATGTTGAAGTTATTGAGAGAGAAGTTCTTTCCATACACTCATCCCAATCATCCTCTTTGGAGGAGGTTGTTCCTGATCAAAATCACAACAAAAAACGGAAAATTCAAAAAAAACCACCACCAAATATTTGGAGGTTTGTGCAGCAAACTGTTAGCTTTAATAATACTCAAGAGGTAGTTTCCATGAATATGTCTTCTACTACATCAACCCTTTGTACTGATTCAATCCCCCCCTGAAATGATCAACCCCCAATTGTTATTGAACACCCAATCAAATGACCTCCCCTATTCTTTACCATCTACCATTGTCAAAACCCCTGTTCCCTGAGCCATCCCACTTGAGACTCCCACCACCCCCCCCAATTATTACTGAGGAACAAATTCCCAAACATCCACTAAATGTCACCCCCAGCAGATCTCCACACCGTGAATATCCTAATTTCAACAATGACCACTCTTTGGAAGAACCAGCCAATAACATCCCCAATTCTCCAGCTCATGTTCATCCACTGACTCCAACAAATGAAATTATTCAAAAAGAATTACATGTTTCAATAGCAGAACATAATAGTAGTCCAAATGTTCCTTCCCAAATGCCTTCAAATACAACCACTCCAATTAATGCCACGACACCCCATGTTGTATTGTCACCAATGCAAATTAACCATGCAAAAAGCTGCCATACACTATCTGCTCCTCATTGTGAAAATCTAGAAAACAATCTTCCAACCTCTCAATCAAATCCATATACACCATTTCATGCACCAACTCCTGGAATTAGGGACCCATCTAATCATCTCTCTCATGTGGGCCCATTTCTACCCGTTTTCCATGAACCTCACCAAAATCCTCCTTCATCACTCATGCCTCCATACCCGCAGCCTCTTGACTCCCCCAATGATCAATTCTCTATTTTAACTGATGAATTTCAATTAAAATTTTATGAGATTTTCAAAACATTCACCCATGGACGCCCCACCCAGGCCAAATACCAAACCACATTTGAAGGGATTGACTCACTTGTTTCCTGGCGCCACCAAAATTTGGGCTCTGAACAGCCTGCAAAGGGGAATTTCAATTTAAAACAGTGCTCTTCCTCATATAGCAAATGGATTGACGAACTCTGCGATAATATTCAGTTTAAAATTATACTAATCCCATGAACTAATCCTTATAATAGCTTTCTCCAGGTGCTCCATTTCTCAATGCCACTAAAGAAGAATTTTATGTTACATCCTCAATCTTTAAGATTCTGATCTATGAACAAGTCATTGTGCCTGAAATTCAGATTTCACTACCATTTTCACCTGACCCCAGCATTCGAAATGAAAAGCACTGTAAAACTCATTTTGTGTGTCATCTAATCTTTATGTTGCAGCCCAGATCATTCACCATCACTGCTTGGGCAAAAGAAATTGCAGCTTCAGTCTCAGAAACCATGGATGAATTTTGCATACCAAAGCCTTCTGTACCCCCTCAAGCACAAATTGATGAGTTCAACATTTATCTGGACATGATTTCATACTTTTAAGGCCTCAAAAGACCCTCAATTTCACCAATGGAACTGATTTCCATGACACGTCAAAGTCCAGGTGGCTCAAACAATGCTCAAGAATCATACAATATTTCTTCTGACTCAGATCAACAGTTCAAGATTTTTCAAGACCTCATTTTAGATGTCATGATTTCATATGTCATATTCAAAGCACAAGCCTCCCTTGACGATGTTTCCCCTAACCACACTGAACAATCTAAACATGTGAAAAGAAGAAAGGCCCTCCGTTCTAATAACCAAATCTCTTCCTTAATAATTCACTCAGATCCTCAAGTGGTCACCTCTAATGCTTACAATGATCTCCAAGTTGAAACTGCCAAGAAGAAGTTGGTTTAATACCTTAGCCATCATAATTTCCTTCCTTTTGTTTACTATTTGATATTAGGTGGCAAGGGATTATTCACTGCACAAAAGGATCATTGGAATTTTTAAATTTCCAATTCCATGCTCATACTATTCTCCTTTCATCTTATTCACCAACATGTTAAGCCACCTCCACCCAAAGATCCAGTTTGGAAAAATCTCTCTTTTCATCTTAAATCATTTTTTTCTAAGGGTATGAAACCATTCACTGATGTCCAACTTGTTGGCCCACCTTCACAAAATCATTTGGCTCAATATCTTACAAGTGATTTTTCAAACCAATGGGAAGCACAAGCCACTGTGACATCACTCCTTCCACCCCCACAGATCTGATGCTTTACCTCCTGTTTCTAATTTACTTACACATGATATTTGAACCATTGTAATTAATTTCCTATTACAAGAAAAAGTTAAATCTTTTCTTCTTGTATAGATTCCATGGTTTTTATTTTGGAATAGCTTTATTTTGAAACTTCCTTTTCACTTTCAATTGCAATCAAAAAACCTTGTCTTTTCTAATGACCATGCCATGCTGACTTGACTTGCATTATTTCCAATAAGTTAAGTTAATTTCATCATTATGTTTATTTACTTTGTAAGAAAAATTATCATCCCATCTAACCTTTCTTGCTATTAAATCTTTACCCTTTTTTAAATTTCTTAAGCCTTATTTTCCAACCCCAAATAAACTTTCAAATCAACTCTGAACCAATTTTTCCCACCCATTTATCTTCATTTTTTTTCTTGCTTATATCTTATTTTGTTTTTATTATATTTTACTGTTTTTTCATTCCAAATGAATCTTTGTTTTTGATGAAATTGAAGTAATTCTGAAACTTTATTTTTCATTAAAACAACTCCTTAACAATTTTTTTCCACCCCAATACCCATGTAATTTTTTGTTCTAAAATTTATTTTCAATAAATCATTAGTACTTTCTCATTTTCAATCTTTTTATTATTATTTTATTTAAAAAATTAATTTATAAGATCTAATTTTTTTCAATTTTGTTTAGAAAATCTTAATTAAGCTATTAGTATGATTACTTTCAGTTTATAAAAACTCAAATTTATCAATTTAGCATTTAACATAATCAATTCATTTACCTTTTCAATTAACAAATTTAATGAATTCACTTTCAATAATTTAAATGAATCCATTGTGATTTAATTTCAATTATAATTATAAGATACATCAATTCATAAAATTCATTTTTCACATGACCAAATCATTTTTTTTTCAATTAATTAAATTCCATTTTCAATAGTTAAATTTCATTTCCAATTTACATAGATTTGTTTCTCAATGAATGATTCATCAAAATTAATTAATTGAATTAATTAATTCCTTCATTGAAATCAATTAATTAATCAAATTGATTCATTGGAAGTAATTAATTAATTAACTTAATAAATTTATTCATTGAAATTAATTAATTAATTGATTAATTGAAATTAATTAATTAATTTAATCTGAATTTTAACTAATTAATTAAATTGATTGATTCAATTCCATTTCAAATTCATTAAATTAATTCATTCAATTCAATTTCAAATCAAGTAAATTAATTAATTAAATTTTACTTAATTAAACTAATCTGTCAAACTAATTATATCAAAATCAATAATTCATAATTTCTCACTCAAGTTTCTTTTTGATTTCATTTTAAATTCATTCCATTACTTTAATGTTTTTTAATTTTTTTTGAAATGATTTTTCTATTTTAATTCTCAAACTCATCTATCAAATCTCATACTAACTGGAATCATAGCATTTTTTAATTCTCTACTCTTAATTAATTTTTTCCCAACTATCAAATGATTTCATCTATTACTCTTTTATCAAATAATTAAATTAAATGATTTTTTTTAAAAAAAAACTGAATGTATGGGAGTACATCAAAGAGTGGCTAAGCTCATTGTAAAATGGGGCTAACGTTATTCAGTTCCTTTTAAAAAAAATCATTTCTCTTGATTATTCTTTTTAGTTATTTCCAACTTTTTGGTTTTTAATTTCCATTATCATGCCTAGAAAATTAAAACAAAAATCTTCTAGAATGCAAAATAGAAAGGCTATTATTTCTGATTCTCAAAGATATCATTAACACTCCCAACAAAAAGAAACAAAACAATTAGGTATTGATTTACAAATCCCTTATCTTAGAAAGTGCAAATTTATATATGATGATTACTTCAATCCCATTCCTCTCAATGATCACAGTAGAAAAATTCTAAGACCTCTCTTTCAACTAAAACTCCTATTTATAGAAAATATATTCAAGCAAACTATTTTTCTCTAGATTTTGGTTTTACAATTTTGAATGATAATCATCTTTCAGATTCTCCTTTTAAAACATTTGCAATAGTACAATTTATACCTTTCACAAAGCTTAACAAATCTGAAAAGAACTAAATTAATTTTTATCTACCTTTTTATTTCAATATAAATATTTTTTAAATAAACTCCAAGAATCAGGAAATAAAATTTCAGGCACTATGCATGCTATTGGATGGAGACCTCCTAGGCTTGGAGATTTCACTATTGGAAAATATATTAATTCCACTACTATTTATAAAACCTGGAAACTTATAATACATTAACATTACAACATTCTAAAATTCAGACTATACTCAAAAATTTGTTTCAAACGTTTTCCTCAACACTTTTTAAAATAATTGTAATAAGATGAAAGAATTTAACATTCCTAGTTTTGATGCATTAAATTTTGATGATTTCAATTCCACTTCATTTGCTAATCAATTAACTTTTACTTTTGATAATTTTTCTAATTTTCCTCATGTTGATAAAACTGATTGTTCTGACTATGCTTATTTTTTATCCATACCTATTTCCAAATTAGACGGTAGTTTGATTTTTTCTCATTTTAATTTTTTTAATGAGTTCTTTGTTTTTCCTGACTACTCTACAAATATTAATCTAACTGCTAAAGAACAAGGCATAGTACAAATGGTTTGGAAATGTAAGGTGTGGATATGAAACTTTGATTAAAAATCAAGTACTTTTCCTCTCCTCAAAATTTGTATAAGGTAAAACTCAATTAAAAATAGTAAAGAATATTATTTTTAAGAGAAAACATTCCAATTTTATTTTTTATAACTTTATTAGTATAAAACAATAATATTATAAAAATTTATTGTTTTACCAACAATAAAAATTTATCCAAAAAAATACTCTACAAGAGATATTTTAAGGCTACAAAAGAAATTTCTTCAAGAGCAATATCAATTGGAATTAATTGAGGAAAGAACTGCAAGAAATTAATTAAAGAACAAAGTCTTTAAAAAGAATATTAAAGAGAAAACACGCCCAAAAGTGACAAGTGTGAATTTGGAAACAAAGTGACAAAGTTTACAGTGATGAAAGATGCTTTAATTCACTTTTTGTAAGGTGTGGATATGAAACTTTGATTAAAAATCAAGTACTTTTCCTGTCCTCAAAATTTGTATAAGGAAAAAATCCAGTTAAAAATAGTATGAAATATTATTTTTAAGAGAAAACACGCCAGATTTATTGTTTATAACTTTATTAGTATAAAAAAATAGTATTATAAAAATCTATTGTTTTACCAACAATAAAAATTTATCCAAAAAATACTCTACAAGAGATATTTTAAGGCTACAAAAGAAATTTCTTCAAGAGCAATTTCAATTGGAATTAATTGAGAAAAGAACTGCAAGCAATTAATTAAAGAACAAAGTCTTTAAAAAGAATATTAAAGAGAAAACACGCCCAAAAGTGACCAGAGTGAATTTGGAAACAAAGTGACAAAGTTAACAGTGATGAAAGATGCTTTAATTCACTTTTGGGGTGGTTCAGGGGTAAAAATGATTATAAGAGTTACAAACAATGATTATAATGATTTTTTCACGTGGTTAAATGGATTAAAATGATTTAAAAATGGTGGTTGGAATCTTTGATTGATTGGTTTAACAGTGTTTAAACTAATTAATAAAAGGAAAAGATTCTAACTTGAAAAGAAAAGTGGGGCAAAGAAGACATTCTTTTATAGCCATCAATTCTCTTACTCCAAAAGTAAATTTTACTCTTGTCAGTCGTGAAAAACAGTCTGACAACAGAAAAGCCAATTATGGCATCATTGAAACCTGGTTTAGACCAAAAAAGGGCTGGTTGAAGCCATTTTTAGCCATTTTTAGCCATTTTAGACGCTTAAATCAGCCATTACTATAGCAATACCAGGCCCAGAGCCTTCAAAACACGTCAAAATATGTGTCAGAGGCGTAGAAATCAGTTAAAACTGTTTTTATTATGATTGTTTTATCTTAAGGGTAGTTTTACCCTCTTGGCAACAGCTAAAACTACCCCAGTTGGTATCAAAACCTCATCATCAATTGAGTCCACAGACCCTGTAACTCAATTCCAGGCCCAAAGTGATGAAAGTTTGCGTGAATTTTGACATCCCACGCCTGTCAGCAAGGATTTTGGGGGTCTAGCTCCCCCTTAGAGCTGGAGTTCCTTTTCCCCCCCAAATTTAATCTTTCCAATTTATTTTTCCTTTAATTCCTCATCATGTATTATACTTATAATTTACATATGTAATTCAATTCAATTGTACAGTACAATACAGTAATAATTAACACCTCATATGTAAATCAAAGTTCACTTATGTAATACATGCGCACATTTTGACATTTCAATTGAATTCAATTGAAAATACTTCAATTCCTCATAACTTCTAAACTAAACACAACACCTCAATTTTAACACAAAAATTGATGGTTAACACCACATGTGGTGTGAATTAAGTTAAAGTTTTGAGGATTTTCAACTTTTGTATTGAAAATACTAAAAACTTAATTCAAGCTTATTTAGAGTTGAGTTACAAGAATTTCACTCAGAGGTGACCCCACCTGATTTTTTATGAGGAATCCAATGGTGAAATAATTTTTATGTGTTTATTTATTGGATAAAAAGTTATAATAATTTTTATTTAACTTTTTTCCAAATTTATTTATTTTTTCACAGTTTTGTTAAAATTTCATTTTTACCTAATTTTTTCAAGTATAAATGTAATTTTATACTTATAAAATTTAATGTATTTTTATTTTTAAATTGTAATTAATTTTTTATTTTTAATATAATTTTATATTTATATTTTGATTTTTATTTTAAAAATATAAATAAATTTATTTTATTTATATTAATATGTTATTTTTTATATTTGTGGTCTTTTGGGTATATGAAATTACCTCTAAGGCTCACATTCCCTCCCCCTAAAAAAGAATATTACTTTGTAATATTGGTGTTTCTAGTGTGTCTGAATCTTCTGAGGAGTTTGGTAGCTTCTGGTATATCTTTTTCTTCTAACCATTCATCACAAGTTGGGTCACTGTACCTAACAAGGTATTCCCTTACTTTCTTGGTTCTTAATTTCCTTTCTTTAAGAACTTTGGTAATTTTCTTAGTACCAGATGTCTCAATAGGAGGTATAACTTGGGGAATCTTATTCCTCAAGGGAAATTTCTCAGCATCACTAGATTTATATGGCTTTATCAAGCTCACTGGAAATGTAGGGTGCTTATTGCTAAGTTCTTCAGATAATTCTATTTCAACAGCATTTTCTCCATGGAGGGCCTTAATCACAAAAGGTCCTGCAAAGGAGTCTCTCAACTTTTTACATCCTTTGATGTTATTGAAGTTAGTGGTGGATACAAGTACTAGGTCCCCCACTTTGAAATCTGGAGTTGCATGTGATTTATCCCATTTATCTTTAGCATATGCAAAGGAGTCCTCCATGCATCTTACTGCATGCTTTCTAGCTTTGTCTAGCATTCCTTTGAAGCTAGCAGCTGTGGGATGTATTTCAATTATGTCTTTCCTCAAGGAATCTTGGGGTAACTTGGGGTTCCATCCTTTTTCTAGAATAGCAGGAATCTGATTGGTACTGGCATGGAATGATGTTTTATATGCTAATTCCAGTGCTGGCAACAGAGTACACCAATCATGGGTAAATCCATCACAATCTTTGAATTCAAGGCCATATGCACAAAATCTTCTCACCATGTCCTCTAAGGTTTGGATCATCCTTTCAGCCAGGCCATCAGTTTGTGGGTGGTAGGCTGTAGAGAAAGATAGTTTAGTGCCAAATAATTGGTGAAGATTTGTCCATAGTGCTGAAGTGAATTTGGGATCTCTATCACTTATGCTATTTGTAAATATTCCAGTCCATGACACTACTTTATTCCATATCAGAAGAGCTGTATCCATGGCTGTATCATCTTTGTGACATGGTAAAAAGATTGGAGTTTTACTGAATCTGTCCACAATTACTAGGCAAGCATTATAGCTCCTGTCACCTCCTGGTGGTAGGCCAGTTACCCAATCCATATGGACAATTTCCCAAGGTCTGTTAGGTTCTTGGATTTTTATCATATTTCCAAGTCTTTTGCCAGTGGATTTATTTTCCTTTTGGCATCTGTCACAGGTTTTGCAATACTCTGCAACATCTTTCTGCCACATTGGCCACCATATGCAGGTCTTCACTTTCTCTCTTGTTCTGTCTTCAGACAGATGTCCTGAAAAGGGACTATCATGGCATTCTTCTAGTACAAGATTGATTAATGACCTGTCTACAACTGTCATGACACATGTGTGCTTGGTTCTGTGGTAAATTATACCATCCAGTAGGTGAAATCTTCCTTCATCATAAGATTTTCTCTATACTTCATCCAAGGCATGTATTAGAGAGTTGTCTTTACAGTCTTTGTTAAGTAATTGGCATAAGATGCTACAATTCTTATCTTGAGTGTAGCTGCTTCTGACTTCTTCAAAGAAGGTGGTGTTCAAGTCTGTAACACTTATTCCTTCTATTGGAATTTGTGGTGAAGCTTCTTCTGGCACATAAGCAGGATTATCAATATTATTTGGTAATGGCCATCTGCTTAGTCCATCTGCATTCTTATGAATATTCCCATCCTTATGAACAATAGTCATATTTCCTCTGTATTCTTGTATGGCTATTTGCCATCTCAGCATGTGTCTGTTGGGTGTTTTCATGTTCAAAAGTGATTTGACAGCTGTACAATTCGTTATTACTTCAAAAACACATCCCTCTAAGAAGTAGTTCAATTTCTCCAAGGCCCAGACAAGGCATAGACATTCCATTTGACTTGCTCCATATCTGGCTTCAGTTGGTTTGATTTGCCTGGATATGAAACATATGGGTCCTTCTACAGGCTTATCATTTATGATCTGAACTTGGTGAAGTGCAGCACCCAGTCCATCCCCTGATTCATCAATATACAGTTTGAAAGGCAATTTAAAGTCTGGCATCAGTAAGAGTGGAGCAGTGGTCAATGCTTCTCTTAGAGACTCAAAAGCTTTGACTCTGTCAACAGTCATCTCAAACACTGTGTCTTTGTCACACAACTTATAAAGTGGTCTTGCTATGGATGCAAAATCTGTAATTTGTTGCCTGTAATATCCTGCAAAACCTAAGAATGACTGAATTTCCTTCTTATTCTGAGGCATGGTCTTTAACAATACTGCTGCAACTTTGTTTTTGTCAATTCCAAGCGACAAACCAGATACAACATGTCCTAGTGCTTTAAGTTCTTTAAATCCAAAATGACATTTCTTCAAGGAGATTTTCATGTTTACTGATTGGATTTTTGTAAAAACTCTTGATAATCTGTACATGTGCTCCTCCCAAGTCTTTGAACAGATAATAATGTCATCCATGTAAATGATTAACCATCCCTCTGAGAGTTCTTCAGGGAAGATTTCATTCATCATTCTTTGGAAGTGTGAAGGTGCATTTTTGATACCAAAGGGCATCCTTAAGTATTCATACACTCCACAATGAACAATAATTCTCAAGTATTTTCTTGCTCTTGGTGTTACCCCATTTTGATGGAATCCTTTAAGGGCATCCATAGTGGTTATATACACTGCTTGAGATATTTGAGTAAGGGCAATTTGGATTTTTGGTATTGGGTATCTGTCTGGGACAGTGTAAGTGTTCTGAGCTCTAAAGTCCCCAACCATTCTGGATTTTCCAATATGCCACGCCACTATAACTGGTGTAGTTATTTCTACTTCCTCATTGTGGCCTATTTTCTTATTACACCAAGGTCTAGAAGTTCTTTGATATGAATTTCTAGAGCTTCTCTTGATTTTAGTCTTGCTGGATAAGCAGGTCTTCTTAAGAGTGGTGGATAAGGTCTCTCAATGTTAAGAATGATGTCAACTTCATGACCAATAATTGCTCCCAGAGGTTCTTTGTCTGTAGCAAATGCTCCTCTGTGGTCATACAAAAGGGAAGAAATTTCATTTTCTTGTTTATCAGTCAGATGAAGGCTTATCTCAGCCTCATTTAACTGTTCAGACTTGAATTTTTCTAACTCTAAGTTGACTGGTGATACTTTGTTTACTGTAATTTGTCTTTTAAATGGTAAAAAGGCAAATTTCTGGCGCTTATTGTCCCCAATTGTAAAGTATCTGTCTGTGTTATTATGTAAATCTATCCCATACATGATTAAATAGTCATTTCCCAATATAAAATGGGTACTAGAGCAATTTTCCATAACAACAAATTCAACTGTGATCCTTAAATTCCCATTTATGTGTGGGAATATGACATTGGTCTCAAAGATTCCTAATGCTTTCATTGGGTTACTTGCACTGTTGAATTTTATACCATCAATTGGTAACAATTGGTCTTCAAAATTTGGTACACAAGTCTTAAGAAAAGATTTTCCAACACAAGAGCAGAAGGCTCCTGGGTCAAGCAAAAGCTTGGTGGGCTTGTTGTCAATCACCACTTCTGTTATACAGGAGTTACCAGCTGTATAACCTTTTCCTCTGTTTGGTTTTGTCTTCATAAGTTGTGCATCTTGAACTTTTGATAAATCAACTTGACCATTGCTCAATTGTGGTAAGTGGGAATAAGATTCCATGATGTCAAAAGTGGCATTGATATTTTCTATATCTTTTTAAGATTCAGAAAATATGGATGACTTATCATCTGAATTGTCTTCAATTATGTCTTCTTTTTCAACATCTGGTTCCTTTTCAATGTCAATTTCATTGATTTTTCCCCTTTTTGGACATGTATTGGCTAAAGGGGTGGTGCTTTGGCAAATATGGCATTTTCTGACTGTATCTGCAGATTTATATTTAATATTACTAGAATTTTCTTTGGGGTTTTTGTCCACAGAATCTTTCCAAGGTGTATTAAACCTTGTTTTGAGATTCACCCTACTAGAACCAATTTTGGTTCTGGTGGTTACTTCTTCTATTATATTGATAATATCCTCTGCTGAAGATTGTTCAGTAGTCCTGCTTTTGACAGAATGCTCTAAGTCACCTCCACATTGTCTCAGAATTTTTCTATGGATCATAAATTCTGACATGTCAGGATATAATGCTGTTAATCTGTCCTTTTTTTGGCAAAACCATGGTAAAGCTTTGTCTTTATCGGCATTAAATTTGGCAGATTCAAAGGCTGTTTCAACTTTAAACCTCTAAGAAGCATTTGCCCATTTGTTGATGATTTGGGTTTTCCACCAAGTCCAACTCTGGTGTCCATGTGCTTGTCTTATTTTGATGTACCATCTGTGAGCTGATCTGGTAAACAAGGTGTTAAACCTGGCTGTTACCAATCTGTCTGGTAATTCAAAATCCTCTTTGATCATGTCAATACCTCTAATGAATTCCATATGGTCATACTCTCCTTCACCACTGAAGTGAGGCCATTCTTTAAGTTTTGGAACTTCTTTCAAGAGTGCTTGGCCCATTGATGGTTCCAAGTTATGAAAAGAAGTGGATAATTCATTTTTTAATTGTGAATTATCAGGATCCAATACTTGTGGATCTGAAATTCTTGTGCCCTCATTTTGATTTAGAGGTGTAGACATTCTTGGTAAGGTGTTCAGTATTTGTTCAATGTCATTCATTTTACTGTTGCTACACCTTTGGGAATTTCTGTATTCATGTTGGAAGCTTTGTATTAAATTTATTACTTCAATTTTATACATGTCTTCCTTATGTGTCAGTTCTTGCCATAGCTCTGTCTGTCTTGTATTATCAGCAGTGACTTGATTCAATTTCATTGATAATTTTGATACTTCTTCTTGTGAAGCATCAAAACACTTTTTCAAGGCAATGGTATATGTCTTTACTTCAGTAAATGAATTTGAAATGTCATCAAGGACTTTCTTGTTATCTGTCTTGATAATATTTATGGCTTGTTTAACTCTTGTTTCAATTATGTCATCAATATTGAATTTAGAATATTTATCTGTTAATTCTTTAATAATGGCAGATTGTTCATTTATTTTATTGCTAGAAGAATTGTCATTATTGGAATTTTTAATTGTTCTTAAAACTTTTTCAAAACACATAAGTGTTTCATTAATTTGGCACAGACTCAGGTTGTTTGTTTTAATGTTGTTACAAATGGTTTCATTTTTATCAGAAAGATGTTTTTTCACGTCATTTATAGCATTATACAACTCTGAGATGGAATCAGATATGTCAGAAATCATTTCTGGAATCTTAATCTGGCTTCCTCCTTCTTCTGTAATTCCATCGTGGTTCTGGCCATTTGAAATACATTTTCCATGGCATCCTGCTGAATTTTTGGGATTCTGTAGCCCTGGCTGTAAGGTTTTGGGGCTGGTGCCTTCCCTTTGCCCTTGTTTGGAGTTTGTGGCTGCTTTTTCACGTTGGAATTGCTGCTGCTGGCCACTGGGGCTGTTTTTGGCACTGGTTTGGGTGGTGGAGGGTTGTTTTTCCTCCATTCTAGTGTCAAAAGAATCATGTTTTTCTTCTCCATCAATGAATGCCATCCATTGACCAATTTGCAAGTGTTGGGATGGCCCAAGAATTTTCTTACTGTCAGGTAAGAATTCATGCAATTCTTCCACAGGTCTGCAAGGATCTGGTACTCCTTGAATTAAAGTGCATTGTTGTATGCACTGTGGCTGGCTTTGTATATGTCCACAGAGGCTTGTTGTGGCAGTGTCAGCTCTTTTTGAAGGTAAAATAGTATTATAAGCTTCATAATGACCCAATTTAGTTGTTTGGAAGTCCCCAACTGACCCTTTTCCTTCTGTACCTGGTTGGCTTCTGCCATAATCACGTCTATTACCTTTTTGGGAGCTTCTTGAGGGGTTGTAGCTGGCTCCTGACCTGGTTGAAGGCATAATACGGTTAAAAAAGGCTTAAAATAGTATTTTATGTCAAAAACTTACTATTGGTCCAATTTTTAGCTTTCTGAAGGGTATTACTCATGTCCAAGTTAATCAATTCAGAAGATATTGGTTCAGGCTGGTTATTTTGAGTCACAATAACAGTACTATTATTATCAGAATTAGCAGTACTGGCAGGCAAAATGCTGGTTACTGTTGAGGCTGTTTCAATGTTTTCTTGTCTTACCACATTTTCAGACACTAAAATTAATGAAAAAGCCAATTAATTAAGTAAAAAAAAGGTTATTTCAAAAAAGAAATAAAAATATAAGCCTCACTTATAATATGGAAAAAAAAAGTTATTTTTTATGGATTTCTTGAATTATAAGTATTTTTTATATGTTTTTAAATTTTTCAATATAAGAAAAAAGATTTAAAAAGAGTAAAAAAAATATGTCACAGGTTAAATATCACGACTGGGCCCCCAAATGTAAGGTGTGGATATGAAACTTTGATTAAAAATCAAGTACTTTTCCTGTCCTCAAAATTTGTATAAGGAAAAAATGCAGTTAAAAATAGTATGAAATATTATTTTTAAGAGAAAACACGCCAAATTTATTGTTTATAGCTTTATTAGTATAAAACAATAATATTATAAAAATTTATTGTTTTACCAACAATAAAAATTTATCCAAAAAATACTCTACAAGAGATATTTTAAGGCTACAAAAGAAATTTCTTCAAGAGCAATTTCAATTGGAATTAATTGAGAAAAGAACTGCAAGCAATTAATTAAAGAACAAAGTCTTTAAAAAGAATATTAAAGAGAAAACACGCCCAAAAGTGACCAGAGTGAATTTGGAAACAAAGTGACAAAGTTAACAGTGATGAAAGATGCTTTAATTCACTTTTGGGGTGGTTCAGGGGTAAAAATGATTATAAGAGTTACAAACAATGATTATAATGATTTTTTCACGTGGTTAAATGGATTAAAATGATTTAAAAATGGTGGTTGTAATCTTTGATTGATTGGTTTCACAGTGTTTAAACTAATTAATAAAAGGAAAAGATTCTAACTTGAAAAGAAAAATGGGGCAAAGAAGACATTCTTTTATAGCCATCAATTCTCTTACTCCAAAAGTAAATTTTACTCTTGTCAGTCGTGAAAAACAGTCTGACAACAGAAAAGCCAATTATGGCATCATTGAAACCTGGTTTAGACCAAAAAAGGGCTGGTTGAAGCCATTTTTAGCCTTTTTTAGCCATTTTAGACGCTTAAATCAGCCATTACTATAGCAATACCAGGCCCAGAGCCTTCAAAACACGTCAAAATATGTGTCAGAGGCGTAGAAACCAGTTAAAACTGTTTTTATTATGATTGTTTTATCTTAAGGGTAGTTTTACCCTCTTGGCAACAGCTAAAACTACCCCAGTTGGTATCAAAACCTCATCATCAATTGAGTCCACAGACCCTGTAACTCAATTCCAGGCCCAAAGTGATGAACTTTTGCGTGAATTTTGACATCCCACGCCTGTCAGCAAGGATTTTGGGGGTCTAGCTCCCCCTTAGAGCTGGAGTTCCTTTTCCCCCCCAAATTTGATCTTTCCAATTTATTTTTCCTTTAATTCCTCATCATGTATTATACTTATAATTTACATATGTAATTCAATTCAATTGTACAGTACAATACAGTAATAATTGACACCTCATATGTAAATCAAAGTTCACTTATGTAATACATGCACACATTTTGACATTTCAATTGAATTCAATTGAAAATACTTCAATTCCTCATAACTTCTAAGCTAAACACAACACCTCAATTTTAACACAAAAATTGATGGTTAACACCACATGTGGTGTGAATTAAGTTAAAGTTTTGAGAATTTTCAACTTTTGTATTGAAAATACTAAAAACTTAATTTAAGCTTATTTAGAGTTGAGTTACAAGAATTTCACTCAGAGGTGACCCCACCTGATTTTTTATGAGGAATCCAATGATTAAATAATTTTTATATGTTTATTTATTGGATAAAATGTTATAATGATTGTTGTTTAACTTTTTTCCAAATTTATTTATTTTTTCACAATTTTGTTAAAATTTCATTTTTACTTAATTTTTTGAAGTATAAATGTAATTTTATACTTACAAAATTTAATGTATTTTTATTTTTAAATTGTAATTAATTTTTTATTTGTAATATAATTTTATATTTATATTTTGATTTTTATTTTAATAATATAAATAAATTTCTTTTATTTATATTAATATGTTATTTTTTGTATTTGTGGTCTTTTGGGTATGAAATTACTTCTAAGGCTCACATTCCCTCCCCCTAAAAAAGAATATTACTTTTTAATATTGGTGTTTCTAGTGTGTCTGAATCTCCTGAGGAGTTTGGTAGCTTCTGGTATATTTTTTTCTTCTAATTATTCATCTTCACAAGTTGGGTCACTGTCCCTAACAAGGTATTCCCTCACTTTCTTGGTTCTTAATTTCCTTTCTTTAAGAACTTTGGTAATTTTCTTAGTACCAGATGTCTCAATAGGAGGTATAATTTGGGGAATCTTATTCCTCATGGGAAGGTTCTCAGCATCACTAGATTTATATGGCCTTATCAAGCTCACTGGAAATGTAGGATGCTTATTGCAAAGTTCTTCAGATAACTCTACTTCAACAGAATTTTCTCCATGGAGGGCCTTAATCACAAAAGGTCCTGCAAAGGAGTCTTACAGCTTTTTACATCCTTTGATGTTATTGAAGTTAGTGGTGGACACAAGAACTAGGTCCCCCACTTTGAAATCTGGAGTTGCATGTGATTTATCCCATTTATCTTTAGCATATGCAAAGGAGTCCTCCATGCATCTTACTGCATGCTTTCTAGCTTTGTCTAGCATTCCTTTGAAGCTAGCAGCTGTGGGATGTATTTCAATTATGTCTTTCCTCAAGGAATCTTGGGGTAACTTGGGGTTCCATCCTTTTTCTAGAATAGCAGGAATCTGATTGGTACTGGCATGGAATGATGTTTTATATGCTAATTCCAGTGCTGGCAACAGAGTACACCAATCATGGGTAAATCCATCACAATCTTTGAATTCAAGGCCATATGCACAAAATCTTCTCACCATGTCCTCTAAGGTTTGGATCATCCTTTCAGCCAGGCCATCAGTTTGTGGGTGGTAGGCTGTAGAGAAAGACAGTTTAGTGCCAAATAATTGGTGAATATTTGTCCATAGTGCTGAAGTGCATTTGGGATCTCTATCACTGATGATATTTGTAAATATCCCAGTCCATGACACTACTCTATTCCATATCAGAAGAGCGGTATCCATGGCTGTATCATCCTTGTGACATGGTAAAAAGATTGGAGTTTTACTGAATCTGTCCACAATTACTAGGCAGGCATTATATGTCAGGATGAAACTATGAAAGAGTGGTAATGTAGGCTATTTACAACTCAAACTATGTTTGTGACACGGTAAAAATGCTTTAAGAAGGTTTTGAGATGATTAAGAATAAATTTAAAGGGATTTACTATAGTGGTTATAGTGGTGTTGAGCGCTGTTGAAAGCCCTGTATGCAGCTTTATCTGTTGGATTACAATAATAAAATACTACAATAATTAAAACTTATAATTATACCTGATTATTAACCAAGAGTAAAACTATTTTTGACAGTTTACTACGTAGGTTATTCAAGAGCAGGATGAAGAAAGGCTTTTGACTGTGAAAAACCCTCCTTTTATCCTGAAATTGAGGTGGAAAGGCTACTAGACCTTTCCACATAGAGGAAGTGAAGATTTTTCACTCTCTATGGCAGGCGTGTGGTTTGCAAAAAATCTGTATACCCTTTATTGGGCTCAGATGTGGTTTTGAAACCACATCTGGGTGGTTTTACCCAATACAGTGTGAAAATATTCATCTGGGGACCTCACAGCCTGATTCTGACATGTATGACGCGTAGAATGCTGTACAGAAGCTGTATGGGACCCCAGTATTGACTGACATATGAGGTATTGAAGTAAAAACATGCTTCTTCGTCTATTTGACACCTCATATTCATGGTTATGGGATATTATCCCATGGTAAGGCTGTATATGACAGCAGGTGCGATTTTGACCTTAAAATGGTCATAACTCTGTCATTTTTTGAGATATCAAGCTCAAAACTGGTTCATTGAATAGCTCTGTATGAGCTCTACACAATGGTACCCAACTTGACATGGCTATCATTAAATATGACAAAGTTATCCTATGTACAAGTATTTTTGTACATTGGCGTGGTCTGGGCAAAAGCTGTATTATGCTTGTTTGGCCAATAACTTCTGTTGTAGTTGATCTATGAGAAAATGGATGGCACCATCAGATAGCCCTGATTGTGCTCTTTCCAAAAAGACCCCACTTTAAGTATCTCACACTAAAACTGTAAAAGTTAGATGAGAGGTGAATGTTTTGTTCACCCTTATTTGGTCTGAATTTGACCATAACTCAAGTAATACTGGTGCTAGCTCAGTTTGGCTATCACCATTAGATAGCCCTGGCTTAGAGCTTCATTTTGAATACCCATTTGATGGGGTTAAGCCTCTCCTTCTAGATTTTAGATGAGAGGTGAAAATTAAGGTTTATGCTCAGCAATAACTTTGAGCAGGAATAACTTTGTTATTTCTTGTCCTATGGTGATGGGACTTATATTTTCAGAAAGAGGTGAGTTTCCTCTTTCGTTTGATACCTTCTGAGCTAATTTGGCTCAGTTCCATGTTTTGGTGGTATCTTGGCTATACCATTGGTTTATGGTATTTTGGCTGTCATGCTTGTGCTCTGGTTTTGAGTCACAGGCTGACATACCCTCCCTATAAAAAAGGCTCATCATTTATGAGACTGTTCAGTCCTCCTAGAGGCTTCGAATCTCCTTGAATGGAGGTTCCCATCTGGTATGGCATCTTCTGCCAACCATTTGTCTTTATCTGCTGTCTGGTTCTTGAATCTGACTAGATATTGTCTCTGATCCTTCCCATTAAGTCTGATTTTTCTGGCCCTGATGATTTTGCTCACAGGTCCAGGAGAGTCTTCTACTTCCACTATTTCTGGTGGAGTGATGTTTTTCTTCTTGGAGGGGAATTTACTCTCCTCTGTTTGGAAGTATGGTTTGACCAGGCTCACTGGAAAGACTGGGTGTTTCCTAGAAAACTCCTCTGTGAGCTTGACCTCTACTGCATTCTTCCCTATCAACTTAATGATAGTGAAGGGCCCTAAAAATGAGTCTCTCATTTTCTTGGGTCCTTTGAGATTGTTAAAGTTCAGTGTACACACTAACACCTGGTCCCCTTCCTTGAAGTCAGGTTCCATATGTGATTTGTCCCACCTTTGCTTGTTATACTCTTTGGCCTCAGCTATGCATTTGGCAGCAGTATCACAGGCTTTTTTCCACATATCATGGAAGTCTCTGGCTGTGGGGTGGATGGTCAGAAGATTTCTCTTCAAGTGATCCACAGGTAACAGGGGATTCCACCCTTTCTCTAACAGTGCAGGTGTTCTTCCTGTGGTAGAGTGCTGGCTTGTAATATAAGCCAGTTGGACTGCTGGTAAGAGAGTGACCCAATCATGGGTGTATCCCTCATGGTCCTTGTATTCCATGCCATAGGCACAGAACCTCCTGAGGATGTCCTCCATTGTTTGGATCATCCTCTTAGCTAGGCCATCGGTTTGTGGATGGTAAGCTGTGGAAAAAGCAAGCTTCGTGCCAAGCATGTCATATAAATTGGTCCAAAATTCAGATGTGAATTTTGGGTCCCTGTCACTGATTATGATCTTAGGGACTCCACAGGTGGATATGATGTTATTCCAGAGTAACAGAGCAGTATCCATGGCTGTGTCCTCTTTATGGCATGGTAGACATCTCATGCTCTTGCTGAACCTATCAACTATGATTAAGCAGGCATTGTGGTTTTCTTTGCCCCCTGGGACAGGTCCTGTGACCCAGTCCATGTTAATGGTTTCCCATGGGTGTTTGGGTTCTTCTATATGTGTAAGCAACCCATATATCTTCCCATGTTTTCTATTTGCCTTTTGGCATCTTTCACAAGTTTTGATGTATTCACTCAACTCTTGCTCCCACTTGGGCCACCAAGCTGTGCTTGCTACCCTCTCTTTAGTCCTGTCCTCACTCATGTGTCCCATATAGGGGCAGTCATGGCATTCCTGCAGGATCAAAGAGATGTGGTCTCTGTCTATCACTGTGAGTGCACTGGTGTTCTTTTCTCTGTGATAAATCAGGCCATCTATAAGGAAGAATTTATTGCCCTTATAGGCCCTCAACCAGGGTTCCTCCAGCTGGGTTTCCAGTTCTGGGCTCCTGTATTTTTGTTGAAGGAGTTGGAGTAGTATGCTACACTGTTTGTGTTTAGCATAAGATTTCAGTACTGCATTGAAAAATTCATTGTGCAGTTCTGAGGAACTTATTCCCAGTATGGGGGTTTCTGTCCCTTCTGAATCAGTGTTTCCACTGTCAAGGGTACCACTCCTTGGTGCCCATTCAGAGAATCTGAAGTTCTTCTTCCCATTTATTTCCATAAAATGGATAGGAATTTTTGCAGCAACTTCAGGGTCATAAGCTGGATTACTTTTTACATTGTCCAGTGGCCATCTGCTAAGGCCATCTGCATTGGTATGACTTTTACCTTCCTTGTATATGATGGTCATGTTCCCTCTATACTCCTGGATGGCTATTTGCCATTTCAGCATGTGTCTATTAGTAGTCTTCATGTTGAGTAAAGACTTCAAGGCTGTGCAGTCTGTGTAGACTTAAAAGACTGCACCCTCCAAATAATAATGGAATTTCTCTAGAGCCCAGAATAGACATAGACATTCTGTCTGGGTGGCCCCATACCTGGCTTCTGAATCTTTCAGCTGCCTGGAGATGTAGCATATTACACCTTCTCTTGGTTCACCATCCACAATTTGTCTTTGGTGAAGGGCTGCTCCCAAGCCTTGGCTGCATGCTGCATCTATATATAACTTGAATGGTAGTTCAAAGTCAGGTAAGATGAGCACAGGTGCATTTGTGAGTTCATATTTGATCCTCTGATATGCATCCCTCCTTTCCTTGGTTATTTCAAAAACTACATCCTTTGAGCATAACTTGTATAAACTACTAGTTATGTGGGCAAAGTTTTTGATGTGGTTTCTATAGTAGCTAGCAAATCCAAGGAAAGATTGCATCTCTTTGATGTTCTTTAATACTGGCTTTTGCAGTACTGCTGCTACTTTATTCTGGTCAATTGCCAGACTAAGGTCTGAGACTTTGTGTCCTAGAGCTAATAGCTCTTGTTGGCCAAAATTACACTCTTTAAGTGAAATTTGCAGATTGATGGGTGTACATTTACTTAGCACTCTATCTATGTATTGTACATGGTCTTCCCATGTCTCTGAGTATATAATGATATCATCTATATATACTACCATCCAGCCTTCCATTATTTCTTCTTGAAATATGGTGTCCATCATTCTTTGGAAGTGGGCTGGTGCATTCTTGATGCCAAATGGCATCCTGGTGTACTCATATATGCCCATATGGCATATTATTCTGAGCAACTTCATGGAGTTTGGTTTAACTCCATTTTGGTGGAAGCCTTTCATACAATCCATCTTGGTTATGTATTTGGCTTTGGCCAGCTTATCCAAGGCATGAGGTATCCTTGGTATAGGGTACCTGTCTGCTTTTGTGTAGTTATTCAGGGCTCTGAAGTCTCCACACAATCTAGACTTGCCGTCATGCCAGCTGATCAGGACAGGAGTGGTGATTTCCACTATTTCATTATGTCCAATCTTCCTGATGACATCCATGTCCAGGAGTTCATTGATGTGTTTTTCAATTTCTTTCCGGGTTTCCAGACTTTCTGGATAAGGAGGTCTCCTCAGCATGGGTGGATAAGGTCTTTCCACATCCAGATATAGTTCTATATCATGGCCTTTAATCTTGCCTAGTGGTTCTTCCCCAATGGAAAATGCTAGTCTGTTCTTCCTCAGCATCTTCAGTAAACTTAGTTTTTGTTTACTGGTGAGGGAAGTGCTAAACTGTCCCTCCTTGACTTCCTTCAAGAGTTCTTCTAGTGGATCCTGTGAAGCTATGTGGTATATATCAAGTGAAAATTTCTTTTCCTTGTTGGTACCAATGGTAATGTGCCTGTTTTTACTGTTGTAAATATCTATGCCATACATCCTCTGGTAATCTGTTCCCAGTAAAAACCCTTGGATGTGGGCATCTTCAAGCACTACAAACCCTGGGTTGAGTCTGATATTACCCTTTCTGTGGGGTATAATTATCTCTTTGATAATTGTCCCAATCGAAGTCATCTTCCCTGATGCACTTTTGAAGTTCTTTGCCTTAGTGGGTAAGAGCTGTTTTTCCAGTGTGGGAAGTGGTTATCCAGATAATTTCTGGCCACTATGGAGCAATGTGCTCCACTGTCAATGATCAGTGGGTGCTGAGCATTGTCAATACATACAGTCATTTTTGTGGCTGTTCCATGTATATATGCCATTCCTTTGGTTGGTGTAACCAGGAACGTTTGTGCATCTTGTGTGTGTTTTCACAAGTTCTTGTTGGCAGTGTCCTGTGGAATGCCTGCTTCCAACTGTATATCCTGGATTTCCAATGAGGTTTCCTCTTGGTATTCCACTAGCAATTCCTCTCTTGGGTCTTGATCATCATTAGATGGTTCTCTGATGGCATCTCCAATAGAGTCTGATTCAAAATCCTCTGTTGGAGGTTCTTCCTCAGGAACATTTTCTATAGCATAGACTTTTTTCTTTGCTTTTGGACAGTTGTTGGCATAGTGGTCTGTTGAACCACAATTGTGACAAGAATTCCTTTTCTTTGCCACTTCTGCCAC
The DNA here is from genome assembly GCA_023105745.1 of Austropuccinia psidii. Taxonomy (NCBI): domain Eukaryota; kingdom Fungi; phylum Basidiomycota; class Pucciniomycetes; order Pucciniales; family Sphaerophragmiaceae; genus Austropuccinia; species Austropuccinia psidii. The sequence goes on along the minus strand of JALGQZ010000001.1, from coordinate 77,986,119 downwards.
TCTCTCTCTGGGTTTGTCTTTATACTCTACCCTGAAAGGTTGTTTCTCTTTGAAACCACTGCTCTTATATGGGGTGAATTTCCCTATATTTGTCCTCTTCCTTATGTCTTGTAAGGTGTTGGCTATATCATCTAGAGTGCAATTTTGGTTGCATCTGCATTTTACTGCATGCTCTAGCTCTCCTGGCAGTTGTGTCAGGAGTTTGTGATTCCTCATTTGGATGTTCATCTGACGATCAATGGCTTTGAGTCTCTTAGACTGTCTAAGACACCACTCATATGGATCTTTGTCCACAGAGTATTTGTCATTTTCAAATGACATGGTCTTTTGCCATATCCAAGTTCCATTACTGTACTTTTGGATAATTTGACTCTTCCACCATGACCAGTTTCTTCTGCCATGGATTTCTTTCATTTCTGTGTACCATATACTTGCATGACCTTTAAATGCAGTATTCAATCTAGCAGTAATCCAGTAGTCTGGTATGCTTGGTACATCAATGAAGAGTCCATCAATATAATCTATGAGTTCCATATGATCATATTCTCCTGATCCAGAGAATTTGGGCCAGTTTGAGGCCTCAGGAAGCTGTTTCAAGGCTTCCTTTGCTGAATAAGACATGCCATCTCCATCCTGGTATTGTGATGGAGATCTTGCCTTATTCAACAACATGGCATCTGGTTTGATGTCATCTGGTTGACATGGATTCTCCATAGCTTGGCCTTGTGGTTGGGGCTTCAAGCTATGATATGCATTAAACAATTTGTTGATGTCTTGATCCAGAAACTCCCTGTCCCTTGTGCTGTGGTGTTGTTCTTCAAAGACTTGGTTCAGTCTTTTGTTGGATTCTTCAGAGGCTTTGCTCAGTTGAGCATATCCTTCTTGAAGATTCTTAACTATTTGTTCCAAGGAGGCTTGAGTTTGTCTCATCCTCTCTTGGCTAGCTTTAATTTCTTCAAATTGCTTTGCAGATTGTTCAGCATATTGGGACACTTGTAACCACAGTGTATCACTGTTGATGTTACTCTCAGATGTGACAATGTTATTTTCAGTCTGAGTGGGGGTAATGTTTCTATTACTAGGACTACTGATTCTAGAGTGGTTTACAACTACTTCTGGTTCTTGTGTACTTCTTTTACCAAATCTAACAGCTTCTGGATCATGGGGTCTGACTCTTTCCTCCTCTGGTTGAAGGAGGTTTTGTTCTTGCCCTTGTTCCCTTGTCTTCTCCTGGAAACTTCCTGGAATTGTGAAGAATGGTGACTCTTGGCCACTGATCTGCTGGTTTCTGAATGGTGTGAAGCCACTGGAGAGCTGATTTGGCCTGCTCCTTGTGAACCTGAAGGAATCTGAGTAGGCCCTGTCTGGGTTAACTGTTCTTCTATAGCTTGGATAGTGGCTTGATTCTCCCTTATCCTCTGTGCCCTTGCCTCCAGGAGTCTGTGCTGTCTGGTAGCATTCCAACCCTTGGTGATTACCATAAGGTCTTTGAAATCTATCTCTTTGAGAAAGATCTTCTGGCAACTTGATCCCAGTTCTGCCCAGTGAGTTGCTAGGTTGAACCTCTTGTTGTCCATGCTCCATTGAAATAAATCTTTGAGGAGTTGGTGGATCTGAAGAACTTGATCCATATCCTTCCAGTCCTCTGGTTTGAGGTTTCTGTTGAATTGGAGTGTGAATGGCAAGGTTGATATTATCTCCCTCATTCTTTTGCCATCCACCACTGTGTCCAGGGTATCCTCTTTCAGGTCTTCTGGTTCTGGACAATCCTCCTCTATCCTCTGGCTGGTTCCTTTGGAAACCAAGGTCTCTGAGGTATGCAGGGGACATATCAGTGTTTGCAAGCAGTCAAAAACTTTTTGTTCTTAGGGTATTTACCTTTGACTGTGCCTTGTACAAATTTATTGTCTGCTGACTTGGGCAGTTTGCCTTTGGAAGTTACAACTGGGTTAATAATTGTAATCTTTCCTGTACAAGTGGTTAAGGTTGGTTTACCTTGTATTGATGCAGAGTTTCGTGGTTTTCTACTTCTCTGAGTGGCTATTGGTGTCCACTTCTTGGCTGTGATGAGACCTTCACTGTGCCTCTTTCCTTTGCCCTTGCTGCCCTCTGGTTCTGAGGGTGTCACTGGTATGTTGGCCTGTGACTGGGTCTCAAGTGGGATGTAATTTTCTTCCACTGAAATCAAGGCAGGAAAAGGGGGGCTTATGTCAGTTAAGACTTCTTAAAAAATGCTGGTTTTGCATGTCTAAGATTGGCCTCTGGGCTTGTATGTTACTACAATGTGCCCTGTATAATGACAGTGTAATTGAATGAACAACTCCACGTCAGAATTACAGCTTTTTGGTACACTGTCACACTGTTTGTGTGCCAGTATCCCACAGATACACTTGTGGTTTTCAAGTGTATTCTGTACAAGTGGCTTTGTATAAGTGTTATTGAGTTAACAATACACTTAACCACGCCTCAACTGATGGTTTTTCAGTCAGAGGTGTCTTTATTCAGTCAAGAATACAGGACTTATTGATGGCTTATGTGTTTTTATATACAAAACACGCCAAAAATAGTTATATTCAGTGGGTATTCACCACGTGAATAATACTCTTATAATATGAGTATATATAAAAAAGGATGAATATATATAAAATATATATTTAAATAGAGAAATTACGCCTAAAAAAGATAAAACACTTATCAATAAGTCATAAAAAAGAGAAAACACTTAATTTATAACGTCCAAAAAAGGTAAAAAACACGGCCAGGCCCCCAAAATGTCAGGATGAAACTATGAAAGAGTGGTAATGTAGTCTATTTACAACTCAAACTATGTTTGTGACACGGCAAAAATGCTTTAAGAAGGTTTTGAGATGATTAAGAATAAATTGAAAGGGCTTTACTATAGTGTTTATAGTGGTGGTGAGTGCTGTTGAAAGCCCTGGGTGCAGCTTTATCTGTTGGGTTACAATAATAAAAGACTACAATAATTAAAACTTTATAATTATACCTGATTATTAACCAAGAGTAAAACTGTTCTTGACAGTTTACTATGTAGGTTATTCAAGAGCAGGATGAGGAAAGGCTTTTGACTGTGAAAAACCCTCCTTTTATCCTTAAATTGAGGTGGAAAGGCTACTAGACCTTTCCACATAGAGGAAGTGAAGATTTTTCACTCTCTATGACAGGCTTGTGGTTTGCAAACAACCTTTATACCCTGTATTGGGCTCAGATGTGGTTTTGAAACCACATCTGGGCGGTTTTCACCAATACAGGGTGAAAATTTTTATCTGGGGACCTCACAGCCTGATTCTGACGTGTATGACGCGTAGAATGCTGTACAGAAACTGTATGGGACCCCAGTATTGACTGACATATGAGGTATTGAAGTAAAAACATGCTTCTTCATCTATTTGACATCTCATATTCATGGTTATGGGATATTATCCCATGGTAAGGCTGTATATGACAGCAGGTGGAATTTTGACCTTAAAATGGTCATAACTCTGTCCGTTTTTGAGATATCAAGCTCAAAACTGGTTCATTGAATAGCTCTTTATGAGCTCTACACAATGGTACCCAACTTGACATGGTTATCATTAAATATGACAAAGTTATCCTATGTACAAGTATTTTTGTACATTGGTGTGGTCTGGGCAAAAGCTGTATTATGCTTGTTTGGTCAATAACTTCTGTTGTAGTTGAGCTATGAGGAAATGGATGGCACCATCAGATAGCCTTGATTGTGCTCTTTCCAAAAAGACCCCACTTTAGGTATCTCACACTAAAACTGTAAAAGTTAGATGAGAGGTGAATGTTTTGTTCACCCTTATTTGGTCTGAATTTGACCATAACTCAAGTAATACTGGTGCTAGCCAAACTGAGCTAGCACCATTAGATAGCCCTGGATTAGAGCTTCATTTTGAATACCCATTTGATTGGGTTAAGCCATTCCTTCTAGATTTTAGATGAGAGGTGAAAATTAAGGTTTATGCTCAGCAATAACTTTGTTATTTCTTGTCCTATGGTGATGGGACTTATATTTTCAGAAAGAGGTGAGTTTCCTCTTTCTTTTGATACCTTTTGAGCTAATTTGGCTCAGTTCTATGTTTTGGTGGTATCTTGGCTATACCATTGGTTTATGGTATTTTGGCTGTCATGCTTGTGCTCTGGTTTTGAGTCACAGGCTGACACAAATTCTCTCAAATATCTCATATGAGTAGAAGAAATTTCAATTTCCAGAAGCTGTATTTTCTCCACTTGCCTGGAAAAAAAAAATCTCACCAGCCAAATACCCTCAATGACTTCACATGACTCTGATAAGAAAAAGAACAACCAGCATAATTCTCTCAGCAAACACATTGCTACACCTAAACTACACATCTCACCAGGGAAAAACTCTCAATTATGATTTTTTGTAAGTACCCTGTTTTGATAAGCTCTATGGAGGCCCAAAAGGTATAAATAGAGGTCCTCTCACCCTCATCCTTCCCAGAATCATGGAACAAGTTCCCACTATCCAGGATCACAACCATCCCTAAACTAGCAGGATATCTAGAGTAGTAGGAGTGTTTTAGTCTTGACAAGCTCAGTAGCCTTGCTCAGTATTGTGGTATTGTTGAATAAGAGTAGTATACCCATAGTTAAAAATCTAAGTATCTTATTATTGTTGAAGAATAGTAGTATAACCATAGTGAAAAATCTCAGTAGCTTAGTATTATTAAACAAATAGTAGTATAACCTTAGTTAATAGCTTGGTAGCTTTGCTCAGAAGCCTAGTGTTATTAAAAGAAAAGAATAATTGATATAAACTCGACATTAAAAATATCAAAAGAAGAAAATCCAGTAGGATTATTATTAGTATTAAAATAAAAAAGTCATGATAATAAACATAAAACCAAAAGAATATTCTTATTAGCCTTATTAAAATAACAGAAAACCAAAAAAATACTCTTATTAGCCTTATTAAAATAACAGAAAACCAAAAAAAAAAATTCATTACTTTTATTAAAATAAAAAAGAGATCTTAGTCTTTATTATCAGAAATTTTAGTTTTAAATCAGATTTTTTACTATAGTGTTATTTTCTAGGTTTGATTTAGAGATTGCTGATAAGTCTTCTCTATCTGTTAAAGCCACAAATCTTATCTTATTTTGTGATTCTCTGTAGGCTGACTATTCAGTATTATTTAGAGAGGAAGCTAATACACCTGAGCACCCATGGTTATTGGACAATTCTGAATTTCAAAACAGACTTACCCATAATTTCCCCCTCAAGGTATCGCCTGTTTCCATCCCACACCAAAATCAGTTTGCATAATTCCAACATGAAAAGTCATATCATTCAGGTCTCAGAATATCTAAAACCTCACTAAAAAATACTTTTCTGACTGCACTTATCAACTTTAAAAAGGCTTTAAATTGTCTAGCTTCTTGAAATATCACCTTTGAAGCTTGAGGGTACTTTCAAAAACATAGTGAGTAAGGACCTATTCCTCCATTATTGGCCTATTATTTCTTTGACCACCAGATGCCCATAATTTATTCCTTTCCCAAATTGTAACTCCATATATCAAATTGCAAAATTTACTCAAATGACCAAGCTGAGACATTCTACAATTGTGGTTGTAAGCCTTAGAGGCACTTCTATATACCCAAAAGACCACAAAGAATAAAAAAAATATATAATGATAAATTAAAGAAATTTATTTATATTATAAAAGACAAAAAGTAAAATATAAATCTAAAATCTATATATAAAATTTAAATTTTAATTATAATTCAAAAATAAAATAATTTTGAAATTTAAAGTTGTTAAAACATCTTTTTACTTGAAAATGTTAAGTTAAAATGAATTTTCCTCAAAATATCAACATAAAAATATTTTTGGAAAAAAGGGAAAAAAAATTATTATAACTTTTTATTTCACCATTGGATTCCTCATAGAACATAAGGTGAGGTCACCTCTGGGTGGAATTTCTGTAACTCAACTCTAAATGAGCTTAAATTAAGTTTTTAGTATTTTCTGTATGAAAATTGAAAATCATCAAAACCTTAATTGAATTCACACCACCTGTGGTGTTAACCATCAATTTTTGGGTTGAAATTGAGGTGTGGTGTGAAGTTTAGAAGTTATGAGGAATTGACATATTTTCAATGGGAATGTCAAATGTGCATGTGTATTACACACGTTAACTTTAATTTACATATGAGGTGTAAGGTGTGACTATGAAACAATAAGTAAAAATTACTAATATTTTACTTATTGTACTATTAATGTCCTTATAAATAAATTAAATAAGATAAAAAATAATTATAATAATAAAGAACTATTATAATTATGGCATAAAATAATTATATCATTAAATAAGGGTGTTGGTAAAAACATGTAAGCATGTTGGTAAAAACAGGTAAGGGGTGCCCTGGGCCCATTTTTAATTGAAAATGAAACACAATTGGGCCTGTATTGGGCCAAAAAATGCCCAAAAGAGGTTCTTTCCCCACAAAACCTCTCTAACTCCAAATTGTTTCAGCTTTTTTTTCCCAGCCCCCCCCAAAAAAAAAAACCCAAAAACCCCAATAATCCACATTATCCCCACCCCAAACCTTTTTTTTTTGAAAATTGCAAATAAGTATAAAAGACCAGTTTTCTTTTATTCCACAGCCCAATCTTTTTCTTTTTTCCCTTATTTCTGTCCTCCAAATGATAATCCCCCCATTTTCATCTGCTTCTTGAATAGTTGTGCTCATTTTGTTCCTTTGGACATCATCATTTCTAAAGTTTATCCAGTACCCCCCATTACTGTGAGCTGGGAGATTCATGCCCAAACACAAGCCCTGGGGTGGGCTGAAAAATTTAAGAAACACAGAATGTTGTATTTGTCCAATCTTCCTCCCCCCTCTCAGAAAAAACCCACTATTTTGGAGGTTGATTCTGATTGAATGATTTTTGTATATACAATTTATGCCAATTATCCCCCTCCTCAGTTATATTTATTGCTTGAATCCCACCTCAGTCTCCTTTTCTATTGAAAATGTGGAACTTTGGTACTTGAAAATAGTCATATTACACACAAGAAAAAAAACAGTTGAAAAAAAAGACTCATTGCGCCTTCACTTGTTGTCCCACCAAAATATTTTTCCCAATTAATGAGATTCTGGTTCTTCATTGTCCAGATTGAACCCTTTAATTTAAAAAAAATGAAGGAAATTCATAAGTCGGAAGTTATTAAATTCACTTTTTAAAAATAGGCATATTACAATGACGGGAAAAAACATTTGAAAAAAAAACCCTTTTTGCGCTTTCACTTGTCCCACCCAAAAAGATTCCCAAAATTATGGGATTCTGTTGCTTTATTCTTCACATTAAACCCTTCATTTTAAAAAAAATGAAGGAAATTCATAAGTGGGAAGATTTTAAATGAATTTTTGAAAGAAATATGCCATTTTGGCATATTGCCCAAATTGCTGAAATTTGGCAAATAAAATATTGAAAAAATTTGTGCTTATTGACATGCCAAGTCGGGAAAAATATGGCAAAAAAAATTAAAAAAATCCTCAAAACTGAGCCTGAGGAATGTGTTTTGAAAAATGAGGCCACTTACGTGTTTTTACTAAAAGCTTATGTGTGTTTACCAACCCCCTTGAATAAATAGAATAATATAATTTATATTATAAAAAATAATGTATATAAAATAAATATATTAATATAAAATAATTAATATATCCAAAAGCACTTCATTATTGTTACCAACAAATAATAAAGCCGTAAAAAATTGTTTTTTATTAATAAAAAACAATTAATAACAATAATATTACCAATATGAAAGTTATAAGTTAATATAAATACTATTTATATCAATTATAGAATTATTAAAAGTAATAATAGAGAAAAATTATTCTAATAAGAGAAATAACCTACTTTTAATGCTTAATATAATAATTTTGAATAAATTTATGCCTAGAAATGTAAATAAAATGTATTTAAATTGTAGTTACAATACAATTTAAGAGAAATTACAAATTTTCTTGGGTTTACGTGGAATTGAGGTTTTTAAGAGAAATTTAAACAAAAAAATTAAATAATTCTAATAATCATGTCAAAGATGAAGATTATTATAAGATTATCTTTGGTCTTTAATAATATAAAAGCTCTATATACAAAGTGTAAAGTGTGGATATGAAACTTTGATTAAAAATCAAGTACTTTTCCTGTCCTCAAAATTTGTATAAGGTAAAAATCAATTAAAAATAGTAAGAAATATTATTTTTAAGAGAAAACACGCCAATCTTATTGTTTGTAAGTTTATTAGTATAAAACAATAATATTATAAAAATTTATTGTTTTACCAACAATAAAAATTTATCCAAAAAATACTCTACAACAGATATTTTAAGGCTACAAAAGAAATTTCTTCATGAGCAATTTCAATTGGAATTAATTGAGCAAAGAACTGCAAGCAATTAATTGAAGAACAAAGTCATTAAAAGGAATATTAAAGAGAAAACACGCCCAAAAGTGACCAGAGTGAATTTGGAAACAAAGTGACAAATTTAACAGTGATGAAAGATGCTTTAATTCACTTTTGGGGTGGTTCAGGGGTAAAAATGATTATAAAAGTTACAAACAATGATTATAATGATTTTTTCACGTTTTTAAAAGGTTTCAAATGATATAATAAAGGTGGTTGGAATCTTCTATTGATTGGTTTAACAATTTTTAAACTAATTATAAAAGGAAAAGATTCTAACATGAAGAGAAAAGTGGGGCAAAGAAGACTTTCTTACAGCCATCAATTCTCTTACTCCAAAAGTAAAATTTACTCTTGTCAGTCCTGAAAAACAGTCTGACAACAGAAAAGCCAATTATGGCATCATTGAACCCTGGTTTAGACCAAAAAGGGCTGGTTTAAGCCATTTTTAGCCATTTTAGACCCTTAAATCAGCCATTACTATAGCAATACCAGGCCTAGAGCCTTCAAAACACGTCAGAATCTGTGTCAGAGACGTAGAAACCAGTTAAAACTGTTTTTACTATGACTGTTTTATCTTAAGGGTAGTTTTACCCTCTTGGCAACAGCTAAAACTACCCCAGTTGGTAACAAAACCTCATCATCAATTGAGTCCACAGACCCTGTGACTCAATTCCAGGCCAAAAGTGATGAACTTTTGCGTGAATTTTGACATCCCACGCCTGTCAGCAAGGATTTTGGGGGTCTAGCTCCCCCTTAGAGCTGAAGTTCCTTTTTCCCCCCAAATTTAATCTTTCCAATTTATTTTTCCTTTAATCCCTCATCATGTATTATACTTATAATTTACATATGTAATTCAATTGAATTGTACAGTACATTACAGTAGTAATTGACACCTCATATGTAAATCAAAGTTCACTTATGTAATACATGCGCACATTTTGACATTTCAATTGAATTCAATTGAAAATACTTCAATTCCTCATAACTTCTAAACTAAACACAACACCTCAATTTTAACACAAAAATTGATGGTTAACACCACATGTGGTGTGAATTACATTAAAGTTTTGAGGATTTTCAACTTTTGTATTGAAAATACTAAAAACTTAATTTAAGCTTATTTAGAGTTGAGCTACAAGAATTTCACTCAGAGGTGACCCCACCTGATTTTTTATGAGGAATCCAATGGTGAAATAATTTTTATATTTTTATTTGTTGGATAAAAAGTTATAATAATTTCTGTTTAACTTTTTTCCAAATTTATTTATTTTTTCATAATTTTGTTAAAATTTCATTTTTACTTAATTTTTTCAAGTATAAATGTAAGTTTATACTTACAAAACTGAATGTGTTTTTTTTTTTAAATTGTAATTAATTTTTTATTTTTAATATAATTTTATATTTATATTTTTTATTTTTATTTTAATAATATAAATAAATTTCTTTTATTTATATTAAGATGTTATTTTTTGTATTTGTGGTCTTTTGGCTATATGAAATTACCTCTAAGGCTCACACAAAGAATAAAGAAATTACCTTTTTGTTAATGATTTAATGTTTTGTAAGAGTCTGAGGGGAAAACAGAGTAAAAAGAGCTCTATTTATAGTAAATACCTCCCTCCTAAAGTCCAACAAGCTTCTAGTAGACGTGCACTGATCATATCCACCGGAATTGATCAATATTTTAAGGTTTGATGATGATTACATCATGATCAAACCATCTTATCTCATTATTATGCCATTATTTACAGTTATCACTATAGCTCTAAGTTTGATGACGTCAAGGCTTGGAAGAACCCCAAAATTTGTGGATTTAATTTTTTTAATCATAAACTAACAGTATTCACCAATTTTATCACTCATATGACTGTTAAACTTAATTTAAGGTTACAGTGAGTGATCATAAATGATCAAATTAAGCTAAAACTATGATCCTTAATAACCTCCACATTTTACACGCTACAGAGATTCAGAGAGTGAATTCTGATAGCTTGGAATAACCTTGTTATTCTGCCAAGAGCATTTCATTACATCATCCAAACTATATCTTTGATGATTTTTCTTGTAACTCATCTTTTCTGTTGAAATTCAATATTTTAAACTTCAAACCATGATTTCAAGGGGTTATACCTTGGATATTATAATAAAAAATACATCATTCTTCACAAATGAACTAGTAGAATCCAACTGTCTCACCAGCTCTATTGATACTAATCAATAATGCCTTATAGGTTTTAACCTTGTTTATAACTTGTGAGCTAAACTTCATTTCTGTATTCCTACAGTAATTACGTGATGACTTTATTGTTGGCTCATCACTTTATCATGCATATTTCAAACGATATTAGCTAAAATCCTTGAATATATGCATTGACCAAAAAAGTGCATATATTCAGCTTAATTCCTTAAGTATTGACTTTGGAGATTAGCTTCTTAATTTTTTTATATGTGTATTTTTATGGAGAATCTACTGGTACTATTTATTTCACATGTTGTTCCATTGGTATTTGAAATAATTAAGGATTTGTATTTTTTATAAGGTATTATTACTCCTAACTCATTAAATATTGACTTTACAGATATGCCATAAAAATGGTATATGTGTATTTTACCATGGGGAATCCAATGGTATAATTTATCTCACACTTTTATTCATTGGTTTTTAGGTTAAACCAAGTTTTATTCCAATTTATGGAATTTTTGTAGCTTCAAGGTAATTATTTTTAATGTATAATTATTTTAAATATTTCTTGTGACCTTTTTGGGTATGTGGTCATATCTCAAAGGTTCACATGAGGTATCAATTATTACAGTTGTGTACTGTCAAAAACCAATCAAATTACTTATGTAAATTACAAGCATAATACATGATGAGGAATGAAAGAAAAAATAAATTCAAATGATTAATACTGGGGGGAAAGGAATCATGGCTCCAAGGGTTCAGGAATCCCCCAAATTCCTTTCTTACAGGCATGAAATGTCAAAGTTCACGCAAACCTTGATCACGTTTGGCCAGAAATTGAGTCACAGGGTCTGTGACTCAATTGATGATGAGGTTTTGATACCAAACAGGGCCATTTTTACTGTTGCCAAGAGGGTAAACCTACCCTTAAGTCAACAAAGTCTTAATAACATGGCTTTACCTGGCTTTTAAGTCTTGTACACACATTCTGACGTGTTTTGAAGGCTCAAATCCAGGAATTACTATAGCATTGGCTGATTTAAGGGTCCAAAATTGCTGAAACAAGCCCTTTTTTGGTCTAAACCAGGGTTCAATGATTCCATAATTTGCTTGTCTGTTTTCAGAGTGTTTTCCACGGCTGAAAATAGTAAATCTTACGTTTGGAGTTAGAAAATTGGTGGCTATAAAAGAATTTCTTCTTTACCCCACTTTTCTCTTAATGTTAGAATCTTTTCCTTTTATAATTAGTTTAAACCCTGTTAAAACAATAAATAAAAGATTCCAACCACCCTTTTTGAATCATTTCAGAACTTCTAACCATGTGAAAAAATTATTATAATAATTTTTTGTAACTCTTATAATCATTTTACCCTTGAACCATCCCATAAGTGAATTAAAGCATCTTTCATCACTGTTAAATTTGTCACTTTGTTTCCAAATTGACTCTGGTCACTTTTGGGCATATTTAGCTTTAATATTATTCTTGAATACTTTGTTTTTATATTAATTTCCTGCACTTCTTTGCTCAATTAATTCCAATTGAAATTGCTCTTGAAGCATTTTCTTTTGTAGCCTCAAATCTCTTTTGTAGATTATTTCTGGATAATTTTTTTTTGTAAATCTTCATATTATTTTTGTTTTATAATTACAAATTTAAAAGCAATAAATTAGATGTTTTTTTCTCTCAAAAATCTTAAATCTTATCATTTTTAATCATATTATACCCTATACAAATCTTGAGGACATGAAAAGTACTTGATTTTTTTCAATAAAGGTTTCATATCAAAACCTTACAATGTTGCAGTAGGTCCATTCCCTTTTGATGATGTGAATCAGTGTGTGTATTCACATTTTTTCAAACATTAGAATTTTTAACTTTTAAAACACCTTTAAAACTTCTTTAATTTCATTTTTCAGCTCTTAAATGTCATGTTTCACCTTTATAGATAAGAGGTTCAGAGCCTTTTTTAAACCTATTCATGCAAAATGCTAGGGTTAGTCTATTTGGCAGCTCAAAAATGGTAAATACAGCTGGAACTATGACTGTGACACAGTAAAAAACATTAAAATAGTAATTAAGACCCTACTTCTATGAGTAAAAGTAGTGATTAATCTACTTAGGGTCTTGGTTTGAGGTTCTAAATATCTTCTGACTATAAAGAACAGCCCAAATAGTCTATCATTATAATTATATTTACTTTATTCAAAGATTACTGATTGTTGTTGACACTTTTACTATTAAAGCATACTAAGTAATGATGATGATGGCTTTCTAGTGAGGAAAAACCAGCTTTCATCTTTTTCAAGGACTGTGAGGGACTGGTAAGATTATCACATGTCTGCAGAGTAAGATGGTTCACTCTGAAGGCCAGTTGGTGGTTAATAATCATCAATTCCAATTTCATTACTATCAGAGTTGTGTTTTTTAGACCACAAATGATCATTCTGGAACAATTTAAGGTGAAGAAGGTTTTTATAGGCCACATAAGCACTCTTATGACATCTACAGGGTTTTTGAATTACTAATATTGGTAATTCTTTAAGAGTTTAAGCTTTAATATTCTATTATTTTAAGTATAAGATAAGTACTGGTTGGCACAGGTTGGGTACAGAATGGTAGTGGTCAAAAAACTTCCAACTAAGATATCTCAGTCCATTTTTGAGATATCAAGATTCCAAGGGTATAGCGTTGAAGGCCTTGGTTATCTCTCAAGATTCATGTGCTTCATATATATCCTTCTAGAAAATAGTTGAATATCTAAGGGCTTCAACATTTTTGATGAATTTTTGGACATCAGTATGTGGCTTCAGGAATTTCCAAACCAGATATCATTGTTGATTTATAGGATATAAGTATTCTCATGATAAAAGATTTAAGGGATTTATGAGCTGTACAGTTAAGCTCATTTCAAAGTACACCTGTATTGACATATGGCAAAGCTACAGGGGTTTCTAAGTAATAGACCTTTTAACAGAGATCCTTCTGTTAATTTTTGAGATAAAGAGGTCAAATGCATCTCAAATTAAATCTATCATCAATATTTCTAATTGGGGTATACTTTTGTACAGTTTTTTACAAGCCCTCTTGGATGTTTAAGGGGTTTCTTTGGTAAAAAAGGGGCTAAAATGATATTTCCTGAAGTAAGAGAGCTACAGGAAGATGGATAATACCATTTGGATAACTCTCATTGACAGTTTTAAGATTGATAACATTTTGTTTGGGTTTTCATTAAATATGCATAAGTTATAGGAGAGGTGAAAATAAGGTTTTTTCCTTATTTTTGTCTTATCTTTGCTTTTTCTAATCCTATTTTGATAATGTTGGTATCTTTCCATTTGGGTATTTTCCCTGTTCATATCTATACCTGTATTGTCTATGTTTTTCTAATACCTTCTATACCATTACTTATGGTATTTGGATGTCAATCTGGTGTTCTGTTTGAATTCACAAGCTGACAAAAAAGCCAATAAACATCAAATTGACCGAAAAACTCAAAATATCTATATATAAACCTGAAGGCCATTAATAACCTCAATTCTTAAGAAACACCCATTTTCCAAATTTTCCCTATCAATTAAAAATTGACCACAAACAATTTTGTGTAAGTTTCTCAAGGTATTCACTTTTACCCTCCATAAGTAAAAAACATTTTTATTCAAGTATTTTTATCATGAACTTGAGGAATAAAGTCATAAGGAGATCCTTCAAGGATATTCTTTTAATTTTTTATTATTCAAGGGAAAATTAAATGGGAAAAAAGATACATCAATAAATACCAGTCAAACAGCTTCAAATAGTGTATTTTCAATTGGACATTATTCCTGAAATGCCCTGCTGCAAGGGCTGTTTTCCGGGAATGCTTAAAGGGAGTAATATTCCAGTTATCAAAGTTTCGATTCTCAATTGATACATTCAAACTCAGCTCATCTTATATAGGTTTATATCAATGTAAAAACTATCTCTTCAAACAATTCGGGTAGCTACATCACCCAGGCCATTTCTCCTTCTGGCTATGTATATTCCAAGAGATTCATACAGAATGGTCACAGGTATGAATTCAATAAATGTTCAGGATTTCACGTATAAAAGCTACTCTTTCAACCCTGGGGGCTTTTTTCCGAGTTAATCACTGTGCCTCATTTCATTTGTAATTAATAGTAGATGATGATCATTCTAAATCCATCATTGTTACTTATCCCTTGACATAAATCTTTGGAGTTCATAGTTTTACTAATCCTATATTTTATCTGAGAGGTTATAAAAAGTGATGCAGGATTCCTTTGGTTGGCTCTTTCCTGTTTAGCTTCCCTCCTATGAATATCATTTTTTTTCACTTTTGAATAAATATATTTTTATTCCATTCCTCCAACATTTTTTGAGTTAGGAAACTTACCTTCTGATTAATGAGTACCAGGCTATTATTAACTTCAAAAAGTCTCTATGATACAAACTAACAATTTATCACCCTTAATATTTTCACAATTTCTTGTTAAATTTACTCAATTTCATCATTGATTGTATAAAGAATTTAAAATCAATAAATGCTATCATGTTTGTTGTTATTTTTCAAGGATTTTCTCAATTATTGGTGCAACTCAATAGCATCACAATAAACAACACTAAAGATTCTCTCTGAGCTTTTCAGAATAGCCACCTTTTCCAAATTTTATTTCCAAGGAGAAACCACTTACCATTATTTACTTTGGAAGACCTTTTGAACAGCAATTATTAAACCTCATGTTGGAAAAAGGTAAAATCCTTATCATGGACTCCAATAAAAGGAGTTTTTATTACAGCTATGAAAAATGTCTGTTTAAAATATCTCTTTCAAAATTTGTTGTCTAATCGCACAAGGCCTTCATTTGTAGTGAGCATATATATGGACTTGATGAAATAAATCTGCGCAAGCAAAATGTACGAATCTAGTTTGGATGACATTTTTGGCAAGTTTCAATTACAAAACATGTATCTTGCTCTGATTTTCACTTCAAGATACTAGTTTACAGAAATTGGAACAAAAGAAGGACGAAAAGAACAAAAATCAAATTTGTGAAAGTAAAAAATTCCAAGGGAAATAATCCGTAACCTCCTTATTCTACCTTAATCAAATGGATTTTTTGCAGTTTTTGGCTCTTCAAATATTTGTGAATTAATGCTTCTGGCTTTCAATTGTGAGAAATTCCCGCACGCAGAAGCTTTCAAGCCTAAATTTTTTTTAGAATATTAGAATTTTACTTCCAGAACTCCGGTAAGTGAAATAGTTTTGGCAAAACTGTTCTTTTGCACCCTTTTAGGAAGAATGATTGAAGTATTTCCTAGGTCACTCTGCTATTGATTGATGATCTTCTGGAATTTGATTCGTCTTTTTTCTTGTTTTTTTTTTTAGTGGAATTCATCTCCTTCAACAATTTGCGTTGTAAAATAATACACACTTTCTTGCTTCTGAGTTTGTATAGAATAAGAGGCTGAGGGATCTTTGGATATGGCCATTCTTTTTTCCAGGGAATTATTTGATCAGGCAACTTTGGGTCATATTTTGCTAAGCTAACCTCAGTTAACGTTGCAGGCCATAATTTGTGTTTTAGACACAGGGCTAAAAGATCGAGAAGCGTCAATGCATCTGACCTGGCACTAAACAGGGCTTTCCATTTATCATAATTTCTAAGATAGTAATAATCAGCCACAATGCATAAAGCCAGACGTGTAATAATTTTATCAACATCCGCCGAAAAACTGCCTGAAATTCGATTGGCTTTGGAATTTTCTGTTTCTGTTTCCTTTAGAATCTCGGAAAAAAGCTGAGACAAGCTTTGTCCACTTGAAAATGACCCTTCATTGTCCGTTTCACGAGAATCTGAGACTTTCTTTGACTTAATAAGATCTGAAAGATGTTCTATCACCCAGTTCAGAACATTTTCCAACTCATCTTTAATCACCAGAACCTCGCTCGTAAAGCGATTTGTAAAGGAGTAGGCCAATCGAACCACTCTTTCCATCAAAACATCTATTTTTATTGAAACGCTTTTGCTTAAAAATTCTGTATTGAGTTTCTTTTCCCCGTTGGTGGCGACATGGCTCAGGGAATTTAACCAGAGACCTTTCAATTCCCCAGCTTTTTCCGATGTATCCATTTGAATTTCCCCTGGTGGTGAGTTTTGTGCCTCTTTCAACACCGTTTCAATGAACGTGTAAACCAATGGCTTTTCATTAGTTAAAAAAATCTCAGTGACGGGTTTCAATATTTGGAGTTTCAAATGACCTTCTCCTTGCGCCCACTCTGCTAAAGTTGGAATTGCTGTTTTTGGTACCTTTTTCTGGGGGACTTCAGACCATATATTTACCCACGGAAAAATCTCAACCGTTCCCAAAGTGTCATGAAGCTTTCTGGCTGTTGTACCCATGAGATTCCTTTCCATGTATGACTTCATTTTTGCGAAAAGTCCTAAAAATCTTGCCTCTTCCTTGAATAAATAATCCCATTTCTCTTTGTTTGTTGTTTTATAGTAATACGCAAGGATCAGTAAAGCTGAATTCACTTTTCCTATTTCAAATTCAGACACAACACATCTATGAGAATAGCTACTTTTGCTTTCCCAAAGGGCTTTATTCTTTTCAGTCTCGAAATAATATATGATGAATCGTTTTATTTTTTGCAGGTGCTTTGATTCAGATGTCATTTTCCGCATCCTATTAGGCATATCTTCTAAAAATTCATGCAGTTGAATTTCTTCACTTTTCCAGGTTTCTGAGACCTGATGGCGTTGAAGATATAATAGAACGCGTTTGTTCAAGGTCATCACAGCTTCTATCAGGGAACTACTTCTTTGAAGATTACAAACAGCCCGATGTTTATCACCAGTTGTTGCAGAACTCTGAAATCCAAAACTGTTGTAAAACGCTTCCGCAAAAGTCTCCTTAACTGATACTGTTTCGTGAATATGCAATAAAGGCACAAGAGATAAAACAAACATCTTCTTATCGACATTCCCAAACTCGTTATTAACTGCATGGCTTTCGAGCTTGTTATTTTCCAAGAGTCGCACGGTGTCTCCAGAACCTGCTTTGTTTGTTTCTGCCTCAAGCTTTCGAGTCACATCCACAAAATTCACATAATTTGCATTTCTTTCCTTCTCAAAACTATTTACTTGTGAAACTCCCTGTGATAATTCTCCTTTGGAAGAGCCTCCTCGCTGATTAGCGCCAACAAAGCCGTGAAGCTTCGCTGGCTTGAGTGAATGAGTGTGCCACTTATACCCAGGAATACTCGAAGCTTGGCCAGCGTACAGTACTATTTTCGTTTCGTGCATTAGTGCTACTGTTCTCACTAAATCTAGCACAATAGAAAAATCAAATGAGACCTACTTTTATCATCATTAAGCTCTCGTGAAGGGGGTTCAGCTTTTGGGATTTCAGCAGATGGGGAACTTGAGAAAGGTTGTGGTTGTTGACGAGCCTTCGAGGCTGATACGTGTCCATCTTCAAAGGTTCCGACTCCTCGCGTTTTCTGAAAACAAGGACTTTTTGCCGAAGGGTCTTGTCATTTAGGCGCATGTATGATATTTTATAATCAATATGGACAATAAACAGGTTGACGGGGCTCTTCATCAATAGCATCGAAATCATGATTTCTGGGTACTTACGACTCAAGTTGACGTCTTTCTTCCCTTTGGCATAACGTTTCTTTTTGGGTGCTTGAGAAATCCCATTTCCAAACCGTTCACCTGGCGCAAGCGTCAATTCTACTTTTTGCCATTCAAGTTTATCCTCCTCGGAATCCACTTGGGCTTTACACCCTTCAGAAATAGACAAGCCCTTATGAAAGCCATTGATATCAGTTGCATATGCTTCTCGGCCCAATTGGATGTTAAGGTTTTCCCATTTAGTTTCGGGCCCGATGTTCTGATTGTTGTGATGGTGTATGGGATGTGAGCTAGGAGCTACAAAAGGACAAAACTCCAAGGTGAATTTTTATTGATGGCATTTCATTTATGTTTAAATCCCAAAGACTATACTTACAAATTCTTGGTGCTTCTACGGTATATTTTCTTTTCTTAAGCGGAAGAAGGGCTTCGTACTCCTGATCGGGGGCAAGAACGCATGAAAAGATAGTTGAGCCAAGTACAAAAATGAACGTGCGAAACGCTCCAAGTTTTGCTTCCATCTGACTTGGCCAAGGGTTAATTTGATTTCAGTTATATTAGCTACTCAAACTTATATCACCATTGAAGGTCTTCTACCAAAAGCTGCGGGGTTATATGTGGAAGTGCGGTGGAATACGACAGCATCCTGCATGTCATTATTTTGTTGATACAGATTCCTATGCTTATCACCGTGCAAGCTCATGATATTCATTGGCTGGGTGATGGCTCCAGCGAGGGAGCAAACAATACAATTAATCATGTCTTTAACAACAGCTTAGGTGGTACTTCACATAGTTGAGCTGTGGTTTCAGAGGAATAAAAACTGCGCTTCCCTATTCCCCGCACAAAAAGGCTTGAGCACAAGTCATGGGACGCAGTTAGGCATAGTGAATTGTGCTGCGGGCCCCACATTGGTTTCGACTTCAGGCCAGGGGTCACTGACTCTGACCGTCAAGGTATCTCAAAACTACGCCGGAGATAGTATGTTTGAGATTAGACAGTAAGTACTGCACCGTCAAGCCAAGGATTCAGTATCATTTAATCATGGATGCCACCATTGAAGTTGCATAAAACTTCCTGCGAGGAAGTTGAAGTCACAGTTGCAACCAACTCACGACATATTTTCTATGAGAACAACTGAACGTAAGGTATAAGTACCTTACAACTAATATAAGACAGAGGAGAGACATCGAGATTGAACACACCTAATGGTGTGTGGAGACAAAAGATGGTAAGAGTCAATGAGGAAAGTGTAGAAGGGACTCATCGGCTCTATTTATATTCTAGATTGTTGATATTCGTGGTAAAACTACTATGAGTTAGCAGCTGGATTCAGAAATAATCCATTAGTGTGTCTAATCACACATCAGATGACAGAGCACGGTCTTCTCTATCCAACGGCTTAGAACAAAGCTGGAGGAACTGATTCCCCTGTGTGCTATAAAAACATGTACTATTCATAACTCTCCTAGCTTCTCCATAATATTAATCCGGTTATTCGCTTCTTTCTATTTCTTTCTTTTCTCTTACTCTCTCTCTCTCTCTTATTGTTTTCTTTCATCTCCTTTACTACGTGTTGTGTGTGTGTTGTGGTAAGATCTCTCAGTCAAGTTTTACTAGAGTCATCAAGTACCTAGTTAATCATGTATCCTTTTACTAGAACTACGTCAAGGGTTTACCCTGCTATTCTCAGTCTCGTTACTAATTTACACAGTTGTATTATCCTTTAGGTATTTGTTTTAACTGCCTCCTTATTCATACTATCTCATGTCACTGAAATATATTCTTTAGTTTATACGTTGAATTTTATCAGATTTACAGTCTCGAAAC
This sequence comes from Austropuccinia psidii, assembly GCA_023105745.1. Taxonomy (NCBI): domain Eukaryota; kingdom Fungi; phylum Basidiomycota; class Pucciniomycetes; order Pucciniales; family Sphaerophragmiaceae; genus Austropuccinia; species Austropuccinia psidii. The sequence continues at coordinate 77,965,999 of JALGQZ010000001.1, read as the reverse complement.
GAATCCACAAGCCAATCAAGTACATACTAAGGGATAATACAACAATAATGGCATCCGAAGCAGACAATGAAAATAGAAGCCGACCTCTCCCAACCCTTTCAGAAAACAATTACCCTGAATGGAGAAGGCGGGTCGTTATGCTCTTAAAACACAAAAAGCTATATCAACACTGTGTCGACGAAACGCTGCCTTCAATAAATAGTTATACCAGACCTTCAGCTGCTGATAACAAAACTATAGACGCCAATGCAGAGACTTGCAATTTAATAGCTGGGACCCTCGACTCAAATACGTTTACTGAAATCTTTGACGATGATGAAACAATGGAAAATGCTCACCTGCTATGGAATAAGCTGACAAAACGCTTTGCATCATCCACTTTCAACAACCAAGCTAGAATCTGGATGAGGTTCTGTAGAATTACTTACAATGGTAGTCTACGTAGCTTTATCTCAGACATCAGACAATGCTTAAATGAAGTGATTAGTGTCAAAGTAGAGGTTGGTACGCCAACACTAGCTTTCACCATCCTAACAAAACTACCTGAAGAATATCACAACATCGTAGAAAAGGTAACAGCAAACACTGAGACCCTGGGGAATCCCAATGCCATCCTGAACCTGCTACATGATGTTGCACTGAAAGAGGAAGCGCTCAATCTCCAAAACAACAATCAATCCCTAGCACTTAACAGAGAAGTATTTTGCTCGAAGACGATACACTACTGTAAAGATGGAAAACACAATCCACTAGCAAGCCACCCAGCCGACAAATGTTGGCAGCTACATCCACACCTTCGACCGGAAAGACAACAGAGAGAACCAAAAAGTAATCTGACAATTGCACGAGCACTGATGACAACAACAAAGCGGACCAATGGCTCCGCGTGTACTATTGTATTGGACACTGGTGCCTCCAACCACATGTTCAATGACATGCGATTCTTCACTGACCTTCAGCACGGAGTGAACATGGCAATATCAACTGGGTGTGACAAATCAGCCTTGAAAGCAGCAGGGGAGGGAACGGTATCTGATTGAGGTGGCCAATTTCTCAATGAACAGTTCAAGGAACTGTCTTCTTTGTGTGGGCTTACTCATATCTTTTCACCAGCTTATACCCCTCAGCATAATGGATTTGCTGAGAGGGCAAATTGCACCATCCTTGACAATGCTAAGTGTATTCTTAATTGGTGCGGACTTCCAAAGAAGTATTGGGCTGAATGTCAGGATGAAACTATGACAAAGATGTAAGTAGGCTAATTACAACTTTGAATATGTTTGTGACATGGTAAAAATGATTTTAAAAAAGGTGTAAAAAGCTTTAAGATGGTTTAAAATGGAATTAAAGGGCTTTTCTATACTGGGTATAGTGGTGGTGAGCGCTATTGAAAGCCCTGGGTGCAGCTTTATCTGTTGGGTTACAATAATTAAAGATTATAATTATACCTGATTATTTAACCAAGAGTAAAACTGTTTTTGACAGTTTACTATGTAGGTTATTTAAGAGCAGGATGAGGAGACAATTCTGGCTGTGAAAAAGCCTCCTTTTATTCTGAAATGGGGTGTCAAGGGGCTAGACCTTTCCACGTGGAGGAAGTGAAGATTTTTCACTCTCTAGGACTGGCTTGTAGTTTGCAAACAGCATTTATAGCCTGTATTGGGCACAGATGTGGTTTTGAAACCACATCTGGGCTGTTTTCACCAATACAGGGTGAAAACTGCTGTGCAGAAACTGTATGGTACCCCAGTATTGACTGACTTATGAATTATTGAAGTATTAACATGCTTCTTTGTCTGTTTGACACCTCATAATCATAGTACAACTGTATCCTGTCATAATACAGCTGTATTGGTCGTATTGTGGGATTATAGCTTTCAAATGGCCATAACTCTGTCAGTTTTTGAGATATCATGCTCAACCCTGGTTCAGTGAATAGCCCTCTTTGGGCTCTACACAATGATACCCAATTTGGTATGGTTATCATTAAATATGACAAAGCTATCCCATGTACAAGGTTTTTTGTACATAGGCATGGTTTGGGCAAAAAGCTGTATTGAGCTTGTTTGCCTCATAACTTTTGTTAGAGTTGAGATATGAAGAAGTGGAAGGCATAATCAAATAGGCCTGATTGGTCTCTTTCCAAAAAGACCCCACTTCAAGTATCCCACACTAAAACTGTAGAAGTTAGATGAGAGGTGAATGTTTTGTTCACCCTTATTTGGCCTGAAATTGACCATAACTCCAGTAATGTAGGTGCTAGCTCCGTTTGGCTGGTACCATTGGATAGCCCTGGCTTAGAGCTTCATTTTGAGTACCCATTTGATGGGGTTAAGCCCCTCCTTCTAGATTTTAGATGAGAGGTGAAAATTAAAGTTTATGCTCGGCAATAACTTTGTTATTTCTTGTCCTATGGTGATGGGACTTATATTTTCAGAAAGGGGTGAGTTTCCTCTTTCTTTTGATACCTTTTAAGCTGATTTTTCTCAGCTCCATGCTTTGGTGGTATCTTGGCCATACCATTGGTTTACGGTATTTTGGCTGCCATGCTTGTGCTCTGGTTTTGAGTCACAGGCTGACATACCCTCCCTCTAAAAAAGGCTCATCATTGATGAGACTGTTCAGTCCTCCTAGAGGCCCTGAATCTCTGTAGATGAAGGTTTCCATCTGGTATGGCATCTTCTGCCAACCATTTGTCTTTATCAGCTGTCTGGTGTTCGAACCTGATTAAGTATTGTCTTTGATCCTTTCCATTAAGTCTGATCTTTTTGGCCATGATGATTTTACTCACAGGTCCTGGGGAATCCTCCGCTTCCACTATATCAGGTGGTGTGGGGTTCTTTTTCCTGGAGGGGAATTTATCCTCCTCTGTTTGGAAGTATGGTTTGACTAAACTCATTGGGAAGACTGGGTGCTTCCTGGAAAATTCCTCTGTAAGTTTGACTTCCACTGCATTCTTTCCTATCAACTTAATGATAGTGAAAGGCCCTACAAGTGAGTCCCTCATCTTCTTGTGTCCTTCAAGATTATTAAAGTTCAGTGTAGAAACTAGCACCTGGCCCCCTTCCTTGAATTCAGGTTCCATGTGTGTCTTGTCCCACCTCTGCTTATTGTATTCTTTTTCCTCAGCTATCACCAGGGCAAATCTTTTGTCAATCATTGGCAATTGACTTCACGCCAAGCAGGATAAAAGTCGAGCTCATGTCAAGCAAACGTTGAGCACACGTCCTACTCTTGTCTTACACCAAATCCTGTGACATCCACCAATATTGGTTCCCCTGTGCCTTCAACTCAGATTCCTCACCACCTGATCCTCCCGCAACCATCTGATGGTTGGTAAAAATTACACAAGACCCGCCTGTTTGCACAAACACACATAAAAGAGGTCCTTCAGCCAGTCTTGATGTAGGCGGGGGGTTTGACTTCACCAGGTCATCCATGAAAGGACTCCGCCTGAGCAGGATTGTCGTTTCACAGATGACACTGGTAGAGCCCTCCGCACCATACCGTGGGTGCGGGTGCGCTTGCATGTGCATTGGCATGTGCGCTTGCATGTGCATTGGCGTGTGCGTTTGGGTGTGCATTGGCGCATGCATGTGCGGGTGCGCAAGGGCCGATTCCCCTTCCAACATGATGATGGCGCAGTTAGAAATTTTGGTTGCTGTGAAAGGTGAGTGTGTGGGTCATTTGATCATTGAACTTGGCTTATTCACACTGTACCCAATGTCAAAATAGTAAGTTCTTTTTGGCAATGTGAAATAATGGGCTTTGCTTGTCAACATTGCATGTCTCTGTCACTAAATTTTGAGGCAGTTATTTCACTAGCAAAATTGCTAATGAATCTGAGAGATTTGCATTTTAGTAGAATAAATATCATGAAATAAAGGCTTTATCATTACAAGCAGTCCACATGACAGAACTTTGTTATCATACAATTGTAGCAACCATCCATCAGGGGAAAGGGTATTCATTCATACACCCACTCAAACACCCCAAATCAGCAAATCCAGTATCTGCATCAGCATTCAGTCTCAGCAATCTTCATTCTGAAACATGCATACAGCTTGGTACATCAATACAGCCTGTCAACACCTGTACAGGTTGGATTCACCCAATACAGTTTCAATACACCAGTATGGAACTGTATGAACACTCAAATACACCACACCTCTTGTACAGGTTCTGTACAGCTGTACAGGACCTGTATTGGCCAGACTCAATTCAATCATCAATTATTCTCATGAAAATTCTTCCTCTGGATCAGGGCTGGTGATTCTCACATATACCAGCCCCTCTTTCTCCCCCCTGGGGACTTTTCCCCAGTTAATGAATTTAGTTCATTTATTATTTTATAATTATTCTTATCCTTATTTTGGGTATTATAATTATTTAATCTTAAGTTATTCTTTGCATTTCTCTCTTTGCCTGTACAGTATGAGTTGGGTGGCCATATCCTTATTAACCCTTCTCTTTCCATTCTGACAGGTTGAAACAGTGGACTTGGACTTATTTGTGGTTGGCTCTTCTATTTCTTACTCTTATTTCTTGTTGCTGCTTTTTTTATATTTATTATTTTAGCAATTTATCTTTAACACTCTTCAGTGTATTCCTTCTTACCATATCTTTGAGCCCTCCATAAGTGAGTCCCAGTTTACTGAGTGCCAGGCCCTCTTCACTTCGAAGAGCATCTGTAACATTAAATTAATTAACTAATATATGATTGTTTCTTTCATTCATTTTATTCATTTCTCTCATTCTTTAATTATGACCTTTTCATGATTTTATGATTTTTTTTTCTCTCTCATCAATTTTCATCTCATTCATTTCATTCAAAATGAAAATTGATTCTCTTTCTCATTTCAAAAACTCTGCTGACCAATTCACTTTATTCTTTATCATTCTCATTTCTCTTTTTGTCTGAATTCAGGTTTTTATCAGGTTATTTGAGTGTAATTCTTTGGGTTAATTGATTCATCATTCAGGGATTTTATTGATTTGGGGTATTCAGTGATTTTGGTTTTGAAATTCCTCAAATTTATTGATTGATTCCTCAAGACATTGATTTCACCTCAAGCCTTTGATTTGACTTTGATTGATTTGATTGATTGACTTGATTTGATTCCTCAAGATAGCTTATTTATCTTCAAGATTTGATTTGATTTATTGATTTGAATTTGATTCCTCAAGAAAATTGAATTGATTTTAGAAGATATTGATTGAATTCCTCAAGGCTTAATTGATTTGATTTTGAATTGACTTGATTTACTTGATTTGACTTATTGATTGAAATTGATTGTTCATAAGAATTTGACTTTTTCATCTTCACTCTTCAAGATTTATTCATATTGATTCACTTCAAGACTATTGATTGATTTCTCAAGTTCATCAAGATTCTCATTTGATTGTTTTGGTCAAGCCTTAGTTTATTCAAAGTACCATCCAGTTTTATTTCATTTTATTCAAAATGCCAGTTCAGCATAGTCCCCCAGCCAAAAATACTAGATCCCAAAGAATTGAAGCTGTTCTCACTCCTACAGCAAGGGCTCCTCTTGACCGCACACCATCAGTTCATCAACTGAGTGCAAATTTGGACAGAGGACCACCAATGGAAGGAGCAGCACCCTCAAGAAGAGGCGGAATGAAATCTAGAAGATCAAGATCTTTCTCTGGACTTTTGGGTGGCTACCCTGGCACGTCTGAAGGTGCAAGAGCATTACAAGGGGAAGTTGAAGATGAAGAGGGGGAAGAGTCTGAGGAAGAGGAAGATTCTGGGGAAAATGAAGTGGCAGATGCCTTGGAAAATGCTCCAAAGGTGCCTCAGGGTTGTAATCTAGCCCTTTCTAGTCAACCTCTTGTCTCTCAAACTGATCCAAGTCTCCTCAAGATGATGGAGCAGATGACTCAATTCCTGGGGCAACTCACTCAAGCAGTTGCTCCCAGGGACAATTCCAAAGCCCCTGCTTTCAAGACTCCATCCATGAAGGCACCTGATTCTTTTGATGGTACTCAAGCTCATAAATTGAGAGGATTTATCCAATCCTGTCAATTAATCTTCCATAATGATCCAGCAAATTTCTTCTCTGACAGGAAGAAAGTTCTTTACTCAACTTCCTTTCTCACTGATAGAGCTGGAAAGTGGATTGAACCCTATCTCTCAAATATTTCCAATGAAGACCCTTCCTACCTCCTCAATAATTGGCCATTATTTGAATCTCAATTATTCACTCTGTTTGGTGACCCCAATGAAGTCAGGAAAGCTGAACAAGAGTTGGACAATTTGAGGATGAAGGAAAGTGGTCATGTTTGCTTGTACATTGCAGATTTCAGAAGCTTAATGTCAAGAATTGGAGATTGGGAAGAAAGAGCTTATATCCATGTTTACAGAAGAGGATTGGCATCAAGATTATTGGATCAGTTGGCTTATCACCCCGGAACTTTTGATACTCTTCAAGAACTTATGGAGGTCACCTTAGAATTAGACACAAGATATCATGAGAGGCAAAAAGAAAAGGGTGGAAATCAAGAAAAGAAGCCTCCAGTCATTGGATGCAATCAATCTAGGCCTCCTCAAAACTCATCTTCAAAGAGATCTCACCAGAAGAAGAACAAGGGGGCAAACAATTTCAAGCTTCAAAGGACAAGCCCCATGCTTCTCTCCTCAATAAGGACAATAAATTAATTGGTTCTGAAAAGGAGAGGAGGATTAAAGAGGGGTTGTGCACTTATTGTGGTGGGAAGCACCCAATGTAAAAATGCTTCAAGAGACCTCAGAACAAGCCTGGGTCATCATCAAGAGGCTTCCCTAGCAATCAGGGAAAATCCTGAGTGGGAATCATGATGTGTGCAATGGTTCTCACTTATTTCCTTCAAGAGCACAATTGTACACTCTGAATACTAGTGTCAAAAAATCTTTAAAATTTCTTATTTTCTCTTCTTTCTCTGATATTTTTTATAGTATTCTCATTGATTCTGGTGCTACAAACTCTTTTATTGCAAAGAATTTTGTTCTCAACTACTCATTGACTCTGTCAGAGCTCCCTGAAAAGATTCCTCTTTTCATCTTGGATTCTAATGAATCCCCTTCCTTGTTTATCACCCATTATACCAAGTGGGGAGTTGACTTGCCTTCCTTCCCAAGCTTTGAATGGGACTTCTTTATCATAGATTCACCCAAGGGAGAAGACCTGATATTGGGCTATGATATCCTTTACCATTTTAATCCCATTATTGATTGGAAAAATGGATTGATCACCTATGATTCTAGTCATAAGGATTCTAGTGGTATTATTCCTTCTGCTAGTAATGACTTAGCCACTGCTGTCAACAGTGTTGCTCTGGTTGGTGAACTTAAGACACCTTCCCTTCCTTCTTCTGTCCATATCCCTTCCATTATTCCCTCTCAGTCATTACTTCCATTAAGAGATGAAGTCTTCAAAGAGATAAAGGATGTTGGAGAAGATGTTGCCATATCTTCACTTCATCTCTTTCAAGGGGATATGGACCTTCCTCCCTTATCTTTTCATGCATCCCTGGAGGAGCAGTGGGATGAGGAGGAAGAGCCAGAAGAAATTGAAACTGTGCTGAAGGTTGTTCCTCCTGCTTATCACCAATATTTGGATGTATTCTCCAAGGTGAAAGCAGAGAAACTTCCTCCACACCGCGCCTGTGATCACCATATCGAATTGGAGGGTCTTCTACCTCCAATTGGTGTTATCTACTCATTATCAAATCAAGAGTCAGAAACACTGCGGGCCTACATTTCAGAGAATGTAGAGAAAGGTTTCATTAGACCAAGCTCCTCTTCAACAGGAGCACCTGTCCTTTTTGTCAAGAAAAAGGATGGAGGTCTCCGTTTGTGTGTTGACTACCGCAAACTCAATGCTGTCACTAGGAAGAACAGATACCCTGTTCCTCCTATGAACCAGCTCTTTACTGTATTCAACGGTTCCACTATCTTTTCCAAGATAGATTTGCGTGTTGCTTATAACCTTCTGAGAATCAAAGAGGGGGATGAGCACTTAACTGCCTTTAGAACCAAATATGGTAGTTATGAGTATTTGGTCACGCCATTTGGTTTGAACAATGCTCCTGCTTCTTTCCAAAATCTAGTAAATGATATTTTTGCAGATTTTTTGGATGTGTTTGTTGTGGTTTATTTAGATGATATTATGGTCTTTTCCGGTTCTGAGGAGGAACATGTCAAACATGTGGCCTCTGTCCTCCAAAGACTGAGGGACAATAATCTGTTTGCCAAAGCCTCCAAGTGTGTGTTCCATTCCTCAAGTGTGGAATACTTGGGCTATGTTGTTTCAAGTGATGGCCTCAAGATGGATTCTTCAAAAGTTCAGCAAATCCTCAATTGGCCTCAGCCCAAAAACATCAAGGCCCTTCAATCTTTTCTTGGCTTTGCCAATTTTTATCGTTGTTTCATTAAAAATTACTCCAAAAATATCACTTCTCTCACTTCCCTTCTCAAAAAAGATTCTCCCTTTATCTTCAATGAGGAAGCTCTTAGTCAGTTTCAAGCACTCAAAGAAGCTTTCACCTCTGCTCCTATCTTGTCCCATTTCAATCCATCTCTACCTACTATTGTAGAGACTGATGCTTCTGATTATGCATTGGGCGCCGTACTGAGTCAGGTGAATGACTCTGGAAAGCATCCCATTGCATTTGATAGTCGCAAGCTCTTACCAGCTGAACTCAACTATGAAATTCATTACAAGGAACTCCTTGGCATAGTTTGGGCTCTCAAGCGCTGGAGGGCATTTCTTCTTTCTCTTTCCAATCCTTTTGAGGTCTTGACAGACCACTCTTCCTTGCAGTATTTCATGTCTTCCAAAGTTCTTACTCATTGTCAGGCCATTTGGGCTGAATTTCTCTCAGAATTTCATTTCACTATCACTTACCACCCAGGCAGGTTGGCCACTTTACCAGATGCCTTGTCACGTCGGGACGACGTGTACCCAGAGAGGGGGGTGTACTTCATCAGCAAGGATCCTCGAAATTTTCATCAAGTACTTAAGCAAGATGGAATTCAAGAGTCAAGATTCTTCTCAATCAAAGTGTAAATTTTCTCAGATTTAGTGGACAAGATTCAAAAAGAAGTATGGCAAGCCAAAGACTATAAAGAAATACTCAAGCAACTAGCAAGAGGTGAATCAGTGCCAGATTATTCTCTTGAACCTCAAGCCAAGTTATTATTATTACGAGATAGAGTGGTAATTCCAAGCAATGAAGAACTTCAACTCAATATTCTTCAAAAGCATCATGACTCACCATTGGCTGGCCATCCTGGTCAGGAGAAGACCCTCAAGCTCATCAAGAGGGATTTTTATTGGGCTGGCATGAATCAATTCATCAAGGACTATGTGTCCTCATGTCAGCAATGCTCAAGAAACAAGCACATTCATCACAAGAAGTTTGGATTACTCAAGCCTCTTTCAATTCCGTCTGGTCCTTGGAATTCATTATCAATGGACTTCATCACTCAATTGCCACTGTCAAACAACCTTGATTCAATTTTAGTAGTTGTGGACAGATCCTCAAAAATGGCAATATTCATTCCAACTTATGGAACAATCACTGCTCTGTATTTAGCTCAAATCTTCATTAGTCATGTATTTTCCAAGCATGGACTTCCAGTCAGTATTGTCAGTGATAGAGGATCCTTATTTGTTTCATCATTTTGGACTCAATTGTGTCAGCAGCTCAAGATATCAAGAGATCTTTCAACTGCCTTTCACCCTGAAACAGATGGACAGACAGAGAGGGTAAATCAGATACTAGAACAGTACCTTTGGATGTATGTCAGCTATCATCAAGATGACTGGTACACCTGGCTCCCTCTGGCTGAATTTGCCTATAATAATGCAGAACACTCATCAACCAAGCAATCACCTTTTTTCACCATTTATGGAAGAAATCCCAGCTTTGACTCAATCCATATTTCTCAAGACTCACCTGCTGGAAAGTTATCAACAAAACTCCAATCAGTACAGCAAGTTGTCAAAGAAGAATTAGAGTCAGCAATAAGGAGATTCAAGAAGTATGCAGATAGAAATAGAGCAATTCCACCTGATTTCCAACCTGGGGACAAGGTAAGGCTAGCTTCCAAGAGCATCAAGACAACAAGACCCACCAAGAAATTATCAGAAAGATGGTTGGGACCTTTTGAAGTTCTGAAGAAGATTGGCAGCCATGCATATCACCTCAAGTTGCCTCAGCAATGGAAAACAGTTCACCCTGTATTTCATGTGTCCTTGTTAGAACCAGTCAAGCATTCAACTATCCCAAATCGTCATCAATTGCCTCCACCACCAGTTTTAGTGAAGGAGAAAGAAGAATGGGAAGTGGCTCAGGTTCTGGACTCAAAACTCAAAAGAGGTAAATTATGGTATCTTGTAGAGTGGAAAGGATTCAGTGAAGACCCAGAAAGAACCACTTGGGAACCAGCTTCCAACCTTACCAACTCACCAGACCTTGTGAAGGATTTCTATTCATTGTATCCAGACAAGCCTGGTCCAAATACCTCAAGAGTTTGAATTATGGTGCTTGGTGGGGAGAAGAAGTTATGAAAGTAAGTTCCTCTCCTGGCATGCACCTTTAAGGGGGTATTCTACCCATATGTTGTTGTAAGCATCACCTTGGCCACTTTATGAGCACTTGTCAATTCTTTGGACAGGTTCAGGAAGCACACAACACCAATATCCCCCGATTTGGTCTGTATCAAGATATGGCCAAATATTCCTTTCTTTGTTTTTCTTTTCTTCTTTTTATTTATCATTTCAATTTATGCCAATCATCATAATTCAAGACATTAATTACTTCAAGTCATTTACAGGAATTCTTTTCAGAAGTCATTTATGGCAATCTTTTTCAATTTTATGGTGCTTGGTGGGGAGTGGGAGTTATGAAAGTAAGTTCCATCTCCTGGTATGCATCCCTGAGGGTTCTACTTCTTGTAAAACATTACCTTGGCCACTCTGTGAGCATCAAATGCTTGGTTTTCATTTTTCAGACACTTTTGGCCAGAATCAAGCAACTCACCACAGGAAGGACCAACCATCAGGATTTTTTTCTTTATTTCTTTCTTTACTCTCATTTTCTCTTATTATTCTATTTTTTTTTCTTTATTTACTTGTATAATTTTCTTTCTTTTATTTCTTTAAAGCAGCAGCATCCCCTCCCAAATCATGTATTGGGAGGTTCCATTATTTTTTTCATTTTTTAGTATTTACAAGAGTGGGGATAGAAGACAAAACAAACACAAACAAGGAAAAGGAAAACTAGTTATCTCTACCCAAATCATCAAAAGTTCTCTGGAAATCATTTATCAACTCATCTTCATACCAGGCAAATTTTGCAGCCATCTCTTCAGAAGCAGTACCTGGAATAGTCCTGTCATTGGCATACATAATCACCTCTCTGCTATTTCTATCAACCCTCCTGAACAATCTGGCCACAGCATCTTGACTATCACTAGCCGCGTTGGGATCTTCTCTGGTAACCGGGATAGGCCAACGTTCTCTTCTTTGAAAAACTTGAGCAGCAGGAAACGGCAGAGGGGACAATCCATCTCTTCTTCTGCTGGAGCTGGCCACAGGTTGGAGTTGACAGGAGGTGTTTATGGGTGAGTTCCTGTACTGTTGAACTGGTGATGGTCTTACTGCTGGATTCAAGGCAGGCCTGGTGGTGTGGGAAGTAGTTGGTGAAGGAGGAGGAAGGGTTGTAGGAATGGAAGCAAGAATTGGTTGGAAGGTTCTTGGAGTGCTGGGAATAACTTGGCTTTAAAATCTGGTGTTGGCAAGAGGTTGAGAAGAGGAATTGCTGGATGGATGGCCAATTGAATGAGGAATAAATTGAAGTTCTTCACCATCCAACTCATCACTTCCTTCAGCATCTGGATCTGTTGGGGAATCAACAATTCTTCTTAGTTTTTTCACTACTTTCACCACTCCATCAGCATTGGTCCTTGAAATTGGGATTTCTGAGCTGTAGTGTATGGGCCTACCACCGATTGGAATGGAACCTCCAACATTAGTCCACCTGGCCACATCCCTCTGCCTGGAACCAGTCACTACATTAAAATATCAGCACAAATTCAATCAAAATATGCAAATCACTCACTTTGAGAAAATCCAGAAGTGCCATCAGGGGTAGGTTCCTCAAGAATGGGGAATTCGTGCCCATAAGGCCCATCTTTCCTGCTCCATAAGTGCCTCCTGACCTGGGACAAAGTTGATCCAGTAGGGCGGCATGGCTTCTTCCCAACAAAGCAAAAGTTGCATTTTGACGATCAAGGATTGTAATGTTGAAAGCAATCCTTACCCTTGGCCAAACACTCAGTACAGGCAGGATCAAGAACTTCAACTGCTCTGAACCCATCATATGTTTGGGAGGGATCAAAATGGCCAGAAGACGCCATGGAAAGGGAGGACAATCCACTGAAGACGCCAGAACCATGAAGAACAGACGGTGGCGGTGCAGAAGGGGAAGATTCAGTGAGTTCAGTCAGTTTGGCACTCATAACTGAAGAATATGCAAGCAGAAGATTCAAGACGTCAGAATCAATCCACTCCATATCAAGAAAAAAGAATTTGACCTCAGGGAAATGGGGCCATAACTCAATTATGCCCCCCCTCAAAGCCTCTATGGTGAAGGTTCATACCCCTTTGGGGCTGAACCCATCACCCAGGGCCTCCCCTGCAACTTTGGGGAGGCCAGGATCTTGATGGTCCTGGACCCCATCAATGGGTCCAGGCCATGTATGGTGAATTTTATTATTGCGCCATTTCTGGGCCCCTTGGTCACCCTGGGTCCCCAGCAAATTTGGGCCCAGGGGCTCCATTTTGGTCCTGGGGGCCTCCATTAACCCCCAAGGACCGCGGCATACGTCCCGCGGACTGTAGGACCCCAAAGGCTTAAAAAGGTCAAATATGGCAAAAAATTCATAATATAGCCATTTTCACCAAAACACCCAAAAGGCCCAAAAGGCCATAAAAATCAAGAAATGACAAGATTCATCAGGGGTAAAGGCCACAGCCCAAAAAACACTTTGGAGGGCTGTTGAGGCCATTTCCATGGGTAGTGGGGACAAGACCCCTTGGAGGAAATTTTTTCAATTTTTCAATGGATTAAGGCTTTCCCAATGAGTACACTTCATATACTCATTGGGCTTCATTTTTTGAGCACAAGAGCTCAGTGGTCCTTATTCTGGGATATATCCCAAGGCCACATCCCAAGGGCATGGTTGATTGAATCAGAAGACAAGAAATGCATATTTTTGAAGTGGAATACTTACTAAAACTTGGAAAAAGGGGGAATCAATTGAATTTGAAAGGGAAGGAGTAATGAAGGATTTTCAGGATAATGGTCAAAAGGAAAAGAAAATTAAAAAGGAAATTTTTTGAAAAAATGTGGGGATAATGAGATGCCACTCAACAGTGGCAGGGTATTATGGTGTTCAGGAGCCCACCAGTTTCAAGAGGGGGATACTGTAACAACCATCCATCAGGGGCAAGGGTATTCATTCATACACCCACTCAAACACCCCAAATCAGCAAATCCAGTATCTGCATCAGCATTCAGTTTCAGCAATCTTCATTCTGAAACATGCATACAGCTTGGTACATCAATACAGCCTGTCAACACCTGTACAGGTTGGATTCACCCAATACAGTTTCAATACACCAGTATGGAACTGTATGATCACTCAAATACACCACACCTCTTGTGCAGGTTCTGTACAGCTGTACAGGACCTGTATTGGCCAGACTCAATTCAATCATCAATTATTCTCATGAAAATTCTTCCTCTGGATCAGGGCTGGTGATTCTCACATATACCAGCCCCTCTTTCTCCCCCCCTGGGGACTTTTCCCCAGTTAATTAATTTAGTTTATTTATTATTTTATAATTTTTCTTATCCTTATAATTGGGTATTATAATTATTTAATTTTAAGTTAGTCTTTGCCTTTTCTCTCTTTGCCTGTACAGTATGAGCTGGGTGGCCATATCCTTATTAACCCTTCTCTTTCCATTCTGACAGGTTGAAACAGTGGACTTGGACTTGTTTGTGGTTGGCTCTTCTATTTCTTACTCTTATTTCTTGTTGCTGCTTTTCTTATATTTATTCTCTTAGCAATTTATCTTTAACACTCTTCAGTGTATTCCTTCTTACCATATCTTTGAGCCCTCCATAAGTGAGTCCCAGTTTACTGAGTGCCAGGCCCTCTTCACTTCGAAGAGCCCCTGTGACAACAATCCACAGTTACCTTCAATTTCTTCTTCAGATATAATCAAGTGTCCATCATCAAAACCAACAGCTTTATCAATATTCAGATGCGGCAAATCTGGTAAGAAATTCACATCAATCTTCAAAGTTTTTAAGATCAGAAAGTTATTGTTGAGTATGCTAGATGGCTCAGAGACTTTAAAAATGCTATTAATAATACAAAATCGTTGTGAGTTGCCCCTCAGAAAACATATCACACTGTTGCTGACATTTTTGGATTCAGTTTAAAATATATTGTTCCCAATATTAATGTTTTAAACTGGAAAATACCAAGGTGAGACAATCCTTGAAGTGGGAGGACTTGTGGATTGCACGGCAGTGTCTAAGCTGACCCAATCAACTATTTCCCTTGTTGCATGAAAAGTCTGTAAGTACTCAACCAGGAAATCATAATTTTCTTGGTCATGGCGGGATGGTTTGTTATATTTATGGTGATTGAACTGGGCAGGTGGCTGTGATTCAAAAAGCTGTTTTATTTCACATGACATGGATGGGGATGTCAGGAGAACGGAAAGGTTGGACCATTGACAGATATGTTGAAGTAAGTTTTTATCTATATCATCTATTCAGAGTTGCAAGAAGTTAGTCTTATTCAGTTAAGGTGTTTAATCAATGTGAATATGTTGATCTTATTAATTGACATACATATTTTGTTATTTGTTGGCATTTTTGCAAATACTCCAATCAACCGCTCATAACCCCATGTGGCTGAGGCTTGTGCTGGGCCCCAACGTTGGAAGAGTTCGGGAATATGATCAGCAAAATGATGATTTGGTTTACTTTTCTGTTTTGGGAACAGGAGTTGATTGGAATGGTGGAATTTTTTCCAATGTTCAGCAAATGCAGTCACATCATCTATTGAAACAGTCCAACTTGTGGCAATGTTGATAGCACTAATCAAATGGAATTTATTCTTGGTTAGTTCATTTTCAAGTTCTTCTGACTGACCCATTTTTCTTTGAATGTTGGCGGATTGGTGTACATCTAATGAAATCTGTTGACTGAGAATTAAAAATGGAATATAGACCTTATATAAGAGAGCCCATTCAGCGGCTTTTAAGATACCATGAGAGGGAGAACCCATGTTGCAAGGTACTCTTGTCCATGATGAGGAAATTATGGTCTCAGATATGATTTGTCGGAGATGCTCCAGAGCCTCACCCTTGATCTGGTGATCACTCAGTGCAGTGATATCCGATTCAGAGGGTATTTCAGAAGTGGGGATGTAATCCAGATCAAACGAAGGAATCTCCCCAGAACCACTAGATGGATGTTCCGTGTGAGGGGTGTGCATTGGGAAGTAATTTTCTTGGGTGGAAGTAGTGGGGAGTGGCTCATTTATTATTTGTGCTGCATCTCTTCTCAGGGAGCGGGCCTCTCTCAATGTGATTTTATCAAGAGAGCTGTTGGAGGTCATGGAATCTGAGTCTGAATTGTTGGTGTCATTGGATTTCCTGCACGACCTGAGGTAAATTTTTGATTTGGACTGTGGAATGCACACTTTGAAAGTTGCATGATCCTTCAAAATTCCCAGTATTAAATTATGCATTATGTCAAGATTAACCATTCTGGTTGCATCCCAATACAGAATGTAAGGTTTGACTATGAAACAATAAGTAAAAATTACTAATTTATTACTTATTGTACTCTGAATGTCCTTATGAGTTGAATAAATAAGATTAAAAATATAATAATAATAAATAATTATTATTATTATGGCGTAAAATAATTATATTATTAAATAAATATTATAATATAATTTATATTATGAAAATATAATATAATAAATAAATATATTAATATAGAATAATTAATATATTTAAAAAGCTCTTTATGATTGTTACCAACAAATAATAAAGGCGTAAAAAATTGTTTTCTATTAATAAAAAACAATTAATAACAATAATATTACTAATATTAAAGTTATGAATTAATAAAAATACTATTTATATGAATTAGAGAATTATTAAGAGAGTAATAATAGAGAAATTATCATAATAAGAGAAAATAACCTACTTTTAACACTTAATATAATAATTTTGAAATATTTTACGCCAAAAAATATAAATACAACCTTTTCAAATTGTATTTACAATAAAAATAAAGAAAATTACAAATTATTCTGGATTTTTACGTGGAAATGAGTTTTTAGAGAGATTTTTAACAAAAACAATTAAATAAATGATTTAATCACATCAAAATAGATGATTATAATAAGGTGGTCTTTGGTATTTAATAATATAATAGTTTTATATATAAAGAATAAAGAAATTACCTTTGATTTAATTGATTTGATGTTTTTGATGCGTCTGAGGGGAAAATAGAGTAAAAAGAGCTCTATTTATAGTAAATACCTCCCTCCTAGAGTCCAACAGGTTTCTAGTAGATGGGTACTGATCATATCCACTGGAATTGATCAATATTTTAAGGTTTGGAGATGATTACATCATTATTACACCATTATTTAGAGTTATCACTATAACTCTAAGTTTGATGACATCAGAGGCTTGGAAGAACCCCAGATTTTGTGGATTTTATTAGTTTTAATCATAAACTAATAGTATTCACCAATTGTATCACTCTTAAGACTGTTAAACTCAAATTAAGGTTACTGTGAGTGATCATAACTGCTCAAATTAAGCTCAAACGTTGATCCTCAATAACTTTTAAGATATTTACGCTACAGCAATTCAGGGAGTGAATTCTGATAGCCTGGCATAACCTTATTATTCTGCCAAGAGCGTTTCATTACATCATCAAAACTCTAATTTTGATGATTTTTCTTGTAACTCATCTTTTCTGTCGAAATTCAATATTTTAAACTTCAAACCTTGATTTCAGGGGGTTATACCCTGAATTTAATAATAAAAGTTACATCATTCTTCACGAATGAACTAGTAGAATCTAACTGTATACTTTTTCTAAGTTTGGAACACTTTCACAACAAAGTGGTCAACAGCTCTGTTGATTTTTATCAATATTTCATTATAGGTTTTAACCTTGTTTATAATTTGTAAGATAAAGTTCATATCTGTGTTCTTACAGTAATTACGTGGTAACTTTTTTTTTGGTTCATCATTCTATCATGTATAGTTTAAGAGATATTAGCTATGATCCTTGAATATATGCGTTGACCAAAAAAGTGCATATATTCAGGTTAATTCCTTAAGTATTAACTTTGGAAATTAGCTTATTAATTGTTTTATGTGTGGAGCTTTGTGGGGAATCCACTGGTACAATTTATTCCACATGTTGTTTCATTAGTTTCTGAGATAAATAAGGCTTTATGGTTTTTATAAGGTATTATACCTTATAATTCATTAAATATTGACTTTACAGATATGCCATAAAAATGGTATATGTGTATTTTACCATGGGGAATCCAATGGTATAATTTATTTTACATGTTGATTCATTGGTTTTTAAGTTAAACCAATTTTTGTACCAATTTATGGTATTTTTTGTATATTTAAGTAATTATTTTTAATGTATAATTATTCTAAGTACTTTTAATATAATTATATTAAAGGTATAATTATTCTGAGTCTTCTTTGTGACCTTATTGGGTATGTGGTCATATCTCAAAGGCTCACATTCCCTACCACCAAAAAAGATTGTACCACAATCTGATATGTGTGATTTAGGGTATCATCCACTGTCCTACCTCTTCATTAGACTTTATCAGTCTTGAAGCTCAATAATGCTTGATTTTGTTATTCTTTAGGTTTTCTTTCATGTCTAAACCTCCTCAGTAGTTTATCTGCATTTGTTATATCTTTCTCAAGTAGCCATTCATCTTCTTGAGTTGGATTTCTATACATTACAAGGTATTCTCTTTCTTTTTTGTTTCTTGTCCTTCTTTCTTTAAGGACTTTTACAATTCTTTTGTCTTCTCCTCTTCCAAACGGGGAATTTCAAGTGGGGGTTTCTTTCTTAGTGGAAATAATTCTTTGTCACTTGAGCTGTAAGGTTTTATAAGACTTACAGGGAAAGTTGGGTGTTTATTCATTAATTCACCTGTGAGTTCCAATTGTACAGCATTGGGTCCATCAAGTGCTTTTACCATAAATGGTCCTGCAAAGGAATCTTTCAATTTCTTTGGTCCTTTTATGTTATTAAAGTTAAGAGTTGATACTAATACCAAATCTCCTCTTTTGAAGTCAGGTGGTTTATGACTTTTGTCCCATCTTTCTTTTGCATATTTGAAAGAGTCTTGCATGCATCTGTTTGCATGGTTTCTTGCTTTGTCAAGCATTATCTTAAATCTGCTTGCTGTTGGATGTATGTCCACTAAGTCCTTTTTGAGGGTATCATAAGGAAGTCTTGGATTCCAACCTTTCTCTAGCATTGCTGGTGTTTTACCAGTAGAAGAATGGATTGATGTCTTATATGCCAGTTCAAGTGCTGGTATTAGTGTACACCAATCATGGGTGAAACCATCAGAGTCTTTGAATTCTAGCCCATAAGCACAGAATCTTCTGATCATGTCCTCTAAGGTCTGTATCATTCTTTCTGCTAAACCATCAGTTTGGGGATGGTAAGCTGTTGAGAATGATAGCTTTGTCCCAAATAAGTTATGGAGATTTGTCCATAATGCTGAAGTGAACTTTGGGTCTCTGTCACTTATAATATTTTGGAATAGGCCTGTGTGGCTAATGACTTTATTCCATATCATTATGGCTGTATCCATAGCTGTGTCATCTTTATGACATGGTAAGAACATGGGAGTTTTACTGTACCTGTCAACTAACACTAGACATGCATTATAGCTCCTGTCTCCTCCTGGAGGTAGTGCTGTTACCCAATCCATATGAACTATTTCCCATGGGGATTTTGGTTCTTGGATTTGGATCATCATTCCAAATTTCTTTCCTGTGGCTCTGTTGGCTTTTTGACATCTGTCACAGGTTTGGCAGTACTCTGCAACATCTTTCTTCCAATTTGGCCACCAAGAGCAGGTTTTCACCCTCTCTAGTGTCCTATCTTCTGAGAGATGTCCAGATGCAACACTATCATGACACTCATGTAAAATAGTGTTTATTAGTGTTCTATCTGTTAAGGCCATAACACATGTGTGTTTTGTTCCATGGTAAAGGATTCCATCAAGTAGGTGGAATCTTCCTTCATCATATGCCTTTTTCCATATTTCATCTAGTTTTGATGAAAGTGATGGATCTTTGCAGTCTTTCATTAGAAGTTGGCCTAAGATATGGCAATTTTTTTCTGTCTTATAGCTTTCTTCAACTTGGTTAAAGAATTCTGTGCCTATGTCTGTGACACATATTCCTTCTATATGGTGCTCTTCTTGTGGTACCCATGCTGGATTGTCAGGGGTATTTGCTAAAGCCCATCTGCTAAGACCATCTGCATTTTTATGAATATTTCCAGATTTATGTACAATAGTCATATTTCCTCTATATTCTTGGTTAGCAATTTGCCATCTCAGCATATGTCTATTTGGAGTCTTCATATTTAATAGTGATTTCACAGCATTACAGTCTGTGATTACATCAAATACTGTGCCATCCAAATAATAATGCAGTTTTTCTAAAGCCCACACTAGGCATAAGCATTCCATTTGGCTTGCTCCATACCTTGCTTCTGTTGGCTTTATCTGCCTTGAAATGAAACAAATTGGTCCTTCCACTAGTTTATCATTGATAATTTGGGTTTGGTGAAGTGCAGCACCTAATCCTTCTCCACAAGCATCAATGTATAGTTTGAAAGGTAGTTTCCAATCTGGCATTAGAAGAAATGGGGCATTTGTTAGTGAATTTTTCAATTCTTCATATGCCTTGACCCTTTCTTCAGTCATTTCATAAACTGTTTGTTGGTCACATAATTTATATAAGGATTTGGCAATTTTTGCAAAGTCCTTTATATGCTGTCTATAGTAACCAGGAAATACTAAAAATGATTGCATTTCTTTTTTGGTTCGAGGCATTGGTTTGAGTAGTACTGCTGCTACTTTATTTTTGTCTATGCCTAGACTAAGTCCAGGTACAACATGTCCTAGTGCTTTTAATTCACTATATGAAAAATGACACTTTTTCAAGGAAATTTTCATATTAACTTGGACTATTTTTTGTAGTACCCTTTCTAGTCTTGTAAGGTGATTTTCCCAAGTTTCTGAGCAAACTATGATATCATCAATATAGATAATTAACAATCCTTCTGATAATTCTTCAGGGAATATGGTATTCATCATTCTTTGATAATGGGAAGGTGCATTTTTTATCCCAAATGGCATTCTTAAGTATTCAAAAATTCCACAATGGACTATTATTCTTAGTAGTTTCTTGGCATTGTCTGTTAAGACATTTTGATGAAAACCCTTAAGAGCATCCATAGCTGTGATGGACTTAGCTTGTGACAATTGGGTCAATGTCTCATGGATTCTTGGTATTGGATATCTGTCTGGAATGGTATAGGTGTTCAGGGCTCTGAAGTCTCCTACCATCCTTGATTTTCCATTATGCCAAGTTATAATGACAGGTGTAGTAACTTCTACTTGTTCATTATATCCAACCTTTCTTAATACTCCAAGGTCCATTAATTCTTTAATGTGCACTTCTAAGGCTTCTCTAGCTCTTGGGCTGGCTGGATAAGCAGGTCTTCTTAGTAGAGGTGGGTAAGGCTTTTCTACATTAAGAATTATATCCCTTTCATGTCCAATTATGGCACCTAGTGGCTCTTTGTCAGTTTCAAAGGCATTTTTATACTTAAATAAGAGATCAATCAATTTTTCTTTCATTTTTTCTGTTAATTATTGATTGAATTCTGCCTCTTTAAGTTGTTCAGATATTAAAAGTTCCTTTTCTGGAATTTTTTCTTCCTTCTTAATAACTGTGATTTGTTTTTTGTTATTTAATAATCCAAACTTTTGTCTTTTGTTATCTCCTATGGTAAAATATCTATCCTTTTGGTTGGAGATATCTATACCATAGATTGATAATTAGTCATTCCCAAGTATGAAATGATTACTAGTGCAGTTGTCCATTACTACAAACTCTACTTTAATTCTGACACATTGTGATGGATGAGGGAAAATTAGTGTTAAATCAATTATTCCAAGGGGCTTCATGTTCTCACTTGCACTACTAAATTTGACACCTTGTATTGGCATAAGTTTTTCTTTCCAGTCTGGGACAATGGTTTTTAAATAAATTTTTCCAACACAAGTGCAATATGCTCCTGTATCCAAGTTAACTTTTCCTTCTTGGTTATCAACCATAACAATACTTATACTTGATTTTCCAGCTGTATATCCCATTCCTCTTGCAGGTTTGGTTCTATACATTTTGGCATCTTGTATGTTTGTCAGGTTTGTGTCAGATGTTCCAACTTGTGGTAAGTTTGAATTAACATCCAGTACTTCATAAATTATATCAATATTATTAATTTGTGCATTAATTATATTGATTTCATCACTTTCAGAGCTTTCTGACTCTTCTGTTTCTTTTTCAGAGTCAGATTCCTCTTCTTTGTCATTGTGGTTTTCTGTTTCCACAATTTCATTAATCTTTGCTTTTTTAAGGCAATTATTGGCTAAGTTTCCAATACCTCCACATTTATGGCATTTTCTTTGCTCATTATTGTTGGATGTATTGGGCTTAAAGGATTCTTTTGATTTATCCTTTTTGATAAATGGTTTATTTGGGCTTTTAATGTCCAATTTTTTCCAAGTCCTGCCAATTTTTGTTCTTGTCACTATATCTTCTAGTGCATTTATATACTCTTCTGTGGAGCATGGTTCTATACACCTGCTTCTTAGGGCATGTTCTAGTTCCCCTCCACATTTTTTAAGTATTTTCATGTGTACCATCTTTTGTGACATTTCTGGGTACAGTGCATTAAGCCTTTCAACTTGTTTCAAGAACCAAGTTAAAGGTTTGTCTTTTTCTGGGTCAAAGAAAGAGTTTTCAAATGCATTTTCTATCTTATACCTCCAGGCATCATTTGCCCACTTAGTGATTATTTCTTGTTTCCACCAAGACCAGGTATTTTTACCATTTGTTTGTCTTATGCCATAATACCATCTTTTTGCAGATTTCTCAAACAATGAATGTAATCTTGCAGTGATTAATTCATCTGGTATGGCATAGTCTTCTTGTAAAATGTCAATTGTTTTAATAAATGACATGTGGTCATATTCACCTTCTCCTGTGAATGTTGGCCATTCCTTCAATTGAGGTGCTTCCTTAATTAAGACTTGGTTATTATCTTGGTGACTCAAGTCTGTTATGAAAGGACTTGACAATTCCTCTTTTGTTTTAACAGGGCTTCTTATATGAGAAAATGGAGTTGATAACTTTGGCATATTTAAATTAGCCTCATTAATTTTATCCATTTTTTCAGTAATAAGCCTTATTTCACTCTGAATATCATCTTTCAGATGCATTCTTGCTTCATCACTTTTTTCCACATGGTCCAAAAGTAATTTTTGGTGTGATGAAGTCTTTTCTTCAAATTTTTCTACAGAAATACTTAATTTATTTAATTTTTCTGTAAGATTGTCAATACTCACATCATAATTGATTGTCAAAGTTTTGTCTTTGATATCTTTTATGTATTTATACAATTCTTGTTGTCCTTGTATTAATTTTTGAGTATTGTCAATTAAATTTTTTGGTTTATTATTTTCAACAATAAACTTAATGTTGTCAATTTCTTTCTTGTTTTGCACAACAATTTTTGTTAAAGAAGATAAATTGTTATTTATTTCTTGTAGTGATAATAAACTATCTTTAATTTCTTTTAGAGGTAATATACTATTTTTAATTTCTGTTAAAGTATTTACAACATCTTTGGACAAGGTCATTTCTTTGGGAAATGAGGTTGTCTCATTCTTTGCTCTTCCTTGTCCTTGAATTCCATCAAGGTTCTGGCCATGTTGAAAACATTGTCCATGGCATCCTTTTGGATTCTTGGGATCCTGTAGCTTGGGGAATATGGTTTCCTCCAATGCTTTTTCTTGTTCTTCTTCCCGTCTTGGGGAAGTGGGCTGGCTTGAGGCTTGCTGGTAGAAGCTACTGGGGCTTCCTTGGTTGCCTCCCTCTTTTTGGCGTGGTAATCCTTGATTTTTTTGATTTGAGGTTTGGATGCCAGTGGATTCCATCCATTGGAGTATTTAACTATCTCCTCCTCTTTGAGGAATTTTTTCAGGATGTGCCAGGAGTTCATCACTCCTTGGTGTATTTGAGGCAGCATTTCCCAATCTTTGTCCTTGTACACTGTGTAATACTGCTTGTACTGGCTCATGTAGATGTCTATTTGAGCCCTCTGAATGTGATTTGTACCTATTTGAGTTACTCATACTTAGTTCCAATTCAGGCTCAGATATCATGGGCATTTCTGGGACTTGCCTTTGGGATAAGGCACTTCCTTGTGTGGATTCTGTTCCACTGGGGATATTGCCCTTTCTTTTCCCTTTTGAGGGATCAGTTCTACCTCTGAGTCCAGCTCCTTCTGATTGGATGGAGTATTGGGAACCTCTTCTGGTAGTCATAATTTTAAGAAAATAAGAAATAAGAGTATTTTAGGATAAAAATTCTTTTTATGGCAATTATAAAAGAGGTGCTCACCTTTAGAGTCTTGAATGGTGGGTCCTGGAAAGTCTAATTTCTTAGATTTCTTTCTTTTGGTGATAACTGGTGTTGGAGCACTTTGACAAGTTTCTTCCACCAATCTCTCAACAGTAGTTTGGTTGTCTTCTGTTGGGTTATCTTCAAACACTAAAAAAGACAAATAAATATAAGTCTTTTTATAAGAAGTGTTATTTTTTGGCAAGATATGGCAATTTTCCACATAGAAATTGCTTATATATCTTTAAAAAATTGAAATGAATAAAGAAATGAATAAAAATGAATAAAAATAACTTTTTTATTGTTTTTTTTTTTTAATATTTTTTAATATTTTTTTTTATATTTTTTATTTTTAAGGAATAAAATAAAAATTAATAAGATTCTTTATAAAATTAAATTATAATACAAATTATTTTTAATTTATATGATATCTTTTTTAATCACTAGAGTCACTCAAAGAAAGTTCTTGCAAGTCTAAGGATGTGAAAAACCACGTGTAAGACAGTACAATTGCTTTCCAAATGCCTCAATAGCTTTTAAAATCAATAAAATATAAAATTATTATATAATTTTATGATTATAAATATAATTTATTATTGGATAAACCCAATTAGAATCTTTTTAAAGGTCTTTTAAGTAAATATCACGGCCAGGCCCCCAAATGTAAGGTTTGACTATGAAACAATAAGTAAAAATTACTAATTTATTACTTATTGTACTCTGAATGTCCTTATGAATTGGATAAATAAGATTAAAAATATAATAATAATAAATAATTATTATTATTATGGCGTAAAATAATTATATTATTAAATAAATATAATAATATAATTTATATTATGAAAATATAATATAATAAATAAATATATTAATATAAAATAATTAATATATTTAAAAAGCTCTTTATTATTGTTACCAACAAATAATAAAGGCGTAAAAAATTGTTTTTTATTAATAAAAAACAATTAATAACAATAATATTACTAATATTAAAGTTATGAATTAATATAAATACTATTTATATTAATTAGAGAATTATTAAGAGAGTAATAATAGAGAAATTACTATAATAAGAGAAAATAACCTACTTTTAACACTTAATATAATAATTTTGAAATATTTTACGCCAAAAAATATAAATACAACCTTTTCAAATTGTATTTACAATAAAAATAAAGAAAATTACAAATTATTCTGGATTTTTACGTGGAAATGAGTTTTTAGAGAGATTTTTAACAAAAACAATTAAATAAATGATTTAATCACGTCAAAAAAGATGATTATAACAAGGTGGTCTTCGGTGTTTGATAATATAATAGTTTTATATATAAAGAATAAAGAAATTACCTTTGATTTAATTGATTTAATGTTTTTGATGCGTCTGAGGGGAAAATAAAGTAAAAAGAGCTCTATTTATAGTAAATACCTCCCTCCTAGAGTCCAACAGGTTTCTAGTAGACGTGTACTGATCATATCCACTGGAATTGATCAATATTTTAAGGTTTGGAGATGATTACATCATTATCAAACCATATTACATCATTATTACACCATTATTTAGAGTTATCACTATAACTCTAAGTTTGATGACATCAGAGGCTTGGCAGAACCCCAAATTTTGTGGATTATATTATTTTTAATCATAAACTAATATTATTCACCAATTTTATCACTCTTAAGACTGTTAAACTCAAATTAAGGTTACTGTGAGTGATCATAACTGCTCAAATTAAGCTCAAACTTTGATCCTCAATAACTTTGAAGATATTTACGCTACAGCAGTTCAGAGAGTGAATTCTGATAGCCTGGCATAACCTTATTATGCTGCCAAGAGCGTTTCATTACATCATCAAAACTCTAATTTTGATGATTTTTCTTGTAACTCATCTTTTCTGTCGAAATTCAATATTTTAAACTTCAAACCTTCATTTCAGGGGGTTATACCCTGAATTTAATAATAAAAATTACATCATTCTTCACGAATGAACCAGTAGAATCTAACTGTATACTTTTTTTTAAGTTTGGAACACTTTCACAACAAAGTGGTCAACAGCTCTGTTGATTTTTATCAATATTTCATTAAAATTTTTAACCTTGTTTATAATTTGTAAAATAAAGTTCACATCTGTGTTCTTACAGTAATTGCGTGGTAACTTTATTTTTGGCTCATCATTCTATCATGTATAGTTTAAGAGATATTAGCTATGATCCTTGAATATATGCGTTGACCAAAAAAGTGCATATATTCAGGTTAATTCCTTAAGTATTAACTTTGGAAATTAGCTTATTAATTTTTTTATGTGTTGATTTTTGTGGGGAATCCACTGGTACAATTTATTTCACATGTTGTTGCATTAGTTTCTGAGATAAATATGGTTTTATGGTTTTTATAAGGTATTATACCTTATGATTCATTAAATATTGACTTTACAGATATGCCATAAAAATGGTATATGTGTATTTTACCATGGGGAATCCAATGGTATAATTTATTTTACATGTTTATTCATTGGTTTTTAAGTTAAACCAATTTTTGTACCAATTTATGGTATTTTTTGTATATTTAAGTAATTATTTTTAATGTATAATTATTCTAAGTACTGTTAATATAATTATATTAAAGATATAATTATTCTGAGTCTTCTTTGTGACCTTATTGGGTATGTGGTCATATCTCAAAGGCTCACACAGAAGGTCTTCTAAAATTGAATATCGCACTCCATACTCAGAGAAAATTGTTTGTCTTTGTTGTGGGGTTGCCCAAAGCCATTTGGCAATGGTTTTTTTATTATTTTGATATGAGCGTGTGTAGTGAAATTGAGGACCAATTTCTTCAATTTGAGCTTTGTGAATGGTGCAAAAATTACAAAAGTGGTTGCCTGAATGGGAAATAAATCCAGTAAGCTTGCGCATGGCAACCACATCGGCAATGGCTGTGAGAATGGCAACACAGATAAAGGATCCTGAAGGACCTGTTGAGGTGGGTGAAAAATGGTAACCTTTCCATAGCTCTTTGAGCTCGTTGATTAGTGGAATTAATAGGTAATTCAATTGAAGGGAAGTTGGCTCCTTCGGACCAGGGATGATTCCTGCAACATAGACATTCTCTGGCTTCAATATTTCACTTGGGGGGAGATTAAGACAAATAAGCATGATAGGTCCAATGCTGGCCAACCGGGTGGACTTTCCATGTGCATTAAACCAGTCCACATAAATGGAGAAGGCCAATGCACCAGGAATGGAAATGAATGGGGGGTCATGGATATTTCTAGTGCCAGTGAAGCGTCTCCAGACCAATCCATCCCAGACTTCACATTTTGGGAAACCTTTGGGAGTTTGGGATTGTTGATGTTAATGCAGAATTTCCATAATTCCAGCCCGCTGGACAAATCTGGCAAGCCAATTTTTGAATGATTGATAAATGAAATGTTTTGTTGGGATAAATTTTTGCTTCATGTTGGTTGTGTTTTGGGTGCAGGGTTCAAATGAATAGATGAATTTGCCTAATGATTGTGTGCAAGGGGGATCATGATCATTTGCGTCATTATGGCATTGACAGTGAGGTTGGTCAGTTGCAACTGATTCAGTAAGGCAATTAAGAGAGAAACATTGAGGACAACATATATAGTTTTGAATCACTGGTTCCAATTGGAGATGTTCAAATATGGTACTCAGATCTTGAGGTATATGGAATGCAGGAGTGGGGGGACCACAGGAGCTTGAGATTCTGGACTTGATCAGCAGGTTTAGGGCGGGGTTAAGAATGCGTGAAGCCCTGTGGGGTATATCATACCTTAATGATAGAATGGAAGATATTATCATTCCAAGGTCTTGTGGGGGAAGGGTTTGGCTGCTGCGGTATGGTTTCTGTGCAGTTGAATTGAGACCCGGTGCTGTGGAGAAGGTGCTTTGGGTTGATGGTGAATAATCAGCTGGGAATATTTGGCCCAATAGAAGTTGTGGGCACTCGGATCCTGATGCAGAAGTAGGGATGTTTGGAAGAGATTTGGGTGCAATGGTTGATTTGAGCTTTTTAATGTGCTGTTTATATTGGAAAGGTGTGTAGGCAACTCCATGCCTATCACCCTCAGGGGAAGAGTGTGTTTGAGTTGAGCAGTGTTGACACATGCATATACGCATTGAGGAATAGCGGCGGGTTGTCATTGTTGCAGAAATTGGGAGTACGGTTGGTTTGTGTATGAATATCTATGGCTGATGTTAAAGTGTTTAGGAGTGTTATTAATTGGGAAAAAAAATTGAGTGATTATTTATGAAGGGGGAGATGATTTGAGCCATCTGAGAATTTTATCCCATTTGTAATGGTGCGTGAGCTGCAGCTGATAGAGTGTATCATGTCTCATCTGGATGGCAGAATTGGTTAGGAGTTTAATTGGGTAAAATGCCATGCTGCTCAATTCTCATACATATTCTATTTTATTTACACATGGCAATACTGTGGTTTTGACCCTCGAGGGGCGTTCCAATAGGGATGTGTCAACATTGATTTGAAGGGATTGACATTCAAACCATGTACACTGGCACGCCATCGTACATGGCTTAAACCTTATTACTGACATAACGATAAAACTCTATTACATAAGGGGTTGGAGTGCAGCTAAAGTCTTGGTATTTGGTTTGAGTTCATAAGGCTTTTAATTGGTTGGAATGTGGTTTGGATTGTCTCGCCTTTCTTGAAAAGGTGATGTCTCTTTTGTGGGTAAATCCTTCATGAATATACCCCTTTACAGATGTAAGATGCTGTGGAATTTCAATGCATATATTGGCAGCATGGATAATTCACAAAATGTGACAATGGGGAGGCCGAAATGTTACCAAATATGATTACTTATGGATTATGGGTCCCCTTTGAGATCAAGGGAATATTACATTATATGGTGGTAGGCTGTGCAGGGTGGTTTCCGACAAAAGCAGAGGAGCTCAAGAGGAGGTAGGGAGGATTCTCCTAAAAAGAGGCTTATTTGACTTCCAGTAAGACTCTTTTTAGAAATATTCATAGAATATCTCTATTCTAAATTTGAAAAGATTTCATCTCATATCACTCTATTTTATCATAATACTGAGGTGTTTTATCTAGTTAAAAATATTAGCGTACTTTTTCGGCCCTTATGTCACCTCCAAGTCACATAAATCCCGTTCAGGTTCTGTTCATGACTCAGATAGTGAATCTAGCATAGAATATGTTCAAACACAGTCACCATTGAGTCCCAACATTCCTCTCACAACCCCTATTGCATCCTCAATGAATGAATCAGGTCTTAACATTGATGTGGGAAATCCAAAGGCTCCAACTTCAAGCACTTGGTCAATACCAAATATTTCCGTCACTCCAATTCCCCCGAATCCCACTAATACACAAACGCATGTGTCTCAGGGGCCAGAAGGCACACCTCAAATCTCATCAAACGCTAATCCCCAATCAAAATTTCCATGTGAGTTCCTCCTTAATCCCGGTCGGAATCCAGTCGCATCCCAGGATCCCTTTGGCCAAAGTAAACAGCCAACCCTCAATATTCCATCAGGATCTCAGGTTCATGTGTGCGATGAAAGGCGCATGGATGGGGGGCAACAAAAAAGACCATTGGAAAATGTAACTTGGAGTGGTCTGTCGGAGGGAAATCCAGGATTGACACTTCATCAAAGTAAGTCATTTGAATTTTGGAGTATGAACTTTTTCACACTTTGATATTTTTGTTTCATGGGTTAGATATGGCACCTAAAGGCAAGTCAGTCTGATCTCAGGATACAATTGAAGATTGGGAGTATGACCAGTCTTCATTAATTTTTTTGATGTGTTAACTAATGATGTGCATTGCAGGTGATGAGCTTTATGCATCTTCACCTCTGGTCCATAAAGAGAAAGTCACTGGACGTCATCATCCATATGCCTCCAAACCAAGAACAGCTCATGCCAGTTCATCAAGAGAAAAAATGGTGGATGATGAGGATGAGAACATGTCTCCGACTCAAATGGAAAAAATGATGAACCAAGGAGGGAAAATTTCATGGCGCATGAGCATGGCACTCAGTCAAATAGTGAGTTCACCCATCCTCAAATGCCCCTGGCCCAGAGTATGCTTGAAAAATCCGAGGTCAGACAGCAAAGGAACCAGGCTTGTAAAGCTCGCAATGTGGCGATACGTGCAAGCCAGAAGGAGCAAAAAAAATGGCTGAAAGAAGAACTTCCAGAGAATGTCCATGGAATGAGATCAGCAGTACATTCCCATTGCCTGTTCCTACTCAAAGTTAGGGATAAGGATTTTTCCTCACTACCAGCACCACCAAGCACAGAAGAGCGTGAAATTGCAATTCAAGTGGCTGGTCATCTCGGATATGTCCCCAAGGATGTTTTCAATGAGCCATCAACACAGGTTCAGTCTCAGGGTTTCCAAAGCTACTGGGAAAATGAGCTCCACAAGCTAGGACTAAAGCGATTCACTTGGGACTGGGAGAGCTCATGGCAACATCCGTTCAATGAGCTGATGTCTATGGTGTTTTACCGTACATTCCGTCTCCCACTGGTCAGCACTGAGTATCATCATTACTGTTGGAACAAGGATCATAATAACTATGGGGTTGTGGTGGCTTTAGTGGAGCAATATTTCACTTATTTGAAAATAGAATGGAAGTCTATTCAAAAGGATGCAGAGTATTTGGTTAAAAAGAAGGAGAATCAAAAGCTCTCAAAGATTCATCAAAGGGTTAGTTAATGTATCTCTTCTTCATTGTGAGCAAAGACTGATGATGATCTACTTGATTATGTGCAGACCTGTGAGCGCTGTTGTGAATTGTGTGATATGGCTAAATTTCCCATTCTAGCATCATAATTCAATGACCCTCGAGTATGTTCAGATACTGAGGAGGTACTGGAAAATGGCCGTCAAGTTTACCGCACAGTGGGATTATGCTGGCGCTCCCAGTTATTTAATGAATTGGTATTAAAAATGGATTGAGACATAGAGTTTTGTAATCACATTAAAAAAAAGGGTAGAAAAACTATTGATAGATTTCCAGAATTACGATCAACAGATGATGGTGATATTCCGGAAGGCTTATCATTTTAGGTATTTGATCAAGATTGGCTCAAAGGCTGTAGTAAGATGCAGACTAGCGCCCTCAAAATACTTGACATGACAGTTATTAGGTCGAATGGTGATGCTCTGCAATAACTTAGTAATATAAATGTATAGCACCGTTACAAATTAACATTTTGTGAATTATTTGTGCAGGTGTAATACAATCTGATTATTATTTCTTAAAGATGCAACAACTTGCTAAATATGTCAGAATATAGACAATATGAGTTGGACTGTATCACCGTCTCCCTTAGAAATAATACTCTATTGCTCATTTTCATTTGGGAAATATTGAAGAAGTTCAATCCAGCTCATGGTGTTCACAATTGTGGAGCTGTGCCAGGGTGCGCAGGTGTGATCAACTTGGTCAAACACAAATTATATAATATCAGTAAGGCTCACGCAGTTAATGATTTTTTCTTTTCTTGGACCTATTGGTGTTTGCAAAATGGCATTTCCATAAGGAAGGATTTTAGAATAGCAATACAATTAGGGTCAAAGATGAGCTTGAAAGGTACCTTCCGCATGTTGACCTCAACTGAATGAGGAGTGATATAGCGGATGACCTTTACAGGTTGTTGTTGGCCAATACGATGGAGTCAATCAACAGCCTGAGCCTCAATGGCTGGGTTCCAATTGGGCTCCTGGAAATGTGGATGTCAGGGGCAGCAAATCAGGGCAGAATTTTGGGGCTCCCCTCACCATTAAATAGACCATATTAGCACAAGCTATATTGAGGCCAGTTCCAGCTGCGGCAATTGATGCAATCAGTACTTCACATTCAGGATTATTGAAGAAATTCTCCAGTGCCTTCTCCTGTGCTCGTGCTGTAATTGTTCCATCAATTTGTGCTGAAAGGATAGAGTAATGGGCAAGTGCAATACCAATTCTACAATATAAAAAAGTCAGATGGATTCAATTGGTAATGGATGCATATTAGAATTCACGCACAAATCTAGAAATTGGGTCCATTGGGTATAAACCACAGATTTGGTTGGACCACACCTTGTTTGTTTGTTCTTCATTAAGCTTTGTAGGAGGTGTGCAATTTTACTACTCATCATGCATGTTTCCACATCCACAATAGTTCGTGTGATTGTTGGGGAGTTATCCTGAGTGCTCCTGCCCTCGGGGTCTTCCAAATCCGCCTCCGCAATTGTCTTAAGCATGATGTGATGGTTACAACATATTTACAGCTCATTAATATTTCTGGAAAATTCTCCTGGTCCTTTGCTTTTGGATGATAGGAATTCTTCATATAATGTGGAATATTCTTGCTGCATGGTTGGGTTGAGTGGGAGCAGCTCATAATGATGGCTAATAGTGGGGAGGGATCCGAGATGTGTGGTTTTGGTGTGGCGCAAACTTAAATGCTGCAATGCCAAATGCAAGATATCATTGCAACCTTTGGAAGGACTACTCAGGATTAATCGTGATCAGTTATCTTGATTGGCTCTCTGGGGTTGAGCGATGAATGATATTATGCCCAAAAGGTCATAAATGGTGTTGTGAATAGGTTTGCCCGTTAAACATATTCGACGCGATGAAAGGAGGATATTAATGGCACGGTGAGTGGCAGTGTATTGAAATCAAATATAGCTATAAGATGGGGCAAGGGTTATTGGATATAAAAGGTAATTTGAATCATTCAAGCTCAGCCACTCACTGTGCTTCATCCAAAATTATACGATGCCAATTGATTTTAAAAATGAATGATGTAGAGGTATTGGTTTGCTTAAATTCTTGGGTGATAGTATTGTAAGAAGTGATCATGATATCATATTTTAAGATGTCGGCTTTGGATAATTTGGCATGCAGCGCTCCAGCCTGAGCATGCTTGGATATTTCTAATTGCCAGTTGGTAATTAAGCAAGGGGGGCAGATGATCATGGTGGGCGTGGAGCGATGGGGGTTTGCAATCACCTGCTCCTTGGAGGTACCAATTAGAGAAATGGCCTGAATGGTTTTACCTAATCCCATATCATCCGCAAGCAGTCCTCCAAGAGGGGTATTGGTCGAAAGGGATTCAAATGAACTAATGAACTTATTTGTAATGATGTGCCTGGCATTAAAAGTGGATCCTGGGGGTGAGGTGGCCCAAAGGTTACAGGCTGATTGGCCATTGGGGATATCTCGATCCCAGAGAAAAGCTAGTCCAGTCTTTTGATGAGGGAGGAGGGGGGTTTGAATAATGGCATGGGGCGGGGTCATCATGGGGAGGTCTGATCCACTGGGTAATTGTATCAGTTTTTGCTTGGAAATCAATGATGAAACAGCAGGATATGAAGCTTGCATCGATTTTGAAGCAGGAAATGTCAGAGTAAAGAGTTGACATTGACTATGAGTATTACAGTCATATTATTTGGGCATTTTAAGCTTGAAATCTTGTGTTCGAAAGCATTCCATTATGAATAAAATGTTTGGATACCATGTGAAGAACATCAATGCTAGATTGGGTTTCTGAGATGAGGAGGGATCATTTGCATCAGTCATAAATACTCCCTCAACATACAATATTTGAGTAGGATTGGATTGGCAATTTTCAATCCATGCCCCACCAGGACCACAGTGCATGAATGTTTTTGGTGCCCCAAGGAATGGTATCAATTTTTTGGAAAAGGTTGCAGGTAGAGAGCCAATAGCACGCTGGTGATTGGGGAGATAAACGAATATGTTGTGTTGATTGTGCCATATGATAATCCAAGAAGCTAAGTGGGAATTCTCAGGATTTAAGGTTATATCACTATTGATTTGAATACGAATATTAATCATCCCAATGCAAAGTGGTTGTGAAGGGGTTGACATGATGGCTATTTTAAATTATTTGGGGACAGTTGGAAATTATATGATTGGGAGGGGTTAGCTAAACGGAATGAAGACAAATAAGCGCAGGTGGGGAACTTATATGAGAGGCAGCAATGGCGTCAAGGGGGGATGGCCTGTGGTTACGTGCATGGTCTTGATGGGGGTGGGCCACTTGGGCTCATAATTTTCAGATCCAATATGGTGCATATATCAAGGGAAGGTGGCCAAAATGTGGGTGCACCGATATGACTGCTGGATCTGCAGCAAGTTACAAAACCTTTGGTGGAACAAGGTTGACATTAGCATACCCAAAATTGGGTGGGTTGTAGCAACGTATTGTGGAGGGCATATCAGAGGCATGCAGTCATGTTTGCTGGTGTGACAGCAAACATGGCTGCATATCTTCCCCAGGTTAATTGTCGCACAGGGACCTACTGGGCAATCTCACTGTGGGGATGTTTGTGTGTGAGCGGGTGAGATATGTTTGGTGGCATGCCACCAAACATGACTTTGGTTTTGCCTGAAGTTTTTTGCTGACTGATGCCTACTGGGCTTCCAGGGGGGAATGTGTGGGATGATCAAAGGGGGCGCCAGCTGTGATCCGTGAGCCACATATACATTCACCCCTATTGCGTTTGAGGCGGGTACTAATCCACCGAGATTGGCATCAGGGTCTTTGCCTCACGTGTGTACAAAAATCAAGCAAAAGAGGCCACCCACCCAAGGGAATTTTTGGCTGCAAGCCAGGTGCCACAACCTGCACGGGGCATGTGAGAATGTAAAGAAAATGACCCGCAGTGGGAGATACCCACGCAAACATAACCAGCCTCAGCAATCATAGGCTGGGATTATTCTAATGTGGATGAGGCTGAAGCAAATCCACACTGATTGGCCTCAGGTTTCCACCCGCGAGCAGGTGAGTGTCTGCAGTCAAGCTGATCACCCTACCAAGAAAATAGCCGGTTGGAAGACTGGCAGTAAAATGTCTTCCAGGCGTGTGAAAGTTGCCTGTGTATGACCTGTCGGGGGTGCGTATGAAAGCGTGTGGCTGCCCGACAATGAGCACGCGCAATGAACAAGCGGGGCCAGTCATTGTTTGCCCCAACAATGGCACCGGAGTGAATCAACTGTTTGTGTATGACCCAAATATTAAGTCATCCCATTATGACCCACTTACATTAACTTGGATTACATGTGCATCTGTGCTGTAGTTAGGCAGAGCTGTCCAACAAGGTGCATCAAAGGGATGCAGGTGAGAGATATGACTCAATGGCTTGACGTGATTGCATGTTACATTGTTGAACAGCTTTTGCTCTGCCCTGCAGCATATATTTACAAAGGTGTACTGCGTACTACAGTGTTGGCTGTACAGATCAGGAAGGTGTAATACTACTTGAGCCTGCATGCACCTTCTGATTGTTTGCATATACGTAGCTGATGTGCCACATGCTCAGCATTGCATTTAACCCAATTTGCACACGCAAGCTGAGCATTTCATGGTCAAAAGCACCGTGTGAAAGTGCTCAGTAAAGCCATGGAATGAACAATTTTTGCAATAGCTCATTGGAAGGCTCAGTTTGGAGCACTTGACCAAAGCCTGTGAAATGCTGCACCTGGCTGAAATGTCATCCAATGCTGTGCCAAATGCTCAGATTGTGTGCATACAAAAATGACTGAGCAATGGCTCAGCATGGTGCATTTGATATTCTTATATCAATAGTTCAATAGTTCAATTACTGTGCAATTAAAATGTTCAGCCACTGAGCATTTCAATTATTACCCAAAAGCAAACCTGAGCAATGGGTCGAGGCAAGCTCACGCTGTATTCACTTGTCTTACAGCCCCCCTTTGTTCAAACACTATTACCAGGCCATACGGCCGGTAATCGCGCCACGGTCACTTGTGACCAAATGCACCACGTTCTTTTCTGCATGGGGAATTTGGGAATTGCACCCACCATGGACATTCAACGAGGGCCTCACAACCACCCTCCTGGGTGATCGGGTGGCTATTTAAGGAAACAAAGAGGATTTGACTGAGCTTGACAATTCAATCAATAGCAATACTCAGCCAGAATCCCATTGTTGTTCTGCCTCATGCCAGTATTTCCCTTCCCAGTTGCAGCATTTGCTGACACTGAGCTTCAATTTAGCCCACACGCCTTGAAGCTGAGACTTTTGGGGGTGCTGCAACTGCTGAGATCGTCTCAGCTTCACCATGGTATAAAAAACCATATTCACACGACACGCCCTTCACTTTCTTTCTCACCCGCTCCACTTTGTTCAACCTCACCCACGTTTGTCCTTCTTGTGCGTATTCCCCTTGGTCTTCCTGCCTTTCTACTTTGGTCTTTCGCACTTGACTAAACCCAATCCCCTTCCTTTTGCCTGTTTGTTTTTCCTGCTGATACTTTCAGAACCCCACTTCTATCCACCTTGTGCATCTCCTCCATTTAAAGCTTTTTTCCACATTATGTTCCGATATTAATTATTTTTTTTATTCACGACTCTGTTTCGGACTTTTAAAACCTCCTGAGTAGAGCGTCTTTATTTTGTTCACATTTTAAATTTATAATTCATTGTAAGTCTTCATTTTCTTTCTTGATTGTTTACTTTCTATTCAGTTACTAACCTCAATTGTTTTGTTTTTAAATGTTGTGCACTTTATGCACCAAGCAAGGTATCCCCTGCATTGGTTCCTCGATGACAACCAACGCTTGTGATGCTTGCCAACAAGCACACAAGAAATGTTCGTTCATTGTCCGCCCCTTCCGACCATGAGGCCAGAGGAGTTCTCGCCCAAGACGCCCTTGCGAGGACTCCTTTGTGGTCGACAATGATGAAACAATATCCGAGCACGAATGGACACCGGGAAAGATTCCGGACAATTAGCCCTGTCCCCTCAAGCATTGATTTGTCCACCCCCCCTCCTAGGCCACCATCCGATGGTCACTTCACTCCTTGACCTGAGAAAAGTGATTATCCGGCCGATGAAGGATGGCGATGGCAAGAGGACATTCAAGCTTGGGCTTATCGTCACCATGTCTTGTCACCAATGGGATTCAAACGCCGAAGTAAGTTTGCTTTCTCCTCCTTATCTCATTTCTCTTCACGCAATAATACTGACTTTTTTCCATTACTCATAGAACAAAACCCCCCTAATCCCCCCCAACAAGACCCTCCCATTCCTAGTTTGCCTCGCAAGCAAACCCAGCGGCAACCCACTCCACCCCCAAGTGGCACCCAATGGTCTGAGGAATTATTCCGCGGTAAGCAGCCAAAGTTTCATTTCATTTTCACTTTTACTTTTGAGTCGATTGAACTGACTCTTACTCCTTTTTTAGAACCCTCCCGAACCAAAGAGCCACCTATTCCTGGCCCGAGTCCATCGTCCCAACCACCTGAGGACAATACAACTCGTGAGCCAGAACCTGAGGTGGCTCCTACGCAATCCACGGAGGAACCTTTTGGTAAGTCCAAATTTCACTTTTTTAACTCTACTCAACTTTTCCTCACCCCTCCTTTGACCATCTGCAGCTCGTCCCGCAACTCCCCGCTCCATAATAATCATTGACAATATGCCCGTTGGATCCCCCCCTCCCCCTCCCCCTTCTTCTTACCCGGCTCGCCCACCTTCCCCTTCTGTTCCCCCCCCTCCACTCCAACCCTGGTTCCCTTCCAGTGCCGCCAAGAACTCCAACGCCTCCTACCACCCGGTGCAAAGCCCCTCTCATTCCCACAATGAGGCTCGCCAGGAATTCACTGACTTACGACCAACTTTAGTGATTCCTCAAGCCATTGTCCACAAGTCCATCAACCGAATCTTGTTGGAGCATCACCGCTTGCTCCACATGATTCCTTTCGTGGATGCAACTCATCAAAATGAGATGCACTGGGAATTCCGGGAAGAACTAAACTCCCTCCTTGCCTAGGCACTGGAGGCTTATCCAAAGGAGGACATCACCAGGATAGTCTAAAAATACTTAGAAACCTTTGCTCACGTGAAATTATATTTTCCTCAATGGATCAAATGTCCTATTGCGTGAGAAAAATTTTTATAAGTGCCCCCCCAAAATTTTGAGTGAGTATTTGTTTGTGTGACTGTCACAGGGGCTCTTCGAAGTGAAGAGGGCCTGGCACTCAGTAAACTGGGACTCACTTATGGAGGGCTCAAAGATAAGATAAGATGAGACACACTTAAGAGTGTTAAAGATAAATTGCTAAAGAATAAATATAAGAAAAGCAGCAACAAAAGATAAGAGTAAAAGAATAGAAGAGCCAACCACAAACAAGTCCAAGTCCACTGTTTCAACCTGTCAGAATGGAAAGAGAAGGGTTAGTAAGGATATGGCCACCCAACTCATACTGTACAGGCGAAGAGAGAAATGCAAAGACTAACTTAAGATTAAATAATTATAATACCCAAAATAAGGATAAGAATAATTATAAAATAATAAATAAACTAAATTAATTAACTGGGGAAAAGTCCCCAGGGGGGAGAAAGAGGGGCTGGTATATGTGAGAATCACCAGCCCTGATCCAGAGGAAGAATTTTCATGAGAATAATTGATGATTGAATTGAGTCTGGCCAATACAGGTCCTGTACAGCTGTACAGAACCTGTACAAGAGGTGTGGTGTATTTGAGTGATCATACAGTTCCATACTGGTGTATTGAAACTGTATTGGGTGAATCCAACCTGTACAGGTATTGACAGGCTGTATTGATGTACCAAGCTGTATGCATGTTTCAGAATGAAGATTGCTGAAACTGACTGCTGATGCAGATACTGGATTTGCTGATTTGAGGTGTTTGAGTGGGTGTATGAATGAATACCCTTACCCCTGATGGATGGTTGTTACAGTATCCCCCTCTTGAAACTGGTGGGCTCCTGAACACCATAATACCCTGCCACTGTTGAGTGGCATCTCAATATCCCACACAATTCTTTGAAAAGTTTTCTTTTGACCATTATCTCGAAATCCTTCTCCATCTCTTCTCTGTCAATTAAATTTATTCCCCCCTTCTTCAACTTTGAGTAAATACCCCACTTCGAACTGTTCCTTCTTCTGATTGAAACACTGATGTCCTTGGGGCGTGGCCTTGGGTTGTATCCCAAACTTATGGCCACTGAGCTCTTGTGCTCAAAAAATGGTGCCAGATGAGTATATGAAGTGTACTCATCTGGTCAGCCCAATCAAATGAAATGATGATGACAGAATTCAGGGGTCTTGTCCCCAATGGCCTTCAAAATGCCTCAACCATCCCTTTATAGTGATTTTGGGCTGGTGCCTTCTCTATGGAGGATCTTGAGGATCCTCAAATTTATGGCCATTTTGGCCTCTTTTGGATCCTTGGTGTCTTTGGGGTAAGATGTGGTTCATGGCCTTTTTTGGCCTTTTCTTGGGTCCTTGGTGTTTTTGAGGTGATTTTGGGTCATGGCCATTTTTGGCCAAATTGTGGTTGTTGGGAATTTTCTGGCCTTTTTGGCCTTTTTGAGTCTTTGGGGTCCTACGGTCCGTAGGCCGTGGGCCGTGGTACGCGGTCCGCGGTCCGTGGGGGTTATTGGAAGCCCCCAGGACCAAAATGGACCCCTTGGGCCCAATTTTGCTGGTGACCCAAGGGGGTCATGGGACCTAAAATGGCCCAAAATCACAAATATCACCTTTATGGCCTGGACCCATTGGTGGGGTCCAGGACCACCAAAACTTGGCCTCCCCCAAACTTGCAGGGGAGGCCCCCCATGCTGACTCCAGCCCCCAAAGGGGGCTTGGACCTTGAGTTTGAGAGGTTTTGAGGGGGGCCATGAATGACTTGTGGCCCAATTCCCTTGAGGTCGAAACCTTTTTGATTTGACGTGGACTTGACGATTTGGGTGGAGTGAAATCCAGTGTCTTGTTCCTGTTTACGGTTGGTTTGACTCCTATTCATGCTCTTATAATAACTAATAAATGAGATAAGATAAAATGATTAAAATAATAAAAGAACCTCCCAATACGTGATTTGGGGAGGGGATGCTGCTGCTTTAAAGAAATAAAAACAAACTATACGAGTAAAGAAAGGAAAGAAATAAAAATAAAAATAAATAAGAGAAAATGAGAGTAAAGAAAGAGATAAAGAAAAATCCTGATGGTTGGTCCTTCTTGTGGTGAGTTGTTTGATTCTGGCCAAAAAAGTGTCTGAAAAATGAAAACCAAGCATTTGATGCTCACAGAGTGGCCAAGGTGATGTTTTACAAGAAGTAGAACCCTCAGGGATGCATACCAGGAGATGGAACTTACTTTCATAACTTCCACTCCCCACCAAGCACCATAAGACTGAAATAAATTGCCATAAATGCCTTCTGAAATGAATTGCCATAAATGACTACTGAAATGAATTGCCGTAAATGACTTGAAGTAATGAATGTCTTGAATTATGATGATTGGCATAAAATGAAATGATAATAAAGAAAGAAAATGAAAACATAAAGAAAGAAAGAAACATTTGGCCATATCTTGCTAAGGTCCAAATGGAGGGTATTGATGTTGTATGCTTCCTGAACCTGTCCAAAGAATTGACAAGTGCTCACAAAGTGGCCAAGGTGATGCTTACAACAACATATGGGTAGAATACCCCCTTAAAAGTGCATGCCAGGAGAGGAACTTACTTTCATAACTTCTTCTCCCCACCAAGCACCATAAAATCAAACTCTTGAGGTATTTGGACCAGGCTTGTCTGGATACAATGAGTGGAAATCCTTGACAAGGTCTGGTGAGTTGGTAAGGTTGGAAGCTGGTTCCCAAGTGGTTCTTTCTGGGTCTTCACTGAATCCTTTCCACTCTACAAGATACCATAATTTACCTCTTTTGAGTTTTGAGTCCAGAACCTGAGCCACTTCCCATTCTTCTTGCTCTTCCACTAAAACTGGTGGTGGCGGCGATTGATGACGATTTGGGGTAGTTGAATTCTTTACTGGTTCTAATAAGGACACATGGAATACAGGGTGAACTGTCTTCCATTGCTGAGGCAACTTGAGGTGATATGCATGGCTGCCAATCTTCTTAAGAACTTCAAAGGGTCCCAACCATCTTTCTGATAATTTCTTGGTGGGTCTTGTTGTCTTGATGTTCTTGGAAGCTAGCCATACTTTGTCCCCAGGTTGGAAATCAGGTGGAATTGCCCTATTTCTATCTGCATACTTCTTGAATCTCCTTATTGCTGACTCTAATTCTTCTTTGACAACTTGCTGTACTGATTGGAGTTTTGTTGATAACTTTCCAGCAGGTGAGTCTTGAGAAATATGGATTGAGTCAAAGCTGGGATTTCTTCCATAAATGGTGAAAAAAGGTGATTGCTTGGTTGATGAATGTTCTGCATTATTATAGGCAGATTCAGCCACAGGGAGCCAGGTGTACCAGTCATCTTGATGATAGCTGACATACATCCAAAGGTACTGTTCTAGTATCTGATTTACCCTCTCTGTCTGTCCATATGTTTCAGGGTGAAAGGCAGTTGAAAGATCTCTTGATATCTTGAGCTGCTGACACAATTGAGTCCAGAATGATGAAACAAATAAGGATCCTCTATCACTGACAATACTGACTGGGAGTCCATGCTTGGAAAATACATGACTAATGAATATTTGAGATAAATCCAGAGCAGTGATTGTGCCATAAGTTGGAATGAAGATTGCCATTTTTGAGAATCTGTCCACAACTACTAAAATTGAATCAAATTTGTTGGACAGTGGCAATTGAGTGATAAAGTCCATTGATAATGAATTCCAAGGACCAGATGGAATTGAAAGAGGCTTGAGTAATCCAAACTTCTTGTGATGAATGTTCTTGTTTCTTGAACATTGCTGACATGAGGACACATAGTCCTTGATGAATTGATTCATGCCAGCCCAGTAAAAATCCCTCTTGATGAGCTTGAGGGTCTTCTCCTGGCCAGGATGGCCAGCCAATGGTGAGTCATGACGCTTTTGAAGAATATTGAGTTGAAGTTCTTCATTGCTTGGGATTACCACTCTATCTTTGAATAACAATAACTTGGCTTGAGGTTCAAGAGAATAATCTGGAACTGATTCACCTCTTGCTAGTTTCTTGAGTATTTCTTTATAGTCTTTGTCTTGCCATACTTCTTTTTGAATCTTGTCAACTAAATCTGAGACAATTTCCACTTTGATTGAGAAGAATCTTGACTCTTGAATTCCATCTTGCTTAAGTACTTGATGAAAATTCTGAGGATTCTTGCTGATGAAGTCCACCCCCCTCTCTGGGTACACGTCGTCCCGACGTGACAAGGCATCTGGTAAAGTGGCCAGCCTGCCTGGGCGGTAAGTGATAGTGAAATGAAATTCTGAGAGAAATTCAGCCCAACGGGCCTGACGCCGAGTAAGAACTTTGGAAGACATGAAATATTGCAAGGAAGAGTTGTCTTTCAAGACCTCAAAAGGATTGGAAAGAGAAAGAAGAAATGCTCTCCAGCGCTTGAGAGCCCAAACTATGCCAAGGAGTCCCTTGTCATGAATTTCATAGTTGAGTTCAGCTGGTAAGAGCTTGCGACTATCAAATGCAATGGGATGCTTTCCAGAGTCATTCACCTGACTCAGTACGGCGCCCAATGCATAATCAGAAGCATCAGTCTCTACTATAGTAGGTAGAGAAGGATTAAAGTGAGATAAGATAGGAGCAGAGGTGAAAGCTTCTTTGAGTGCTTGAAACTGACTAAGAGCTTCCTCATTGAAGATGAAAGGAGAATCTTTTTTAAGGAGGGAAGTGAGAGAAGTGATTTTTTTAGAATAATTTTTAATGAAACGTTGATAAAAATTAGCAAAGCCAAGAAAAGATTGAAGAGCCTTGATGTTTCTGGGCTGAGGCCAATT
Organism: Austropuccinia psidii; assembly: GCA_023105745.1. Lineage (NCBI taxonomy): Eukaryota > Fungi > Basidiomycota > Pucciniomycetes > Pucciniales > Sphaerophragmiaceae > Austropuccinia > Austropuccinia psidii. The sequence continues at coordinate 77,923,357 of JALGQZ010000001.1, read as the reverse complement.
GAGGATTTGCTGAGCTTTTGAAGAATCCATCTTGAGGCCTTCACTTGAAACAACATAGCCCAAGTATTCCACACTTGAGGCATGGAATACACACTTGGAGGCTTTGGCAAACAGATTATTGTCCCTCAGTCTTTGGAGGACAGAGGCCACATGTTTGACATGTTCCTCCTCAGAACTGGAAAAGACCATAATATCATCTAGATAAACCACAACAAACACATCCAGAAAATCTGCAAAAATATCATTTACTATATTTTGGAAAGAAGCAGGAGCATTGGTCAAACCAAATGGCATGACCAAATACTCATAACTGCCATATTTGTTTCTAAAGGCAGTTAAGTGCTCATCCCCCTCTTTGATTCTCAGAAGGTTATATGCACCACGTAAATCTATCTTGGAGAAGATAGTGGAACCGTTGAATACGGTAAGGAGCTGGTTCATACGAGGAACAGGGTATCTGTTCTTCCTAGTGACAGCATTGAGTTTGCGGTAGTCAAAACACAAACGAAGACCTCCATCCTTTTTCTTGACAAAAAGGACAGGTGCTCCTGTTGATGAGGAGCTTGGTCTAATGAAACCTTTCTCTACATTCTATGAAATGTAGGCCCGCAGTGTTTCTGACTCTTGATTTGATAATGAGTAGATAACACCAATTGGAGGTAGAAGACCCTCCAATTCGATATGGTGATCACAGGCGCGGTGTGGAGGAAGTTTCTCTGCTTTCACCTTGGAGAATACATCCAAATATTGGTGATAAGCAGGAGGAACAACCTTCAGCACAGTTTCAATTTCTTCTGGCTCTTCCTCCTCATCCCACTGCTCCTCCAGGGATGCATGAAAAGATAATGTAGGAAGGTCCATATCCCCTTGGAAGAGATGAAGTGAAGATATGGAAACATCTTCTCCAACATCCTTTATCTCTTTGAAGACTTCATCTCTTGATGGAAGTAATGACTGAGAGGGAATTATGGAAGGGATATGGACAGAAGAAGGAATGGAAGGTGTCTTAAGTTCACCAGCCAGAGCAACACTGTTGACAGCAGTGCCTAAGTCATTACTAGTAGAAGGAATAATACCACTAAAATCCTTATGATTAGAATCATAGGTGATCAATCCATTTTTCCAATCAATAATGGGATTGAAATGGTAAAGGAAATCATAGCCCAATATCAGGTCTTCTCCCTTGGGTGAATCTATGATAAAGAAGTCCCATTCAAACCTTGGGAAGGAAGGCAAGTCAACTACCCACTTGGTATAATGGGTGATGAACAAGGCAGGGGATTCATTAGAATCCAAAATGAAAAGAGGAATCTTTTCAGGGAGCTCTGACATAGTCAATGAGTACTTGAGAACAAAATTCTTTGCAATAAAAGAGTTTGTAGCACCAGAATCAATGAGAATACTATAAAAAATATCAGAGACAGAAGAGAAAATAAGAAAATTTAAAGATTTCTTGACACTAGTATTCAGAGTGCACAATTGTGCTCTTGAAGGAAATAAGTGAGAACCATTGAACACATCATGATTCCCACTCAGGCTTTTCGCTGCTTGCTAGGGAAGCCTTCTGATGATCCTTGCCTATTCTCAGGCCTCTTGAAGCATTTTTCAAATGGGTGCTTTCCACCACAATAATTGCACAAGCCTTCTTTAATCCTCCTCTCCTTTTCAGAACCAATCAATTTGTTGTCCTTATTGAGGAGAGCAGCATGAGGCTTGTCTTTGGACATTTGAAAATTCTTCCCCTTCTTATTCTTATTGTGATAAGGCTTCTTGGATGATGAACTTTGAGGAGGCTTGGAGGGATTGGATCCAATGATTGGAGGCTTCTTCTCTTGATGACTACCCTTTTCCTTTTGCCTCTCATGATATCTTGTGTCTAATTCTAGAGTGACATCCATAAGTTCTTGAAGAGTATCAAAAGTTCCAGGGTGAGAAGCCAATTGGTCGAATAATCTTGATGCCAATCATCTTCTGTACACATGAATGTAAGCTCTTTCCCCCCAATCTCCAATTCTTGACATTAAGCTTCTGAAATCTGCTATGTACAAGGAAACATGACCACTTTCCTTCATCCTCAAATTGTCCAACTCTTGTTCAGCTTTCCTGACTTCATTGGGGTCACCAAACAGAGTGAATAATTGAGATTCAAACAATGGCCAATTATGGAGGAGGTAGGAAGGGTCTTCATTGGAAATATTTGAGAGGTAAGGTTCAATCCATTTGCCAGCTCTACCAGTAAGAAAAGAAGTTGAGTACAAAACCTTCTTCCTGTCAGAGAAGAAGTTCTCTGGATCATTATGGAAAATTAGTTGACAGGATTGGATAAATCCTCTCAACTTATGAGCTTGAGTACCATCAAAAGAATCAGGTGCCTTCATGGATGGAGTCTTGAAAGCAGGGGCTTTGGAATTGTCCCTGGGGGCAACTGCTTGAGTGAGTTGTCCCATGAATTGAGTCATCTGCTCCATCATCTTGAGGAGACTTGGATCAGTTTGAGAGACAAGAGGTTGACTAGAAAGGGCTAGATTAGAACCCTGAGGCACCTCTGGAGCATTTGCCAAGGCATCTGCCACTTCAGTTTCCCCAGAATCTTCCTCTTCCACAGACTCTTCCCCCTCTTCATCTTCAACTTCCCCTAATCTTTCTCTTGCACCTTCAGACATGCCAGGGTAGCCACCCAAAAGTCCAGAAAAGGATCTTGATCTTCTAGATTTCATTCCACCTCTTCTTGAGGGTGCTGCTCCTTCCGTTGGTGGTCCTCTGTCCAAGTTTGCACTCAGTTGATGAACTGATGGTGTGCGGTCAATAGTAGCCCCTGCTGTAGGAGTGAGAACAGCTGGAATTTTCTGGGATCTAGTATTCTTTGCTGGGGGGCTATGCTGGACTGGCATTATGAAATAAATGAAATAAAACTTGATGGTATTAAAGATAATCAAAACTTGGCCAAATCAATCACAATAAAATCTTGATGAATCTTGAGGAATCAATTCAAATCTTGAGGAATCAAATTCAATCAACAGTCAAATAAATTCAATCAATAAACAATCAATTCAATAAAATATCAATAATCTTGAGGAAATCAATATCCAATCAATATTCAATCAATAATCAATCAATAAGTGTCTTCAATATGAAATCAAGTCTTGAGGAATCAATCAATCAGTTCAAAATCTTCAGAAATCAATTCAATATCTTGATGAGTCAAATCAAATCAATAATCAAAATCAATTCTTGAGGATCAATCAATATCTTGAGAGTTCAAAAGTCAATCAATAATCAAAATGAAATCCTGAATCAATAACCCAAGCAACCAATGAATCCCAATGAATAATCCAATCAAATAACCAATCAATTACTCCTGAATAAGACCTGAATAAAACACTGAAGTGATGAAATGGTCAGCAATGATTAAGAAAGGAAAAAAGAATCAATTTTCATAAGAATGAAATGAATGAGATGAAAATTGATGAGAGAAAAAAAAAATTCATAGAAAATCATAAAAAATTATAAAATCATGAAAAGGTCATAATTGATGAATGAGAGGAAATGAATATAAATGAATGAAAAGAAAGAATCAAATATGAGTTAATTAATTTAATGTCACAGGGGCTCTTCGAAGGGAAGAGGGCCTGGCACTCAGTAAACTGGGACTCACTTATGGAGGGCTCAAAGATAAGATAAGATGAGACACACTTAAGAGTGTTAAAGATAAATTGCTAAAGAATAAATATAAGAAAAGCAGCAACAAAAGATAAGAGTAAAAGAATAGAAGAGCCAACCACAAACAAGTCCAAGTCCACTGTTTCAACCTGTCAGAATGGAAAGAGAAGGGTTAATAAGGATATGGCCACCCAACTCATACTGTACAGGCAAAGAGAGAAATGCAAAGACTAACTTAAGATTAAATAATTATAATACCCAAAATAAGGATAAGAATAATTATAAAATAATAAATGAACTAAATTCATTAACTGGGGAAAAGTCCCCAGGGGGGAGAAAGAGGGGCTGGTATATGTGAGAATCACCAGCCCTGATCCAGAGGAAGAATTTTCATGAGAATAATTGATGACTGAATTGAGTCTGGCCAATACAGGTCCTGTACAAGAGGTGTGGTGTATTTGAGTGATCATACAGTTCCATACTGGTGTATTGAAACTGTATTGGGTGAATCCAACCTGTACAGGTATTGACAGGCTGTATTGATGTACCAAGCTGTATGCATGTTTCAGAATGAAGATTTCTGAAACTGACTGCTGATGCAGATACTGGATTTGCTGATTTGAGGTGTTTGAGTGGGTGTATGAATGAATAACCTTACCCCTGATGGATGGTTGTTACAGTGACCATCTTTTGCCAAATATTTGCCAATAGTCGCCATTATCGTCTCCTATATTTTCTTCTTCCATGGTTTAGAACCATATCAATTCTGTAAGGTGTGGATATGAAACTTTGATTAAAAATCAAGTACTTTTCCTGTCCTCAAAATTTGTATAAGGTAAAAATCAATTAAAAATAGTAAAGAATATTATTTTTAAGAGAAAAACACACCAATTTTATTGTTTATAGCTTTATTAGTATAAAACAATAATATTATAAAAATTCATTGTTTTACCAACAACAAAATTTTATCCAAAAAATACTCTACAAGAGATATTTGAAGGCTACAAAAGAAATTTCTTCAAGAGCAATTTCAATTGGAATTAATTGAGCAAAGAACTGCAAGCAATTAATTAAAGAACAAAGTGTTTAAAAAGAATATTAAAGAGAAAACACGCCCAAAAGTGACCAGAGTGAATTTGGAAACAAAGTGACAAAGTTTACAGTGATGAAAGATGCTTTAATTCACTTTCGGGGTGGTTCAGGGGTAAAAATGATTATAAGAGTTACAAACAATGATTATAATGATTTTTTCACGTGGTTAAAAGGATTAAAATGATATAAGAAGGGTGGTTGGAATCTTTTATTGATTGGTCTAACAATGTTTAAACTAATTATAAAAGGAAAAGATTCTAACATGAAGAGGAAAGTGGGGCAAAGAAGATGTTCTTTTATAGCCATCAATTCTCTTACTCCAAAAGTAAAATTTACTCTTGTCAGTCGTGAAAAACAGTCTGACAACAGAAAAGCCAATTATGGCATCATTGAACCCTGGTTTAGACCAAAAAGGGCTGGTTTAAGCCATTTTTAGCCATTTTAAGCCATTTTAGACCCTTAAATCAGCCACTACTATAGCAATACCAGGCCTAGAGCCTTCCAAACACTTCAGAATGTGTGTCAGAGACGTAGAAACCAGTTAAAACTGTTTTCACTATGATTGTTTTCTCTTAAGGGTAGTTTTACCCTCTTGGCAACAGCTAACACTACCCCAGTTGGTATCAAAACCTCATCATCAATTGAGTCCACACACCCTGTAGCTCAAGTCCAGGCCAAAAGTGATGAACTTTTGCGTGAATTTTGACATCCCATGCCTGTCAGCAAGGATTCTGGGGGTCTAGCTCCCCCTTAGAGCTGAAGTTCCTTTTGCCCCCCAAATTTAATCTTTCCAATTTATTTTTCCTTTAATTCCTCATCATGTATTATACTTATAATTTACATATGTAATTCAATTGAATTGTACAGTACAATACAGTAGTAATTGACACCTCATATGTAAATCAAAGTTCACTTATGTAATACACACACACATTTTGACATTTCAATTGAATTCAATTGAAAATACTTCAATTTCTCATAACTTCTAAACTAAACACAACACCTCAATTTTAACACAAAAATTGATGGTTAACACCATATGTGGTGTGAATCAAATTCAAGTTTTGAGGATTTTCAACTTTTGTATTGAAAATACTAAGAACTTAATTTAAGCTTATTTAGAGTTGAGCTACAAGAATTTCACTCAGAGGTGACCCCATCTGATTTTTTATGAGGAATCCAATGGTGAAATAATTTTTATATGTTTATTTATTGGATAAAAAGTTATATTGATTTTTGTTTAACTTTTTTTCCAAATTTATTTATTTTTCCACAATTTTGTTAAAATTTCATTTTACTTAATTTTTTCAAGTATAAATGTAATTTTATACTTACAAAATTTAATGTATTTTTATTTTTAAATTGTAATTAATTTTTTATTTTTAATATAATTTTATAGTTATATTTTTTATTTTTATTTTAATAATATAAATAAATTTTTTTTATTTATATTAACATGTTATTTTTTGTATTTGTGGTGTTTTGGGTATATGAAATTACCTCTAAGGCTCACATTCCCTCCCCCTAAAAAAGAATATTACTTTGTAATATTGGTGTTTCTAGTGTGCCTGAATCTCCTGAGGAGTTTGGTAGCTTCTGGTATATTTTTTTCTTCTAACCATTCATCTTCACAAGTTGGGTCACTGTACCTAACAAGGTATTCCCTCACTTTCTTGGTTATTAATTCCCTTTCTTTAAGAACTTTGGTAATTTTCTTAGTACCAGATGTCTCAATAGGAGGTATAACTTGGGGAATCTTATTCCTCAAGGGAAATTTCTCAGCATCACTAGATTTATATGGCTTTATCAAGCTCACTGGAAATGTAGGATGCTTATTGCTAAGTTCTTCAGATAACTCTACTTCAACAGCATTTTCTCCATGGAGGGCCTTAATCACAAAAGGTCCTGCAAAGGAGTCTTTCAACTTTTTACATCCTTTGAGGTCATTGAAGTTAGTTGTGGATAAAAGAACTAGGTCCCCCACTATGGAATCTGGAGTTGCATGTGATTTATCCCATTTGTCTCTAGCATATGCAAAAGAGTCCTCCATGCACCTTACTGCATGCTTTCTAGCTTTGTCTAGCATTCCTTTGAAGCTAGCAGCTGTGGGATGTATTTAAATTAAGTCTTTCCTCAAGGAATCTTGGGGTAACTTGGGGTTCCATCCTTTTTCTAGAATAGCAGGAGTCTGATTGGTAGTGGCATGGATTGATGTTTTATATGCTAATTCTAGTGCTGGAAAAATAGTAAACCAATCATGGGTAAATCCATCACAATCTTGGAATTAAAGGCCATATGCACAAAATCTTCTCGCCATGTCCTCTAAGGTTTGGATCATCCTTTCAGCCAGGCCATCAGTTTGTGGGTGGTAGGCTGTAGAGAAAGACAGTTTAGTGCCAAATAATTGGTGAAGATTTGTCCATAGTGCTGAAGTGAATTTGGGATCTCTATCACTGATGATATTTGTAAATATCCCAGTCCATGACACTACTCTATTCCATATCAGATCAGCTGTATCCATGGCTGTATCATCCTTGTGACATGGTAAAAAGATTGGAGTTTTACTGAATCTGTCCACAATTACTAGGCAGGCATTATAGCTCCTATCACCTCCTGGTGGTAGGCCAGTTACCCAATCCATATGGACAATTTCCCAAGTTCTGTTTGGTTCTTGGATTTTTATCATATTTCCAAGTCTCTTGCCAGTGGATTTATTTGCCTTTTGGCATCTGTCACAGGTTTTGCAATACTCTGCAACATCTTTCTGCCACATTGGCCACCATATGCAGGTCTTTACTTTCTCTCTTGTTCTGTCTTCAGAAAGATGTCCTGAAAAGGGACTATCATGGCATTCTTTCAGTACAAGATTGATTAATGACCTGTCTACAACTGTCATGAAACATGTGTGCTTGGTTCTGTGGTAAATTATACCATCCAGTAGGTGAAATCTTCCTTCATCATAAGATTTTCTCCATACTTCATCCAAGGAATGTATTAGAGAGTTGTCTTTACAGTCTTTGTTAAGTAATTGGCATAAGATGCTACAATTCTTATCTTGAGTGTAACTACTTCTGACTTCTTCAAAGAAGGTGGTGTTCAAGTCTGTAACACTTATTCCTTCTATTGGGATTTGTGGTGAAGCTTCTTCTGGCACATAAGCAGGATTATCAATATTATTTGGTAATGGCCATCTGCTTAGTCCATCTGCATTCTTATGAATATTCCCATCCTTGTGAACAATAGTCATATTGCCTCTGTATTCTTGTATGGCTATTTGCCATCTGAGCATATGTCTGTTGGGTGTTTTCATGTTCAAAAGTGATTTGACAGCTGTACAATCTGTTATCACCTCAAAAACACATCCCTCTAAGAAGTAGTTCAATTTTTCCAAGGCCCAGACAAGGCATAGACATTCCATCTGACTTGCTCCATATCTGGCTTCAGTTGGTTTGATTTGCCTGGATATAAAACAGATGGGTCCTTCTACAGGTTTATCATTTATGATCTGAACTTGGTGAAGTGCAGCACCCAGTCCATCCCCTGATGCATCAATATACAGTTTGAAAGGCAATTTAAAGTCTGGCATCAGTAATAGTGGAGCATTGGTCAATGCTTCTCTTAGAGACTCAAAAGCTTTGACTCTGTCAACAGTCATTTCAAATACTGTGTCTTTGTCACACAATTTATAAAGTGGTCTTGCTATGGATGCAGAATCTTTAATGTGTTGCCTGTAATATCCTGCAAAACCTAAGAGTGACTGAATTTCTTTTTGTTCTGAGGCATGGGTCTTAGCAATACTGCTGCAACTTTGTTTTTGTCAATTCCAAGGGACAAACCAGATACAACATGTGCTACTGCTTTGAGTTCTTTAAATCCAAAATGGCATTTCTTCAAGGAAATCTTCATGTTGACTGATTTATTTTTGTCAAAACTCTGGACAATCTGTACATGTGCTCTTCCCAAGTCTTGGAACAGACAATAATGTCATCAATGTAAATGATTAACGATTCCTCTGAGAGTTCTTCAGGGAAAATTTCATACATCATTCTTTGGAAGTGTGCAGGTGCATTTTTAATACCAAAGGGCATCCTCAAGTATTCATACACTCCACAATGAACTATAATTTGCAAGTATTTTCTTGCTCTTGGTGTCACCACATTTTGATGGAATCCTTTAACGGCATCCATAGTGGTTATATACACTGCTTGAGATATTTGAGTAAGGGCAATTTGGATTATTGGAATTGGGTATCTGTCTGGAACAGTGTAAGTGTTCAGAGCTCTAAAGTCCCCAACCATTCTGGATTTTCCATTATGCCACGCCATTATGACTGGTGTAGTTATTTCTACTTCTTCATTGTGGCCTACTTTTTTTATTACACCAAGGTCCAGAAGTTCTTTGATATGAATTTCTAGAGCTTCTCTTGATTTTGGACTTGCTGGATAAGCAGGTCTTCTTAAGAGTGGTGGATAAGGTCTTTCAATGTTAAGAATGATGTCAACTTCATGACCAATAATTGCTCCTAGAGGTTCTTTGTCTGTAGCAAATGCTCCTTTGTGGTCATACAAAAGGGAAGAAAGTTCATTTTCTTGTTTATCAGTAAGATGAAGGCTTATTTCAGCCTCATTTAACTGTTCAGACTTGAATTTCTCTAACTCTAAGCTGACTGGTGATACTTTGTTTACTTTAATTTGTCTTTTAAATAGTAAAAAGGCAATTTTTTGGCGCTTATTGTCTCCAATAGTAAAGTATCTGTCTTTGTTATTATGTAAATCTATCTCATACATGATTAAAAAGTCATTTCCCACTATAAAATGGGCACTAGAGCAATTTTCCATAACAACAAATTCAACTGTGATTCTTAAATTCCCATTTATATGTGGGAATATGACATTGGTCTCAAAGATTCCTAATTCTTTCATTGGATTAATTTCACTGTTGAATTTTATACCATCAATTGGTAACAATTGGTATTCAAAATTTGGTACACAAGTCTTAAGAAAAGATTTTCCAACACAAGAGCAGAAGGCTCCTGGGTGAAGTAAAATTTTGGTGGGCTTGTTGTCAATCACCACTTCTGCTATACAGGAGTTACCAGCTGTATAAGCTTTTCCTCTGTTTGGTTTTGTCTTCATAAGTTGTGCATCTTGAGCTTTTGATAAATCAACTTGACCATTGCTCAATTGTGGCAAAGGGGAATAATATTCCATGATGTCATAAGTGGCATTGATATTTTCTATATCTTTTGAAGATTCATAAAATATGGATGACTTATCATCTGAATTGTCTTCAATTATGTCTTCTTTTTCAACATCTGGTTCCTTTTCAATGTCAATTTCATTGATTTTCCCCCTCTTTGGACATGTATCGGCTAAATGGGTGGTGCTTTGGCAAATATGGAACTTTCTGACTGTATCTGCAGATTTATACTTAATATTACTAGAATTTTCTTTGGGGTTTTTGTCCACAGAATCTTTCCAAGGTGTATTAAACCTTGTTTTGAGATTCACCCTACTAGAACCAATTTTGGTTCTGGTGGTTACTTATTCTAGTATGTTGATAATATCCTCTTCTGAAGATTGTTCAGTAGTCCTGCTTTTGACAGCATGCTCTAAGTCACCTCCACATTGTCTCAGAATTTTTCTATGGATCATAAATTCTGACATGTCAGGATATAATGCTGTTAGTCTGTCCTTTTGTTGGCAAAACCATGGTAAAGCTTTGTCTTTATCAGAATTAAATTTGGAAGATTCAAAGGCTGTTTCAACTTTAAACCTCCAAGCATCATTTGCCCATTTGGTGATGATTTGGGTTTTCCACCAAGTCCAACTCTGGTGTCCATGTGCTTGTCTTATTTTGATGTACCATCTGTCAGCTGATCTGGTAAACAAGGTGTTAAACCTGGCTGTTACCAATCTGTCTGGTAATTCAAAATCCTCTTTGATCATGTCAATACCTCTAATGAATTCCATATGGTCATACTCTCCTTCACCACTGAAGTGAGGCCATTCTTTAAGTTTTGGAACTTCTTTCAAGAGTGCTTGGCCCATTGATGGTTCCAAGTTATGAAAAGAAGTGGATAATTCATTTTTTAATTGTGAATTATCAGGATCCAATACTTGTGGATTTGGAATTCTTGTGCCCTCATTTTGATTTAGAGGTGTGGACATTCTTGGTAAGGTGTCCAGTATTTGTTCAATGTCATTCATTTTACTGTTGCTACACCTTTGGGAATTTCTGTATTCATGTTTGAAGCTTTGTATTAAATTTATTATTTCAATTTTATACATATCTTCCTTATGTTTCAGTTCTTGCCATAACTCTGTCTGTCTTGTATTATCAGCAGTGATTTGATTCAATTTCATTGATAATTTTGATACTTCTTCTTGTGAAGCATCAAAACCCTTTTTCAAGGCAATGGTATATGTCTTTACTTCAGTAAATGAATTTGAAATGTCATCAAGGACTTTCCTGTTATCTGTTTTGATAATATTTATGGCTTGTTTAATTCTTGTTTCAATTATGTCATCAATATTGAATTTAGAATATTTATCTGTTAATTCTTTAATAATGGCAGATTGTTCATTTCTTTTATTGCTAGAAGAATTGTCATTATTGGAATTTTTAATTGTTCTTAAAACTTTTTCAAAACACATAAGTGTTTCATTAATTTGGCACAGACTCAGGTTGTTTGATTTAATGTTGTTACAAATGGTTTCATTTTTATCAGAAAGATGTTTTTTCACATCATTTATAGCATCATACAACTCTGGGATGGAATCAAATATATCAGAAATCATTTCTGCAATCTTAATCTGGCTTCCTCCTTCTTCTGTAATTCCATCATGGTTCTGGCCATTTGAAATACATTTTCCATGGCATCCTGCTGAATCTTTGGGATTCTGTAGCCCTGGCTGTAAGGTTTTAGGGTTGGTTCCTTCCCTTTGCCCTTGTTTGGAATTTTTGGCTGTTTTTTCACGTTGGAATTGCTGGTGCTGGCCACTGGGGCTGTTTTTGGCACTGGTTTGGGTGGTGGAGGGTTGTTTTTCCTCCATTCTAGTGTCAAAAGCATCATGTTTTTCTTCTCCATCAATGGATGCCATACATTGAGCAATTTGCAAGTGTTGGGATGGCCCAGGAATTTTCTTACTGTCAGGTAAGAATTAATGCAATTCTTCCACAGATCTGCAAGGATCTGGTACTCCTTGAATTGAAGTGCATTTTTGTATGCACTGTGGCTGGCTTTGTATATGTCCACAGAGGCTTGTTGTGGCAGTGTCAGCTCTTTTTGAAGGTAAAATGGTGTTATCAGCTTCAGAATGACCCATTTTAGTTGTTTGGAAGTCATCAACTGACCCTTTTCCTTCTGTACCTGATTGGCCTCTGCCATAATCACATCTATTACCTTTTTGGGAGCTGCTTGAGGGGTTATAGCTGGCTCCTGACCTGGTTGAAGGCATAATTATGGTTAAAAAGGCTTAAAATAGTATTTTTACGTCAAAAAACTTACTATTGGCCAAATTCTTGCCTTTCTGAAGGGTATTACTTATATCCAAGTTAATCAATTCAAAGGATATTGGTTCAGGTTGGTTATTTTGAGTCACAACAACAGTACTATTATGATCAGAATTAACAGTACTAGCAGGGATAATGCTGGTTACTGTTGAGGCTGTTTCAATGTTTTCTTGTTTTACCATGTTGTCAGACACTAAAATTAATGAAAAAGCCAATTAATTAAGTAAAAAAAGGATATTTCAAAAAAGAAATAAAAATATAAGCCTCACTTATAATATGAAAAAAATTATTTTTTATGGGTTTTTTTGAATTATAAGTATTTTTTATATGTTTTTAAATTTTTCAATATAAGAAAAAAGATTTAAAAAGAGTAAAAAAATATTTCACAGGTAAAATATCACGGCTGGGCCCCCAAATGTAAGGTGTGGATATGAAACTTTGATTAAAAATCAAGTACTTTTCCTGTCCTCAAAATTTGTATAAGGTAAAAATCAATTAAAAATAGTAAGAAATATTATTTTTAAGAGAAAAACACGCCAATTTAATTTTTTATAACTTGATTAGTATAAAACAATAATATTATAAAAATTTATTGTTTTACCAACAATACAAATTTATCCAAAAAATACTCTACAAGAGATATTTGAAGGCTACAAAAGAAATTTCTTCAAGAGCAATTTCAATTGGAATTAATTGAGCAAAGAACTGCAAGCAATTAATTAAAGAACAAAGTGTTTAAAAAGAATATTAAAGAGAAAACATGCCCAAAAGTGACCAGAGTGAATTTGGAAACAAAGTGACAAAGTTTACAGTGATGAAAGATGCTTTAATTCACTTTTGGGGTGGTTCAGGGGTAAAAATGATTATAAAAGTTACAAAAAATGATTATAATGATTCTTTCACGTGGTTGAAAGGTTTAAAATGATATAAGAAAGGTGGTTGGAATCTTTTATTGATTGGTTTAACAATGTTTAAACTAATTATAAAAGGAAAAGATTCTAACATGAAGAGAAAAGTGGGGCAAAGAAGACATTCTTTTATAGCCATCAATTCTCTTATTCCAAAAGTAAAATTTACTCTTGTCAGTCGTGAAAAACAGTCTGACAACAGAAAATCCAATTATGGCATCATTGAACCCTGGTTTAGACCAAAAAGGGCTGGTTTAAGCCATTTTTAGCCATTTTAGACCCTTAAATCAGCCATTACTATAGAAATACCAGGCCTAGAGCCTTCAAAACACGTCAGAATGTGTGTCAGAGACGTAGAAACCAGTTAAAACTGTTTTTACTATGATGGTTTTCTCTTAAGGGTAGTTTTACCCTCTTGGCAACAGCTAAAACTACCCCAGTTGGTATCAAAACCTCATCATCAATTGAGTACACAGACCCTGTGAGTCAATTCCAGGCCAAAAGTGATGAACTTTTGCGTGAATTTTGACATCTCACGCCTGTCAGCAAGGATTTTGGGGGTCTAGCTCCCCCTCAGAGCTGAAGTTCCTTTTGCCCCCTAAATTTAATCTTTCCAATTTATTTTTCCTTTAATCCCTCATCATGTATTATACTTATAATTTACATATGTAATTCAATTGAATTGTACAGTACAATACAGTAGTAATTGACACCTAATATGTAAACCAAAAGTTCACTTATGTAATACACGCGCACATTTTGACATTTCAATTGAATTCAATTGAAAATACTTCAATTCCTCATGACTTCTAAACTAAACACAACACCTCAATTTTAACACAAAAATTTATGGTTAACACCACATGTGGTGTGAATTAAATTCAAGTTTTGAGGATTTTCAACTTTCTATTGAAAATACTAAAAACTTAATTTAAGCTTCTTTACAGTTGAGCTACAAGAATTTCACTCAGAGGTGACCCCACCTGATTTTTTATGAGGAATCCAATGGTGAAATAATTTTTATATGTTTATTTATTGGATAAAAAGTTACAATAATTTTTGTTTGCCTTTTTTTCCAAATTGATTTATTTTTTCACAATTTTGTTAAAATTTCATTTTACTTAATTTTTTCAAATATAAATGTAATTTTATACTTACAAAATTTAATGTATTTTTATTTTTAAATTGTAATTAATTTTTTATTTTTAATATAGTTCTATATTTATATCTTTTATTTTTATTTTAATAATATAAATAAATTTCTTTTATTTATATTAATATGTTATTTTTTGTATTTGTGGTCTTTTGGGTATATGAAATTACCTCTAAGGTTCACAAATTCTTAACTGTAAAAAAGCGGGAGGTTCCCGCATGTGAGCAATCCACTCCAGATTTGTGAAAGATGGCCTTTCCTATGGTCACACGCTATTAATCTTAGTCCTTAATTGAATTTTTTTAAATTGTTGGGACCCTTCACAAGCGTAAGGATTGGCCTCTGAGTGGTCGGGAGCCTGCATAGGCATAAGGATTGGTGTGTGAATTGTTGGTCACTTGCACAGGCGTAAGGATTGGTGTGTGAATTGTCGGGAGCCTGCACAGGCGTAAGAAATTTTCAGCATTGTTGGCAACCTTCACAAGTGTAAGGAATGGTGTGTGAATTGTCAGAAGCCTGTACAGGCGTAAGGAATTTTTAGCATTTTTGGGAGCCTTCACAAGTGTAAGGATTGGCATGTGAGTTTTTGGGAGCCTTCACAGGCATAAGGATTGGCGTGTGAGCTGTCGGGAACCTGCACAGGCATAAGGATTGGCGTGTGAATTCTTGGGATCCTGCACAGGCATCAGAATTTGTCAGCATTTTTGGCAACCTTCACAAGCGTAAGAATTGGCATGTGAATTGTTGGAAGCCTGTACAGGTGTAAGGAATTTTTACCATTTTGGGGAACCTTCACAAGCGTAAGGATTGGCGTGTGAATTCGCGGGAGCCTGCACAGGGGTAAGGATTGGCGTGTGAGCTGTTGGGAACCTGCACAGGCGTAGGGATTGGTGTGTGAAGCATTGGCAGCCCGCATAGGCGTCAGGAACCTTTAGCATTGTCAGAACCTGCACAGGCATAAGGATTTGTGTGTGAAGCATTGGCATCCTGGACAAGAGCAAAAAACCAGGACATATGTACCATGGCATGCCACCGTACATAATCCACTTCACCCCTTTTTCATGTGAGACACCCATCTCCCGCACTCGAAACCACCCAATCCTGGTGTCTATTGTCCTCTGCCTTACCCCACACACATGCAAATCTCCTCATTCTTTGAATTGGCATGAGATTGTATTACCATCCCTGATTTGATGGCCCTTTCTCTCGCCAATCTCATAATAGCCATAGCTTTTTTGGCACATTGTTTTTGCTAACCTGCTTGAGCATTGTGTGAACATACCCACTAGTGTCGTGCTTTCGTTGTCATGTGCTGCATAAGTATAATGAACAAATGTACTACTGGCCCACACTACCTGAATGAGCCCTTGACATGCGGATAGATCAATCCAAAAATGCTCATTTGAGAAAATGAATTTCCCCCCTGTACACCGCTTTGACGCATCTATTTGAATTCGGCCAGTCTACTTATCAGCTTGAAACCACCATCCCGAAGCATAAAGCAATGCATCCTTATCAACATGAGGTGTGTTTTTGAATCCAATCATGGTGAAAGTGAGTGCGGAAGCAAACTCGAATGCACCCTGATTTGCGGGCATATTGGCTTCATAGTTAACTTGATCAAAAGATGGAACCCCCAATGACTTGTAGAAATTTTCAATCTTCTCAAATAAATTATCCCCAACATATCATAAGTATTGACCTAGAATGCAACCCACTGAGCTAAGATTGGCACCTTGGTTCTGCCATTCATCTTTTGTGTTTTCAATTTTCCTGACACTTCCATACAGACCAAATTGTTCATTCTTCGTGCTGCATTTGCGCCACCCAATCGCAAACATAAATCCCTCCAGTAATGCTCCATTTGTTGCAATCGGGTTGGTGAATCTCTTTTTGCAAAATAAGAATTGTGATAATTCATCCCATTGATTGACCTTGACTTCACTCATTGTTGTGAATGGTCAGAATTTGACAAGGGCAATGAGTAATCCGGTTGAAGAGAAAATTGCCACACAGCCAAAGTGAATGCATTTGATCTGATTGACATCTAAAACCCTCTGAATTTCACTTGGGGTGATATGTTCTGATACTGGCATTGATATTTGTGCTGTTGGGCGAGAGGAGGAAAACAACCTATTCATTAGGGTCGTTTTGCTCTCATTTGTCTTTTGGGATCTCCCACTATTCCCCAGTGTTTGAGGGATCACTATGTGTTGAAGCACACAAGATATCAGATACTGCCAAGGAGCTTTCTTCGGCACACATCCTTTGACTTCCCTGTTGGAGCCCACATGACATTGGCACAATCTGAACCAACTAAAGCCAATGTTCTTCCGTGGGGCCCAATGAGGGTGCCACATAAATGTGGAAGCATATATATATATCTATATATATACATTGAGATTAAGCAAGCAACTCACACTTTCCTTCCTCAGCCCGACACTTTCTTGCGAGTTCCCTTTTATGCTCTTTTCCTTATTTCGTGAATGGCATGCTTGCAGCAGAAAATGAAATGAAACCAAATGATTACTGATTTATTAATATCACCTAAATTGAATTGTGGTCGATGAATCTTTTTTAATTGCTGCTAAAAAGAAAGATCACACCTGACCTTCGCAAATTCGCTATCTCAAATACCTGAACCTGTAAATTGCAGTGGAGAGTGCATTATTCAATTTGACATATTGATGTTCCCATGCAATCACTTTCCAATCCAATCATTTGGAATATTGCAAGCACATGCAAATGCAATATGCATCCTGCTGCGGATCGCTAGTTATCCTAGTCTTCTTGAAAGACACAGGAACATTCGGCCTATTATGGGCTGGTGGGAAGTGATAAACGTGACATCCCGCAATGCCCCCATGTGTGCTTCTTGCGCGCACAACTGCCTGACTCAGCTTGCGTCTTGTTGGAGTCTCTGCAATGATGTACGGAGGCATGCCGCTGTACAATTACTATTGATATTCAGAATGTGGCATCCGGGCAGTAGTAAGATAGGAAGTCATGATTATTAAATTCATGAATAACTTTGCAAAATTCAATTACAATCTATCTATTACAAAGCTAATCTAAAACAGGTCAATCCTGGTTGTGAGTTTAGCTGACCTGGGGACAGTCAAGGTGACCTCATCACTTGAACCAAGACCCTTCTTTGCCACCCAGGCATCACCAAAGTCTAATACTAAGCATTTTGCAAATTCAAATCTAAGAGGTACAGTGGGGTTAAAAGACTCTGATGAGAAGAAACTTTTATTCAGTAAATTACATATATACTTATTAGTACATAGTCACACTGGCTCCACTAGATTTTTACCCTCTGAAGGTTTTGCAGAAATGTCAATTAGTGATAAAGCCCCTTTAACTGAGCTTGTTCTCCAGTCATCTGAGCATACCATCAAACCACAAATCCCCGCCGCACAGAATGCTGCTAATATCGATAGCAAATTCAATTTATTCCAAGATTCTTGTGACACGTCAAAAGATCTTTGATGGCCGCATTTTTTTTGAGTTTGTGAGTTTGCCTTTGATGCCATTAACTTTGAACTTTGTATGTGCACGTACCATGTTGTACGCAATCATCAAATGGATAACTGTATCCATTAGATCCTCCAGGTTCTTTTGCGGCTTTGTGGATATCTCATTGTCAGCCACACCACCTTCATTGCTGAGCTGGGTTGCACGTTGCTTTGACTTACTCAAGCAGGAGGCAAGGTATTCAAATGCTCCCCGTTTGAGTCCAAGAGGATTGGTTGAATTTGATGTTGGTGCAACATATGGTTTGGGTGCAACCACATTGTATGTGACTAAACTAATGGATTCAAACATAACATTTGCCCAAAAATGTTTAACTGGATTGGCGGGGTAAAGAAGGCTCTGAACCATTTTGAAGAAGGAGTGTTCAGATTTTGGGAGATTCTCTGGAGGTTTAGCTGATTTCTTCATCCATTTGAGATTCCAAAGTTGTGATCAAAAAACGCTTCTGTTTCTGTTGGCTTAAAAAAATCTAACCCTGTATACTGCAATTTATATCACCAGTCAACAGCCAATAATCATGTATCATGCACAAAGATAAAACTCACCTGCTATCTCAAGGTCCTCCAGCCAGGCCAACATTTTAAGCTCTTGGTTACTGATCACCTTAATACCAACAGGCAGGAATGTATGAGCATCTTTTGTTGGTAAATTGTCCCATTGATTTTTGCAAATATTATTGATATTATCAAGCCCCCTTTTCCATGATTGTTGAGTAATATTGGAATGATAATTCAAAATGCCTGCAAACTCTTCCATCCGGGATAAAAATATTCCTTGAAAATTAGCAGACAATGACACTTCGGGCTCAGGGTCAGGAATTATATCAGTGATATCTTGTCCCATTGTATCATGTTTAATTGTTTCCCTTTCTTGAAAGGCTTGAATATTCCGAGGAGAGGTGGGAGGGGTTTCATGGGGTATCGGGGGGCTTTCAGTATGTGGAGCTTCATCATGGATTGTTTCATTGAGTATGGGGGGGTTCAGTATGCGGAGGTTGATTATCAATATGGTCCCCTTCAACATTGATCATTTCATCACCTTGATCCCAAGAATCCTTTGCGGCTTCAAAGGTATGGCGTTTTTTATTTGTTTTTTTGGTCGCATGTATATTTGGTCTTTTTCCTAATCCTTTGCCTGGAAATCCAATTATGACTCGAGATCCTTCAGGTAAAGATTCTCCCACCTCCACACCTGCCCATATATCTTAAGCAGCTATTTTTATCAATTTTGTTTGGAATTAGTAATGCACTTAGGGTTCAGATCCATTTTGAGCAGGCTCATGGCTTCAGCAATCTTTTGACGCACATAATCAGGAATTTTACTATCATTTTGAATCTTTTCAAGCCTTTGGATTGTTTGAGCAATGTTGGAGACAAATTGTTCCTTGGATATAATTTCCACCTCCCCACTGAAAATTAAATCATCTTGCCCATCATCTTCTGTCGGTGCACAAGGTTCAACAGTCTTTTCCTTCTCATAACTTTTCAACATCGGTTTCTGAGAGCTTGGAGGCTGACCTGAAATAAAGGCTATGACACAATATCAGGTTTTGAGAGATTATAAATATTAAAGATGCATGCATACTCACATTCTGGAAGAACTGGTGGATCTTGATTATCTTCATGTGACTGGCTCTCTACTTCAACACCTAATTCACGACTACTTGCCATATCAGAGATTTCACTTCCACTCTCTGGGGCTGAAGTTGGTCATTCATTGAATTCAGTTGAATTTCCTGGGGTTTGGGCCATAGCGGAGGAAGTTTATTAAGCAAATAGAAGGTGACAAGTTGATTGATAACTTGTTTGAAAATTTTTGAATAAAAAGATCCAAATTGAAGAAAAAAGGTGCAAGTCAAATAATCACATTTGCAAAATGCGATTTGTTGGGAAATTGAAGGAGGCAATGTTTTGCAAATTATTTCATATCATGCAAATGAAATCACTCCCCTGTGAGACATTGAATAAAGCTGACTAGTGAGAAACCTACTAAAGTCAACTTTTGAACTATTCAACGCTCATGAGGTAAGGACTAAGCAAAGTGTTCCATTTGAATGATATGAAATAAAATGGTTTTGTCAGCGAAACAGGAGACACAATTCTTGTCTTAAATAGTCCACTTCTTAGGTTTTAATTTGTGAGTCTCATGATTTAAACCCTAACCACAACATTGTGAATATACTGACCAATTTCCCCTTAGGTCCTGTTGCAGAGAAGGCACCTCAGCATATTTTGGCAATTGTGTTCATTGTGTACGCCAACAAGCCACCATACACTATGGATGTAGTACGGAAGCATAAGGATAAGTCGTGTTGGGAGCATGTGGGAGGCACTCCGCGAGCGTAAGGATAAGTGGTGTTGGGAGCATGTCGGGAGGGTACTACACAAGCGTAAGAATAAGTGGTGTCGGGAGCATGTCGGGAGGGCACTACACAAGTGTAAAGCTAAGTCGTGTCGAGAGCATGTTGGGAGGAACTCTGCGAGCGTAAGGATAAGTGGTGTTGGGAGCATGTCGGGAGGGCACTACACAAGCGTAAAGCTAAGTCGTGTCGAGAGCATGTTGGGAGGCACCCCGCGAGCGTAAGGATAAGTGGTGTTGGGAGCATGTAAGGAGGGCACTACACAAGCGTAAGGATAAGTGGTGGTGGGAGCATGTTGGGAGGGCACACCGCAAGCATAAGGATAAGTGGTGTCGGGAGCATGTTGGGAGTGCACTCCGCAAGCGTAAGGATAAGTGGTGTCGGGAGTGCACTCCGCAAGCGTAAGTATGGTATGCAGTGTCAGGAGGATGTTGGGAGGGCACTACACAAGCATAAGGATTAGTGGTGTCGGGAGCATGTCTGGAGGGCACTACACAAGCATAAGGATAAGTGGTGTCGGGAGCATGTCAGGAGGGCACTCCGCAAGCATAAGGATAAGTGGTGTTGGGAGCATGTCGGGAGTGCACTCCGCGAGCATAAGGATAAGTGGTGTTGGGAGCATGTCAGGAGGGCACGCTGCGAGCATAAGAATGGTAAGCAGTGTCAGGAGGATGTCGGGAGGGCACTACACAAGCATAAGGATAAGTGGTGTCAGGAGCATGTTGGGAGTGCACTCCGTGAGCGTAAGTATGGTAAGCAGTGTCGGAAGGATGTCGGGAGGGCACTACACAAGCATAAGGATAAGTGGTGTCGGGAGCATGTCGGGAGGGCACTACACAAGCATAAGGATAAGTGTTTTCGGGAGGGCACTACACAAGCGTAAGGATAAGTGGTGTCGGGAGCATGTCGGGAATGCACCACGTGAGCTTAAAGATGGTAAGGGCAGGGTGTGAAAGCGTAAGGAGTGGTGAGGATAGAGATGGGGGGGCAGTGTCGGAGTCTCATCTGGAGGGCGGTGCGGGCGCATAAGCATGCGAAGCGTTAGGGCGGATTAGGTGGGGATGCAGAAGCCAATGAGGTGAAATTACCCAAACATTGCTAATAGTGTTGAAATGGGTTTGGGCTTTGAGTGACATTCTCATGTGACACATGTGATGATTGACATTGTCTTGACACTGACGTGACGTTACCCACTAAATCCAGTGACTATAAAGTGACACTAACCCAACTGAAGCAAGATTTTATACTGACTGCGGTGTGATGTGAAGTCAATTGCAAAGATTGACGCAAGATTTGCCCTGGTCTATGCATTTGGCAGCTGTGTCACAAGCCCTCTTCCACATATCATAGTAGTCTTTGGCTGTGGGTTGGATGGTTAGAAGATTTTTGTTTAAGTGATCCACAGGAAACAGGGGATTCCACCCGTTCTCTACCACTGCAGGTCTTTTTCCTGTTGTAGAGTGCTGACTTTTATTATAAGCCAGCTGCACAGCAGGTAGAAGGGTAACCCAGTCATGGGTGTATTCCATGCCATAGGCGCAGAACCTTCTAAGGATGTCTTTCATAGTCTGGATCATCCTCTCAGCTAGGCCATCTGTTTGGGGGTGGTAAGCTGCAGAAAAAGCAAGCTTGGTGCCAAGCATGTCATAAAAGTTTGTCCAAAATTCAGATGTGAATTTTGGGTCCCTATCACTAATGATTATTTTTGGGACTCCACAGGTAGATATGATGTTATTCCAAAATAACAGAGCAGTATCCATGGCTGTGTCCTCTTTGTGGCATGGTAGACACCTCATGCTCTTGCTGAACCTATCAAATATTATCAAGCAGGCATTGTAGTTTTCTTTGCCACCTGGGACAAGTCATGTAACCCAGTCCATGTTGATGGTCTCCCATTGGTGTTTGAGTTCTTCTATATGCTGAAGTAATCCATACTTCTTCCCATGTGTCCTATTTGCCTTTTGGCATCTTTAACAAGTCTTGATGTATTCTCCCAACTCTTGTTCCCACTTGGGCCACCAAGCTGTGCTTGCTACCCTCTCCTTGGTCCTGTCTTCACTCATCTGTCCCATATAGGGGCAATCATGGAATTCCTGCAGGATCAGGGAGATGTGGTCCCTGTCTACCACTGTGAGTGCACTTGTGTGTTTTTCTCTGTGGTAGAGCAGGCCATCTATAAGGAAAAACCTGTTGTCCTTATAGGCCCTAAACCAGGGTTCTTCCAGCTGGGATTCCAGTTCTGGACGCCTATACTTTTGTTGAAGGAGTTGTAGTAATATGCCACACTGTTTGTGCTTGGCATAAGACTTCAGTACTGCACTGAAAAATTCATTGTGTAGTTCTGAGGAGCTTATTCCCAGTATGGGAGTTTCATTCCTTCTGAATCAGTGTTCCCACTGTCAGGGTACCACTTTCTGGTTCCCATTCAGAAAATCTAAAGTTCTTCTTCCTATTTAATTCCATAAAATGGATAGGGATTTGGGATGCAACTTCAGGGTCATAAGCTGCATTGCTTTTGACATTGTCCGGTGGCCATCTGCATTGGTATGACTTTTACCTTCTTTGTATATTATGGTCATATTCCCTCTATACTCCTGGATGGCTCTTTGCCATCTCAGCATGTGTCTATTTGTAGTCTTCATGTTTAGTAAAAACTTCAAGGCTGTGCAATCTGTGTAGACTTCAAAGACTGCACCCTCCAGATAATAATGGAGTTTTTCTAGAGCCCAGACTAGAGATAGACATTCAGCCTGGGTAGCCCCATACCTGGCTTCTGAATCTTTCAGCTGCCTTGAGATGTAGCAAATTACTCCTTCTCTTGGTTCACCATCCACAATTTGTCTTTGGTGAAGGGCTGCGCCTAGGCCTTGACTGCATGCTGCATCTATATATAACTTGAATGGTAGTTCAAAGTCAGGTAACATTGGCACAGGTGCATTTGTGAGTTCATATTTGATCCTCTCATATGCATCCCTCCTTTCCTTGGTTATTTCAAAAACTACATCTTTTGAACATAACTTGTATAAACTACTAGTTATGTGTGCAAAGTTTTTGATGTGGTTTCTATAGTAGCTAGCAAACCCAAGAAAGGATTGCATCTCTTTGATGCTTTTTGGTACTGGCTTTTTCAGTACTGCTGCTACTTTATTCTGCTCTATTGCCAGACTAAGACCTGAGACTTTATGTCCTAGAGCTAGTAACTCTTGTTGGCCAAAATTGCATTTTTTAAGTGAAATTTTGAGATTTGTGGGTGTGCATTTACTTAGTACTCTGTCTATGTATTGCACGTGGTCCTCCCATGTCTCTGAGTATATAATGATATCATCAATATATACCACCATCCAGCCTTCCAATATTTCTTCCTGAAATATTGTGTCCATCATCCTTTGGAAATGGGGTGGTGCATTTTTGATGCCAAATCGCATCCCGGTATACTCATATATGCTCATATGGCATATTATTCTGAGTAATTTCATTGAGTTTGTTTTAACTCCATTTTGGTGGAAGCCTTTCATACAATCCATTTTGGTTACGTATTTGGCTTTTGCCAATTTATCCAAGGCATGGGGTATCCTTGGTATAGGGTACCTGTCTGCTTTTTTGTAGTTGTTCAGAGCTCTGAAGTCTCCACACAGTCTAGACTTGTCATCATGCCAGGTGATTAGGACAGGGGTGGTGATTTCCACTATTTCATTATGTCCAATCTTCCTGATGACTACCATATCCAGGAGTTCATTGATATTTTTCTCAATTTCTTTCCTGGTTTCCAGGCTTGATGGATAAGGAGGTCTCCTAAGCATGGGTAGATAAGGCCTTTGATCTTCCCTAATGGTTCTTCACCAATGGAAATTGCTGGTCTGTTCTTTCTCAGCATCTTCAGTAAACTTAGTTTTTGTTTACTGGTGAGGGTAGTGCTGAACTGTCCCTCTCTGAATTCCTTCAGAAGCTCTTCTAGTGGTTCCTGAGAAGATATCTGGTATATATCAAGTGAGAATTTCTTTTCCTTGTTAGTACCAATGGCGATGTGCCTATTTTTACTGTTGTACATGTCTATGCCATACATCCTCTGGTAATCTGTTCCCAATAAAAACCCTTGGATGTGGGAATCATTAAGCACTACAAAATCTGGGTTGAGTCTGATATTACCCTTCCTGTGGGGTATAATTATCTCTTTGATAATTGTCCCAATGGAAGTCATCTTCCCTGATGCACTTTTAAAGTTCTTTGCCTTAGTGGGAAAGAGTTGTTTTTCCCTGTTTGGGAAGTGGGTATCCAGATAGTTTCTGGCCACTATGGAGCAGTGTGCCCACTATCAATGATCAGTGGATGTTGAGCATTGTCAATGCAAACAGTCATTTTTGTGGCTGTCCCATGTATATATTCCATTCCTTTGGTTGGTGTAACCAGGAATGTTTGTGAATCTTTTGTATGTTTGCACAAGTGCTTATTAGCAGTGTCCTGTGGCATGCCTGCTTCCAACTGTATGTCCTGAATTTCTAGTGTGGTTTCCTCTTGGTATTCCACTAGGAATTCCTCCCTTGGGTCTTGATCATCATCAGACGGTTCTCTGATGGTATCACCCATGGAGTCTGATTCAGAATCCCCTGTTGGAGGTTCTTCCTCAGGGACTTTCTCTATGGCATAGACTTTTTTCTTTGCCTTTGGACAGTTGTTGGAACAGTGGTCTGTTGAACCACAATTATGACAAGAATTCCTCTTCTTTGCCACTTCTGTCACTCTTTCTTTAGGTTTGTCTTTAAACTCTATCCTGAAAGGTTGTTATTGTTTGAAACCACTGCTCTTATATGGGGTGAATTTCCCTATATTAGTCCTTTTCCTTATGTCTTTTAAGGTGTTGGCAATGTCATCTAGAGTGCAATTTTGGTTGCATCTGCATGTTACTGCATGCTCTATTTCTCCTGGCAATTGTGTCAGAAGTTTGTGATTCCTAATTTGGATGTTCATCTGAGGATTAACGGCTTTAAGTATTTTAGACTGTCTAAGACACCCCTCATATGGATCTTTTTCCACAGAGTATTTGTCATTTTCAAATGACATGGTCTTTTGCCATATCCAAGTTCCATTACTGTACTTTTGGATGATTTGACTCTTCCACCATGGCCAGTTCCTTCTGCCATGGATTTCTCTCATTTCTGTGTACCATATACTGGCATGACCTTTAAATGCAGTATTCAATCTAGCAGTGATCCAGTAGTATGGTATGATTGGTACATCAATGAAGAGTCCATCAATATAATCTATGAGTTCCATATGATCATATTCTCCTGATCTGGAGAATTTGGGCCAGCTTGAGGCCTCAGGAAGCTGTTTCAAGGCTTCCTTCTCGAAATAAGACATTCCATCTCCATCCTTGCATTGTGATGGAGATCGTGCCTTATTCATCAATATGGCATCTGGTTTGATGTCATCTGGTTGATATGGATTCTCCATAACTTGGCCTTGTGGTTGGGGCTTCAAGTTATGGTAGGCATTAAACAATTTGTTTATGTCTTGGTCCAGACAATCGCTGTCCCTTTTGCTGTGGTGTTTTTCTTCAAAGACTGTATTCAGTCTTTTGTTGGTTTCCTCAGAGGCCTTTGTCAGTTGAGCATATCCTTCTTGAAGATTCTTAACTATCTGTTCCAAGGAGGCTTGAGTTTTTCTCATCCTCTCTTTCCCAGCTTCAATTTCTGAAAACTGCTTTGCAGATTGCTCAGAATATTGGGACATTTGTAACCACAGTGTATCACTGTTGATGTTACTCTCAGATGTGACAAGGTTATGTTCAGTCTGAGTGGGGGTAATGTTTCTATTACTAGTACTACTGATTCTAGAGTGGTTTACAACTACTTCTGGTTCTTGTGCACTTCTTTTACCAAATCCAACATCTTCTGAATCATAGGGTATGACTCTTTCCTCCTCTGGTTGAAGGAGGTTTTGTTCTTGCCCTTGTTTCCTTGTCTTCTCCTGGAAACATCCTGTAATTGTGAAGAATGGTGACTCTTGGCCACTGATATGCTGGTTTCTGAATGGTGTGAAGCCACTGGAGAGCTGATTTGGCGTGCTCCTTGTGAGCCTGAAGGAATCTGAGTAGGCCCTGTCTGGGTTAACTATTCTTCTATAGCTTGGATAGTGGCTTGATTCTCCCTTATTCTATGTGCCCTTGCCTCCAGGAGTCTGAACTGCCTGGTAGGGTTCCAACCTTTGGTGATTACCATCAGGTCTTTGAAGTCTATCTCTTTGAGACAGATCTTCTGGCAGCTTGCTCCAAGTTCTACCCAGTGACTTTCCATGTTGAACCTTTTGTTGTCCATGCTCCATTGAAATAAATCTTTGAGGAGTTGGTTGAGCTGAAGAACTTGATCCATATCCTTCCAGTCCTCTGGTTTGAGGTTCCTGTTGAATTGAAGTGTGAATGGAAAGGTTGATATTATCTCCCTCATTGTTTTGCCATCCACCACTGTGTCCAAGGTGTCCTCTTCCAGGTTTTCTGGTTCTGGACAAGCCTTCTCTGTTCTCTGGCTGGTTCCTTTGGAAGCCAAGGTCTCTGAGGTATACAGGTGACATATCAGTGTTTGGAAGCAGTCAAAAACTTTATGCGCTTAGGTTATTTACCTTTGACTGTCCCTTGTAAAAATTTGTTGTCTGCTGATTTGGGCAATTTACCTTTGGAGGTTACAACTGGGTTAATAATTGTAATTTTTCCTGTACAAGTGGTTAAGGTTGGTTTACCTTGTATTGAAGCAGAGTTTCCTGGTTTTATACTCCTCTGAGTGGCTATTGGTGTCCACTTTTTGGCTGTAAAGAGGCCTTCACTAAGTCTTTTTCCTTTGCCCTTGCTGCCCTCTGGCTCTGAGGGTGTCACTGGTGTTTTGGCCTGTGACTGGGTCCCAAGTGGTATGAAATTTTCTTCCACTGAATCAAACAGGAAAAGAGGGCTTATGTCAGTTAAGACTTCTTAAAAGGCTGGTTTTGCACATCTAAGAATGGCCTCTGGGCTTGTATATTACTACAATATGCCCTTGTATGATGACAGTGTCACTGAATTTACAATTCCCTGTCAAAAATACAGTTTATTGATATGTGGTATACTGTTTGTATACCAATATCTTACAGAATACTTGTAGTTAGCAAGTATAATCTGTCAAAGATGGTGTATTACAAGGCAATTGAGTTAACAATGTGCCCAAACATGCCTCAACTGTTGGTTTATCAGTATGAGCTGTCTTGATTCAATCAAGAATTAAGACTGTATTAGTGGCTTAAAAGTGCTTTTATATGCAAAACACGCCAAGAATACTGGTCTTGTGGTTATTAGCCATGTGACAGATACTCTTATGAAAATATGAGTATTTTAAATAAAAGAAAAAAATATAAAATATATTTTTATGAAGAAATGACACCTAAAAAGGTAAAACAAGTGTCAATAAATGATAAAAAGAGAAAAACTTACTTGTAATGAGTCCAAAAAGGTTTTAAAACAAGGCCAGGCCCCCAAAATGTCAGGATGAAACTATGACAAAGATGTAATTAGGCTAATTACAACTTTGACTTTGTTTGTGACATGGTAACAATGATTTTAAAAAAGGTGTATAAAGTTTTAAGATGGTTTAAAATGGAATTAAAGGTCTTTACTATACTGGGTATAGTGGTGGTGAGCGCTATTGAAAGCCCTGGGTGCAGCTTTATCTGTTGGGTTACAATAATAAAAGACTAAAATAATTAAAGATTATAATTATACCTGATTATTCAACAAAGAGTAAAACTGTTTTTGACAGTTTACTACATAGTTTATTTAAGAGAAGGATGAGGAGACAATTCTGGCTGTGAAAAAGCCTCCTTTTATCCTGAAATGGGGTGGAAAGGGTGCTAGACCTTTCCACGTGGAGGAAGTGAAGATTTTTCACTCTCTAGGACTGGCTTGTGGTTTGAAAACAGCCTGTATAGCCTGTATTTGGCCCAGATGTGGTTTTGAAACCACATCTGGGCAGTTTTTACGAATACAGGGTGAAAACTTTCATCTGGGGACCTCACAGCCTGATTCTAACGTGTATGATGCATAGAATGCTGTACAGAAACTGTATGGGACCCCATTATTGACTTACTTATGAGGTATTGAAGTATTAACATTCTTCTTTGTCTGTTTGACACCTCATAATCAGAGTACAACTGTATCCTGTCATAATACAGCTGTATTGGTCGTATTGTGGGATTATAGCTTTCAAATGGCCATACCTCTGTCAGTTTTTGAGATATCATGCTCAAGGTTGGTTAATTGGATAGCCCTGTATGGGCTCTACAAAATGATACCCAATTTGGTATCGTTATCATTAAATATGACAAAGCTATCCCATGTACAAGTTTTTTTGTAAATAGGCGTGGTTTGGGCAAAAAGCTGTATTGAGCTTGTTTGCCTCATAACTCCTGTTATAGTTGAGATATAAAGAAGTGGATGGCACCTTAAGATAGCCCTGATTGTGCTCTTTCCAAAAAGACCCCACTTCAAGTATCCCACACTAAAACTGTAGAAGTTAGATGAGAGGTGAATGCTTTGTTCACCCTTATTTGGCCTGAAATTGACCATAACTCCAGTAATATAGGTGCTAGCTCAGTTTGGCTGGTACCATTGGATAGCCCTGGCTTAGAGCTTCATTTTGAGTACCCATTTGATGGGGTTAAGCCTCTTCTTCTAGATTCTAGATGCGAGGTGAAAATTAAGGTTTATGCTCAGCAATAGCTTTGAGCAGGAATAACTTTGTTATTTCTTTTCCTATGGTGATGGGACTTATATTTTCAGAAAGAGATGAGTTTCCTCTTTTGTTTGATACCTTTTGAGCTGATTTGGCTCAGCTCCATGTTTTGGTGGTATCTTGGCTATACCATTGGTTTATGGTATTTTGGCTGTCATGCTTGTGCTCTGGTTTTGAGTCACAGGCTGACACTGAAGCTGTCAACAACTTGATGCTACTCTCTAATATCATTCTTACTTCATCAAGGTGCAAATTTTCTCCTTATGCCTGATGCACTGGGAACTCACCCAAAATCAAGGAGCTTTGGATTTTTGGGTTTCAGGCTGTAGTTTGTATCCATCAGAGTCTCATAGATTGGAAGCTAGGGGAGTCTGGATGCCATTATATATTTCTTGGGTACAAGAATGACATGTCAGCTTAGTCTGTTCTTTGGATCATGGATAGTAAGATACTTGTTTCAAAGCATGTTCTTTTTGAAGGAAATTGCTTTCCTTTTCTATCTAATCATCAGGTAAACAACTCTCCCCTAATCGTACCGTCCACCTTTTAATTCAAAGAAGGTCTGGTAGATGAAGTCCAGCCTTCCTCTGATTATTGTCTTCCAGGGGCTCAAGAAGCAGTCAATGAACTATTTCCCCCTGATAGCTTGTAAAGTGTAGATATAAAACTTTGATAAAATATCAAGTACTTTTCCTGTCCCCAAAATTTGTATAAGGTAAAATTATTTCAAAATAGTAATAAATAAGAGTTTTAAAAGAAAACACACCAATTTCATTGTTTTTAAATTTGTCAGTATATAACAATCATATAATAAAAATTTATTGTTTTACCAACAATACTCTACAAGAGATATTGAAGGCTACAAAAGAAATTTGTTCAAGAGCAATTTCAATTGGAATTAATTGAGAAACAAACTGCAAGAAATTAATTAAAAAACAAAGTCTTTAAAAAGATATTTCAGAATAAAACACGCCCAAAAGTGACCAGAGTGAATTTGGAAACAAAGTGACAAAGTTAACAGTGATGAAAGATGGTTTAATTCACTTTTGGGGTGGTTCGGAAGTAAAAATAATTATAAGAGTTACAAACTATAATTATAATAACTTTCTCACGTGGTTAAAAGGTTTAAAATGATATTAAAAGGGTGGTTGGAATCTTCTATGTATTGGTTTAACAGTGTTTAAACTAATTATAAAAAGAAAAGATTCTAACATGAAGAGAAAAGTGGGGCAAAGATGACATTCTTTTATAGCCATCAATTTTCTTACACCAAAAGTAAAATTTGCTCTTGTCAGTCGTGGAAAACACTCTGACGAAAGAAAAGCCAATTATGGCATCATTAAATGTTGGTTTAGCACAAAAAAGGGCTGGTTTTAGGCATTTTAGACCCTTAAATCAGCCATTACTATAGTAATACCTGGGCTAGAGCCTTCAAAACACATCAGAATGAGTGTGAGAGACCTAGAAACCAGTTCAAACTGTTTTCATAAGATTGTTTTATCTTAAGGGTAGTTTTACCCTTGTGGAAACAGTCAAACCTACCCTGGTTGGTATCAAAACCTCATCATCAATTGAGTCACAGACTGTGTGACTTGATTCCAGGCCAAAAGTGATGAACTTTTGCATGGAATTTGACATCTTATGCCTGTCAGCAAGGATTTTGGGGGTCTGGCTCCCCTCTAAAGCTAGAGTTCCTTGCCCCCCAAATTTAATCTTTCCAATTTATTTTTTCCTTTAATTCCTCATCATGTATCATACTTACAGTTTACATATGTAATTTAATTGAGTTTTACAGTACACTACTGTAATTTTTGACACCTCATACATAAATCAAAGTTCACTCATGTAATACATGCGCACATTTTGACAATTTAATTGAATTCAATTGGAAGTACTTCAATTCCTCATAACTTCTAAAATATACACAACACCTCAATTTTACCACAAAAATTGATGATTAAAACTACATTTGATGTGAATTAAACTGAGGTTTTGAGGATTTTCAAGTTCTATACAGAAAATACAAAAAACTTAATTTAAGCTTATTTAGAGTTGAGTTACAAAAGTTTCACTCAGAGGTGACCCCACCTAATTTTTTATAAGGAATCCAATGGTGAAATAAATTTTATATGTTTATTTGATAGATAAAAGTTTATGATAAATTTTATTTAATTTTTTTCCAAAATTATTTGATTTAGGGTAATTTTGTTGAAAATTCATTTTTACTTAATTTTTTCAAGTAAAAATGTGTTTTTACAATTTTCAAATTTAATGTAATTTTATTTCTAAATTATAATTGAATTTTTTATTTTGTATATAAATTCATATTTATATTGTGACTTTTAATTTTAATAATATAAATAAATTTCTTTTATTTATGTTTGTATTTTAATTTTTTGTTTGTGGTCTTTTGGGTATACAAAAATAGCTCTAAGGCTCACATTCCCTCCCCTAAAAAAAGAATATTACTTTTTAATATTGTTATTTCTAGTATTTCTGAATCTTCTGAGAAGTTTGGTAGCTTCAGGTATGTCCTTTTCTTTTAAACCATCACAGGGGCTCTTGGACAGAAGAACAAGAGTGGCCTGGCACTCAGCAATCAGGGAACTCATTTGGAAGATTCCAAAAGAATAAAGAAAATAAAATAAAAGAATAAATTTCTCCAAGAAGGATGCAAGTACAAAGATGAGATGCAATGAGAGAAATGAGAAGCCAAATGGCCAAAGAGCCAACCAAGTAAGTCCTTAATCACTGTTTCAACCTGCCAAAATGAACAATGGAATTAGTAAGGATATGACCACCAAATATCCATTGACAGCAAAAGAAAAAATAATTGAAAAGGGCTAAATGACTGACTTGATAATATCAGTATTCACTTAACAAAATGGTAAGATAAATAAAGATAAAATAAAATCAAAATATATTAATTAACTGGGGGAAGAACCACCCAGGGTCAAAGGAGGGTGGTACATGTGAAAGCTTGAGTGCTTGACTCCTTCAGGCTAGCAGTGGTCCTGTATTGAATACTGGAAGCTGTATTGATTGTCTGATGGAGTGTATACCTTGCGAGATTGGGAAATGAACTGTGTTGAATGATTTTCCCATGATGTATGATTGAAATACAGACCTTGGTGAATCCAGACTGTATTGAAATGAATGTGGTTGCCAAGCTGGACTGATGGAGCATTGATACTTTACAATTTGTTTTGGAACTGTCTCTTGAATATCCTTTGAGAATGAAAAGCAAGTATTCCCTTGGAGGAATACTGTGAGTGAGAATAACCATTGATTGCTTGATGGCGTCATTGGTATTTGAGATTATGACAATTGCCCTTGAGCCTTGATGAATCCTCTGGAAGGTGTGCCTTAATGACCTGTTGAAAAGCTGAAATAACCATTTGAAATTGGCGCCATTTGGATTGCTTCTGAAAAAAGATGCATAATGGTGTATAACACCATATATGGCGCTTTTGGTTACTGGAGGTGGAATGTGGCCAAAGGTCTTTTGGAATGATACCAGGAGGATAAGAGTGAAACTTGGGTTTTGGAGGCTTCAGAGGTGATAAATTGTCTTTTGGGGTATTCGGCTAAATACAGCTAATACAGCTTAAACACTGTATTTGCACAAAGTGCGCAAAAATGTGCAAAAGTGCGCAAAATGCGCAAAAGTGGCAATTAAGCCCCAAAAGGCCTGATATGGCCTTTTGGGCATATTTCACATAATACATGAGAAATGTGGCCTAGATGGTTTAATACAGCTAAATGCGCAAAAGTGCGCAAAATGTATTTAAAGCTTAAAAAAGCCAAATACAGGCTTTTGAGCTGTATTTTCCCTGTTGTATGGAAAATAACCAAGATCCCCAAAAGTAGGGAGACAGCATAGAATGGATTGATGATGGTGAAGGGGCCAGGTTGGCCCCAGATGATAAAATGACCATTAAGGCCATATGTCAGGATGAGTCTATGTTGAAGTGGTAATAAAGCTATTTACAACTAAAACTATGATTGTGACACGTGGAAAATAGTTTAAAAAGGATTTATAAGGGTTGAAGTGGATTTAATATAAAATATAAGGGCTTTACTATAATGGATATAGTGGTGGTGAGCGCTGTTGAAAGCCCTGGGTGCAGCTTTACCTGTTGGGTTACAATAATAAAGACTACAATACTTTAATTTAAGAGTATACCTGATTATTAACCAAGAGTAAAACTGTTTTTGACAGTTTACTACGTAGGTTATTCAAGAGCAGGATGGGGAGACAATTCTGGCTGTGAAACGCCTCCCTTTTATCCTGAAATGGGGTGGAAAGGGTACTAGACCTTTCCACGTAGAGGAAGTGAAGATTTTTCACTTTCTGGTACTGGCTTGTGGTTTTCAAACAGCCTGTATAGCCTGTATTGGGCTCAGATGTGGCTTTGAAACCACATCTGGGCGGTTTTCACCAATACGGGGTGAAAAATTTCATTTGGGGACCTCACAGCCTGATTCTGATGTGTATGACGCTTAGAATGCTGTACAGAAACTGTATTGGACCCCAGTATTGACTGACATATGAGGTATTGAAGTAAAAACATTCTTCTTTGTCTATTTGATGCCTCATATTCAGGATTATGGGATATTATCCCATGGCAAGGCTGTATATGACAGCAGGTGGGATTTTAACCTTAAAACAGCCATAACTTTGTCAATTCTTGAGATATCAACCTTAAAATTTGATCAGTGTGTAGCCCTGTGTGTGCTCTACACAATGGTACCTCATTTGATATGGGTATCATTAAATATGGCAAAGTTATCCCATGTACAAGATTTTTGTACATTTGCGTGTTTTAGGCAAAAAGCTGTATTGAGCTTGTTTGCCCCATAACTTCTGTTGTAGTTGAGGTATGAGGAAGTGGATGACACCATCGGATAGCCCTAATTGTGCCCTTCCTAAAAAGACCCCACTTCAGGTATCCCACACTAAAACTGTAGAAGTTAGATGAGAGGTGAATGTTTTGTTCACCCTTATTTGGCCTGAAATTGACCATAACTCCAATAATATTGGTGCTAGCTCATTTTGGCTGGTACCTTTGGATAGCCCTGCCTTAGAGCTTCATTTTGAATACCAATTTGATAGGGTTAAGCCTCTCCTTCTAGATTTTAGATGCGAGGTGAAAATTAAGGTTTATGCTCAGCAATAGCTTTGAGCAGGAATAACTTTGTTATTTCTTGTCCTATGGTGGTGGGACTTATATTTTCAGGAAGAGGTGAGTTTCCTCTTTCTTTTGATACCTTTTGAGCTGATTTGGCTCAGCTCCATGTTTTGGTGGTATTTTGGCTATACCATTGGTTTATGGTATTTTGGCTGTCATGCTTGTGCTCTAGTTTTGAGTCAAAGGCTGACATACCCTCCCTTTAAAAAATGCTCATCATTGATGAGACTGTTCAGTCCTCCTAGAGGCTCTGAATCTCCTTAAATGAAGGTTCCCATCTGGTATGGCATCCTCTGCCAACCATTTGTCTTTATCTGCTGTCTGGTTCTTGAATCTGACTAAGTATTGTCTTTGATCTTTCCCATTGAGTCTGATCTTCCTGGCCCTGATGATTTTACCCACAGGTCCAGGGGAGTCCTCCACTTCCACTATCTCTTGTGGTGTGGGGTTCTTTCTCCTGGAGGGGAATTTATCCTCCTCTGTCTGGAAGTATGGTTTGACCAAACTCACTGGAAAGACTGGATGTTTCCTTGAAAATTCCTCAGTGAGTTTGACTTCCATTGCATTTTTTCCTATCAACTTAATGATAGTAAAAGTTCCCACAAATGAGTCCCTCATTTTTTTAGGTCCTTTGAGATTGTTGAAGTTCAGTGTAGGCACTAACACCTGGTCCCCTTCCTTGAAGTCAGGTTCCATGTGTGATTTGTCCCACCTCTGCTTGTTGTATTCTTTTGCCTCAGCTATGCATTTGGCAGCAGTGTCACAGGCCCTCTTCCTCATATCACGGAAGTCTTTGGCTGTGGGGTGGATAGTCAGGAGATTTTTCTTTAAGTGATCCACAGGCAACAGGGGGTTCCACCCTTTCTCCACCAGTGCAGGTGTTTTACCTGTGGTAGAGTGCTGGCTTGTATTATAAGCCAGTTGGACTTCTGGTAAGAGGGTAACCCAATCATGGGTGTATCCCTCATGGTCCTTGTATTCCATGCCATAGGCACAGAATCTTCTGAGGATGTCCTCCATTGTTTGGATCATCCTTTCAGCTAGGCCATCTGTTTGTGGATGGTAAGCTGTGGAAAAAGCAAGTCTGGTACCAAGCATGTCATATAAGTTAGTCCAAAATTCAGATGTGAATTTTGGGTCCCTATCACTAATGATGATCTTAGGGACTCCACAGGTAGATATGATGTTATTCCAAAACAACAGAGCAGTATCCATGCCTGTGTCTTCTTTATGGCATGGTAGACACCTCATGCTCTTGCTGAACCTATCAACTATGATCAAACAGGCATTATAGTTTTCTTTGCCTCCTGGGACAAGTCCTGTAACCCAGTCCATGTTGATGGTTTCCCATGGGTGCTTGGGTTCTTCTATGTGTTGAAGTAACCCATACTTCTTCCCATGTTTTCTATTTGCCTTTTGGCATCTTTCACAAGTGTTGATGTATTCACTCAACTCTTTTTCCCACTTGGGCCACCAAGCTGTGCTTGCTACCCTCTCTCTGGTTCTGTCTTCACTCATGTGTCCCATATAGGGGCAATCATGGAATTCTTGTAGGATCAATGAGATGTGGTCTCTGTCTACCACTGTGAGTGCACTTGTGTGCTTTTTTCTGTGGTAGAGCAGGCCATCTATAAGAAAAAACTTATTATCCTTATAGGCCCTCAACCAGGGTTCTTCCAGCTGGGTTTCCAGTTCTGGACTCCTGTACTTTTGTTGAAGGAGTTGGAGTAGTATGCTACACTGTTTGTGTTTGGCATAAGACTTCTATACTGCACTGAAGAATTCATTGTGCAGTTCTGAGGAACTTATTCCAAGTATGGGAGTTTCTGTCCCTTCTGAGTCGGTGTTTCCACTGTCAAGGGTACCACTTTCTGGTGCCCATTCAGATAATCTGAAGTTTTTCTTCCTATCTATTTCCATGAAATGGATAGGGATTTTTGCTGCAACTTCTGGGTCATAAGCTGGATTGCTTTTGACATTGTCCAGTGGCCATCTGCTGAGGCCATCTGCATTGGTATGGCTTTTACCTTCCTTGTTTATGATGTTCATGTTCCCTCTATACTCCTGGATGGCTATTTGCCATCGCAGCATATGTCTATTTGTAGTCTTCATGTTTAGTAAAGACTTCAAGGCTGTGCAGTCTGTGTAGACTTCAAAGACTGCACCCTCCAAATAATAATGGAGTTTTTCTAGGGCCCAGACTATACATAGACATTCAGTCTGGGTGGCCCCATACCTGGCTTCTGAATCTTTCAGCTGCCTTGAGATGTAGAAAATTACTCCTTCTCTTGGTTCAACATCCACAATTTGTCTTTGGTGAAGGGCTGCTCCTAGGCCTTGACTGCATGCTGCATCTATATATAAATTGAATGGTAGTTCAAAGTCAGGTAAGATGAGCACAGGTGCATTAGTGAGTTCATATTTGATCCTCTCATATGCATCCCTCCTTCCCTTGGTTATTTCAAAAACTACATCTTTTGAGCATAACTTGTATAAACTACTAGTTATGTGTGCAAAGTTTTTGATGTGGTTTCTATAGTAGCTAGCAAACCCAAGGAAAGATTGCATCTCTTTGATGTGCTTTGGTACTGGCTTTTGCAGTACTTCTGCTACTTTGTTCTGGTCAATTTCCAGACTAAGACCTGAGACTTTATGTCCTAGAGCTAATAGCTCTTGTTGGCCAAAATTACACTTTTTGAGTGAAACTTTTAGATTGATGGGTGTACATTTACTTAGAACTCTGTCTATGTATTGTACATGGTCTTCCAATGTCTCTGAGTATATAATGATATCATCAATATATACTACCATCCAGCCTTCCATTATTTCTTCTTGAAATATGGTTTCCATCATCCTTTGCAAGTGGGCTGGTGCATTCTTAATGCCAAATGGCATCCTGGTGTACTCATATATACCCATATGGCATATTATCCTGAGTAACTTCATGGAGTTTGGTTTAACTCCATTTTGTTGGAAGCCTTTCATACAATCCATTTTGGTTATGTATTTGGCTTTAGCCAGTTTATCCAAGGCATGGGGTATCCTTGGTATGGGGTACCTGTCTTCTTTTTTGTAGTTATTCAGGGCTCTGAAATCTCCACACAATCTAGACTTGCCATCATGCCAGTTGATTAGGACTGGGGTGGTGATTGCCACTATTTCATTATGTCCAATCTTCCTCATGACATCCATATCCAGAAGTTCATGGATATGTTTCTCAATTTCTTTCCTGGTTTCCAGGCTTACTGGATAAGGAGGTCCCCTCAGCATGGGTAGATAAGGTCTTTCCACATCCAGATATAGTTCTATATCATGGCCTTTGATCTTTCCTAATGGTTCTTCACCAATGGCAAATGCTGGTCTGTTCTTTCTCAGCATCTTCAGTAAACATAGTTTTTGTTTACTGGTGAGGGTAGTGCTAAACTGTCCCTTTCTGAGTTCCTTCAGAAGTTCTTCTAGTGGATCTTGAGAAGATATCTGGTATATGTCAAGTGAAAATTTCTTTTCCTTGTTAGTACCTATGGTGATGTGCCTATTTTTACTGTTGTAAATGTCTATGCCATACATCCTCTGGTAATCTGTTCCCAGTAAAAGCCCTTGGATGTGGGCATCATTAAGCACTACAAACTCTGGGTTGAGTCTGATATTACCCTTCCTGTGGGGTATAATTATCTCTTTGATAATTTTCCCAATGGAAGTCATCTTCCCTGATGCACTTTTAAAGTTCTTTGCCTTAGTGGGCAAGAGCTGCTTTTCCCAGTTTGGGAAGTGGGTATCCAGATAGTTTCTGGCCACTATGGAGCAGTGTGCTCCACTATCAATGATCAGTGGATGCTGAGCATTGTCAATACAAACAGTCATTTTTGTGGCTGTTCCATGTATATATGCCATCCCTTTGGTTGGTGTAACCAGGAATGTTTGTGCATCTTGTGTGTGTTTGCACAAGTTCTTGTTAACAGTGTCCTGTGGCATGCCTGCTTCCAACTGTATGTCCTGGATTTCCAGTGGGGTTTCCTCTTGGTATTCCACTAGAAATTCCTCTCTTGGGTCTTGATCATCCTCAGATGGTTCTCTGATGGCATCACCCATGGAGTCTGAATCAGAATCTTCTGTTGGAGGTTCTTCCTCAGGGACTTTCTCTATGGCATAGACTTTTTTCTTTGCCTTTGGACAGTTGTTGGCATAGTGGTCTGTTGAACCACAATTGTGGCAAGAATTCTTCTTCTTAGCCACTTCTGCCACCCTTTCTCTGGGTTTGTCTTTAAACTCTACCCTGAGTGGTTGTTTCTCTTTCAAACTGCTGCTTCTATATGGGGTGAATTTCCCTATATTAGTCCTTTTCCTTATGTCTTGTAAGGTGTTGGCAATGTCATCTAGAGTGCAATTCTGGTTGCATATGCATTTTACTGCATGCTCTAGCTCTCCTGGCAATCGTGTCAGGAGTTTGTGATTCCTCATTTGGATGTTCATCTGAGGATCAATGGCTTTAAGTCTTTTATACTGTCTAAGACACCACTCATATGGATCTTTGTCCACAGAGTATTTGTCATTCTCAAATGACATGGTCTTTTGCCATATCCAAGTTCCATTACTGTAATTTTGGATGATTTGACTCTTCCACCATGGCCAGTTTCTTCTGCAATGGATTTCTCTCATTTCTGTGTACCATATACTGGCATGACCTTTAAATGCAGTATTCAATCTAGCAGTGATCCAGTAGTCTGGTATGCTTGGTACATCAATGAAGAGTCCATCAATATAATCTATGAGTTCCATATGATCATATTCTCCTGATCTGGAGAATTTGGGCCAGCTTGAGGCCTCAGGAAGCTGTTTCAAGGCTTCCTTTTCTGAATAAGACATTCCATCTCCATCCTGGTATTGTGATGGAGATCTAGCCTTATTCATCAACATGGCATCTGGCTTGATGTCATCTGGTTGATATGGATTCTCCATAACTTGGCCTTGTGGTTGGGGCTTCAAGCTATGGTAGGCATTAAACAACTTGTTAATGTCTTGATCCAGACAATCCCTGTCCCTTGTGCTGTGGTTTTGTTCTTCAAAGACTATATTCAGTCTTTTGTTGGTTTCTTTGGAGGCTTTGCTCAGTTGAGCATATCCTTCTTGAAGATTCTTAACTATTTGTTCCAAGGAGGCTTGAGTTTGTCTCATCCTCTCTTGGCTAGCTTTAATTTCTGCAAACTGCTTTGCAGACTGTTCAGCATATTGGGACATTTGTAACCACAGTGTATCACTGTTGATGTTACTCTCAGATGTGACAATGTTATTTTCAGTCTGAGTGGGGGTAATGTTTCTATTACTAGGACTACTGATTCTAGAGTGGTTTACAACTACTTCTGGTTCTTTTGTACTTCTTTTACCAAATCTAACAGCTTCTGGATCATAGGGTCTGATTCTTTCCTCCTCTGGTTGAAGGAGGCTTTGTTCTTGCCCTTGTTTCCTTGTCTTCTCCTGAAACTTCCTGGAATTGTGAAGAATGGTGACTCTTGGTCACTGATCTGCTGGTTTTTGAATGGTGTAAAGCTACTGGAGAGCTGATTTGGCCTTCTCCTTGTGAACCTGAAGGAATCTGAGTAGGCCCTGTCTGGGTTAATTGTTCTTCTATTGCTTGGATAGTGGCTTGATTCTCCCTTATCCTCTGTGTCCTTGCCTCCAGGAGTCTGTGCTGTCTGGTAGGATTCCAACCTTTGGTGATTACCATCAGGTCTTTGAAGTCTATTTCTTTGAGACAGATCTTGTGGCAACTTGATCCAAGTTCTGCCCAGTGAGTTGCTAGGTTGAACCTCTTGTGGTCCATGCTACATTGAAATAAGTCTTTGAGGAGTTGGTGGATCTGAAGAACTTGATCCATATCCTTCCAGTCCTCTGGTTTGAGGTTTCTGTCGAATTGGAGTGTGAATGGCAAGGTTTAAATTATCTCCCTCATTGTTTTGCCATCCACCACTGTGTCCAAGGTGTCCTCTTCCTGGCCTTCTGGTTCTGGACAATCCTTCTTTGTCTTCTGGCTGATTCCTTTGGAAGCCAAGATCTCTGAGGTATGCAGGGGACATATCAGTGCTTGCAAGCAGTCAAAAACTTTATGTTCTTAGGGTATTTACCTTTGACTGTGCCTTGTACAAATTTATTGTCTACTGACTTGGTCAGTTTTCCTTTGGAAGTTACAACTGGGTTAATAATTGTAATCTTTCCTGTACAAGTGGTTGACGTTGGTTTACCTTGTATTGAAGCAGAGTTTCGTGGTTTTCTACTTCTCTGAGTGGCTATTGGTGTCCACTTTTTGGCTGTAATGAGGACTTCACTAAGTCTTTTTCCTTTTCCCTTACTGCCCTCTGGTTCTGAGGGTGTCACTGGTATGTTGGCCTGTGACTGGGTCTCAAGTGGTATGAAGTTTTCTTCCACTGAATCAAACAGGAAAAAAGAGGGCTTATGTCAGTTAAGACTTCTTAAAAGGCTGGTTTTGCACGTCTAAGAATGGCCTCTGGGCTTGTATGTTAATACAGATTCCCTTGTATGATGACAATGTAATTCAATTAACAATTCCACGTCAAAAATACAGCTTACTGATATATGGTATACTGTTTGTATGCCAATATCTCACAGAATACTTGTAATTAGCAAGTATAATCTGTCAAAAGATGGTGTATTACAGGGTAATTGAGTTAACAATGTGCCCAAACACGCCTCAACTGTTGGTTTATCAGTATGAGCTTTCTTAATTCACTTAAGAATCAAGGCTGTATTAGTGGCTTGAAGTGTTTTTATATACAAAACACACCAAAAATACTAGTCTTGTGGTTATTAGCCACGTGACAGATACTCTATAATATATGAGTATTTATTAAAAATTAAAAATATATATATATAATATATATTTAAAAAGAAAATGACGCCTAAAAAAGGTAAAACAGGTGTCAATAAATGATAAAAAAGAGAAAAAACTTACTTGTAAGGTCCAAAAATAAGTAAAAAACACGGCCAGGCCCCCAACATGTCAGGATGAGTCTATGTTGAAGTGGTAATAAAGCTATTTACAACTAAAACTATGACTGTGACATGTGGAAAATAGTTTAAAAAAGATTTATAAGGGTTGAAGTGGATTTAATATAAAATATAAGGGCTTTACTATAATGGATATAGTGGTGGTGAGCGCTGTTGAAAGCCCTGGGTGCAGCTTTACCTGTTGGGTTACAATAATAAAGACTACAATACTTTAATTTAAGAGTATACCTGATTATTAACCAAGAGTAAAACTGTTTTTGATGGTTTACTACGTAGGTTATTCAAGAGCAGCATGGGGAGACAATTCTGGCTGTGAAAAGCCTCCTTTTTATCTTGAAATGGGGTGGAAAGGGTGCTAGACCTTTCCACGTAGAGGAAGTGAAGATTTTTTCACTTTCTGGTACTGGCTTGTGGTTTGAAAACACCCTTTATAGCCTGTATTGGGCTCAGATGGGGTTTTGAAACCACATCTGGGCGGTTTTCACCAATACAGGGTGAAAACTTTCATTTGGGGACCTCACAGCCTGATTCTGACATGTATGACGCGTAGAATGCTGTACAGAAACTGTATGGGACCCCAGTATTGACTGACATATGAGGTATTGAAGTAAAAACATTCTTCTTTGTCTATTTGACGCCTCATATTCAGGATTATGGGATATTATCCCATGGCAAGGCTGTATATGACAGCAGGTGGGATTTTAACCTTAAAACAGCCATAACTTTGTCAATTCTTGAGATAACAACCTCAAAATTGGTTCAGTGTGTAGCGCTGTATGTTCTCTACACAATGGTACCTCATTTGATATGGGTATCATTAAATATGGCAAAGTTATCCCATGGACAAGATTTTTGTACATTTGCATGTTTTAGGCAAAAAGCTGTATTGAGCTTGTTTGTCCCATAACTTCTGCAGTAGTTGAGATATGAAGAAGTGGATGGCACCATCAGATAGCCCTGATTGTGCTCTTTCCAAAGAGACCCCATTTTAAGTATCTCAAACTCAAACTGTAGAAGTTTTATGAGAGGAGAACATTTTGTTCACCCTTATTTGGCCTGAAATTGACCATAACTCCAGTAATATTGGTGCTAGCTCCGTTTGGCTGGTACCATTGGATAGCCCTGGCTTAGAGTTTCATTTTGAGTACCCATTTGATGGGGTTAAGCCTCTCCTTCTAGATTTTAGATGAGAGGTGAAAATTAAGGTTTATGCTCAGCAATAACTTTGAGCAGAAATAACTTTGTTATTTCTTGTCCTATGGTGATGGGAGTTATATTTTCAGGAAGAGGTTAGTTTCCTCTTTCTTTTGATACCTTTTGAGCTGATTCGGCTCAGCTCCATGTTTTGGTGGTATCTTGGCTATACCATTGGTTTATGGTATTTTGGTTGTCATGCTTGTGCTCTGGTTTTGAGTCACAGGCTGACATTTGCAGTACACTAACTTAATAATTGACACCTCATATTTAAATCAAACTTCACTTATGTAATACATATGCACATTTTGACAATTCAATTGAATTCAATTGAAAATAATTCAATTCCTCATAATTTCTAAGATAAACACAACACCTTAATTTTAACACAAAAATTGATAATTTACACTGCAAATGATTTGACTTAAATTAAGGTTTTCAGGATTTTCAACTTTTATACAGAAAATACAAAAAACTTAATTTAAGCTTATTTAGAGTTGAGTTACAAAACCTTCACTCAGAGGTGACCCCACCTAATTTTTTATAAGGAATCCAATGGTGAAATAAATCTTATATGTTGATTTGTCAGATAAAAAGTTATGATAAATTTTATTTCACTTTTTTCCCAAACTATTTTATTTTAGGTAATTTTGTTGAAAATTCATTTTTACTTAATTTTTTCAAGTAAAAATGTGTTTTTACAATTTTCAAATTTAATGTATGTTTATTTTGAAATTAGAATTCAATTTTTGATTTTGTATATAGATGCATATTTATATTTTAATTTTTATTTTAATAATGTAAATAAATTTATTTTATTTATGTTTTTATATTAATTTTTTGTTTGTGGTCTTTTGGGTATATGAAAATACCTCTGAGGCTCACATAGCCCCTCTTCCAACAGATACAAGGGAGTGGTACATGAAGCCCACTCCTCATCAGTTCCTGAGGAACGAGAAAGTGCTCATGTCATTGTTTGACCCTGACTTCAGGTCATTGGACCAAGACCTCCAAACTTAGTGTCTTGTGACATAGAGCAGTCCAGTATCTTGCCCTACTCCAGGAGGGCTGGGGTGCTAATAACTTCAGCAGACAATGTTCCTCAAACTTATAAGATGGCCATCAGCTCATTCTCAAAAGACCTATGGGCCAAAGATATCACAAGGAAGCTGAATTCACAGGAGACTCTGAACGTCTGGGAGATTGTTGATTTAGATTCAATCTTCAAACTTGTTGGTAACACCTGGGTTTCCAAAACAAAACAGGACTATCTCAATCATATTTTTGAACACAAAGCTAGGATTTGTGTGCAGGGTTTCACTCAGACTGCAGGGGTCAACTTTGAGAAAAAATACTCTCCAACAGGTCGCCTGAACTCTTTGTGTACTCTTATTGCACATGCAGAATTGAATAGACTTCTTTTCCATCAGATAGACATCA
The DNA here is from genome assembly GCA_023105745.1 of Austropuccinia psidii. NCBI lineage: Eukaryota > Fungi > Basidiomycota > Pucciniomycetes > Pucciniales > Sphaerophragmiaceae > Austropuccinia > Austropuccinia psidii. Next base: position 77,879,537 of record JALGQZ010000001.1, on the reverse strand, counting down.
AGAGTGCATTCCTAAATGCACCTCTTTCTGAAACCATCTACCTTTCAGTACGTCAAGGTCTTGGCTTGGATTTTAGAAAGGTCTGTCTTAAGCTTAGGAAGGCAATCTATGGCCTCAAGCAGGCATCCACTGGCTTGGTACAAGCATCTAAAGGCGTGGCTTGTTCAAGTCGGTTTATCCCCTTGCACCCTTGACCCTTGTGTTTTCCATTGACTGGGCCCTCCTCCTCTTTGGCTATACATCTATGTGGATGATATAGCTATTTTTGGAAAGGATGTTGGCCCATTCAAGGCTGAAATCTCTGAGGAATCTCAGATGAAGGAAATTGGTCCAGCTGAACTAATTCTTGGTGTGAAAGTCACTCAATCAAACACCTTTCTCTTTCTCAATCAGCAACACTTTGCTGAGTCCATGTTAGAAATTTATGGCATGGGGGACTGCCAAACTGTCTCTACTCCTTTTCTTCCTAATAATCACTTATCTGTGGCCAACAAGGAAGATCTCTCCTCATTGAGTGCACTTAAGTTAGGTTATAGGAGCACTATTGGTAGCCTTGATTATCTCAGCACTGCCACCAGGCCCAATCTCTCTTACCTGTCAGCATGTTGTCTCAACCTCTGGAGCGTCCAGGCACGTCTCACTGGAAGGCTTTCCTGCATGTTCTCCGTTATTTAGAGGGAACTCAGGATTTGGATTTGGTCTATCACAAAGGCAACACTTCTGGTGGCATTGCAGCTTACTGTGATGCTGATTGGTGTAATTGTCCTAATACAAGGAGGTTGATGATGGTTTTCCTAGCCACCTTTGATGGGTGTTTAGTTATCTGGAAGCCGAGGAAGCAGCCAACTGTTTCTTTATCTACCTTGGAGGCTGAGTATAAGTCACTGTGTGTTGTCACCTCTGATTACTATGGTGAAAGCAATGGTGTATGGAGGCTAATCTGGTAAATGGCAACTCAACAATTCCAGTTCATGAAGATAATCAAGGTTGTATAAGTACTGCTAATGGTGATACCAGCATCAATTGGAAAATGAAGAAGCAAGTGGATATTCAACTTCATGTTGTCAGGGAGGCCGTCAGGCACCCAAATATCAAGCTAATTTACACCCCAACTAGTAATATGTTAACTGATGTTCTTACACAATCAGTTGGCAGGGTCACCATGCACAAAGCTCTTGAAAGTTTGGGGGTTGTGCGGCTGAAAGCAAGGGGGGATGTAAGAAATACTGAAGTAACCGACTAAAGTGATGAGCACAATCAACATTCTTTTGGGCACATTCCTCAGCTTTTGTCATAAAAGATCATGCACACGCTATGTGCATAATCCCAACATTAACATTTAAACTAGGACAATCTCCTATCGATTAGCTCACTCAATTCCTTTCCTTCTCTCTCCTTTTACTAAGAAACTGCTTTCCTTCTTTTTACTTCTTACTTTATCTCCTAAAATTTCCTTCTCATTATCTTGTTATCTAAAATCCTTTTTATATCTCTTTGCTTCCTTTTCTTTTTACTCTTTATATGTTCATGTTGTTGTAGCTGATCATAGGTAGGATAAAATAATCTCATGATTTTCATTGTTAGAATAACAAACTAACAATCTATTTATCATTGTTTGTTGACCGCAGTTGTATCAATATGGTCCTATTATTATTATTACCATTTATATACTTGTCATCCACCTTTAGGTACTCAACCATTTCATCCACTATTATTGTACCTTTAGTAAAAGTCTAACATAATGCACCTTTAGTTCTGCATTCTAATACACTGTCAAAACTAATGCACCTTTAGTTTTTCATTCTAATACACTGTAAAAACGGTTCTTTGCACCTATTAAAGTTTTATGTGCTATTAATTTGTTCTACTTTTATATTTTTGTTAAAAAGTATTTGAGTATCAATCTTATTGTTCATAATTATTGTACTCTTCATTATATAAAGAAAAAGTCTTCTTTTTGTTTTAAATAGGAAAAATATCAATAATAATTAATTAATATTATTTTTGTTGCTGCCTCATCCTTGTATATTTAACATAAACAATTTCTTTTGAATAATTTAAGAAAATTCAGATTTTTGCTATGCTTTTCTACACTTTATATCATCACAATGGCAGATATCACACCTGATTCCCAATTATCAGCATAGGAAATCATTCAAAGGAGTCTTTCTAATAGGAATGAACAAGAAGAAGCTCCTTGTTCACCTACCCTTGGCCCTCAAATCAGGCCAGAAAAAATCAATTTGCTTCCTACCAATCATTATTAATTTCAAGAAAATATGAAAGAGACTCCCAGTCAATTTTCAAAATGAAAAAGAGATGTCGCACACATGATGAGATAAAATTTTATTAACAAAATATTGGAAATTATCACAGGGTCAAATTCCAAAAATAATTGGATGAGCATGTAACTTCTGAGGCACATTGATTGCAACTTGCAGAAAGGTGTCTGGCATGGCAAGAAAGTCCAAAAAATAAGAAGACCTGTTTCTTTTGGAGAGAGGAAAGCATAAAAGAACTATTGGACTTAATGATGGAGCTAAGGGTGTGTTATGAAAACTTAGACAGCACTGCAACAGGCTTTGTACCTTGGTCTTGGTTTTTCATAACTAAACATTGGAATAATGATTATGAGTCTAGGAAATACTTATTATTTAAAATGTTGGAACAATGCTATATGGCATTAATGACATATTATTGGGTAAGTCTAATGTCATATGAACAAATTTATTTATTTAAAATAATTTTGAAATTCTAGATCATTAAAGACTCATGTGAGGCCATTGGAGCATGAATTCTATCAATTCAATTTCAAAGGCATCCCATGACACAGGAGGTAAGTAGAATATAGAAATAAGAGATAAATTTTACTAATTTTTGGCAGATTTGGTAGGTTTACAATATTCTAAAACACTTGAACTGAAATAAGAGTTGAATGAATGCAATGGGAATTGAATCCAAAAGTTTCCAATCAGCACAAATGAAAACAGTAGATGTAGGAGTGACAAATGGTGTTATAAGCAATCATGGGGACATTCTATAAAATGCACCAGTCAGTTCACCAACCGGCACATTCAAGAAGAGTAGAGTAGATATGGGATCTGTTGAGGTCACTCGACCAGAGGTTTCATCCAATAACAAAAAAAGGTGCCTATAGTATCCCTTTTCTTGACAAGACTCAATGAGTGAATCATCCACAGTAAGTTTTTCTTCAAAAAGAAAAAATGGAGCTTTATGAACAACATAACTCAAAATAAGCAAAATATGCTGATCCAGCATGGGCAGGATCCAGCTGAGGAGTGATATAAAATGCAAATGAATGAAGCAAAAGAATAGGAAAAAGAGGAGACTAAAAGATGCAAAATTATTTGGAGATGAGAAAGCTAGAAATTATCAGTTATGTAAGCCTGTGAATCAAAAGAAGAGCACAAGCATGACATTCAAATACCATAAATCAATGGTATAGCCAAGATACCACCAAAACATGGAGCTGAGACAAATCAGCTAAAAAAGTATCAGAAAAAAGAGGAAACTAACCCCTTTCCAAATATACAAGTCCCATCATCATAGGACAAAGAATAACAAAGTTATTTCTGCTCAAAGTTGTTTCTGAGCATAAACCTTAATTTTCACCTCTCATCTGAAATACAGAGAAAGAGGCTTAACCACATCAACTGGGTATTCAAAATGAAGCTCTATGTCAGGGCCATTCAATGGTACTAGCCAAAGTGAGCTAGCACCAGAATTACAGAAGTTATGACCAAAATAAGGTCAAATAAGGGTGATTAAAATATTCACCTCTCATATAGCTTCTACAGTTTTAGTGTGAGATACCTAAAATGGGGTATTTTTGGAAAGAGCACAATCAGGGCTATCCTATGGTGCCATCTAATTCCCCATATCCCATCTAGAACAAAAGATATGGAGAAAACAAGCTTCATACACTTTTTGGGAAAATCATAAATGTGTATAAGAATACTTGTACATGGCATAACTTTGCCATATATAATAATAGCCATACCAAATGAGGTATAATTGTGTATAGCCTATCCAAGGCTACAAACCAAACCAATTTTGAGGTTGAGATCCCAAAAACTGACAAAGGTATGGCTGTTTAAATGTCAAAATCCCACAGTTTGGCCAATACAGCCTTATAGTGGGATAATATCCCATAAACATGATTATGAGGTGTCAAATAGATTAAGAAGCATGTTTATGCTTCAATAACCCATAATTAATTCAATACTGGGGTCCCATACAGGTTCTGTACAGCATTCTACACATCATACACGTCAGAATCAGGCTGTGTGGTCCCCAGATGAAACGTTTCACCCTGTATTGGTGAAAACTGCCCAGATGTGGTTTCAAAATGACATCTTAGCCCAATACAGGCTATACAGGCCTTTTGAAATCCACAAGCCTTTCCTGGAGAGTAAAAAATTTTGCTAGACCTTTTCACCCCATTTCAGGATAAAAGGAGGCCTTCTTACTGCCAGAAAAGGAATCCCCATCCTGCTCTTGAATTACTACCTAGTACAACTGTCAAAAACAGTTATACTCTTGGAAAAGAATCAGTTTATACTATAAACTTTAGTATTGTAGTCTTTTAGTATTGTAACCCAACAGATAAAGCTGCACCCAGGGCTTTAAACAGCCCTCACCACCACTAATTCCCATTAGTAAAGCCCTTTGAATTATTAATGAAACCTTCTTAATACCTTTTATCCATGTCACAGTCATATTTAAAGTTGTAAATAGTGTTATTACTTCTTTATCATAGACTCATGCTGACATCTTTGGGGCCTGGCCATTTTTCTTGAAAGTGAGTTTTTTACTTATTTTCTTATATTATGACACATTGTTTTATCTTTTTAGGCATATTTCTTTTATAAATGTATAAAAACACATATTTTTTATATACATTCAAGTGGTATATGTTCTATACCACTAATATTTATCTTTTTTTAATCATATTTTTGCATGGTTGATTATAATTTATTAACCTCAAAACCTCTATTTTTGGCGTTTTTAGCATAGAAAACACCTTAAACCATTAATAAAGTCCTTTTTCAATTAAATCAGGACACCTCTTCCTGTAAAACTAGCAGTTTGGGCATGGTTGGGTGTATTGTTGATTCAATTACCCTCTTACATACCACTTGTACCAGATTCTACTTGCTAATTACAAGTTATTCTGTGAGATACTGGCATACAAACAGTTTACCAGATATCTGTAAGCTGTATTTTTGATGTGAAATTGTTAATTCAATTACACTGTCATTATACAAGGGTATATTGTAGTAACATACAAGCCCAGAGGCCATTCTTAGACGTGCAAAAAGCATTTTAAGAAGTGTTAACTGAAATTAGGCTCTCTTTTCCTGTCTTATTTCAGTGAAAGAAAACTACATCCCACTAGAAACCCGGTCACAGGCCAATACACCAGTGACACCCTCAGAACCAGAGGGCAGCAAGGGCAAAGGGAAGAGGAATAGTGAAGGTCTCATTACAGCAAAGAAGTGGACACCTATTGCCACTGAGAGGAATAGAGAACCACAAACCTCTTCTTCAATACAAGGTAAACCAACCTTAACCACTTGTACAGGGAATATTACCATAATTAACCCAGTTGTAACCTGTAAAGGAAAATTGCCAAAATCAGCAGACAACAAATTTGTACAAGGCATAGTCAAAGGTAAATACACTAAGAACATAAAGTTTTTGACTGCTTGCAAACACTGATATGTCACCTGTACACCTCAGAAAGCTTGGCTTCAAAAGGAACCAACCAGAGCACAGAGAAGGCTCGTCCAGAACCAGAAGAACTGGAAGAGGACACCTTGGAAAGGGTGGTGGATGGCAAGACACTGAGTGAAATCATACCCACTCTGCAATTAACTCTCCAATTCAACAGGAACATCAAACCAGGGGACTGGAAAGATATGGATCAATTTCTTCAGCTCCACCAATTCCTCAAGGATTTATTTCAATGGAGCATGGACAACAAGAGGTTCAACCTGGCATCCCACTGGGAAGAACATGGAGCAAGTTACCAGAAGATTTGTCTCAAAGAGATAGACTTCAGAGACCTTATGGTAATCACCAAAGGTTGGAACCCCACCAGGCGGTTCGGACTCCTGGAGGTGAGGCAAACAGGATAATGGAGTATCAAGCCCCTATACAAGCTATACAAGAACAGCTGACCCAGACAGGGCATACTCAGATTCCTTCAGGATCACAAGGAGCAGGCCAACTCAGCTCTCCAGTGGCTTCACACCATTCACAAACCAAAAGATCAGTGGCCAAGAATCACCATTATTCACAATCCCAGGAAGTTTCCAGGAGAAGACAAGGATACAAGGGAAAAAACAAGACCACCTTCACCCAGAGGAAGAAAGAGTAAGACCCAATGATCCAGAAGCTGTTGGATTTGGTGAAAGAAGTGCACAAGAACCAGAAGTAGTGGTAAATAGCTCTAGAATCAGTAGCCCCATTAATAGAAATATTACCCACACTCAGATTGATCATAATGTTGTCACACCTGAGAGTGACCTGAACAGTGATGCAATGTGGTTACAAATGTGCCAATTTGCTGAGCAAACTCAAAAGCAGTTTGCAGAACTCCAAGAAAGCCATGAGAGGATGAAAACAGTAACTGCCTCCATGTACAAGATTGTCAAAGCTCTTTGAGAGGGACATGCTGAATTGAGCAAACCCTCTGAAGAGACCAACAAAAGATTGAATCTAGTATTTGAAGAACAACACCACAGAAAAAGGGACAGGTATTGTCTGGATCAAGACATAAACAAACTGTTTAATGTCTACCATAACATGAAGCCCCAACCACAAGGCCATTTTATGGATGATCCATATCATCAAGATGAAATCAACCCAGATGCCATGTTAATGAATATGGCAAGATCTTCCTCACAATACCAGGATGGGGATAATATGTCTTATTCAGGGAAGGAATCCCTGAAACCGCTTCCTGAGCCCTCAGACTGGCCCAAATTCTCTGGAACTGGAGAATATGATCATATGAAGCTCATAGATTATGTTAATGGACTCTTCCTTGATGTACCAAGCATTTCAGACTACTGGATTACCGCTAGACTCAATACAGCATTTGAAGGACATGCTAGTATATGGTACACAGAAATGAAAGAAATCCATGGTGGAAGAGTCAAATGATCCAAAAAGACAGCAATGGTACTTTGATATGGCAGAAGACCATGTGATTTTGAAATGACAAATACTCTGTGGACAAAGATCCATATGAGTGGTATCTCAGACAGTCTAAAAGACTTAAAGACATTGATCCTCAAATGAACATTCAGATGAGGAATCACAAACTCCTGACACAAATGCCAGGAGAACTAGAGCATGCAGTGAAATGCAGATGCAAGCACAATTTCACTCTAGATGAAATTCAAAATACCTTACAAGATATAAGGAAAAGAACTAATATAGGGAAATACACCCCATATAAAAGCAGTGGTTTCAAAGAGAAACAACCTTTCAGGGAAGAGTTTGAAGACAAACCCAGAGAAAGAGTGGCAGAAGTGGAAAAGCAGAAAAATTCTTTTCACAACTGTGGTTCATCAAACCATTATTCCAACAACTGTCCAAAGGCAAGTAAAAAAGTCTATGCTATTGAGAAGGTCCCAGAGGTGGAATCCCCAGCTGTTAGGCTGAGTCTATGATGAAGATGTAAGAGGACTAATTAAAAATTTAAATATGACTGTGAAACAGTTATAAATATTAAAAAGAAGGGTAATAAAGTATAATAATCATTTATTATTAAAGTAAAAGGGATTTACTATTGTATTAAAGTGGTGGTGAGCGCTGCTGAAAGCCCTGGGTGCAGTCTTACCAGTTTTGTTCCTATAATAAGAGCTAAAATACTTAAGTTTAAGGTATAAGCTGATTATTTTACAAGAGTAGGACTGTTTTTGCCAGTTGTACTACATAGAAATTCAACAGCAGGATGAGGAAACCTTTTTTGGCTGTGAAAAGGCCCCTTTTTATCCTAAAATGGGGTGAAAAGGCTTCTAGACCTTTCAGCGTAGAGGAAGTGAAGATTTTTCACTCTCTAAGACAGGCTTGTGGTTTGCAAAAGCCCTGTATATCCTTTATTGGGCTCAGATGTGTTCTTGAAACCACATCTGGGCAGTTTTCACCAGTACAGGGTGAAGATTTTTGTCTGGCGACCACAGAGCTTGATTATGATGTGTATGATGCATAGAATGCTGTACAGAACCTGTATGCGACCCCAGTATTGAATGAACTATGAGGTATTGAAGTAAAAACAAGCTTCTTCATCAGTTTGACACCTCATAATCATGGTTATGGGATATTATCCCTTGGTAAGGTTGTATTGGCCAAGCTGTGGGATTTTGACCTTAAAACAGCCATAGCTTTGTTCCTTCTTGAGATATCAAGCTCAAAATTGATTCCGTGTGTAGCCCTGTATGTGATCTACAAAATGGTACCTTATTTGGTATGATTATCATTAAATATGGAAAAGTTATCCCATGCACAAGAATTTTGTACATATGCATGTTTTAGGAAAAAAGCTGTATTGGGCTTGTTTGCCTCATAACATTTGTTCTAGGTGAGATATGGGGAAATGAATGGCACCATCAGATAGCCCTGATTGTGCTCTTTCCAAAGAGACCCCATTTTAAGTATCTCAAACTCAAACTGTAGAAGTTTTATGAGAGGAGAACATTTTATTCACCCTTATTTGGCCCTAATTTGACAATAACTTCTGTAATACTGTTGCTAGCTCAGTTTGGTTGGTAACATTGGATAGCCTTGGCTGAGAGCTTCATTTCTCATACCCATTTGATGGGGTTAGGCCTCTTACTCTGTATTTCAGATGAGAGGTGAAAATGAAGGTTTGTGCTCAGCAACAACTTTGAGCAACAATAACTTTGCCATTTTTTGTCCTATGATGATGGGACTTGTATATTTAGAAAGGGGTGAGTTTTCCCTTTCTTTTGATACCTTTTGAGAAGATTTGTTCGAGCTCCATGTTATGGTGGTATCCTGGCTATACCATTGGTTTATGGTATTTGGTTGTCACGCTTGTGCTCTGGTTTTGAGTTACAGGCTGGCACCAACAGGGGATTCTGACTCAGACTATATGGGTGACACCATTAAAGAATAATCTGATGAAGAGCAATACCCAAGAGAAGAATTTCTATTGGAATACCAAGAGGACACTCCACTGGAAATACAGGACATAAAGTTGGAAGCAGGCATGCCACAAGATACTGCCAACAAAAACTTGTGCAAACACAAAAAAGATGCACAAACATTCCTGGTTACACCAACCAAAGGAATGCTATACATAAATGGAACAGCCACAAAAATGACTGATTGTATTTACAATGCTCAACATCCATTGATCATTGACAGTGGAGCACACTGCCCCATAGTGGCCAGAAATTATTTGGATAACCACTTCCCAAATTGGGAAGTCCAGCTCTTGCCAACCAAGGCAAAGAACTCCAAAAAGTGCTTCAGGGAAGATGACTTCCGTTGGAACAATTATCAAAGAGATAATTATACGCCACAGGAAGGGTAATATCAGACTCAATCGAGAGTTTGTAGTGCATGATGATGCCCACATCCAAGGGTTCTTAGTGGGAACAGATTACCAGAGGATGTATGGAATATATATTCACAATAGTAAAAACAGACAGATTACCATTGGTACCAACAAGGAAAAGAAATTTTCTCTTGATATATACCAAATATCTGCCCAAGACCCTATCGAAGAATTACTGAATGGATTCAGAGAGGGACAGTTTAGCACTACCCTCACCAGTAAACAGAAAATAAGTTTACTGAAGATGCTGAGAAAGAATAGACCACCATTTGCCATTGGTGAAAACCCATTAGGCAAGATTAGAGGCCATGATATAGAACTATATCTGGATGTGGAAAGACCTTATCCACCCATGCTCAGGAAATATCCTAACCCAGAAAATCTGGAAACCAAGAAGGAAACTGAAAAAAATATCAATGAACTCCTGGACATGAATTTCATAAGAAACATTGGACAAAATGAAATAGTGGAAATTACCACTACTGTCCTGATCACCTGGCATCATGGCAAGTCTAGGCTGTGTGGAGATTTTACAGCTCTGAACAACTACACCAAAGCTGGCAGGTACCCTACACCCAGGATACCTCATGCCTTGGATAAACTGGCAAAAGCCAAATACATAACCAAAATGGATTGTATGAAAGGCTTCCACAAAAATGGAGTTAAACCAAACTCCATGAAATTACTCAGAATCATATGCCATATGGGCATATATGGGTACACCAGGATGCCATTTGGCATCAAAAATTCACCAGCCCACTTCCAAAGGATGATGGACACAATATTTCAAGAAGAAATATTGGAAGGCTGGATGGTACTATATATTGATAACATCATTATATACTCAGAGACATGGGAAGACCATGTGCAATAAATAGACAGAGTACTAAGTAAATGCACACCCATAAATCTGACAATTTCAGTCAAAAAGTGCAATTTTGGCCAACAAGAGCTACTAGCTCGAGGACATGAAGTCTCTGGTCTTAGTCTGGAAATTGACCAGAACAAACTAGCAGCAGTACTTCAAAAACAAGTACCAAGAAACATCAAAGAGATACAATCTTTCCTTTGGTCTCCTAGCTACTATAGAAATCACATCAAAACGTTTGCCCACATAACTAGTAGTTTATACAAGTTATGTTGAAAAGATGTAGTTTTTGAAATTACCAAGGAAAGGAGGGATTCATATGAGAGGATCCAACATGAACTCACCAATGCGCCTGTGCTCATCTTGCCTGACTTTGAGCTACAATTCAAGTTATACATAGATGCAGCATGTAGCCAAGGCTTAGGAGAAGCCCTTCACCAAAGACAAACTGTGGATTCTGACCCAAGAGAGGGAGTAATATGTTACATCTCTAGGCAGCTGAAAGATTCAGAAGCCAGGTATGAGGCCACCCAGACAGAATGTCTATTCCTAGTCTGGGCTCTTGAAAAACTCCATTATTATCCTGAGGGTGCAGTCTTTGAATTATACACAGACTGCACAGCCTTGAAGTCTTTACTTAACATGAAGACTACTAATAGACACATGCTGAGATGGTAAATAGCCATCCAGGATTATAGAGGAAATATGACCATCTTATAGAAAGAAGGTAAAAGTCATACCAATGCAGATGGCCTCAGCAGATGGCCACTGGATAATTTCAAGAGCAACCCAGCTTATGACCCTGAAGTAGCAGCTAAAATTCCTATCCATTTCATGGAAATATACAGGAAGAAAAATTTTACATTTTCTGAGTGGGCACCAGAAAGTGATAGAAACTCCCATATTGGGAATAGGTTCCTCAGAACTGCACACTGAACTCTTCAATGCAGTGATGAAGACATATGCCAAACACAAACAGTGTGTCATATTGTTACACCTCCTCCAGGAAAAGTACAGGAGCCCAGAACTGGAATCCCGGTTAGGGGAACCGTGGTTGAGGGACTATAAGCACAATAAATTCTTCCTTATAGATTGCCTGCTCTACCGTAGAGAGAAGCACACTAGTGCACTCAAAATAATACACAGAGACCATATATATTTGATCCTGCAGGAATGCCGTGATTGCCCCTATATGGGACATATGAGTGAAGACAGGACCAAAGAAAGATTAGCAAGCACTCCTTGGTGGCCCAAATGGGAACAAGAGTTTAGTGAATACATTTAAATGTGTAAAAGATGCCAAAAGGCAAATAGAAAACATGGGAAGAAGTATTGCTTACTCCAACACATAGAAGAACCCAAACACCCATGGGAAACCATCAACATGGACTGGGTCACAGGACTTGTCCCAGGAGGGAAAGAAAACTTCAATGCCTGCTTAATCATAGTTGATAGGTTCAGCAAGAGTACGAGGTGCCTACCATGTCACAAGGAGGACACAGCCATGGATACTGCTCTGTTGTTTTGGAACAACATCATATCTACCTGTGGAGTCCCTGAGATCATCATCAGTGATAGGGACTCAAAGTTCATATCTGAATTTTGGACCAACCTCTTTGACATGCTGAGTACTAAACTTTCTTTTTCTACAGCATACCATCCACAAAGAGATGGATTAGCTGAAAGGATGATCCAGACAATGGAGGACATCCTTAAAAGATTCTGTTCCTATGGCATGGAATATAAGGACCATGAAGGTTAAACTCATGACTTGGTTACCCTTCTACCATTAGTCAAACTGCCTTATAGCACAAGTCAGCACTCTACCACAGGGAAACACCTGCACTGGTAGAAAAAGGGTGGAGACCCCTATTGCCTGTGGATCACTTGAAGAAAAACATTCTGAACATCCACACCACAGCCAAAGATTTCCATGAAATGTGGAAGAGAGCTTGTGCCACAGCTGCCAAATGCATAGCTGAGGCAAAAGGATATAATAAGCAGAGGTGGGACAAATCACATATGGAACCTGACTTTCAAGAAGGGGACCAAGTTTTAGTGTCTACAGTTAACTTTAATAATCTCAAAGGAGCGAAACAATTGAGAGACTCATTAGTAGGGCCCTTCACTATCATCAAAATGATAGGGAAGAATGCAGTTGAAGTCAAACTCACAGAGGAATTTTCCAAGAAACACCCAGTCTTTCCAGTGAGTTTAGTCAAGCCATAATTCTAGACAGAGGAGGATAAATTCCCCTCCAGGAAGAGAAACCCCACACAATCAGAAATAGTGGAAGTGGAGAATTCCCCTGGACCAGTGAAGAAAATAATCAAGGCCAGTGAGATCAGACTTAATGGAAAGGATCAGAGACAGTATTCAGTCCAATTCAAGAACCAGACAGCTGATAAGGACAAATGGTTGGCAGAAGATGCCATACCAGATGGGAACCTTCATTTAAAGAGATTCAGAGCCTCTAGGAGGACTAAACAGTCTCATAAATGATGAGCCTTTCTTAGAGGGAGGGTATGTCAGCCTTTGACTCAAAACCAGAGCATAAGCATTACAGCCAAATACCATAAATAAATGGTATAGCCAAGATACCAACAAAACATGGAGCTGAGCCAAATCAGCTCAAAAGGTATCAAACGAAAGAGGAAACTAACCCCTTTTCAAATATGGAAGTCCTATCATCATAGGACAAAGAATAACAAAGTGATTCCTACTCAAAGTTGCTGCTGAGTATAAACCTTAATTTCCACCTCTTATCTGAAATACAGAGTAAGAAGCTTAACCCCATCAAATGGGTATTCATTATGACACTCTAAGTCAGGGCTATCTAATGGTCCCAGCCAAACTGAGCTAGAGCCAGTATTACAGAAATTATGGCCAAATTATGGCCAAATAAGGGTGAACAAAGCATTCACCTCTCATCCAACTTCTACACTCTTAGTGTGAGATACCTAAAGTGGGGTATTTTTGGAAAGAGAACAATCAGTGCTATCTGATGGTTCTATACATTTTTCCATATCTCATCTAGAACAACAGTATAAGGCAAACAAGCCCAATACAGCTTTTTGCCTAAAACACACATATGTACAAAATCTTGTACATGCGTGAATTTGCCATATTTCATGATAACCATATCAAATGAGGTACCATTGTGTAGAAAACATACAGGGCTACACATTCAAGCAATTATGAGGTTGATATCTCAAAATCTGACAACGTTATAGCTGCTTTAAGGTCAAAATCCACAGTTTGGTCAACACAGCCTTACCATGGGATAATACACCATAACCATGATTATGAGGTGTTAAAAAGAAGAATAAGCTTGTTTTTACTTCAATACCTCATAGTTAATTCAATACTGGGTTCCCATACAGGTTCTGTACAGAATTCTATGTGTCATACATGTCAGAATCAGGCTGGGTGGTCCCCAGATGAAACCTTTCACCCTGTATTGGTGAAAACTTCCAAGATGTGGTTTCAAAAACACATCTGAGCCAAATAAAGGATATACGGGCCTTTTTCAAGCCACAAGCCTGTATTGAAAAGTGAAAAATCTTCACTTCCTCTACGTGAAAAGGTCTAGCACCCTTTTCACCCCATTTCAGGACAAAATGAGGCCTTTTCACTGCCAGCAAAGGAATCCCCATCCTGCTCTTGAATTACTACATAGTAAAACTGTCAAAAACAGTTATACTCTTGGCAGATAATCAGGTTATACTATAAAATTTAGTATTGTAGTATTTTATTATTGTAACCCAACAGATAAAGCTGCACCCAGCACTTTCAACAGCGCTCACCACCACTAATTGTCATTAGTAAAGCCTTTTTAATTTATAATTAAAACTTTTTTAATACCTCTTATCATGTCAAAGTCATATTTAAGGTTGTAAATAGCCTTATTACTCCTTTATCATAGACTCATCCTGACACATGTCAGAATCAGGCTATGTGGTCCCCAGATCAAAATTTTCACCCTGTATTGGTCAAAACTGTCCAGATGTTGTTTCAAAACCACATCTGAGCCCAATACAGGCTATGGAGGCTTTGTGAAAACCACAAGCCAGTACTTGGGACTGAAAAATATTCACTTCCTCTACTTGGAAAGGCGTAGAAGCCTTTTCACCCCATTTTAGGATAAAAAGGGGCCTTTTCACAGCCAGAAAAGGTTTCCTCATCCTGCTGTTGAATTCCTATGTAGTACAAGTAGCATAAACAGTCATACTCTTGTAAAATAATCATGCTATACTTTAAACTTAAGTATTGTAGCTCTTATTATAGGAACACAACTGGTAAGACTGCACCCAGGGCTTTCAGCAGCGCTCACCACCACTATTATACATTAGTAAAGCCCTTTTGTTATTATAAATGAAACTTTTTTCAAGCTATTTTCACCATGTCACAGTCATAGCTAAATCTTGTGAATGCTATTATACACCTTTATCATAGACTCACCCTGACAAGTTAGATATGCTACAGTTAACAGTCTTGGAGAAAATTGGAAGAATTAATAAGGTGGATTTACCTTTATAATGGTAAGTCATTTTTGAAAAGTGTCAGACCACTTATTGTAGGGGCAAAGCAGTACTAAGTGAGGATTGCATGGTTTCCAAACAGCCAAAGTGTGTCACCTCTAATGACATGATGACACAATCAAGACAGCGGTCATAAAACAGCATGAACAAAGATTTTTCCCTTGATTTGAAAATAATCTAAGGATGTATTTTGATTTTTTTATACAAAAAACGTGTCAACAACACGATGCCATTTTTTCTCCAATGTTTAAAGCTGATATGTCACCTGTTCATATTGAAAAGGCAGATACTTCCAGATTGTGCAAATCAAAGTGTCATATTGATGACCTAATATACTAAACCAACAATTAGGTAGACTCAAAATAAATAAAAACATGATTTTTGCCAAATGTCCCAAAAAAACAGGCAAAATCAAGGTGCGTATGTCAGCCTGTGACTCAAAACCAGAGCACAAGCATGACAGCCAACATACCATAAATCAATGGTATAGCCAAGATACCACCAGAACATTGAGCTGAGCCAAATCAGCTCAAAAGGTATCAAAAGAAAGAGGAAACTCACCCCTTTCTGAAAATATAAGTCCTATCACCATAGGACAAGAAATAACAAAGTTATTCCTGCTCAAAGTTATTGCTGAGAATAAACCTTAATTTTCACCTCTCATCTAAAATCTAGAAGGAGAGGCTTAACCCCATCAAATGGGTACTCAAAATGAAGCTCTAAGCCAGGGCTATACAATGGTACCAGCCAAACTGAGCTAGCACCAATATTACTGGAGTTATGGTCAATTTCAGGCCAAATAAGGGTGAACAAAACATTCACCTCTCATCTAACTTCTACAGTTTTAGTGTGGGATACTTCAAGTGGGGTCTTTTTGGAAAGAGCACAATTAGGGCTATCTGATGGTGCCATCCACCTCTTCATATCTCAACTAAAACATAAGTTATGAGGCAAACAAGCTCAATACAGCTTTTTGCCCAAACCATGCCTATGTACAAAAAACTTTGGATATGGGATACGTTTGTCATATTTAATGATAACCATACCAAATTTGGTACCATTGTGTAGAGCTCATACAGGGCTATCCAATGAACCAACTTTGAGCATGATATCTCAAAAACTGACAGAGCTATGGCTATTTGAAAGTTATAATCCCACAATATGACCAATACAGCTGTATTGTGACGAGATACAGTTGTACTCTGATTATGAGGTGTCAAACAGATGCTGAAGCTTCTTTATACTTCAATACCTCATAATTAAGTCAAATAAAGAGGTCCATACAGGTTCTGTACAGTTTCTGACGCGTCAGGAGCACCAGAATACACCTGTAAGCTCCATTGGTGAAAATTTTCACCCTGTATAGGGTAAAAATGACCACTTGTGGTTCTAAAACCACATTTCAACCCAATAATAGCCTGTATTGAGTGTATAGAACCACAAACCAGCCCACAGTGGTGAAAGTTTTCACTCTGTGGTCGTGTGCAGAGGTAAACCACCTCCCATTACCCCAGAGCAAGATAAAAGGAGGCTTTGCCTCACCAGGAAGCAAATCCAGAATCCTGTTCTTGATATTATTACGTGGTATAACTTCTTAAAAAAGGAAGTGATACTCTTAGAATTTAACAGGTATACTTTAAGTTTAAGTATTGTAGGGTTTGCTATTGTAAACCAACAGGCAAACACTGCACCCAGGGCTATCAGCAGTACTCACCATCACTAAATTATTTTAGTATAGCCCTTTTCACTCATATTCTCACTCTAATATCATCCTTATTTTCGTGTCACACTCAGACTTATAGCTTTTATTATCATTCTGAAGCTATATCATAGAGTCACCCTGACATTTTGGGGGCCTGGCGAGATTTTTTACCTATTTTAGACGAAATTTAGGCCGTTTTCACTATTTTTAGCTTATATTCATGCTTTTTAGAGTTATTATCCTTTTTTTATTGTTTATTTTCACTTATTTTAAACCATAAGAATCCCTGAAGGAGATTAATTTCGTGGTTTTTCTCTATTCTGATTTTTTTTTACTAAAAAATAAAAAATATATAAAAAAACATAAAAAAAAACTGTATACATATCCTTTTTTGAAAAATAATATATTTCATTTTTTAAGAGTTATAAAGATATAATTTATATTTATAAAATATTCTCTCTTTATAATAAAATAAAAACCATATTTTATTATTGTTTTTTTTTCATAATATATACAAAGTATATATTATTTGAATTTTTCTTGAAGAAAAACTCTTATAAATCATTTTTTCACACAAATCGGCGTGAAAAATTGATTATTATCATTATTATTGATAATACCAATAATAATACTTCATAATAAAATAAAAACCATATTTTATTATTGTTTTTTTTTCATAATATATACAAAGTATATATTATTTGAATTTTTCTTGAAGAAAAACTCTGATAATTCTTTTTTTCACCCAAATTGGCGTGAAAAATTTATTATTATCATTATTATTGATAATACCAATAATAATACTTCATAATAAAATAAAAACAATACTTTATTATTGTTTTTTTTTCATAATATATACAAAGTATATTATTTGAATTTTTCTTGAAGGAAAACTCTGATAATTCATTTTTTCACCCAAATTGGCGTGAAAAATTGATTATTATCATTATTATTGATAATCTCAATAATAATACTCAATAATAAAATACAAATCATATTTTATTATTGATCTTTTTTTCATAATATATAAAAAGTATATATTGTTTGAATTTTTCTTACAGAAAACCTCTTATAATTCATTTTTTTACCCAAATTGGCGTGAAAAATTGATTATTATCATTATTATTGATAATTTCAATAATAATACTTCATAATAAAATACAAACCATATCTTATTATCAATCTTTTTAATATATACAGAGTATATATTGGGGAGAGTTGATTGATATTTTCAATAATAACTTGTCCAAAGTGACTTATAAATTCCTAAAAAAAGGATTCAATCAACTAGCTGAAAATCTCACTTTACAAATCAGAAATGATACCACCTCATTCCAAAGACTTTGGATTTCCAAGGGATCATTCCTTACAATGAGAAACAACCATCAGTTGGAATATAGGCGTGGAAAAGAGAGAAGTTGAAGTTGTTCAAAGTCATAATACATGGCAAAATGAACCTTTCTACACCTTCCAAGATGGGTTTCAACAGCAATCCTCCAGGAATGGCTTTCATAGAAAAGATTGTTCTAACCCATCAAATATTCCAAGAACTTCTCCAATGGGGAATGGCAGACAGGGAGTTCAAACCAGATTCCCACTACAAAGAACTTGTAGAAAGTATTCAGAAGATTTCCCTCAAAGAGATATTCTTCAAAGAACTTATCATAGACAAGAAATGGAACAAGAGATAACACACTCTGACCCTTTCAGGCTCATGAGGACTGGTAACCCAACCAGACTCCCTAGTGGCTTCACACCACTCAGGAACCAGCAGATCAGTGACCAAGAGTCACTATAATTTCCAATCCAAGATAGAATCCAGGAGAGGAAGAGGGTCATAAGGCAAGAACAAGACTTCTTTCAAACAGAGGCTGAAAGAGTCAGATCCTATGATCCAGAAATTGCTGGACCTGTTGCAAGAAGTACAAAGAAACAACAAACAGCTGTAAATACTTCTAATGCACCTAGCAGCCCTATGATAATGAATTATATCTCCACTCAGATGAAACACAATGTTGTGATACCTGAGAGTACCATAAGTAGTAATACTCTATGGTTACAATTTTCCCAATTTGTAGAACAAACTCAAAAAAAGTTTGAAAGACTCCATGAAAGTATTTCAAGGTTACAAGAGGCTTGTACCTTACAAACCAAAACTATTAATACTATTCAAGAGGACTATATTGAATTGTATAAAGCCTCAGAAGATTTAAAAAGAAGACTAAATCAAGTCTTAAAGGAGCAAAATCACTGCAAAAGGGAAAGGGAATACCTTGATCAAGATATTGACAAATTGTTCAATTTCTGCCAAAAAATGAAATCCCAAACACAAGGGCATGTTTCTGGAAGCACTCCATACCACCAGGAAGACATCAAACCAGATTCATTATTGGTGAATAAGGCAAGGTCTCCATCAAAATACCAGGATGGAGATAATATGTCTAATACTGAAAAGGAAGCCTTGAAACAACTTCCTGAGGGCTCAAGCTGGCCCAAATTCTCTGGAACTGGAGAGTATGATCATATGGAACTCATTGATTATATTGATGGACTCTTCACTGATGTACCAAGTATACCAGATTACTGGATTACTGCCAGATTAAATACAGCTTTTAAAGGACATGCTTTATTTGGTACACACAAATGAAAGAAATCCATGGCAGAAGAAACTGGCCATGGTGGAGGAGCCAAATAATCCAAAAGTACAGAAATGATAAATGGATATGGCAGAAAACCCTTTCATTTGGAAATGATAGATACACAGTGGACAAAGATCCATATGATTGGTGTCTGAGACAGTAAAAAAGGTTAATAGCCATTGACCCTCACATAACAACAGAAATGAGAAATCACAAACTGTTGACCAAACTACCAGGAGACTTAGAACATGCAGTAAACTGCAGATGCTGCAAAGAATCCACCTTGCATCAAATATCCAATACTTTGCAAGAAGTAAGGATTATAACATCTATTGGTAGATACAATAACCATAGTACTGGTGATAACAGGGAGAATCCAACCCTGGAAGCCAAAGAAACTCATGATTCCGATTCTGAAATCACAACAGGATTTCACAATTGTGAACCACCCAATCACTATGCAGAAAATTCTCCCAAAGACAGGGAAGAGATATTTGCAAGAGAGGAAGACTCAACAAAAGACCAAGAAGGTCATGAATCTGCCTCTGATAATGTGGGGAATGGCTGTGGAAATAATTCATACAGTGAACCCAACCCCCATGAGGAATATTTGGTGGAACTTAAGAACCATGGAAGAAAGGAAATTGGATCACTCCACTCGGGACGGAGGAAACCAATGACCAAACACCTGGATGGCTTGAAACATAAGCCACCAGACAGGGAGGGTATGACCACAAGAAAGTTGTTGGCTCAAGTTCAAATGAACCATGCTAATACCTTCAAGAGGAGAGGAAATTCTCATCAATGAAGAGCCTTTTTTTTAGAGGGAGGGTATGTCAGCCTGTGACTCAAAACCAGAGCACAAGCATGACAGCCAATATACCATAAATCAATGGTATAGCCAAGATACCACCAGAACATGGAACTGAGCCAAATCAGCTCAAAAAGTATCAAAGGAAAGAGGAAACTCACCCCTTTCTGAAAATATAAGTCCTATCACCATAGGACAAGAAATAACAAAGTTATTCCTGCTTAAAGTTATTGCTGAGCATAAACCTTAATTTTCACCTCTCATCTAGAATCTAGACGGAGAGGCTTAACCCCATCAAGTGGGTACTCAAAATGTAGCTCTAAGCCAGGGATATCCAATGGTACCAGCCAAACTGAGCTAGCACCAATATTACTGGAGTTATGGTCAATTTCAGGCCAAATAAGGGTGAACAAAACATTCACCTCTCATCTAACTGCGAAAGCTTTAGTGTGGGATACTTGAAGTGGAGTTGTTTTGGAAAGAGCAAAATCAGGGCTATCTGATGGTGCCATCCACTTCTCCATATCTCAACTATAACAGAAGTTATGAGGCAAACAAACTCAATACAGATTTTTGCCCAAACCACGCCTATGTACAAAAAACCTTGTACATGGGATAACTTTTTCATATTTAATGATAACCATACCAAATTGGGTATCATTGTGTATAGCCCATACAGGGCTATCCAATGAACCAACTTTGAGCATTATATCTCAAAAACTGACAGAGCTATGGCTATTTGAAAGTTATAATCCCACAATATGACCAATACAGCTGTATTATGACAGGATACAGTTGTACTCTGATTATGAGGTGTCAAACAGACGCTGAAGCTTCTTTATACTTCAATACCTCATAATTAAGTCAAATAAAGAGGTCCATACAGGTTCTGTACAGTTTCTGACGCGTCAGGAGCACCAGAATACACCTGTAAGCTCCATTGGTGAAATTTCTCACCCTGTATAGGGTAAAAATGACCACTTGTGGTTCTAAAACCACATTTAAACCCAATAATAGCCTGTATTGAGTGTATAGAACCACAAACTAGCCCACAGTGGTGAAAATTTTCACTCTGTGGTCATGTGCAGAGGTAAACCACCTCCCACTACCCCAGAACAAGATAAAAGGAGGCTTTGCCTCACCAGGAAGCAAATCCAGAATCCTGTTCTTGATATTCTTACGTGGTATAGCTTCTTAAAAAAGGAAGTGATACTCTTAGAATTTAACAGGTATACTTTAAGTTTAAGTATTGTAGGGTTTGCTATTGTAAACCAACAGGCAAACACTGCACCCAGGGCTATCAGCAGTACTCACCATCACTAAATTATTTTAGTATAGCCCTTTTCACTCATATTCTCACTCTAATATCATCCTTATTTTCGTGTCACACTCAGAGTTATAGCTTTCATTATCATTCTGAAGCTATATCATAGAGTCACCCTGACAGCGTATATGAAACTAAGATATTTATTATTTTGAAAATCAGGTGGCAGATATTATGCATATCCCCCTTCCAACACAGCTAGTCAGTGGAACTGATTATTAGGGAAGGCTCTAGAAGTTTGGGGGCTCAATTAATAATACATTTTTTTTGCATAAAAGAATGTGTACCCTGTCAGAAATAAGTCTTTCATAAAATTGTCTGAGAAAAAAGGTCATATATTTCAAGTCACTTATTGCCTCATTCTTAGAAGTCAAATTCCTTAATAATATTAGAACCAATATTAATTCATTACCTATTATATTGAGTCCAGTTTTCACATAGCCTCACATGTAAACACTCCTAAGGATAATGGCTCAAATGCTTTAGATATTCAACAAAATTTTCACCAACTGTTAAAGGAAATAGACGCAATTAGAAGGGAGTATTATGTGTGGAAAAAAAGAATTGTTCTTAGAATGATCAAATTCTAAATTTCAAATTCCAACAGGCATCAAAAGAACAATTAGTTGACTTTCTGAAAGAGAAATATAAAGAGGAGTTGGAAATGCTTGAATGGAAATTTCTAAGTATGCTATGATGGTATATTGTAATCTTATAACTCATTTATCTCATGCTTTGCAAAATCTTACCCAGACAATTGATAAAAAATCTTTTTATTATTCTTACTCGCATTATATTTTCCCTAAGTGTGTAAACTGTCAGTACATCCCTTCAAAAGGTCCCAAAAATTCTATTGGATCTTGGCCTTGAAGGCACACACATTTTTTCACAGAATGATCCAAAAAATTTCCTAGTACTTGTGTAGGCTTTTTTTTACAAATTCCTCGCATCATATCAAGAGTCTCCCAACAATTAAATAATTTTAAAATAAAAACTTACATGATTGTAATACCACTGATGAGTCACAGTGCATAACTAACTAAATCAACTTGTCTCCAGAAATGTTACTTATGAAACATAGATGAAATTCTCTTCATTAACAATTTTTAACCCTTTCCCATCTAGTATGTTGTTCAAAATCATTCATTCAATTGTTACCTTTGTTGTGTATAAACAATTCATGGCCTGTGGGGCCAGAAAACAACAAAAGAAATTTTCTAAGCATCCAAAGTTTTGTTCAATAATTATCCTCAACAAAATTCACCAATCAGAAAACCATAAAATGAAAAAATACAAATAAATTATGATTCTGCTCCTTTTTGAGAAGTGTATGTTATTGAATTTAATATGTTCAGCATCATGTTGATTTCTCAAAGGTGTAATTATGGGAAATTTGGCTGAATATCTCAAATCCCCTATAAGCAAAAAATCTTTTGGAAATCTTGCAATTCCATTGAGAAAGTCCTTTCAAATCCGAGATTTCAGGAATATTTGACTATCATGTACTGCAACAGGAAGCCCTTTGTATACCTACAAAGCATGTAATGATCAAACATGAAATTTTGAATAAAATCAGCATATAAACTCACAATTCAAACATTTCCATTACCATCCACAATTCATTGGAAGGAAATTGAAGGCTGAACTTTTTTATTGAAATAAACACTCAATTGATCATGCATAGGAGGAATGATGGGAATATGAGTACCATCAATTGCCCCAAAAATATTGATGAGACCTCTTCTTCTCTTTGATGAATCCTTGTGTCACAGCCATGGAGACAGACAGGGCATTACCACCCATTACTAATGGAAGATCTTCCAACACCTAATCAGCAAGGGTTTTCATGGAAGATTCACCAAATACAGCTTCAAAACTCAATACAGCACAATACAGGAAAAACCCAAATACAGGATTCACCAAATACAGGCCTGCCCTCAATACAGGTGCAAACAACTGTATTGATTCAAATAACTGTATTGGATACACCAATATAGTTTCACATCTCAAATACAGGTTCTTTAATCATACAGTCATGGTTTCTCAACACTCAAACTCCAGGCTGGTTTTTTTTCACATATACCAGCCCCCTTTCACCCACATGGGGGTTTTCCCCTAGTTAAGCAAGATATTGGATTTATCATTTAATATTATTTTATTTCTCATTAAGGAATATTATTTTATTTCTCATTAAGAAATATTATTTTATTAATTATTAAGTTAGTCTTTGCCTTCCCTAACCTGTTCAGTAGAGTGCTGGTGGCCATATCCTTTATTAATCCTTTTCTCTTTTCTGAGCAGGTTGAAACAGTGGTACAGGATTTTTTTTGGTTGGCTTTTGATTGTTGCTTTTGTTTTCTCTCATATCTTTTAATGCTTATTATTTTATAACTAGAAACTTATTTGTCTTATCTCATTACTCTTATGAATTGGGTATTTATTCTGAGCCCTCCATAAGTAAGTCTGTTCACTGAGTGCCAGGCCCTCTCCATCTACAAGAGCCCCTGTGACATTAATTTAATTAACTCAAAAATGCCTCTTTTCTTTCATTCATTTTATTCATTTCTCTCATCCTCAATTATGATTTTTATGATCTTATGATTTTCATGATTTCATTCTCTCTCATCAATTTTCATCTCATTCATTTCATTCAAATGAAAATTGATTCTCTTCCTCATTTCTCAAATTTTTCTGACCATTTCATTTTCTTCTTAATTATCAATCACAAATTATGATCATTTTCTGTCTGAATTCAGGTTCTTTATCAGGGCTAATTGATTGGAATTGGGGTTAATTGATTCATTGTTTCAGGAGTTTTCATTGAATTGGGGTTATCATTGGTTTATTTAAAAGCTCTCAAGGTTTATTGATTGATTGATTGATTATTGATAAAATTGACTTTGCCTCAAGATTCTGATTTGAGTTAATTGATTTACCTGATTTGATTCCTCAAGATAGCTGATTTATCCTCAAGATTGATTGAATTGATTGATTTGAATTTGATTCCTCAAGAAATTGAATTGATTTTTTAAGATATTGATTGAATTACTCAAGACATAATTGATTTGATTTTGAATTGACTTCATTGACTTGATTTGATTTATTGATTGATTTGATTTAATGTATTTCTTGAAATTGATTATTCAGAAAAATTTCACTCTGTCATCTTCATTCTTCAAGATTTGTTCATATTGATTCACTTCAAGACTATTGATCGATTTCTCAAGTGCATCAAGATTTTCAATTGATTGATTTGGTCAAGCCTTGTCTCATTCTCAAGTATCATCAAATTTTATTTTATTTCTTAAATAATGCCAGTTCAGCACAGCCCTCCAGCCAAGAATACAAGATCTCAAAGACATCAAGTTGTTCTCACTCCTACAGCAAGGGCTCCTCTTGACCGCACACCATCAGTTCATCAGCTTAGTGCAAATTTGGACAGAGGACCACCATTGGAAGGAGCAGCACCCTCCAGAAGAGGAGGTGTGAAGTCAAGAATATCAAGATCATTCTCTGGCTTTTTGGGTGGCTATCCAAGCATTTTTCAAGGGCCTAGAAGTAGATCAGGGGAAGCTGAGGATGAAGAGGGGGAGGAGTCTGTGGAAGAGGAGGAGTCTGAAGAAACTGAAGTAGCAGCTGCCTTGGCAGGTGCTCCTGAGGCTTCTGAAGCTCAAAATATAGCCCATTCTAATCAACCTTTTGTCTCTCAAGCTGAACCAAATTTTCTCAAAATGATGGAGCAGATGACTCAATTAATTGGACAACTCACTCAAGCAGTTGCCCCAAGGGACACTTAAAAAGCCCCAGCATACAAAAGTCCATCAATGAAGGCACCTGATTGCTTTTCTGGTACCAAAGCTTATGAATTGAGAGGATTTATTCAATCTTCTCAATTAATTTTCCATAATGACCCAGAAAACTTCTTCTCTGACAGGAAGAAGTTTTTTTACTCAACTTCTTTTCTCATTGGTAGAGCTGGAAAATGGATTGAACCTGACCTCTCAAATATCTCCAATAAAGACCCTTCTTATCTCCTCAATAACTGGGAGTTATTTGAAACTCAGTTATTCACTCTGTTTGGTGATCCCAATGAATTCAGGAAAGCTGAATAAGAGTTAGACAGTCTCAGGACAAAAGAGCGGGGTCAGGTTTCCTTGTACATAACAGATTCCAGAAGATTAATTTCAAGAATTGGAGACCGGGGGGAAAGGGCCTATATTCATGTGTATAGAAGAAGATTGGCATCAAGATTGTTGGACCAATTGGCTTCTCACCCTGGAAACTTTGATAGCCATCAAGAACTCATGGACATCACTTTAGAATTATATACCAGGTACCATGAGAGGCAGAAGGAAAAGGGTAGCCATCAAGAGAAGAAGCCTCCAATCAGTGGATCTGACTCCTCCAAGCCTCCTCAAAGTTCATCATCAAAGAAGCCTTATCACAGGAAGAGTAAGAAGGGGAAGAATTTTCAAGTGTCCAAAGACAAGCCTCATGCTTCTCTCCTCACTAAGGACACCAAATTAATTGGTTCTGAAAAGGAGAGGAGGATTGAAGAAGGCTTGTGAAATTATTGTGGTGGAAAGCACCCATTTGAACAATGCTGCAAGAGGCCTGAAAATAGGCAGGGTTCATCAAAAGGCTTCCCTAGAAAGCAGGAAAAAGCCTGAGTGGGAATCATGATGTGTTCAATTGTGCTCACTTACTTCCTTCAAGAGCACAATTGTGCACTCTGAATACTAGTGTCAACAAATCTTTAAAATTTCTTATTTTCTCTTCTCTGTCTGATATTTTTTACACTATTCTCATTGATTCTGGTGCCACAAACTCTTTTATTGGAAAGAATTTTGTTCTCAAGTACTCATTGACCATGTCAGAGCTCCCTCAAAAAATTCCTCTTTTCATTTTGGATTCTAATGAATCCACTTCCCTGTTCATCACCCATTATACCAAGTGGGTTGTTTCCTTGCCTTCATTCGCAAGCTTTGAATGGGATTTCTTTATCATAGATTCACCCAAGGGAGAAGACCAAATATTGGGCTATAATTTTCTTTACAATTTTAATCCCATTATTGATTGGAAAAATGGATTGATCACCTATGAGTCTAGTCATAAGGATTGTAGTGGTATTACTTCTTCCACTAGTAATGACTTTGCCACTGCCATCTACGGTGTTGCTCTGGTTGGTAAACTTAAGGCAACTTCCCTTCCATCATTCCCTCTCAGTCATTACTTCCATCAAGAGATGAAGTCTTCAAAGAGATAAAAGATGCTGGAGCAGATGTTGTTATATCTTCACTTCATCTCTTTCAAGGGGATATGGACTCTACTCCTTTGTCTTTTCATGCCTCCCTGGATGAGCAGTGGGATGAG
This sequence comes from Austropuccinia psidii, assembly GCA_023105745.1. Classification (NCBI taxonomy): domain Eukaryota; kingdom Fungi; phylum Basidiomycota; class Pucciniomycetes; order Pucciniales; family Sphaerophragmiaceae; genus Austropuccinia; species Austropuccinia psidii. Next base: position 77,852,663 of record JALGQZ010000001.1, on the reverse strand, counting down.
TAGGAAGAGCCAGAAGAGATTTTAACTGTGCTGAAGGTAGTCCCTCCTGTTTATCACCAATATTTGGATGTATTCTCCAAGGTGGAAGCAGAGAAACTTCCTCCACACTGTGCCTGTGATCATCATATTGAACTGTAGGGTCTTCTACCTCCAGTTGGTGTTATCTACTCTGTATCAAAGATTGAGTCAGAGACACTACAGGCCTAAATTTCAGAGAATGTATAGAAGAGTTTGATCAGGCCAAGCTCCTCTTCAACAGGGGAACCTGTCGTTTTTGTTAAGAATAAGGAAGGTGGTCTTTGTTTGTGTGTTGACTGCTGCAAACTTAATGCTGTCACTAGGAATAACAGGTATCCTGTTCCTCCAATGAATCAGCTCCTTACTGTCTTTGAAGGTTCTACTATCTTCTCCAAGATAGATTTGTGTGGTGCTTATAATCTCTTGAGAGTCAAAGAGGGGGATGAGCACTTAACTGCCTTTAGAACTAAATATGGTAGTTATGAATATTTGGTTATGCCATTTGGCTTGACCAATGCTCCTTCTTCATTGCAGAATCTTGTGAATGATATCTTTTCAGATTTCTTGGATATTTTTGTTGTAGTATACTTAGATGATATTATGGTCTTCTCTAGTTCTGAGGAGGAACATGTCAAACATGTGGCCTCTGTCCTCCAAAGACTGAGGGATAATAAATTGTTTTCTAAAGCCTCAAAGTGTGTATTCCATGCCTCAAGTGTGGAATACTTGGGCTATGTTGTTTCAAGTGAAGGCCTCAAGATGGATTCTTCCAAAGTTCAGCAAATCCTCAATTGGCCTCAGCCAAAGAACATCAAAGCACTCCAATCCTTTCTTGGCTTTGCCAACTTCTCTCGGCATTTCATTAAAAATTATTCCAAAAAAGTCTTTGCTCTCACTTCCCTCCTTCAAAAACATTCTTCTTTCATCTTCAATGAGGAAGCTCTTAGTCAGTTTCAAATACTCAAAGAAGCTTTCACCACTGCTCCTATCTTATCCAATTTAAATCCTTCTCTACCAACTATTGTAGAGACTGATGCTTATGATTATGCCTTGGGTGCTGTACTGAGTCAGGTGAATGACTCAGGAAAGCATCCCATTTCATTTGATAGTTGCAAGCTCCTCCCAGCTGAGCTCAACTTTGAAATTCATTAGAAGGAACTCCTTGGTATAGCTTGGGCTCTCAAGGGCTGGAGAGCCTTTCCTATTTATCTTTCTGATTTCTTTGAAGTCTTGACAGACCACTCTTCCCTTCAATATTTTATGTCTTCCAAAGTCCTTACTCGCTGTCGAGCCCATTGTGCAAAGTTTCTCTCTGAATTTCACTTCTCTATCACTTACCGTCCAGGCAGACTGGCCACTTTACCAGATGCCTTTTCACGTTGGGAAAACGTGTACCCAGAGAGGGGTGGACTTCATCAGCAAGAATCCTCAAAGCTTTAATCAATTTCTAAAGCAAAATGAAATTAAAGAGTTGAGATTTTTCTCAATCAAAGTTGAAGTTTTCTCAGATTTAGTTGATCAAATTCAGAAGGCAGTATGGCAAGACAAAGATTATAAAGAAATTCTCAAGCAATTAGCAAGAGGTGCATAAGTCTCAGATTATACTCTTGAACCTCAAGCCAAATTGTTCTTATTCAAAGATAGAGTAGTCATCCCAAGCAATCATGAAATTCAATTGGAAATCTTCCAAAAGCATCATGACTCACTGTTGGCTGGCCACCCTGGCCAGGAGAAGACCCTCAAGCTCATCAAGAGGGTTTTTTATTGGGCTGGCATGAATCAAATTATCAAGGACTATGTGTCCTCATGTCAAAAATGTTCAAGAAATAAGAAAAGTCACCATAAGAAGTTTGGATTACTCAAACCTCTTCAAATTCCATCTGGTCCTTGGAATTCTTTATCACTCAATTACCTCTGTCAAGCAACTTTGATTCAATTTTAGTAGATGAAGACAGATTATCAAAGATGGAAATATTTATTCCAACTTATTCAACAATCACTTATTTGGAATTAGCTCAAAGCTTTATTGGTCATGTCTTTTCTAAACATGGTCTCCCAATCAGTATTGTTAGTGATAGAGGTTCATTATTTGTTTCATCATTTTGGACTCAATTGTGTCAGCAGCTCAAGATATCAAGAGATCTTTTAACTTCCTTTCACCCTGAAACAGATTTACAGACAGAGAGGGTAGATCAGATTCTAGAACAGTATCTTTGGATGTATGTCAGCTACCATCAAGATGACTGGCACACCTTTCTTGCTTTGGCTGAATTTGCCTATAATAATGCAGAACATTCATCAACAAAACAATCACCATTTTTCACCATTTATGGAAGAAATCCTGGCTTTGACTCAATTCACATTTCTCAAGATACACCTGCTGGAAAGTTATTAACAAAACTCCAATCAGTAAAGCAAGTTGTCAAAGAAGTATTAGAGTCAGCAATAAAGCGTTCTAAGAAGTATGCAGATATAAATAGAGCAATTCCACCTGATTTCCAACCTGGGGACAAAGTATGGCTAGCTTCCAAGAACATCAAGACAAAAATACCCATCAAGAAACTTTCAGAAAGATGGTTGGGACCCTTTGAAGTTCTGAAGAAGATTCACAGCCATGAATATCACCTCAAGCTGCCTCAACAATGGAAGTCAGTTCACCCTGTCTTTCACGTCCTTATTAGAACCAGTGAAGCAATCAACTATCCCAAATCGACATCAATTGCCACCACCACCAGTAATAGTGGAAGAGAAAGAAGAATGGGAAGTGGCCCAGGTTCTGGACTCAAAACTCAAGAGAGGTACATTATGGTAACTAGTGGAGTGGAAAGGATTCAATGAAGACCAAGAAAGAACAACTTGGGAACCAGCTTCCAACCTTACCAACTCTCCAGACCTTGTATCCAGACAAGCCTGACCCAAATGCCTCAAGAGTTTTAGTTATGGTGCTTGGTGGGATTGGAGTTTATGAAAGTAAGTTCCTCTCCTGGCATGCACCTTTAAGCGGTTATTCTACCCAAATATGTTGTAAGCATCACCTTGGCCACTTTGTGAGCACTTGTAAAGTTCTTTGGACAGGTTTAGAAGGTCTTGCAACATCAATACCCTTGAATTTGCACCTTTCATAAAGATATGGCCAAATTCCCTCTTTTCTTTTGTTTCTTTATTTTTCTTTCATATTCTATTATTCCAAATTATGCCATAAAATATCATTCAAGACATTCCTTAACTCAAAATTCATTTATGGCAAAGCTGTATTATCTTATGATTCTTGGTGGGGAGTAGAAGTTATGAAAGTAAGTTCCATCTCCTGGTATGAATCTCTGAGGGTTCTACTTGTAAAACCACACCTTGGCCATGCTGTGAGCATCAAATTTTTTGTTTTATTTTTTCAGGAAACTTTATGGAAAATTATTGCCAAAATCAAGCAACTCACCACAAGAAGATCAATCCTCAGAAGTCTCTTTATTTTCTTTCCTCTACTTTCATTTTTCTCAATTATTTCTTTTCATTTTTATTTAATTTCCTTTTATTTTTACTTGTATGATTTTTATTTATTTATTTTTTAGGAAGCAGTAGTCATCTCCCATATCCTGTTTGGGGAGTCAATTTACTTAATAATCAAAGCGCAAACACTAGTAATGATAAAGTCCAACTACAAATAATCCTCATCAAAATTTCTTCAAAGATTCTCTAAACTTAACAAAAAAGGAATCTTCATAAGTAACTGACTCCTTGGCCAAAGAAACAGTGGGTTCACCTGGAATAGCACTCTTCATAGCCTTATCAAAAAATGCCTCAGTCAAAGCATCAACTTCAGAAAATAGGGAGGTGACCACCTTCTTATTCACCCTCCTCTGATCAGTGAAGTTTCCAGTCATATTCCAGCAGCAACGGTTGTCAAAGATTGATTCAGGGTCTGGAGACATTGGGTCTCTAAAGGTACTGGCCACAGGTGGTTGAGCCAAGTCTGTATGGCCTGGTTGGGGAGCTAATTGGAGGCTGAGGTGGTTGGGGAGGCCTGATCACTTCATTGGTGGTGGTACTAGCTTGTACTGGGGATAGTGAAGTGGATTGGATTCTACTTTTTTTGATGGGGTAGTAATTTCAAGCTCTTCTCCATCAAGCTCATCACTTCCTTCAGCATAAGTATCATTTTCATCTTGAACCACCAAATTTCTCTTCAATTTTCCAAGTCTTCCATCCTTTCTCGTTACCACAATAGGAACTTCTGGGACTACTCCAGTGGGGTTGCCTTGGGGGTGAATGGGTCCTCCAGTGTTGGCCCATGAACTGCTGGTATTAGTCCATTGTTGGACACCTCTTATTCTGGATCCAGTCACTGAAGCAGAAGAGAAGAAGATCACAAAATTCAGCAACTCAGCAATTCCTTGATCATTCGACTCACAATTGGAGTGGACAGAGGTGGCATCAGAAGTTTGAACTTCATCAACAGGAGCTTCCAGCCCAAATCTTCCACCCTTCTTGATGTTGCTCCATAATCTTCTGGGATTGTCTGGGAAATTATGGTTGGCCTGAGAGAAATTTCTTTTCCCAAGGTGACAGAACTGGCACCTGGTGGACCTAGCAGTAGCAGATTCAACACAAGGAACCCCCTTCTTCCAACAATTGATGTAGGGTTGTTCAATAACTCTAGCATATTTAAAACCATTATAGGTTTCATTGATGTCCCAAATCTCTGTAGGGGCCCTACTCTATTCAGAAAGCTCCCTCAAGTTATCAAAGACAGCAGCACCATAAACTACAGAAGGCAGGGAATCAGAGTGATCAAAGTCACAAATGGAAGTCAGCTTTGAACTCATCTTCAAGTCAATATTCAAAGCCAAGACCAAGAAAATCATAGATAAATTCCAAGTCAGAAAGTCAAATATGGCAATTTGAACTTCAAGAAAAGAGTGAAGCACAAGAAAAAAGAAGAAATCATCATCAAAAGCTGTTTCATTGGCCAAATCGGCCTTTTTAAGGCATTTGCACACTTTTGCGCATTTTTGCGCATTTTGCACATAAAGACATCAAATCATCTTCAAACTATGTGTAAATCCTTCAAAACATCAAAAACCCAAAGAAAATAGTCAAATTGGTGCATTTTTGAATTTTGCGCATTTCTGACTAATTCATGTCCAAAACCTTCAAAAACTTCATTTCATTGAAAAATTCCTTGAAATATGCCATTTCAGTCATATTGGCATATTTGTGCACTTTGCGCATTTTTGTGGATTTTGCGCATTTCTGGCTATTACTACTTCAAATCATAAAAAAACTTCCAAAACAGTCATTTCAATCAATAAATCATCAAATTCTTCAATAGCTTTCATTTTGCACATTTTGCACATTTTGGCCAAATCAGCCAAAAAAAACCAGAAAAAAACAATTGGGGAAAGAATTTCAATTGATCCTGCAAGGACCCAAAAGGAATTAAAAGCCAATTTGGCCCAATCTCTAAAATGAAGACAATTTGATGACATGACAGTAAGTTCTTAGGACATATACCTCAATCACCATTTATCATAAGCCATGAGGACTCAAGAAAAACTGGATGAATAACACTGAAATAAGAAGAAGATCAGAAAGATAGAAGAACAGAAGAAATGAAGAGGAAATTTTCAAAGAAGGGAGGAGGAATCAGAATCAAGTCAAGGAAGAAGGACCTAAAAGTTGTGAACATGAAGGAGATTGAGATTGCGATTGATGAAGAAGAATTATGAGGGGATGAAAATTGGGTAATTGGGGGGGAGAAAGTTTCATTTAACCTCATCAAGATTCACTTTCTCTTATGGTGCGCAGAGCTCACCACTTTCAATAGGGGGATAATGTCACAGCCATGGAGACAGACAGGACATTACCACCCATTACTAATGGAAGATCTTCCAACACCTAATCAGCAAGGGTTTTCATGGAAGATTCACCAAATACAGCTTCAAAACTCAATACAGCACAATACAGGAAAAACCCAAATACAGGATTCACCAAATACAGGCCTGCCCTCAATACAGGTGCAAACACCTGTATTGATTTAAATAACTGCATTGGATACACCAATATAGTTTCACATCTCAAATACAGGTTCTTCAATCATATAGTCATAGTTTCTCAACACTCAAACTCCAGGCTGGTATTTTTTCACATATACCAGCCCCCTTTCACCCACCTGGGGTTTTTTCCCCCAGTTAATTAAAATATTGGATTTATTATTTGATATTATTTTATTTCTCATTAAGAAATATTATTTTACTAATTATTAAGTTAGTCTTTGCCTTCCCTAGCCTGTTCAGTAGAGTCCTGGTGGTAATATCCTTTATTAATCCTTTTCTCTTTTCTGAACAGTTTGAAACAGTGGTAGAGGATTATTTGTGGTTGGCTCTTTATTGTTTGTTTTGTTTTCTCTCATATCTTTTGATGCTTATTATTTTATGACTAGTGTGGGAACTCCTCTTGTGTGGGATTAAAATGAGGCAGTACCTGGAGGGGGAAATCACAGGTAACTAGTTTTGAATTGCTAATAACTCCTGTAACCAAGGGTGGCAAGGGTGTATTTCCTGCCCCTCCTAAAATACTGAACAAAATCTTCCTTGGAGCTCACAAACCAAAATAAAAGTGTTATGTGGCTTTTACAACTGCAGAAGAAAAAATTCAGCAGTCTCAGATCAGACCTATTCAATAAATAATATGAAAAATAATGTCAGTAATTTTGGTTAACTTTGAGATTTTAATGAAATGCTTGTCTGTTGAATTTTAATATTTTTTTTAGTGGAATTGGGGTGAGTTGTTTCTTCTTGGTGTTAAATCCTTGGTAAGATGGTTTATTTAAGGTTTTCTGGAAAATTTTATTGGTGTTGATAAAGGTAATTTTGTCAAGGCATAGTTATAATAGAGTAAAATAATTGTTTTTAAAGGTTTGTTATTTATTTATTTTTTTAAGAGTGTTAATAATAAGATAAAATATCACTTGTTAAGTTTAAGAGGTAAGATTCTTTGATATTTGACTTTTAAATGGGTAAGTTAGTTTTAAATCTTGTTAAATGAAGTCAATTTTACTAGTTAAAATATTTTAATAGAGTAGTAACCCTAATCTTGGGTACTGGGCTGTTTTTTTTTTTAATAATAATAAGATTCCACTGAGCTTAGCTACTGGGCAATCTTTAACACTATACTTCCACTGAGCTTAGCTACTGGATAAGTAAATTCACTATAATTTGCTGGACTACCTCCCAGGTGAGGGATGAATTATTCCTGTGCTTGCAATTTGCAGGGGATATATTTTTCATGGGATATAATTTTCATGGGGGGAATTTGAAATTTGGGGGGAGAGAGCCCCTCTATTTATACCTTTTGGGAGCCTAGAGGGCCCTCCATGGGAGCTGTCTTTTTCCACTTTAATTCCTCTTGATTTCATCATGTGACTCTGTTTTTGGTGAGGACCTTTCTTGCATGGGTCAGGTGATTTAAGGTTTGGTGATAATTTTCTCTCTGCACAGCCTCAATTTATCACATGATCATCTTTTGGTGGACTTATTATGATGTGATATTCTTTGATTTTCCTTGCATGCATGAGGTGATTTCATTTTGGCTGAGGATTTTTCTTGTGCACAGCCTCTTTTCTGTCACATGATATTCTGTTGGTGGATGAAGTATCACATGATGACCTTGTAATTCCTTTGCACATGTCCTATTTTAGGTTGGGTAGAAATGGCTGTGTAATTTATGCAGGTGTCATGTTTGTTTTTCTTCTTTTTGAACTTTAAAATGAAGTCAGGTGATAACTTCTTGCATTGGTGAATTTACTGTTTTTCATGAGATGATGTGATTTTTGATTTTGACACATGCCATGCATAGTCATGGGGTTGAGATTTAATTGGAATTGTGTACTGCATGCAGCCTGTTGTAACTAGCTTTGGTTTGCATGAGGTGATGAGTGGTGTAAATAATTATGTTTTAAGGTTTTAAGTGGGGTTACTGTGGATATAAGATAAGGTACTCCTGGGGCTGTGTTGTAAATGAATTGAAGGAATTCCATGGAGTTGAGCTTTGCATCATGTGACTTTTAATGCAAGTTGGCTGTGTAACTAATGCATGTGTCATTTTCTTCTGCATGAGTCCTGTGGCTGTAAGGGGGTGTAAATCTGGGTGGGGTATGTAATTTAAAGGGTGGTACCTTATTTCTTGTAACTAGTTTACTATATGTAACTTGATTTTTACATATGAATAATGAAATTGAATAATTTATTTAAACACATACACTGCCCTTTTTGTGCCTGTGCCATGGTTTTATGAGTTAAATCCAGCTTCTTGCTGTAAAATGGACCTTTTGGTGTAAAATTTGAGTGTAAGTCTGCCTGTAGGCTAGATTTCCTGCTGTTATAGGGTACTATGAGCTTGAGCCTGGTGAAAAAAAATGGTATGGAATACCACATCCCCCTCTCCATTTAATGCTGTCCCCAGCATTCCAGGTGAGAGCTCTTTATTCCTCGTCCGATTCTGTGGTCTCCTCAAATACCTCTTGCTCATTTATTGATTCATCTTCTTCACTTTGTTCTTCTTCTGTGTCTTCTTTTGTGTTTATCAACTTTCCTCTTGGGTAGAACCTCTTGACTTGAGATGCTGCAAATCTTCTTGCTAATTCTGTTCCATCAAGTTCCTCAAGTTCATATGGTCCATTGTTTATTTGTCTGATTACTCTGTAGGGTCCATTCCATTTGTTTTTGAAAAGTAGCCCCCAATTAGTTTCTATTGCTTTGTTGTAAACCAGGACCAAATCTCCTGGATTGAGTGGTGATCTTAGTTGATGTGCCATTCTTCTATCCCAATATTTCATTGAGTCCTCCCTTGATTTTTTGAGTTTTTCTTCTGCTTTCTTTCTCATTTCTTCTTTTCCTTCTAATTGTTTAGCTCTAGCTTCCAATAATTCTTCAATTGTGGATATTTTGTGCCATTCTGCTGCTAAAAAAGTTTTTGTTTCAATGGCAATTGGTAATACTGGTAGTTGTCCAAATTGGAGTTCAAATGGTGAGAAACCAGTTGTTCTTCTTGTTGAAATTCCGTCAGCCAATGTAACCAAAGGCAGATATTTTTTCCATTTTCCTCCATTATCTCCACACATCTTGACTAATGCATCTTTGAGTTGCTTATGGCCCCTTTCAACCATTCCTTGAGACTCTGGGTAATAGGGTGTGGTGAATCTGATCCTTGATCCTGCTTTCTTTACTGCATCTTGTAATTCTTTTCCAAACTCTGGCCCCCCATCAACAGTTACTTCCTTTGGTGAGCCATACCTGCATATACATTCTGAGGTGAACCATTCTGAAACTGCTTTTGCTGTTAATTTGACTAGTCCAACTGTTTCTGGCCATCCTGAAAAATCATCTCTGGCCACAACCATATATTTCCATCTTCCAGATTTGATATGGACTGCATCCATGCTTACCCTTTCAAAGATTGTTGATGTTGCTGTAGGCCTTCCTTGTTCCCTTTGTAAGTTTTGACTTCTCTTTTGGCAGGCTAGGCAAGATTGAACCCAATTCTTGACTGATTTCTTCATTCCTTCCCACCAAAATCTTGCTTTATTTCTTCTGTAAGTTTCATTTTCCCCTCTGTGGCCCATGTCTTCATGAAGTGACTTTGAAATGTAGTTTTGAACTTCTTGACTGGATATCACCAATTGAGGGTTAGGGTTATTACTTTTTTTGAGTTGGCAATCTTCCAAGAAAAAGTTGGATGACCTTCTTTTTATCCTTCTAAATTCTTCATCTTTACTTGATTGTGGTTTTTTCATTGTACTTAAGTATTCTTGCATTCTCTTCAAAAATCCTTCTTGTTTGGTTGGTACTTGTACTCCTGAAAAATGGAGTGAATTTACATTCTTAGCCCCAAATCCAGGGTGTGGCTTGATCCAATCTTCTTCTTCATCAAATTCTGGTGCATCTTCTTCTTCTTCTTCTGAGTTTTTTGGTCTTCTGGATAGCCCATCTGGCATAGTGAAAGTTTTCCCTGGTTTGTGTACCAAATCAAAGGAAAATAGCTGAATGAAAGCCACCCATCTTGTCATGGGGGCATTGGGTAAGCAAGGGGTGTTTATCATTTCAATTAAGGCCTTGGCATCAACCTGTAATTCAAAATGTTGTCCCCAAAGTATTGTTTGAAGTTTCTTGAGAATTCTTGCAACTCCACAGAGTTCCAGTTTGGGTTGTGAGTATTTTGATTCTAATTTTGAAAAAGTTATTCATTCATATAATACTGGTCTGTCTTTTCCTTCTTTGTCTTCTTGAGTGACTACTGCTCCTGCTGCAATGTAGCTTGAATCTACCGCTAGCTTAATTTTTCCTGCTCCTTTGTCATAATCCAGTTTTTTGAGGGTTATTTCTTCTCCAACTATTCTTCTGATCTTATGGAAAGCTTCTTCACATTTTTGATCCCAATCCCAGTCAACATCTTCTCTGGTGAGCCTTCTGAGTGGTGATGCAACTTGTGAGAAGTTTTCAATAAACATTCTTACATAGGCACAAAGACCAAGAAATCCTCTTATTTCCTTTTTGTTGAGAGGTGTTGGCCAATTTTGAATCTTGTTGATCTTTTGTTTTGAGATTGTTCTTCCTTTGAATGATACAACATGCCCTACTATGTCCAAAGCTGGAACACAGCATGCAAACTTTGATCCTGAGATAGTAAGTCCTGCTTCTTCAATCCTGAATAAAACTCTTTCTAAGGTTATGGCATATTCCCATATAAATCTTCTGATTGAGGGGTTTTCTGGTAGTGTTTCTTGATTGTAAAGTGATCTTGGTCCTTTTATTCCTCCATCATCAATAAAAATTCCTACACTTTCTGGTAATTCTTCTTGTAGTATCCAGGTCATTTGGGCTTGGTATACTGCTACTGAGTTGGTGGCTCCTTGGGGTAGTCTTGTGAGTTGCATCCTTCCAAGGGGTGTTTCAAAAGTAATGAGGGGTCTTGTAGTTACATCTAATTCTCTTTCATCATATCCTCCCATGATATCTCCTAGTCCATAGCATGCTCTTCCTGCAAATGCATCTACAAATTCTTCAATATGAGGTGGTAAGCCAGCATCCTTTATGGTGACTTTGTTGAGTTCTTGAAGGTCATGGACAATTCTGAGTTTCCCATTTGATTTGGCCACACAAAATATTGGGCTTGTGTAGCTTGAGGTGGATTGCTCATAGAGTCCAGTCTTGATTCTTTCTCTGATTAATTCAGTAAACTGAGGTAAAATTGATTTGGGAATGGGAATTGGTTTCTTCTGCCAAGGTTTATGAGGTATTACTGGTATCTTTTAAGGTTTTCCATATGGGTGTTTGAGTAATCCTCTTTCTTCTTCACAGAAAGCTATTGCTTTTTCCCTTAAGGTAATAACATTTTTGAGTAAATTGATTTCTTCATTTGATAACCATCCTGGTGGGCCAAAATTGACTGCTTGGAGTCTTTCATGGGTGACCTTGAAGGTTTCTTGAAATATAGGTGGGTTTTGTGATAAGGGTGTTTCATAAGGATCTCTTGACAAAGGTGGTCTTTCCAAAGGTGGGTTAAGGTCTTGAGGCATTGGCTCATTGACTGGTCTCACCTTCTTCAGGACTGATTTGTATTTGGCTGCTAAAATTTGGTGATCCATCTTCAATTAGTTATTTTGTTTCTTCTTTTTTTTTTTTCTTATTTCTAAGAATTTGCTAGTGTCCTGAAATCTTGAGGTCTTCACAATTATTCTTTCTTCTTTCTTCCATAAAAAATGTAGTTTAAGGTCATACAGGACCTACAACTAGGTGTGTAACCCCTGTATATTAGGTATACAAGTCCTGCAGTTTAAGTCATGCAAGGACCTCCTGGTCTAATCCAAGGGCTTATCTTGATTCTTGAGCTCCTTTGGGCTTGATTTTGGATTCCACTTGACTCTTGTTTTATTCTTCAATCTTCATGATTCCCACTTGATGCAAGATTCTTCTGGTCGTTTTATTTCTTGATAAGGAATTTTCTCGTCTTAATTGATGGTTTGAGAATCCACTTTGTTCATTCTGGCCAATTTTATAATGATAAACACCTGTAAAACCCCTTGTTCCTGTTACACAAAGGGAGCAGTTTATTGTCATGCTAAGGACAAAAATGGTCCTTCAGCACTTCTCCTGACTAGGACAATCCCCTCCAGCTTCTTGGCTGTTATTTTTTATAAGTTTCCCTGCCCAAGTCTACAGGGGAAGCAGTTTAGTGTCATGCTGAGGACCTCTTGAGTCTTCAAGCTTCTTTAAAATCCCAAGGGCAATTTGAGTTGAGTGTTGTAAATTAACTTGTTTGTCCATCATGTTGAGTGAGTCCTGAGTCAATAATTAATCCAGTGAGTCATCCTTCAGTCCATAAATCCTGGCCAATGATTCTTGAATTCCAAATGAGTTTCAATCCAGAATCAAAGAAGTTTCCAAGGTCTTGTGTTGTCCAAAAGGTCAATCTATAAGGAACTCCTGCTTTTCTTCATAAATAATCTTCTTCATTTTCAGTATTCTGAATAATTGTCTTATGATAAGTTGTTTCCCAATTCTCTTGCTATTTCTTCAAAATAATTTATGTCCTTTTGTCCTTTTGTATTCCTGAATTATACCTGTTATAAGGAAATGAAAAATAAAAAAATTGTAATAATAAGGTGATTTAAAATTGATTTTAATATTAATTGATTAATATATTTATTTAATAATATTTGTTTGGATGAGGGCCCCCCTCTCCATTTAAAAATCTTGAGTTGGTTTTCAAATTTTGAAGAGGATATGTTCTCATTCCCCCAAAAGTTCCACTATAAGGGATAGTGTAAGAAATAAGTTTACCCACCCCTTATTTTTTTATAGTGATTTTGATGAGGATAAATAATGATACAGTAAATATACATAATTCTATTTCAATGATGATTCAATAATAAGTTGCTTTTTTTTTTTTTTTTTTTAAAAAAAATTTAAGTATAAAATAACCATAAAGTGAGATATCTGAGTGAAAATCACAATTTAAAAGAAATAAACCTGAATCACAATTAAGATCATGGAACTGTTTGCTTAAAGGTGGTAATTTATGCCAATCAGTAAAAATTGGTGCTCTTGGGAGTATTTATAAGTAATATGACATAATTGAATGATCATAATTTGAGTCCTTTATTCATATAATGACCCTTATGATGCCACAACTCTTCCTTTTGGAATCATCATTGTGACTCAGACTTTATTTCAAGTCCAACCCCTTTATGGTTCAGATTTTCTGTTACCCATAAATGCATTTGAGTTGTTGAAAAAAAATATAAACAGTGAAAAATAAGAATTTGTACAGTTTTTAAAAAACTCTTGTTTGCTTTTTGGGGGGCTTTTTAAATTCCTTTTGGAATAAATAGCACATTGTGGTTTTATTAATATGTAAATTCCCCAAATTATGTCATCAATTTATGAGTTTTTAATATAAACAACTCCTTCAGAGTTCAATTAATGCCTTCATGGCACAAATACTTCTTCTTTTCAAACAAGTTCCAATCACTTTCTTGTAATTGAAGAAATATTTCAAATAAATAGATTATTATTTTTTTTTAAAAAAAATACTTGATGTAAAGTTTTTATTTTATTTTTTTAATTATTATTGAGCTAAAAAATCAAGCCAATTTAATGGCTCTTGTTGTAATATTTGAAAAAGTATAATAAAGATGATAAATAAATAGAATAATCTTGAGATCATGAATGGGATATGCCCCTTATTCTTAGTGAAAATGGATAAATAAATTTAAAAAATAAATAAAAGAATATTTTCAAAAGGTTCAAGTCAGTACATATTTCTAATAATTGTTCATAATGAAATAAAATTAGAAAAAATAGGAAATAAAACCTTAGGTAGTTTATAGTCTTGCCTAGGACTTATCCTCCTCTGATAGTCCTTGTTCAATCTTTCTGAATACTTCAAAGATGCAGTTTATGGTCTTGCCAAGGACCATTGGTTGATTGTGTTGTAATTTGAGTCCTAGTTGAGAATTTTCAGTGGGCAGTTTATGGTATTGCCAAGGACCATTGGTTGATTGTTTTTTAGCTTTGAGTCCTTGTTGATAATTCTAATGGTGGGCAGTTTATGGTCTTTCCAAGGACCATGTGTTTCTTTGCTTTGAAAGTGCAGTTTATGGTCTTGCCTAGGACCTTTGATTGATTGTGTTGTAACTTTGAGTCCTTGTTGAGATTTCTAATGGTGGGCAGTTTATGGTCTTGCCAAGGACCATATGTTGTGCCCAGGCACCTGATTGTTGCACTTGGGGTTTCCTGGCATGTAATTTATCTTCAAAGCCAAGTTGTAGTTATCTTAAACAGTTTATAGTCTTATTGAGGACTCATCTTCATATTAAAGGCACATTCAAGCCTATTAAATAAGAGAAATATTTTATTAATGTTGAATACCTGTGGAAGCCAAATCAAATATGTTAGTATAGTTATTGTTTAACATAAGAAACAAGCATAAAAATAGAAACAGCAGTTTAAAGCCTTGCTTAGGGCTTTGCATTTTCTTTTATAGCCCTGTAGCACATAAAAATAAATATTTCAGCTTCATGTAATATCAAGGGGAAAATCAAAAAAATCCAGCAGTTTAATGTCTTGCTGAGGACATTTTTGTTATTCTTCTTTTTTTTTATTATTTATAGCCCTGCAAAATTCAAATAAAGAGTTTGTCAGTACAATTCAATATCAAAGATAAATTAAGCACAAAAAGATAAAACAAGCAGTTTAAAGCCTTGCTGAGGGCTCTCTTTTTTAGAGCCCTGTAAAAAAGTAAAGAATAATAATTTTCTTTTGTTTATTTGAAATAAAATAAGAAACCATAAGTTTAATGTCTTGCTGAGGAGATTGCATTGTCCTTTATAGCCTTTTTTTTTGCTTCTCTTGTTTCCCATTAAAATATACCTGTATCAAAAATAAAACAATAATTTTAGCATTAATAGAAGAAGGAAGAATCAAATAATAAAAAGTGAAACCAAGCAGTTTTAAGCCATGCTGAGGGCTTTTTTTTTTGTTTAATTAAATTATTGTAAAGCCCTGTAAAAAAAAATAGAAAATCATTTTAAGTAAAATAAAAAGTCAAGATAAAAAATAAAATCAGAAACCAGCAGTTTAATGTCCTGCTGAGGACATTTATTTATTTATTTATTTTTTTTTTCTTACGGGACTTATTCCTCTAGTCATAGCTAGCTAATTGGGTTTCACAGCCCGATACTGACTGTTGGAGGACAGATTCCTTGCTGCAGCTCCTGCATCCATATTTATTTTATTCTCCCATCTCTTCTTTTTTTTTTTTTTTTTCTTTCTTTCTTTTTTTTTATTATTTCTTTATTTATTTATTATTATTATTATTTTTATTATTATTAATTTTGTTTTAAAGCCTTTTGACCCTTTTAAAACAGCTTTGGCATAGAAACGTTTAGCTCAAGAGGTGTCAAAAACCATGTGGTTTAGGTTGAACGCTTCCCGTGGGTAGTTTCAGTGATTTCCGTAATCTTTCCTTCTCTCTTTTTTTTTTTTTTATTATTTTTAGACTCCTTCAAAGCCCTCCTACCCCTTCCAGTAATTGGGGTTGAGTCGGTTTGAATGCTTTGGTAGGTAGACGGTGCATCCATTTGGCTATGGTTCCTGGAGTCCCCGCGGTGATAATGACCAGGTAGGCAAGTGGTGGTGGCTGTAGAATCCTTCGTCCAAGCTAACTCCCCCAGCGATAAGATGTTTACTTTGATTCCTCATCATTGCAGCCTTCCCAGTGTGATCCCAACAAGGTGTTGTGTAGCAGCACCTTTCAAACATTAAAACTCAGATTCCGAGCTAATTCCACCAAGTTCATGGGGCTTGTTGTCTTGCTGACTCCTCCCCAAATTCTAAAAAGGGTGCCGGCGCGGTAAAGAAAAATTCTATTTGGTTTCCTCAAGGACTACGCTCGTGAGTTTATTATTTATTTTTTGTTGTTTTTATTCCAGCTGGTCGTTTTGCTTAGTTTCTAATAGCTTTTCTATTTTGATTTGGTGCAGCTCTCTGTGGGTTCTTTTTGTTTGGATCGACTCTGCCTTCTCCATTTACTTTATTTGTATCTTGGTATAAATAGCTAGGTTGTTGTCAGTATCCAATTGCTATTCTCCCAAAGACTCCCTGCTCCCCAATTTTGTTATTGTCACTGAGCCTTCATACCATTGTAGGCTCAAAATACTTCACTTGGTTTTAACTTGTTACTTAAATACAGATTCCTTGTTTTGTTCTGTTTTTTTTATATTAATTAATAGCTCCTCCTTAATCTTTCAAACAAATGAGCTGTTCTGATCACTCCTATGGGTCAGGTTACTCCGATCTCATAAAAGCCTTCACGGCTAGTGAGATCAAAGAGCTTTTATTCGGAAGCGCATTACCATCCTTTTTGGAGACGCTATCCAATCCTTCCAATCTTCCACAATCGCCCCCAGCACTAGCTCCTCTCTCCCGCGCTCCTTCCATATCCTCTGATACAGAGTCAGTGCCCAAGGCCGCGTTGACTTTTTACGCATTTATTGAGGGGAAGTATGATCCACGACTCTTCGTTCCGGACCCTGCGGCATATTTTTTAAACAATGATCCTCCAATACTTACAAAGAGGAAGAGGAACCACCGCCTTCAAAAGACGATGCCAGTCTCCTACCATTTACGTCCCCGAAATTCTGAGGGTTGGGCTATCACCTCGTATAGGGCCCAATAGGTTAATTAATTTTCTTTATTATAATAATTTCTTTATAACAGCCTATTGCTAAAAAAAATTGTAATTTTTTTTTTTATATTTTATTTTTATTATTTTTTATTGTATTGCCATTATCGTTATTTATTTATTTATTCTTTTTCTTTTTTATTTATATTTTATTTTAAGAAATTATCCGTTCAGCTATGGAAGGATATTGGTGTTACTTTTCCACTAGTCCTTCTGTTGTGACTATGTGGTTTGAATTGTACTGTTATTGCTTTGAAGGCTCTCTCAGTGGTCTAACGTCGAAGGAGCTATTGGAGCTTATTGCTTGTCTGGTGCTTCTCTCTACTGTAATTCTTCGTGGTTCTTTGATTTAATTTAGCTCTTCAATATAAAGTAAGCTGCAACAAGACAACAATAAAAGAAAATTGAATGATTAAACTTAAGATGAGCGAGTAATATAAAGAAAATTAAAACCAAACAAAAATAAAAAAGAAGAAGAAATAAAAAATAAAAAAAATAAAAAAATGAAATCAAATAAAATAAAAAAAAATAAACTAAAATTGATAGATAAAGTAAAAGTAAATTCAGTAACATGAAACCTAAATTAACTTCAGGTTAGAATAACTTTAATTTATATATAAAACAAAAATAAAATAAAATAAAAGGATAATGAGTTAATAAAATAATGTGTTAAAAAAATTGGATGAAAGACTAATTAAGCTGAAATTATAGTCTGTAATTTATTCTTTATGATGTTTGTATAAGTGTATTTTATCCTCCAGATCATCATTTCTCTTTTTTTTTTTTTTTTTTTTTGATATATTTATTTAATAATTTTCTATGAATAAAATAAGATGAATAGTGAAATAAAAAAAAACAAATAAATAAATGAAACATTTGCAATATCATGTAGGTTTTTTATATAGCTAACATCTACTAATATAAAATCAATTGAACCCTTTTTTTTGAAAGCTCTTTTCTTCTGTGTATTACGGGTGATAATTATCTATATATATATAAATATTTGCTCTTGAGAAAAAAGAAATATAATTATAAAAAACCTTCAATATCAAGGCAGTTTATATTTTAATTTTTCCTTCTGAGCTTATGTGAATTGAAGGTTTTTTTTTTTTTTTTTTTTTTTAGTTTGAAAAAAAAAAAAAACTCAATAATAATGATAAAAAAAATGAAATAAGAGTAAAATAATAAATGAAATAAATAAATAGTAATATTAATGGAAAGGGATGGGTTAAAAATAACAAAGAATTGGGGACTTAGCAGGGAAGATTTATTTTAATTAGTTTCTTTTACCAAGTATTCTCTTCACTAATTCCTGTTTGATAAGTTTTCCTCCCCCCATTTTTCCCTTTTGAGAGGTTTAAAAAAGTATTCTTGGCAGAAGAAATTCCAATCTTCTGTATTCAACTTGGGTGCATCATTTTTAAGAATGAGGATTGCCGGTATAAGTGTTTCTTCCCAGTGGCAATCCCAAGTGTAATTATGAATAATATACCCTCTTGAGATCTTGCTTATTTTTCCATTTTTAATTTTGAAATCCTGGAGGTTGAACCAGTCTTGGCATTCCCAGGTCCTCCAAAACAGTGATTTCCTGAGGTATTCTTCCATTTGAAAAATTTCATTCCAGTATGGGTTCCCAAGGTTGCCATCAACTCCATCCCAGGTCAGTAACTCTAAAAATTCATACTTTGTAAGGTTGAATCCAGGTAATTCTTTCCATGGATGTGAAAATACAGTCTCTAATGGTGATTCTTCTTTTTCAAAGATGTCCTCAAACTCAATATATGGAAGTAATATGGTGGAAATATCAGGACAAGGTTCTGGTTTTATTTTCAAGAACCAGTCAGGATTTTCAGCTATTTCTTGTGGATTAATGTAATTGGCCCAGAGTTCTTTTTCTTCTATCCAGATGGTTTGTGTGTCTAATGACCAGGGATTTTCATCAAGTAATGGCCATGACTCCATTTTCAAGGATTTGGTGGGTTTGAAGTGTTAAGGTAAGATGAATTGAAAATAGTATCAAATTTATTTATTGAAAATAGTTTGAGGGTAGGTTGAATAGATTTTGGATGATAAATTTGGGTAAGAACTTGTTTATTCCTCTTTGATAAGGCAGGAGGTCACTGCCTAGTGATGCTTGATTTTTGGTGAGTGATATTGGTGATTTTGATTGATAAGAATTGATTTTCCTCTTTGATAAGGCAGGAGGTCACTGCCCAATGATTCTTGATTTGGTGATTATTGGTTATTTAAATTGATAAGAAATTATTTTCCTCTTTGATAAGGCAGGAGGTCACTGCCTAGTGATCTTATGATTAATTGTTGTTTCCTTTTTTTTTTAGGTGAGTGGAATTATTGATTTGATTTGATGAGAATTGATATTCCTCTTTGATAAGGCAGGAGGTCACTGCCTTGTGATTAATTGAGTTGAAATCTGACTATTTTTTTGATTTTTGATTTTTAGAGCTGTTATGTGTCTTCAAGATGGGCCTTGATGGTTTGAAATTTAATTGTTCCATTAATTCTTGAGTAATTTGATCATTGGTTTTGTCAGAAACCTCCAAAAATTTCAGCAATTCCTTGATTTCTTCAATTTCTTGGTTTCTGGATATTGATGAAGTATTCTTAAATTGCCAAAGGTTTTCTGTATTGAAATCTTCATCTTCTGGTGACCAATGAAGTTCTTCATTGATAATTGGGTCTTCTTTTATTAATTCTTCCCCATAGGATCCAAAAATTGGTGAATTGGACATGGTGGAAGTGATTGATATATTTTTTTTGTAGTTTTTTTTTTTTTTTTTTTTTAAATAATGACGTTTTGTTGATAAATTTCTTCTTTGTTAAGGCAGGAAGTCACTGCCCTAGAGAGAAAATGAAAAAAATAAAAAAAAGAAACTAATGATACATTTTATGGGTGATACTGATACATTTTAGAGAAAAAAAATCTTGATTTTGTTGGTTTTATTCAAAGTTGAGCTCCCCCAAGTGGGAAAGGTGAGTGTCTGTTGAGTAACCTGGCCAAAATCAGGTCTTTGAGGGCTTGCACAAAGGCATTTCTTTCTTCAATTTCTTGTTCTGATGGAAATTCTGACCACCATAAGTCTTCATCAAGCAATATATATCCATCTCCAACCCATTTCAGTTTTCCAGTCTGGTATGTTGATCCATTCAATCCAAGGTACCATTGGGCCCAAATTTGATTGAAGTAGAGTCCTCTTCTTGGTAAAACTCCCATTGAAAATGTTTTATCCCAGAATTGATTTGAGAGGTTTCCTTTAATTCCTTCTTCAGTTAATAAATCTAAGAATTGGATATTGTTCAAGTTTGCTCCTGGAAGGTGACATAAGTATTTATCTTCACATAAAATTTCTTGAGCTTCATCCCCATAAATGTCTTCAAAGGTGATGTATGGCAGGTAGATGTAATTGTATCCATTTTCTAAGATGGATTCTGTTTCCTCCTCTTCATTGGGAGGTTGCTGGATAAATTCAGGGTTTTCCAGTTGCCATTCATAAGGTTCTTCTTGGTTGTTCAATGGTCTGTCCAAGAAGTTGATATGGTATGTGTTTTTTGAATTTTTGTCTCTTTCTTCCATAATTCTGAGGTCCTTTTCAATTTCATTTATAATTTCTTCATCTGAGAGCTCATGATGTTCACTAAATCTGACTTTCTTCTTTTTGGGTTTAGTTTTGAAAGGGTTTCCATTTATTTTCTCATTTCCATCTACTAAAATCTGGAATGTTTCTTCCTTCTTGTTAATTGGCTTGTAACTTATACTGGGTAATTCATCTTCAGAGGTTGAGTCTTCAAGTTGTCTTTTGAGATTTCTTGGCCATTTGTTACTTTGTGAGTCTTGGCCAAATTTATCCCTTTTTGGAGATATGGATAAATGTTGGGTCTTCTGGGCTAAATTGATCATGGTATTGTCACCTTTTTCATTTTGAAACTTCTTTCCTGGTTTATTTCTGACCAATGTTGCCATGTTGCATAAATCCATTCCTCCAGGTGGTCCAGTTTGCCATCCAAGTGCTTGAGGTTTGCATATTGGCATGCATAACCTTCTTCCATCAGGTTCTTGATAACTGAGTATTTCTCCTTGTTTGTGAGAAAATTCCAGCCTAATGTTATTGTCTGCCAAAAAGGGTCTTCCAAGTACTGTATGGACAGATCCTTTTGCAATGAAAAAATGAATTTGAGTTTCTTCACCTGAAGCCAAAATTATTGGAGTGAATTCTGATAGTGCAACCAATGAAGTAGTATGGCCTCCAATTCCCCTGATGTTCATGTTAAGATTTCTTGTTGTGAGTGAAGCTTTGATTGCTATTTCTTCTTGTATGATGTTGAGTTCTGCTCCAGTGTCCATTAATGCTCTGATAGGATATTCTTCCTTTCCAATAAAGATTTCCATAAATCCCAAAGGACAGGCATAATGAATCTTGGGCTTTGGTGTTTCTTTCAATCCAAATGTTAATAGTCTTTCTTGAAGATCTATTGATTTGAGCAATTTAATTTTTTCCTTGTCTTTTTCTGATAATTCTTGTAATTTATGGACAAAAATTGGTGACATCCTCAAAATTTCTTCAATGGTGAGGTTGATCTTTTGTTGCATAATTTTTTTAATAATTTTTTCAATTTCCAATTTAGTTTCAACTTGTTTCTTTTGAGGTTTTCTGAACTTCTTTTCTTCTTTGGGAATTTCTTCTTCTTCATCCTTATTGGCAATATTTTCAATTTCCTCCTCAGGTTGGTCTGATTTTGGAATATTTGAATTTTGGAATTTGGTGGGAATTATTACTCTTTTTCTTCTTAAATGTAAGTTCCTGGAATAGCTGTTTTCTTCTTTGGCTCTTGATTTTGGGATTGTCTTTCCACTCTTTGTTTTGTCTGTCTTAATCCAATGTGTGATTCAAAAGGGTCATTGGCTGAGGAAATGGTAGGTGGTTTCCAGTTTGACCAATCCTCAACATGCGCAATTGAGGTTGATTTATCCTCTGATTTCTTTTCAGTGGGCTTAACCTCTTCTTCTGGTTTTTCTTTGACACTAGGTTTTTCCATAAATTTCTTGTTGAGCTCTGATTGTTCTTTTGCAAAAGCCCTAACTATGTTTTTGGGACTTTCATTTCCTTCCATAGGTACTCTCTGATAATTGGGGAAGAGGTAAGATGCTCCTTGGGTTCTGACAATTCTTTTGTCCAAATCTTCAGCAAGGTGAGTGCATCTAGTTGCTGAGTGTCCTTCTTCCTTGCAGTAAGCACACTTCAATGGTGGTCTTGGAGCCATTTGGGCTGGTATGTATGGTTAGTAACTGGATGAAAATGGTGATAAAGGATTCCTTGGCCTGTATGGCTGGTTATTTTGAGGGAATCTTTGCTCTTGATTATTGTTACAATTCCTTCTTGGTGGATTAACTGCTTCTGAAAGGGTTTTGAGTTGATTTAAAACTTCTTTAACTGATTCTTTTCCCTCATTTCTTGGTTTAGGTTCTGGTTGTGGAGGATTTTTGATCTTTTGGGTGAGTTCTTTTACTTGTTTTAACACTTCATCCCAGCTTTCATCCTCAAATCTTGTTTTCTTTTCTGGAGGTTTTGGTTTAGAAAATTCTTTTTGTTGAATAAGTACCTTGGCCTCCAAGTCTTGTTCAATGTATAATTTCAAAATATCCAATCTTGGAATGATGTAACCTCCATCCAAGGCTTGAACCATAGCTCTGTCCTTAATCATTTCTTTGTAAATTGATTCTTGAACACTAGTGGAAAGGCTGGCCAATATCTCTTGGTTATGGTTGATATCACCTTGAATATATTGGTATCTTTTGAGGTAATTGATGATTGCTTCATATTCTTCAATGAATTTTCTGTATTGAGTCATGTTTCTTATTCCACCTTCTTGTTGAGTTTTTGTGAATAATTCAGTGATTGATGATAATCTGTATCTTCTTTCAGGTGAGACTGTTCCCCATCTTCTTTTCATATCCACTTTTAATTTATCCCAATCAGCTGTTTCATATCCTGGCATTCCTTCAATATGATAACTGATTTCTTCATCTTTTGTCCAAAATGCTATTTGTCTTGCAATGTCTCTTCCACTTTCTCCTTCAATTTCTGCAATATCTTCAACTTTCTTGATGAATCTTTCCACATCCTTTCCATCAAACCACAGATTATAGTCCTTGGCTCTGATTTTTACTATTGGAATAGTATTTCTTGAAATTTCTTGATGTGAGGGAGTTGGTATTTCTGCAGAAATGTTGACTCTTCTTGGTAAAGTTCTTGGTGTTTGTTCTGTATAAAGTGTTGATGTGGCCATGGGTCTTGGGTAAGGTGAAGATGATCCATGTTGCCTGAATGATCTTGGAAGGGTGGTCTGTTCCTCAAGTGGACTATTTTGTGGAGTATAACTTGATGATTTATTTTTTCCTTCCTTTTTGATTAGTGCTATTAATTCTGCTTGCATTTCTAGCATCTTCTGCTGAAGTCTCTCTGTTGAAGACATTTCTTCCTGTCCTTCAACAGTTTCTTCATTAAGGTTTTCTTCCTGGATTTCTTCAATACTGGAACGTAATTTTGATGATGAGGGTTTATCCATTTTTGGTTGGTTTATTTCCTCTTTTGAGATTGATTTATTGAGTTTATTTCTTTCAAGGATATCAAGGAAGAATTTCTCCACAACCTTCAAGTCCCTTTTGTTGGTTCTTGGTGTTGCAATTGGGAAATTTGAATATTTATTTGATTCCTCTCCTGATTCTGTTTCTTGCTTGGGTGGATAATAGTAATGGTCAGAGTGAGTTGATGATTCAGATTTTTCAGATGATGGTTTTTGCTGATTTTGATTATTTGAATCCAGTTTTTGTTATAAAAAATAGTATTCTTAGAGTTGTTAAGAATTTTATAATTTATTGTAATTTAATTGATTTTTTTTATTGAAGTTGAGGTTGTCAGCCACTGTTGGGACACCAGATTTGGGAACTCCTCTTGTGGGATTAAAATGAGGCAGTACCTGGAGGGGGAAATCACAGGTAGCTAGTTTTGAATTGCTAATAACTCCTGTAACCAAGGGTGGCAAGGGTGTATTGCCTGTTCCTCCTAAAATACTGAACAAAATCTTCCTTGGAGCTCACAAACCAAAATAAAATTGTTATGTGGCTTTTACAACTGCAGAAGAAAAAATTCAGCAGTCTCAGATCGGACCTATTCAATAAATAATATGAAAAATAATGTCAGTAATTTTGGTTAACTTTGAGATTTTAATGAAATGCTTGTCTGTTGAATTTTAATATTTTTTTTAGTGAAATTGGGGTGAGTTGTTTCTTCTTGGTGTTAAATCCTTGGTAAGATGGGTTATTTAAGGTTTTCTGGAAAATTTTATTGGTGTTGATAAAGGTAATTTTGTCAAGGTATAGTTATAATAGAGTAAAATAATTGTTTTTAAAGGTTTGTTATTTATTTATTTTTTTAAGAGTGTTAATAATAAGATAAAATATCACTTGTTAAGTTTAAGAGGTAAGATTCTTTGATATTTGATTTTTAAATGGGTAAGTTAGTTTTAAATCTTGTTAAATGAAGTTAATTTTACTAGTTAAAATATTTTAATAGAGTAGTAACCCTAATCTTGGGTACTGGGTTTTTTTTTTTATTTTAATAATAATAAGATTCCACTGAGCTTAGCTACTGGGAAATCTTTAACACTATACTTCCACTGAGCTTAGCTACTGGATAAGTAAATTCACTATAATTTGCTGGACTACCTCCCAGGTGAGGGATGAATTATTCCTGTGCTTGCAATTTTCAGGGGATATATTTTTCATGGGATATAATTTTCATGGGGGGAATTTGAAATTTGGGGGGAGAGAGCCCCTCTATTTATACCTTTTGGGAGCCTAGAGGGCCCTCCATGGGAGCTGTCTTTTTCCACTTTAATTCCTCTTGATTTCATCATGTGACTCTGTTTTTGGTGAGGACCTTTCTTGCATGGGTCAGGTGATTTAAGGTTTGGTGATAATTTTCTCTCTGCACAGCCTCAATTTATCACATGATCATCTTTTGGTGGACTTATTATGATGTGATATTCTTTGATTTTCCTTGCATGCATGAGGTGATTTCATTTTGGCTGAGGATTTTTCTTGTGCACAGCCTCTTTTCTGTCACATGATATTCTGTTGGTGGATGAAGTATCACATGATGACCTTGTAATTCCTTTGCACATGTCCTATTTTAGGTTGGGTAGAAATGGCTGTGTAATTTATGCAGGTGTCATGTTTGTTTTTCTTCTTTTTGAACTTTAAAATGAAGTCAGGTGATAACTTCTTGCATTGGTGAATTTACTGTTTTTCATGAGATGATGTGATTTTTGATTTTGACACATGCCATGCATAGTCATGGGGTTGAGATTTAATTGGAATTGTGTACTGCATGCAGCCTGTTGTAACTACCTTTGGTTTGCATGAGGTGATGAGTGGTGTAAATAATTATGTTTTAAGGTTTTAAGTGGGGTTACTGTGGATATAAGATAAGGTACTCCTGGGGCTGTGTTGTAAATGAATTGAAGGAATTCCATGGAGTTGAGCTTTGCATCATGTGACTTTGAATGCAAGTTGGCTGTGTAACTAATGCATGTGTCATTTTCTTCCTGCATGAGTCCTGTGGCTGTAAGGGGGTGTAAATCTGGGTGGGGTATGTAATTTAAAGGGTGGTACCTTATTTCTTGTAACTAGTTTACTATATGTAACTTGATTTTTACATATGAATAATGAAATTGAATAATTTATTTAAACACATACACTGCCCTTTTTGTGCCTGTGCCATGGTTTTATGAGTTAAATCCAGCTTCTTGCTGTAAAATGGACCTTTTGGTGTAAAATTTGAGTGTAAGTCTGCCTGTAGGCTAGATTTCCTGCTGTTATAGGGTACTTTGAGCTTGAGCCTGGTGAAAAAAAATGGTATGGAATACCACACTAGGAATTTCTTTCTCTCATCTCATTACTCTTATTAATTGGGTATTTATTCTGAGCCCTCTATAAGTAAGTCTGTCCAATGAGTGCCAGGCCCTCTTCATTTATAAGAGCCCCTGTGACACCTTTCTTCTTTCCCACTTTCCTTCATCATCTACGTTGGGAAATCAGTTCAAGACCTATAAATTAATCAATTGGAGATTGAAGAAAAATTGAGACTTACACTATTGTTGAATAATGCAATGCCTCTAATATTGCTTGAACAATGGTTCGTGACACATTTTATGCAGTAGACTTTCCAATATCAAACAGGTAAACCACTGCTTCATATGAGTTTCCATTCCACACACAATGAAGAATGACACCCAACTCCCCTTCCATTGACAGGCCTTCAATCTTGTGATGATCTCCATTTCTTAAGTGAGGCCTTAAATGGCCAAAGAATTTAGGTCTTCCCATGAAGAAAAGTATAATAAATGTGATTTGTCAAACAAACCTTTATTTCTTCAAGGATTGAATTGCCCATGCTGTCCTAGCAGATTCCTTAGTTGATTTCTCCATTGTTCAAAGCAAGTTATCTGAAGCAACATGTAAACTACTACTGTGGTGAAGGCCAAAAGAAGAGTCACATTTTCCATAGTGAGTATAATTAATTGAAAAGAGTCATAAATAACATGTGTGAAAAAACTGAATATTTTGGTAGTACATGTGGGAATGCCCCTAAATTTCAAAAGGTTTTGGAGAAAAAATCACTCAAGTTAAATTAGTAATTGATTTAATAATAATTGAAAAAAAAAATCAAGATATTTTCAAAACAAATCCAAAGCACAATAATGAACCATGCCTTGGAAAAGAATTTTTAGAGTGGATTGAATTTATAACTTTACAACCCCCCTTAGCTTGAGGATTCACAAGTCCTAGGTTAATATAAAATGTTGGAATAGTAAAATAGACGGTACATTTTGTCAATAAAGATGTTCTACTATTGAGCTACAAGAATAGAGGTGTTGAAGATAAGTTCTTTTCCCAACCAAACACCATTTCAAGATTGACAACTGCAACTTTTAAAAAATAACCCAACAATAATTTAACCATTCAGATCACTGTGAATAATTCATAATAATCTATTTACAATATATAAAACCAAACTCCTTTACCCTGAATCCCATCAATCATTATTCCTTCCCTCAAATTCCCTTATCTACTTATTATTTGTCTCTCTTCTCAAAATAAACTTCCTTCCTCCTTTGTTTCCTTATATCTGTGTCAATTCCCTCTCTAAATACTTTATATTAATTTGATCCTATTCTATTCAGGTATTGTTAAATTCAACACCATTTGGTTTATTGTTCTAATTACCAATACATTATCTCTAGGTCAGACTACCCATTGTTATTGTTTCTTCAATTTTGTCTTTACATTTTGTTATATTGGGAGTCAACAATTTAGAAAAAGACACCAAAGAGTCAGAAACTTCTTTTAAGATATGAAGTACTAGATGTAAATTTAAACTTACCTCAAGTCGGAACATCTGATACAAGTGTTACAAACATACAATATGTCAAACTGCATAGAACCAAACCTGCCAAATGAATGGGATATACATCTGGAAAGTCAAGTATAAGTGTTATCATGGTTGAAAACCAAGAGGCAAAAGTAAGCCTGGACACATGAGCATACTGTTCATGTGTTGCTAAGAGCTATTTGAAAACAATTATACCAAATTGGAAAGAAAAACTTGTATCAATACATGGGGTTAAATTTAGTAGTGCAATTGAAAGAATGAAGCCCCTTGGAATAATTGATTTAACATGAATTTTTCCTTATCCTCCCCAATTTATAAGAATTAAATTATATTTTTCAGTAATAGAAAGCTTTACTAGTAACCATTTTATACTGGGAAATGATTACTTGTCAAACTATGGGATAGATATCTCTAACCAGGAAGACAGATATTTTACTGTAAGAGACAATAAAACATAGTAATTTGTTTTTTTAAACAATAAGACCCAAATTACTGTGATAGCAAATGAAGAGCCAAACCCAGAAAAGCATTCATTCATAAGTGAACAACTCACAGAGGCAGAATTTAATCAAGCATTAACAGAAATAATGAAGGAAATGTTGATTGGCCTCTTATTTAAATACAAAAATGCCTTTGCAACTGATAAAAAACCCGTCACAACCATGGATCTCCATATGGAATATCAAGCCACAGTCCTTTTATGGCCAATTGGCCATATCCATCACCAGTGGCCAATATGGCCACGTCATCATCTTATGGACCATTTATGGCCATTTGTCTTTTGGGGCCTTCATGGCCCTTCAGCTCAACCTAGAAGCCATAGCGGCAATTTATGCCCAAATGGGTGTTTCTGGTCATTTCCCTCAAAATCAGGGAAAATGGCCCAAATGGCTGTTTTTGGCCATGTGGGCTCATAATGTGCATTTGCGCACTTTTGCACATTTTTGCGCACTTTGACACAAAGTGTCCAAAAGACACTTTCCCGCCCTTTGGGCCAGTTTTTGGCTCAGAACCCAAAAGTGGCCAAAAACCCCAAAGGACCCAGAAACACCTTTCCAAGCTCTGAAGCCATCACATCAATCTTTTTCCCCTCTGTCTTTCCATCTCAAGACCTTGGGACGTAATCTTCTTTCCAATGAACCAACATGCCATAAATGATGTTATATATCATTATGCATCATTTTTCAACAGCAATTCAATGGTGGCAATATCAAATGGTCATTTCAACATTCCAACATATCATCACGTCATTAAGGCACCCAATCATTCAGAGGACTCATCAAGGCTCAAGAGCAAGTGTTTCAGCGTCAAAGACCAATCACACCATCAAGACGTCATTGGATAATTCCATTCACAGTATTCCTCCAAGGCAATACTGTTCAACAATTCTCAAGTGATTCAAGAGGAAGTTCATTCATTCATTCATTCATTCATTCAATTGTCAAGTTCCAAAGCTCCACTCAATTCATCTTGGCAACCATATTAATTTCAATACAGTCTGGATCCATCAAGAACTGTATTTCATTTTCAAGCATGGGAAATTCATTCAACCCAATTCAATTTCAATATTAGCCAGCTGTATCAATTCCCAAAACAATCAATACAGCCTCAAGGATCAATACAGATCAGTTTTCAGCCTGAAGAACTCAAGCTCCCAACTTTTCATATATACCGGCTACCCTTTCCACCCTGGGGGGTTTTCCCCAGTTAATGAATATATTTTGATTTTATTTTATCTTTATTTATCTTATCATTTTTGTTAAGTGAATACTGACATTATCAAGTCAGTCATTCAGCACCTTTTCTCTTTTTCTTTCTTTGCCTGGCAATGGATATTTGGTGGTCATATCCTTGCTAATTCCGTTGTTCATTTTGGAAGGTTGAAACAGTGATTAAGGACTTACTTGGTTGGCTCTTTGGCCATTTGGCTTCTCTTTCCTCTCATTGCATCTCATCTTGTACCTGCATATTTCTTAGAGGAATTTATTCTTTATTTTTATTTTCTTTATTCTTTGGAGTCTTCCAAGTGAGTTCCCTGATTGCTGAGTGCCAGGCCTCTCTTGTATTTCTGTCCAAGAGCCCCTGTGACATTATATTAATTAACTCATAATTTCTTTTCATTCTCTTCATTCTTTATTTATAATTTCATTCACTCATTTCATTGAGATTATGACTCTTTAATGCTTATGAAACTTATTATTCATTTTCACCTCTCAATTTTCTCTCATTCATTCTTCCTTCTGAAAATTGAAAGCTGACCCCAATTTTATTTTTGTTTCTCCTTTTGATTCTTATTCAAATCATCAAATTTTTTAATTCATTCATAATTCAGGCGTCATCTTAATTTTCATTTGATTTCAAATTTTTCATCAAGTTATTCAGACACATTCTTCACATCAAGATTCATATTTGATTCATTCTTCAAGAATTTTGATTTTTAAAGAAGAACTCGCTTGATTTTGATTTGATTGATTGATTTGACATACATTGATATTGACCTCAAGAAAATTGATTGACCTGAAGATTTCATTGATTTTGCTGATTTTTCACATCAAGAATTTTGACATAAATTGATTTTGCCTCAAGAATTCATTTTGATTGATTGATTTTCTGCAAGATTTTGATTTTGATTGATTTTATTCATTGAGTTATTGACTTGAAGACTTCATTTTGATTTGATTCACTGATTTACTTCAAGACATTGATTTGATTTTGACTTCAAGTTTTCATTTGATATTTAATTGATTGGTTTACCTGAAGATTTCTTTTTACTTATTGATTTTTATTGATTTTCCTCAAGATATTGATTTTGATCTTTGACTTCAAGTATTATTTCAAATTGCCTCAAGTTTTCATCTTCAAATCTTGATTCCTTTTCATTTTATCTCATTTTATCCTGAAATCATGCCCATCCAACACTCACCTCCTGCAAGGCAGACAAGATCTCAGGCCAGAACTCAAGCTGTTCTCACTCCAACTCCAAGGCCTCCTCTTGATGGCACCCCAGCAGTTTCTCAACTGAGGGCCAAATTGGACAGAGGACCCACTTTGGAAGGAGCAGGCCCGTCCAGGAAGGAAGGAAGATTTCCAAGAAGATCAAGCTCATTCTCAGGAGTAGTTGGCAGATTTCCAGGAACTTCAAGGACCATTTTCAAGGGTCCAGGTGAAGATGGTGAAGAGGAGGAGGAGAATTATGTGGAAGAGGAAGAGTCTGATGGTACTGAAGGTGTCCCTGCTCCTGTGGAGGCATCCCAAGGTACTGGAGGGCCAACTCTAGCCCAGTCTAATCAGCCCGTCTATCATCAGTCTGAACCATCTTTATTGGCCATTATGCAGCAAATGACTCAGATTATGGCCAATCGTCAAGCAGCTTCATCCTCTGAAGCATCAAGACTCCATCCATGAAGGCCCCTGAATTCTTTTATGGGACTCAGCCCTTCAAAGTTAGAAGCTTTATTCAGTCTTGTCAATTGATTTTTCATAATGATCCGGCAAACTTTGCTCAAGACAGAAAGAAGGTCCTTTATGCCACTTCATTTCTGTTTTGCAGGGCTGCAAAATGGATTGAGCCTTATCTTTCCAATCTCACAAATCAAGATCCAAATTACCTTCTCAATTCATGGAAATTATTTGAATCTCAACTCTTCACCTTATTAGGGGACCCAAATGAAGTCAGAAAAGCTGAAGCAGAATTGAATTCTTTAAGAATGAAAGAAGGTGAGCATGTATCTTTATACATTGCTGACTTCAGAAGTCTTGTCTCAAGAATTGGAGATTGAGGTGAAAGAGCTCTTATCCATCATTTCAGGAAGGGATTGCCATCCAGGAATTTGGATCAATTGGCCTCCCATCCTTCAGGAATTGACTCTCTTCAAGACTTAATGGATATTACCCTGGAGCTTGATACCAGGTACCATGAGAGGCAAAATTAAAAGAGTTATCATCATGAGAAGAAGCCAGAAGCCTCAAAGTCAAGTTCTTCTCATCCTCAAAATTCTTCAAGTTCAAGTCATAAGAAGAAGAAGAATTTTCAGAAGAGGGAAAAGCCCCATTCTTCTTTATCAAATGAAGATTTCAAGCTCATGAACTCTGAAAAAGAAAGAAGAATCAAGGAGCATATTTGTACCTATTGTGGTGGGAAGCATAGTCTTGAGTCCTGCATCAAACGGACTCAAAACAAGCTTACCCAACTGTCAGGCAAATTTCCCAGCCAGGGAAAAGCCTGAGTGAAGATCATGTTGTGTTCAATGGTCTTCACAGTTTTCCATCCAGAGCACAATTGTGCATTCTGAATACTGGTGTCAAAAATTCTCTTAAATTTTTTATTTTTTCTTCACTCTCTGATATGTTTTACAGTATTCTCATGGATTCTGGTGCTGCCAACTCATTTATTGCAAAGCAGTTTGTTCACAAGTATTCTTTGACCATGTCAGAACTCCCAGAGAAGATTCCCCTCATTATTCTTGACTCCTCAGAGTCTCCTTCCTTATTTGTGACTCACCATACTAACTATATGGTTGATCTCCCTTCCTTCCCAAGCTTTGGATGGGACTTTTTAGTCATTGATACTCCCAAGCAAGAAGACCTCATATTGGGCTTTGACTTTCTTAATCATTTTAATCCATATATTGATTGGAGGCAAGGGCTGATCACCTTTAATGCTGATCATAAGGACTATCATGATCCTTCAAAATATTTCAGTAGTGACTTTCCTTCTGCTAAATCATGTGCAGCTTTGGTTGGTGATTCTAGAACACCATCATTTCCATCTTCTGTCCATATTCCTTCCTTTAATTCCCATCAGTCATTACTATCATCTAGAGATGAAGTCTTCAAAGAGATTCAAGATGTTGGAGAAGATGGTTCTGTATCTTCACTTCATCTCTTCTTTGGGAATATGGACCTTCCTCCTTCATCTTATCATGACTCCCTGGAGGATTTGTGGGATGAAGAGGAAGAGCCAGAAGAAATAGAAACCTTGATTAAGGTTGTTCCTTCTGCTTATCACCAGTACTTGGATGTATTCTCCAAGGTGAAAGCAGAAAAACTTCCTCCTCACCGTGACTGTGATCATCAGATCGAGCTGGAGGGGTCTGTACCTCCAGCTGGGGTGATCTACTCTTTATCAAACCAAGAGTCAGATACACTCAGGGCCTACATTTCAGAGAATTTAGAGAAAGGTTTCATCCGTCCAAGCTCCTCTTCAACAGGAGCACCTGTCCTTTTTGTCAAAAAGAAAGATGGTGGCCTCCGTTTGTGTGTTTATTACCACAAACTCAATGCTGTTACTAGGAAGAACAAGTATCCCATTCCTCCTATGAATCAGCTTCTTACTGTTTTCAATGTTTCTTCTATCTTCTCCAAGATTGATTTGTGTGGTGCATATAACCTGCTCAGAATCAAGGAAGGTGATAAACATTTGACATGTTTTAGAATAAATATGGCAGCTATGAGTATTTGGATATGCCATTTGGGCTCACCAATGCTCCTGCCTCTTTCCAAAAACTTGTCAATGATATTTTTTATGATCTTCTTGATATTTATGTTATTGTTTATTTGGATTACATTATGGTCTTTTCCAAATCTAAAGAAGAATATGTCACTCATGTGTCCACTGTTCTTTCCAGACTCAGAGCCAATAACCTCTTTGCTAAGGCCTCCAAGTGCCTGTTTCATGTTACCAGTGTAGAGTATTTGGGTTATGTTGTTTCTTCTGAAGCCCTCAAGATGGACCAAGAAAAAGTCCAGCAAATTCTCAATTTTCCATCTCCAAGAAACCTCAAGGATCTTCAATCATTCCTTGGCTTTGCCAATTTTTACTGCTGTTTCATCAAGAATTGTTCGAAGAAGATTAGTTCACTCACAAGTTTCCTCAAGAAATATTCCCGTTTTCCCCTCAATGAGGAATCTCTTAGACAGTTTTGTCAGCTCAAAGAGGCTTTCACCATTTCTCCAATCCTTTCTCACTTTGATCCTTCTCTACCCACCATTGTAGAGACTGATGCATCAGATTATGCCTTGGGTGCTGTACTGAGTCAGATTTCTGACTCAGGAAAACATCCCATTGCATTTGATAGCCGCAAGCTTCTCCCAGATGAGCTCAGCTATGAGATTAATGACAAGGAACTCCTTGGCATAGTCTGGGCTCTCAAGCACTGGAGAGCTTTTCTCCTTTCACTTTCTTCCTCTTTTGAAGTTCTCACCGATAATTCCTCACTTCAATATTTTATGTCATAAAAGATTCTCACTCGCTGTCAAGCCTGCTGGGCTGAGCTTCTCTCTGAATTCCATCTTTTAATCACCTACCGCCCTGGCCGCTTGGCCACCCTTCCAGATGCTTTATCACGTTGGGACAACGTTTACCCATAGAGGGGGGAAGATTTCATCAGCAAGAATCGAATCAATTATCAAAAAATAATCAAGCAAGATGAAATTCAAGCCTCAAAATTCTTTGCATTCAAGGTGGAAGCATTTTCAAATTTGATTGAATCAATTCAGAAGGTATTATGGCAAGATTCTCAATATAGAAGTATCCTTCAACATTTGTTTAAAGGTAAATCTGTCCAAGATTATTCTCTTGATTCCTCCTCCCAGCTTCTCCTGTTCAAAGATCGGGTTGTGGTCCCAAATGACCCCACAATTCAACTCAGCATACTTCAAAAAAGGTATGACTCTCCTCTAGCTGGACACCCTGGCCAAGAGAAGACTCTCAAACTTGTCAAGTGGTATTTTCACTGGCCTGGCATGACTCAATTTATCAAGGATTATGTATCATCCTGTCAACAGTGTTCAAGCAACAAAAATATTCACCACAAGAAGTTTGGAATCCTCAAACCTCTTCCAATTCCAAATGGTCCTTGGATTTGTCTTTCAATGGTTTTCATCACTCAATTGCCACTGTCCAATTCCTTTGACTCAATCCTTGTCATAGTGGACAGATTCTCAAAAATGGCAGTTTTTATTCCAACAATGTCTTCAATCACTTCACTAGATTTGGCCCATTTATTCATCAAGAATATTTTCTCAAAGCATGGCCTTCCTTCAAGCATTGTTAGTGATAGAGGTTCTCTTTTTGTTTCTTCTTTTTGGACCAATCTTTGTCAGCAGCTCAAGATTTCAAGAGATCTGTCAACTGCTTACCATCCAGAAACTGATGGACAGAAAGAGAGGGTAAATCAGATACTAGAACAGTACCTTTGGATGTATGTCAGTTATCTTCAAGATGATTGGAACACCTGGCTCCCCCTGGCTGAATTTTCCTACAATAACTCTGACCACTCTTCAACAAAACAATCACCGTTTGTCACTGTTTATGGAAGAGATCCTCAATTTGACTCAGTTCACATCACTCAAGATACTCCTGCTGGAAAGTTATCAACAAAATTCCAATCAGTACAGCAAGATGTCAAGAGAGAACTTGAAGTTTTCATAAACAGGTTTAAGAGGTATGCAGATAAAAGTAGAGCAAGTCCACCTGTTTTCAATCCTGGTGACATGGTATGGCTTTCCTCCAAGAACATCAAATCAACTAGACCCACCAAAAAACTGTCTGAAAGATGGTTGGGTCCTTTTGCAATATTGAAGAAAGTCAGCACTCATGCCTACCACCTCAAGCTCCCACCTCAATGGAAGTCCATCCACCCAGTCTTCCATATTTCAATCTTAGAACCAGTCAAGACATCAACAATCCCAAATAGGCACCAAGAGCCTCCTCCTCCAATCATCATTGAAGAAGAAGAGGAATGGGAAGTATCTCAAATACTGGACTCAAAGCTCAAGAAAGGAAAATTATGGTATCTGGTGGAATGGAAAGGGTTCAGTCAAGACCCAGAAAGATCCACTTGGGAATCAACCAAAAACCTCAAGAATTTTCCTGAACTTGTCAAAGATTTTCATTCATTATATCCTGACAAGCCTGGGCCCAATTCTTCAAAAGCTTGATTCATTATGGTGCTTGGTGGGGAGAGGAATTACCAAAAGTAAGTCCCACTCCTGGTATGCACCTTTAGGGGTATTCTACTCTTCTTTTTGTTGTAAGCATCACCTTGGCCACTCTGTGAGCACTTTGCAATTTTGGACACAGATCTTTGGCATGGCTTTCAACTTCATTTCCAATCTTATGGCTATTTTCACTTGGGACAATGGCCCATTCACTTTTCAATTCATTTCCAAGACTTCAAATTCAAATTCATTCCTTCAACATTTTCTGTCCTTATTTTTTATGGCACTGGCGGGAGTGGTAACTACCAAAAGTAAGTTCCTCTCCTGGTGTGCACTTCCCTGAGGGGTCTAAAATCTTGTTAAAACATCGCCTTGGCCACTTTGTGAGCACCTGGCATAAAATTTCTCTTTCCAGGTCCTTGGCCAACTTCGAAATCAGTTATCAACCTCTGTGATGAAGATTGGAACCTCCTCAAGATTCAATTCATTTTTCTTTTCTCTTTTCTCTTTCTTTTATTGTCATTTTCATTCTTTATATCAAATTTCATTTTTATTTTCCTTTTATCATGTCAAATTTCACATCAAGATTATCATTCATTTCAAACATCATCAATCTTGAAGCCAATCTCAAAAGAAGATCAAGCAAGTCCTGCGTCATATGACAAATTTTTAATAACAATTATTATTTATTTTCCTGTTAAAAGAACTCTCCTCTATCACACTTTCAATCCTTTCCAATAGCCTCAACAGGCTTCACCTTGTATTGGTGCTCAGGAGCTGACCATTTCAAGGTGGGGGGTACTGTCACAACCATGGCAATTCACCTCCTCGGATCTCAATATGGCATATCAAGCCACAGTCCTTTTATGGCCAATTGTCCATATCCATCACCAGTGGCCATTATGGCCACGTCATCATCTTATGGACCATTTATGGCCATTTGTCTTTTGGGGCCTTCATGGCCCTTCACCTCAATCCAGAAGCCATAGCGGCAATTTATGCCCAAATGGGTATTTCTGGTCATTTCCCTCAAAATCAGGGAAAATGGCCCAAATGGCTGTTTTTGGCCATGTGGGCTCATAATGCGCATTTGCGCACTTTTGCACATTTTTGCGCACTTTGACACAAAGTGTCCAAAAGACACTTTCCCGCCCTTTGGGCCAGTTTTTGGCTCAGAACCCCAAAGGACTCAGAAACACCTTTCCAAGCTCTGAAGCCATCACATCAATCTTTTTCCCCTCTGTCTTTCCATCTCAAGACCTTGGGACGTAATCTTCTTTCCAATGAACCAACATGCTATAAATGATGTTATATATCATTACGCATCATTTTTCAACAGCAATTCAATGGTGGCAATATCAAATGGTGATTTCAACATTCCAACATATCATCACGTCATTAAGGCACCCAATCATTCAGAGGACTCATCAAGGCTCAAGAGCAAGTGTTTCAGCGTCAAAGACCAATAACACCATCAAGACGTCATTGGATAATTTTATTCACAGTATTCCTCCAAGGCAATACTGTTCAAAAATTCTCAAGTGATTCAAGAGGCAGTTCATTCATTTATTCATTCATTCATTCAATTGTCAAGTGCCAAAGCCCAACTCAATTCATCTTGGCAACCATATTAATTTCAATACAGTCTGGATCCATCAAGAACTGTATTTCATTTTCAAGCATGGGAAATTCATTCAACCCAATTCAATTTCAATATTAGCCAGCTGTATCAATTACCAAAACAATCAATACAGCCTCAAGGATCAATACAGATCAGTTTTCAGCCTGAAGAACTCAAGCTGCCAACTTTTCACATATACCGGCTACCCTTTCCACCCTGGGGGGTTTTCCCCAGTTAATTAATATATTTTGATTTTATTTTATCTTTATTTATCTTACCATTTTTGTGAAGTAAATACTGATATTATCAAGTCAGTCATTTATCACCTTTTCTCTTTTCTTCCTTCACCTGTCAATTGATATTTGGTAATCATATCACCAGGGCGAATCTTGTGTCAATCGTCGGCGATTGACTTCACGTCAAGCAAACGTCAAGCAGGATAGAATTCGACCTCACATCAAGCAAAAATCAAGCGAACGTCGAGCACACGTCACACTCTTGTCTTACACCAAATCCTGTGACATCCAATAATATTGGTTCCCCTGTGCCTTCAACTCAGAATCCTCACCACCTGATCATCCCACAACCGTCCAATGATTGGTAAAAATCACACCAGACCCCCGCCTGTTTGCACACACACACATCAAAGAGGTCCTTCAGCCAGTCTTGATGTAGGCGGGGGGTTTGACTTCACCAGATCATCCATGAAATGTGCATGTGCATGCGCGGGGGCGGGTGGGTGGGCGTGTGCATTGGCATGTGCGCGTGCGTGTGCACATGCGGGTGTGGGCACGCAACAGCCGATTCCGCTTCCAACATGATGATGGCACAGTTAGAAATTTTGGATGCTGTGAAAGCTGAGTGTGTGGGTCATTTGATCATTGGAATTGGCTTATTCACACTGTACCCCATGTCAAAATGGTAAGTTCTTTGTGGCAATGTGAAATAATGGGCTTTGCTTGTCACAATGGCATGTCTCTGTCACTAAATTTTGAGGCAGTTATTTCACCAGGAAAATTGCTAATGAATCTGAGATATTTGTATTTTTGTAGACTAAATATCATGAAATAACGGCTTTATCATTACAAGCAGTCCACATGACAGAGCTTTGTTATCATACAATCCACAGTTACCTTCTATTTCTTCTTCTGATATAATAAAGTGTCCATCATCAAAACCAACAGCTTTATAAATATTGAGATGCGGCAAATCTGGTAAGAAATTCACATCAATCTTCAAAGTTTTCAAGATCAGAAAGTTATTGTTCAGTATGCTAGGTGGCTCAGAGACTTTGAAAATGCTATTAATAACCCCAAAATGTCGTGAGTTGCCCCTCAGAAAACATATCACACTGTTGCTGACATTTTTGTATTCAGTTGAAAATATATTGTTCCCAATATTAATGTTTGAAACTGGAAAATACCAAGGTGAGACAATCCTTGAAGTGGGATCACTTGTGGATTGCACGGTATTCTCTAAGCTGATCCAATCAACCATTTCCCTTGTTGCATGAAAAGTCTTTAAGTACTCAACCAGGCAATCATAATTTTGTTGGTCATGGCTGGATGGTTTGTTATATTTATGGTGATTGAACAGGGCAGGTGGCTGTGATTTGAAAAGCTGTTTTATTTCACATGGCACAGATGGGGAATTCAGGAGAACGGAAAGGTTGGAAAATTGACAGATATGTTGAAGTAAGGTTTTATCTATATCATCTATTCAGAGTTTCAAAAAGTTAGGCTTATTCAGTTCAGGTGTTTAATCAATGTGAATATATTGATCTTATTAATTGACGTACATATCTTGTTATTTGTTGGCATCTTTGCAAATACTCCAATCAAGCGCTAATAACCCCATGTGGCTGAGGCTTGTGCTGGGCCCCAACATTGGAAGAGTTCGGGAATATGATCAGCAAAATGATGATTTGGTTTACTTTTCTGTTTTGGGAACAGGTGTTGATTGGAAAGGCGGAATTTTTTCCAATGTTCAGAAAATGCAGTTGCATCATCTATTGAAACAGTCCAGCTTGTGGCAATTTTGATAGGACTAATCAAATGGAATATATTCTTGGATAGTTCATTTGCAAGTTCTTCTGACTGACCCATTCTTCTTTGAGTGTTGGCAGATTGGTGTGCATCTAATGACATCTGTTGACTGAGAATTAGAAATGGAATATAGACCTTATATAAGAGATCCCATTCAGCGGCCTTTAAGCTACCATGAGAGGGGGAACCCATTTTGCGGGGTACTCTTGTCCATGATGAGGGAATTATGGTCTCAGATATGATTTGTCGGAGATGCTCCAGAGCCTCACCCTTGATCTGGTGATCACTCAGTGCAGTGATATCCAATTCAGAGGGCATTTCAGAAGTGGGGATGTAATCGGCATCAAATGAAGGAATCTCCGCAGAACCACTAGATGGATGTTCTGTGTTAGGGGTGGGGAGTGGCTCATTTATTATTTTTGCTGCGTCTCTTCTCAGGGAGCGGGCCTCTCTCAATGTGATTTCATCAAGAGAGCTGTTGGAGGTCTTGGAATCTGAGTCTGAACTGTTGGTGTCATTGGATTTCCTGTGGGACATGAAGTAAATTTTTGATTTGGACTCTGGAATGCACAATTTGAAAATTGCATGATCCTTCAAACTCCAAGTATTAAATTATGCATTATGTCAAGATTAACCATTCTGGTTGCATCCCAATATGGAAGGTCTTCCAAAATTGAATATAACACTCCATACTCAGAGAAAATTGCTTGTCTTTGTTGTGGGGTTTCCCAAAGCCATTTGGCAATGGTTGATTTATGACTTTGGTATGAGCGCGTGTAGTGAAATTGAGGAGCAATTTCTTCAATTTGAGCTTTGTGAATGGTGCAAAAATTACAAAAGTGGTTTCGTGAATGGGAAATAAATCCAGTAAGCTTGCGCATGGCAACCACATCCGCAATCGCTGTGAGGATGGCAACACGGATAAAGGATCCTGAAGGACCTGTTGAGGTGGGTGCAAAATGGTAACCTTGCCATAGCTCTTTGAGCTCGTTGATGAGTGGCATTAATAGGTAATTCAATTGAAGCGCAGTTGGCTCCTTCGGACCAGGGATGATTCCTGCAACATAGACATTCTCGGGCTTCAATCTTTCACTTGGGGGGAGATTAAGACAAATAAGCATGATAGGTCCAATGCTAGCCAACCGGGTTGACTTTCCATGTGCATTAAACCAGTCCACATATATGGAGAAGGCCAATGCACCAGGAATGGACATTAATGGGGGGTCATTGATATTTCTAGTGCCAGTGAAGCGTCTCCAGACCAATCCATCCCAGACTTCACATTTGGGGGTACCTTCAGGGGTTTGGGATTGTTGATGTTGATGCAGAATTTCCATAATTCCAGCCCGCTGGAGGAATATGGCAAGCCAATTTTTGAATGGTTGATAAATGAAATCTTTTGTTGGTATAAATGTTTGCTTCATGTTCGTTGTGTTTTGGGTGTGGGGTTCAGATGAATAGATG
Source organism: Austropuccinia psidii (assembly GCA_023105745.1). Classification (NCBI taxonomy): domain Eukaryota; kingdom Fungi; phylum Basidiomycota; class Pucciniomycetes; order Pucciniales; family Sphaerophragmiaceae; genus Austropuccinia; species Austropuccinia psidii. The sequence goes on along the minus strand of JALGQZ010000001.1, from coordinate 77,812,368 downwards.
AATTTGCCTAATGATTGTGTGCAAGGGGGATCATGATCATTTGGGTCATTATGGCGTTGACAGTGGGGTTGGTCAGTTGTGACTGATTCAGTAAGGCCATTAAGAGAGAAACATTGAGGACAAAATATATAGTTTTGAATCACTGGCTCCAATTGGAGATGTTCAAATATGGTACTCAGATCTTGAGGTATATGGAATGCAGGAGCAGGGGGACCAGCTGAGCTTGAGATACTGGACTTGATCAGCAGGTTCAGGGCGGGGTTGATTATACGTGAAGCCCTGCGGGGTAAATTATACCTTAATGATAGAATGGCAGATATTATCATTCCTAGGTCTTGTGGGGGAAGGGTTTTACTGCCACTATATGGTTTCTGTGCAGTTTAATTGAGACCCTCTGGAGTTCAGAAAGTGCTTTGGGTCAATTGTGAATAATCAGCTGGGAAGATTTGATCCAATAGAATTGGTGGGCACCCAGATCCTGATGCAGAAGTAGGGATGTTTGGAAGAGATTTGGGTGCAATGGTTTATTTGAGATTTTTAATGTGCTGTTTATATTGGAAAGGTGTGAAGGCAGCTCCATGCCTATCACCCTCAGGGGAGGAGTGTGTTTGAGTTGAGCAGTGTTTACACATGCATATACGCATTAAGGAATAGGGCCGGGTTGTCATTGTTGCAGGGATTTGGAGTATGGTTGGTTTGTGTATAAATATCTATGGTTGATGTGAAAGTTTTTGGGAGTGTTATTGATTGGAAATAAAATTCAGTGATTATTTATGAAGGGGAGATGATTTGAGCCAGCTGAGGATTTTATCCCATTTGTAATGGTGCATGAGCTGCAGCGGATAAAGTGTAACATGTCTAATCTGGATGGCAGAATTGGTTAGGAGTTTAATTGGGTAAAATGCCATGCTTCTCAATGCTCATACATATTCTAGTTTATTTACACATTGTGATAGTGCGGGTTTGACCATTGAGGGGGTTCCATTAGTGAAGTGTTACCATTGAATTGAGGGGATTAACATTTAATCCATGTACGCTGGCACGCCATTGTACATGGTTTAAACCTTATTACAGACATAATGATATAACTCTATTACATAAGGGGTGGAGTGCAGCTAAAGTCTTGGTATTTGGTTTGAGTGCGGCAGGCTTTTAATTGGTTGGAATGTGATTTGGATTGTCTTGCCTTTCTTGAAAAGGTGATGTCTCTTTTGTGGGTAAATCCTTCATGAATATACCCCTTTACAGATGTACAATGTTGTGGAATTTCAATGCATATATTGGCAGTTTGGATAATTCACAAAATGTGACAATGGGGAGGTGGAAATGTTACCAAATATGATTACTTATGGATGATGGGTCCCCTTTCAGATCAAGGAAATATCACATTATATGCTGGTAGGCCGTGCAGGATGGTTTCCGACAAAAGCGGAGGAGCTCAAGAGGAGGGGGGAGGATTCTCCTCAAAAGAGTCTTATTCAACTTCCACACAACACTTGGTTCTAACTATTCATAGAATTTCTCTATTCTAAATTTGAAAAAATCTCATCTCATATCCCTCTATTTTATCACAATACTGAACTGTTTTATCAAGTTAAAAATATTATGGTACTTTTTTGGCCCTTATGTCATCTTCCAAGTCACATAAATCCCGTTCAGGTTCTGTTCATGACTCAGATAGTGAATCTAGCATAGAATATGTTCAAACACAATCACCATTGAGTCCCAAAATTCCTCTCACAACCCCTATCGCATCCTCAATGAATGTATCAGGTCTTAACATTGATGTGGGAAATCCAAAGGCTCCAACTTCAAGCACTTGGTTGATCCCAAATATTTCCGTCACTCTAATTCCCCCAAATCCCACTAATACACAAATGCATGTGTCTCAGGGGCCAGAAGGCACACCTCAAATCTCATCAAGAACTCATCCCCATTCAAAATTTCCACGTGAGTTCCTCCTCAATCCCGGTCAGAATCCAGCTGCATCCCAGGATCCCTTTGGACAAAGTAAACAGCCAACCCTCAATATCCCCTCAGGATCTCAGGCTCATGTGGTTGATGGGGGGCAACAAAAAAGACCATTGGAAAATGTACCTTGGAGTGGTCTGTCGGAGGGAAATCCAGGATTGATGCTTCATCAAAGTAAGTCATTTTAATTTTTGAGTATAAACATTTCCACAATTTGATGTTTGTTTAATGGGTTAGATATGGCACCTAAAGGCGAGTCAGTCCGATCTCAGGAGCCAATTGAAGACTGTGAGGATGACCAGACTTCATTAATGTTTTGATGTGTTAATTGATGATTTGCATGGCAGGTGATGAACTTTATGCATCTTCACCTCTGATCCATAAAGAGAAAGTCACTGGACGTCATCATTCATATGCCTCCAAACCAAGAACGGGTCATGCCAGTACATCAAGAGAAAAAATTGTGGATGATGAGGATGAGATCATGTCTCCGACTCAAAGTGAAAGAAATTATGAACCAAGGAGGGACAATTTCACACCACATGAGCAAGGCACTCAATCAAATAGTTAGTTCACCCATCCTCAGCTGGGCCTTGCCCAGAGTATGCTTGAACAATCCGAGGACAGACAGCAAAGGAACCAGGCCCGCAAAGCTCACAATGTGGCCAAACGTGCAAGCCAGAAGGAGAAACAAAAATGGCTGAAGGCAGAACTTCCAGAGAACGTCCATGGAATGAGATCAGCAGTACACGCACATTGCCTGTTCCTACTCAAAGTTAGGGATAAGGATTTTTCCTCACTACCAGCACCACCCAGCACAGAAGAGCATGAAATTGCAATTCAAGTGACTGGTAATCTCGGTTATGTCCCCAAGGATGTTTTCAATGAGCCATCAACACAGGTTCAGTCTCAGGGTTTTCAAAGCTACTGCAAAAATGATCCCACAAGCTAGGACTAAAGCAATTCACTTGGGACTGGGAGGGCTCATGGCAACATCCGTTCAACAAGCTGATGTCTATGGTGTTTTACCATACATTCCGTCTTGCACTTTTCAGCACCGAGTATCATCAATACTGTTGGAACAAGGATCATAACAACTATGGGGTCGTGGCGGCTTTAATGGAGCGATATTTCACTTATTTGAAAAGATAATGGAAGTCTATTCAAAAGGATGCGGAGTATTTGGTAAAAAAGAAGGAGAATCAAAAGCTCGCAAAGATTGGTCAAAGGGTTAGTTACTGTATCTCTTCTTCATTGTGGACAAAGTCTGATGATGATCTACTTGATTATGTGCAGACCTGTGAGCGCCGTCATGAATGGTGTGATACGGCTAAATTTCCCATTCTAGCATCACAATTCAATGACCCTTGAGTATGTTCAGATACTGAGGAGGTACTGGAAAATGGCCGTCAAGTTTACCGTAAAGTGGGATTACGCTGGCGCTCCCAGTTGTTTAATGAATTGGTATTGAAAATGGATAGAGACATAGAGTTTTGTAATTGTATTAAAAAAAGGGTAAAAAATTATTGATAGATTGCCAGAACTACAATTGACAGATGATGGTGATATTCCGGAAGGCCTATCATTTCAGGTATTTGATCAAGATTGGCTCAAGGGCTGTAGTAAGATGCAGACTATTGCGCTCAAAATACTTGACATGCCAGTTATTAGGCCCAATGGTGATGCTCTGCAATAACTTAGTAATACAAATGTATAGCACATTTACAAATCAAAATCTTGTGAATTATTTGTGCAGGCGTAATACAATCTGATTATTATTTCCTAAAGATGCAACAACTTGCTAAATATGTTAGAATGTAGACAATATGAATTGTAATTTTTCACCATCTCCCTTAGAAATAAGATTCTATTGCTCATATTTATTGAGGAAATATTGAAGAAGTTTGATCCAGCTCATGGTGTTCATAATTGTGGACCTGTGCCAGGGTCAACAGGAGTTATCAGCTTTGTCAAAAACAAATTATATAATATCAGTAAGCCTCACACAGTTAATGATTTTTTCTTTTCTTGGACCTATTGGTGATTGGAATATGGCATTCCCATAAGGAAGGATTTCAGAATAGTAATACAATCAAGGTGAAAGATGAGCTTGAAAGGTACCTTCCGCATGTTGACCTCAACTGAATGAGGAGTGATATAGTGGATGACCTGTGCAGGTTGTTGTTGGCCAATACAATGTAGTTGATCAACAGCCTGAGCCTCAATGGCTGGGTTCCAATTGGGCTCCTGGAAATGTGGATGTCAGGGTCCGAAAAACAGGGGAGAATTTTGGGGGGCCCCTCAGCATTAAATAGACTATATTAGCACAAGTTACATTGAGGCCAGTTCCAGCCGCGGCAATGGATGCAATGAGTACTTCACATTCAGGATTATTGAAGAAATTCTCAAGCGCCTTCTCCTGCGCTTGTGGTGTAATTGTTCCATCAATTCGTGCTGAAAGGATAGAGTGATGGGCAAGTGCAATACCAATTCTACAATAAAAAAAGTCAGATGGATTCAATTGGTAATGGATGCATATTACAATTAACTCACAAATAAAGAAATTGGGTCCATTGGGTATAAACCACCGATTTGGTTGGACCACACTTTGATTTTTTGTTCTTCATTCAGCTTTGTAGGAGGTGTGCAATTTTACTACTCATCATGCATGTTTCCACATCCACAATAGTTCGTGTGATTGTTGGGGAGTTATCCTGAGTGCTCCTTCCCTCGCGCTCTTCCAAATCTGCCTCCGCAATTGTGTTAAGCATTATTTGATGGCTACAACATATTTGCAGCTTATTAATATTTCTGAAAAACTCTCCTGGTCCTTTGCTTTTGGATGATAGGAATTCTTCATATAATATGGAATATTCTTGCTGCATGGTTGGGTTGAGTGGGAGCAGCTCATAATGATGGCTAATAGTGGGGAGGGATTTGAGATGTGTGGTTTTGGTTTGGCGCAAACTTAAATGCCACAATTCCAAATGCAAAATATCATTGCAACCTTTGGAAAGACTACTCAGGATGAATGGTGACCAGTTATCTTGATTGGCGCTCTGTGGTTGAGTGATGAATGATATTATGCCCAAAAGGTCATAAATGGTGTTGTGAATAGGTGTGACCATTAAGCATATTCCACGGGATGAAAGGAGGCTATTAATGGCACGGTTAGTGGCAGTGTATTGAGAGCAAATATAGCTATAAGATGGGGCAAGGGTTATTGGATATAAAAGGTAATTTGAATCACTTAAGCTCAGCCACTCACTTTGCTTCATCCAAAACTATACAATGCCAATTGATTTGAAAAATGAATGATGTAGAGGTATTTGTTTGCTTAAATTCTTGGGTGATAGTATTGTAAGAGGTGATGATGATATCATATTTTAAGATGTCGGCCTCGGATAATGAGTAACAAGTGGGACCATGGTAGATTTTGGCATGCAGTGCTCCAGCCTGAGCATGCTTGGATATTTAAGATTGCCAGTTGGTAATTAAGCGAGGGGGGCAGATGATCATGGTGGGCGTGGAGCAATGGGGGTTTGCAATGATCTGCTCCTTGGAGTTACCAATTAGAGCAATGGCCTGCATGGTTTTACCTAATCCCATATCAACCGCGATCAGTCCTCCAAGAGGGGTATTGGTCGAAAGGGATTCAAATGAGCTAACGACCTTGTTTGTAATGATATGCCTTGCATTAAAAGTGGATCCTGGGGGTGAGGTGGCCCAAAGGTTACAGGCTGATTGGCCATTGGGGATTTCTCGATCCCAGAGAAAAGCTAGTCCGGTCTTTTGATGAGGGAGGAGGGGGGTTTGAATAATGGCATGGGGAGATCTGATCCACTGGGTAATTGTATCAGTTTTTGCTTGGAAATCAATGATGAAACAGCAGGATATGAAGCAGGCCTCAAGTTTGAAGCGGGAAATATTGGAGTAAAGAGTTGACATTGACAATGAGTATTACAGTCATATTCTTTGGGCATTTTAAGCTTGAAATCTTGTGTTTGAAAGCTTTCCATTATGAATAGAATGTTTGGATACCATGTGAAGAACATCAATGCTAGATTGGGCTTCTGAGATGAGGAGGGATCATTTGCATCATTCATAAATACTCCCTCAACAAATAATATTTGAGTAGGATTGGTTTGGCAATTTTCAATCCATGCCCCACCAGGACCACAGTGCATGAACGTTTTTGGTGCCCCAAGGAATGGTATCAATGTTTGGGAAAGGGTTCCTGGGAGAGAGCCAATAGCACGCTGGTGATTGGGGAGATATACGAATATGTTGTGTTGATTGTGCCATAGGATAATCCAAGAACCTAAGTGGGAATTCTCAGGCTTTAAGGTTATATCACTATTTATTTGAATACAAACATTAATCATCCCAATGCAAAGTGGTTGTGAAGGGGTTGACATGATGGCTATTTTAAATTATTTGGGGACAGTTGGGAATTATATGATCAGGAAGGGTTAGCCAAAGGGAATGAAGAGGAATAAGTGCAGGTGGGGAACTTATATGAGTGGCAGAAACAGGCCCAAAGGGGGATGGCCTGTGGTTACGTGCATGGTCATTTGGAAGATGGGCCTCTTGGGCTCATAACTTTCAGATCCGATTTGGGGCATATATCAAGGCAAGGTGGCAAGAATGTGGGTGCACCGATATGACTGCTGGATCTGCAGCAAGTTACGAAAGCTTTGGTGGAACAAGGCTGACATTAGCATATCCGAAATTGGGTGGGTTGTAGCAACTTATTGTGGAGGGGCATATTAGAGGCATGCGGCCATGTTTGCTGGTGTGACAGCAAGCAATGAGCGTATCTTCCCCAGGTTAATTGTCGGACAGGGACCTAGCGGGCAATGTTGACGGCTTCAAAGGGCAATCTCACTGTGGGGATGTTTGTGTGTGGGCAGGTGAGATATGTTTGGTGGTGTGCCACCAAACATGAGCTTGGTTTTGCCTGAAGTTTTTTGCTGACTGATGATGCGCACTGGGATTTCAGGGGGGAATGTGTGGCATGATCCAAGGGGGCGCCGGCCTTGAGCCTTGATCCACATATACATTCACCCCTATTGCGTTTGAGGCGGGTACTAAACCACCGAGATTGGCATCAGGTTCTTTGCCTCACACGTGTATGAAAGTCCGGCAAAGGAGGCCACCCGCCCAAGGGATTTTTTGGCTGGGAGCCAGGTGCCACAACTTGCACAGGGTGCTTGAGAACGTTCAGAAAATGACCCGGAGTGGGAGATCCCCACACAATCATAGGCCGGGATTATTCTAATGCGGATGAGGCTGAAGCAAATCCACACTGATTGGTCTCAGGCTTCCACGCGCAGCAGGTGAGCATCTGCAGTCAAGCTGACCACCCAACCAAGAAAATAGCCGGTTGGAAGACTGCCAGTAAAATGTCTTCCAGGCGTGTGAAAGTTGCCTGCGTATGACCTGTCAGGTGGTGCATATGAGAAAGTGTGTGGCTGCCCGCCAATGAGCACGCGCGGCCAGTTAAAGTTTGCCCCAATATCACCCACTTACATTAACTTGGATTACACGCGCATCTGTGCTGTAGTTAGGCAGAGCTGTCCAACAAGGTGCATCAAAGGGATGCAGTTGAGATATATGACTCAATGGCTTGACGTGATTGCATGTTAAATAGTTGAACAGCTTTTGCTCTGCCCCCCAGCATACATTTACAAAGGCTTACTGCGTACTACAGTGTTGGGTGTACAGATTAGGAAGGTGTAATACTACTTCAGCCTGCATGCATATTCCCGATTGGGATCCACCTTCCAATCGTTTGCATATACCTAGCTCATGTGCCACATGCTCAGCATTACGTTTCACCCGCTTTGCACACACAAGCTGAGCATGTCATGGTCAAAAGGACCGTGTGGAAGTGCTCAGTCAAGCCATGGTCCGGACCATTTGTGCAATAGTTCATTGTAAGGCTCAGTTTGGAGCACTTCACCAAAGCATGTGAAATGCTGCACCTGGCTGACATGTCATCTGATGCTGTGCCAAATGCTCAGATTGTGTGCTTACAAAAATGACCTAGCAATTGCTCAGCATGGTGCATTTGATATTGTTATATCAATAGTTCAATAACTGTGCAATTAAAATGTTGAGCCACTGAGCATTTCAATTATGACCCAAAAGCAAACCTGAGCAATGGGTCGAGCCAATATTACGCTGTATTCACTTGTCATACAGCCACCCAACCCTTTGTTCAAACACTATCACCCAGCCATAAGGCCGGTATGCTTGCCGCGGTCACCTGTGACCAAATGCACCACGTGCATTTCTGCATGGGGCACATGTGCATTGCACCCACCATGCAGATTCAACGAGGGCCTCACGACCACCCTCCTGGGTGATCGGGTGGCTATGTAAGGAAACAAAGGGGATTTAACTGAGTTTGACAATTCAATCAATAGCAATACTCAGCCAGAACCCCATTGTTCTTCTGCCTCACACCAAAATTGAAGCTCAGTTGCAGCATTTGCTGCGACTGAGCTTCAATTTTGCCCACACGCCTGGAAGCTGAGCCTTTGTCGGGTGCTGCGACTGCTGCGACTGAGCTTCAATTTTTCCCACATGCCTTGAAGCTGAGTCTTTGTTGGGTGCTGCAACTGCTGCGACTGCGCTTCAATTTTGCCCACACGCGTTGAAGCTGAGCCTTTTTCGGGTGCCGCAACTGCTGCGACTGCTGAAATTGTCTCAGCTTCACCATGGTATAAAAGACCATCTTCACACAACAAGCCCTTCACTTTCTTTCTCACCCGCTCCACTTTGCTCCACCTCACCCGCTGTTCTCCTTTTTGTGCGTATTACCCTAGGTCTTCCTGCCTTTCCAATCTTTTCTTTTGCACTCCACTAACCACTATCCTATCCTTCTGCTTTGTTTTTTTCCCGCTTATACTTCCAGAACCCCCCATCTATCTACTTTGTGTGTTCCATTCAGTTAAAGTTTTGTCCAAATTATGTTCCAATATTAATACTGATTCTTCTTCACGACTTCCAACTAGAGTGTTTTTAATTTTTTCTGGATTTAAATTTATATAATTCACTGGAAGTCTTCCTTTTCTTTCTTGATTGCTTACTTTCTATTCAGTTACTAACCTGTTTTTTCTTGTTTTTAGATGTCGTGCACGTTATGCACCAAGCGGGGTATCCCCTGCATCCGCTCTTCGACAATGACCGACGCTTGTGATGCTTGCCAACAAGCACACAAGAAATGCTTGTTCGTTGTCTGCCCAGAGGAGTTCCCGCCAAGACCCCCTCGCGAGGACTCCTTTGTGGTCGACGATGATGAAACCATTTCCAAGCGTGAATGGACGCCAGGCCCTCAAACAGGCCGACGGGAACAATTCCGGACGATTAGCCCTGTCCACTCCCCCTCCTAGGCCACCATCCGATGGTCACTTCACTCCTCAATTGGAGCGAAGTGATTATCCGGCCAATGAAGGATGGCGATGGCAAGAGGACATTTGAGCTTGGGCCAATTGTCACCATGTTTTGTCACCCATGGGATTCAAACGCCAAAGTAAGTTTTCTTTCTCCTCCTTATCTCATTTATCTTCACGCAATAATACTGACATTTTTCCATTACTCATAGAGTAAAACCCGCTGATTCCCCCCCACAAGACTCTCCTGTTCCTAGTTTGCCTTGCGAGCAAACCCCGCGGCAGCCCACTCCAGGCTCAAGTGGCACCCGATGGTCGGAGGACTTATTCCGCGGTAAGCAGCCAACTTTCTCTTTTCTCATTTTCACTTTTGCATCAAGTTAACTGAATCTTCCTCCTTTTGTAGAACCCTCCCAGCACGATGAGCCACCTATTCCTGGCCCGAGTCCATCCTTCAAACCACCTGAGGACCTTCCGACTCATGAGCCAGAACCTGAGGTGGCTCTGACGCAATCCACGGAGGAATCTTTTGGTAAGTCCCTATTTCACTTTTTTAACTCTCCTCAACTTTTCCTCACCCCTCCTTTGACCATCTCCAGCTCGTCCCAGTACTCCCTGCTCAATAATTGTCATCGACGATATGCCGGTTGGATCCCCCCCTCCCCCTCCACTCCTACCGTGGTTCCTTCCCTGGATATCCCTCCCATTGCCTCTGAGAACCCAACCGCCTCCTCCCCCCCAGTGCGAAGCTCCTCTCATTCCTACAATGATGCTCGCCAGGAATTCACTGACCTGCGCCCGATACTAATGATTCCTCGAGCCATCGTCCACCAATCAATCAACCAAATCTTGTTGGAGCATCGTTGTTTGCTCCACATGATTCCTTTCGTGGATGCAACTCATCAAAATGAGATGCACCAGGAATTCCGGGAGGAACTAAACTCCCTCCTTGGCGAGGAAATGGAGGCTTATCCAAAGGAGGACATCACCGGGATAGTCTCGAAATACTTAGAAAAATAAAAAAATTTAAAAAAAAAATCATTATTTCCTCTATTTATTATTTGTAATACTTTCTTTCATATAAATTTTTTGTATCCAATGATTGTTATTTTCCATTTCTATTACGTTCTTTGCTCACGTTAAATTATATTTTCTTCAATGGTTCAAAAATCCTATTGCGTGAGAAAAAATTTTATAAGTGCCCCACCAAAGGTTTGAGATAGTATTTGTTTGTGAGAAAATCTTTTGCCAAAAATGCGCCAATAGTCACCATTCCTGCCTCCTATATTTTCTTCCTCCATTTTTTAGAGCCATATCAAATCTTAACTGTAAAAAAGCGGGAGGTTCCCGCATGTGAGCAATCCACTCCAGATTCATGAGACATTGCCGTTCCTATGGTCACATGCTATTAATCTTAGTCATTTATTAAGTTGTTTAAATTGTTAGGAACCTTCACAAGCATAAGGATTGGCGTGTGAACTGTCAGAAGCCTCCACAGGCGTAAGGATTTTTGATCTTTGTCGGAACCTTCACAAGCGTAAGTATTAGCATGTGAACTGTCGGAAGCCTCCACATGCGTAAGGATTTTTGATCTTTGTCGCAACCTGCACAAGCGTAAGGATTCGCGTGTGAATTGTCGGAAGCCTTCCTGGGCGTAAGGATTTTTGAGCATTGTGGGAACCTGCACAAGCGTAAGGATTCGCGTGTGAATTGTCGGAAGCCTGCACAGGCGTAAGGAATTATGAGCATTGTCAGAACCTGCACAAGCGTAAGGATTTGCGTGTGAATTGTCGGAAGCCTTCCCCGGCGTGAGGATTTCTTTGAATTGTCGGGAGCCTGCACAAGCGTAAGGATTCGCGTGTGAATTGTTGGAAGCCTGCACAGGCGTAAGGAATTTTGAGCATTGTCGGAACCTGCACAAGCGTAAGGATTCGCGTGTGAATCATCGGAAGCCTTCCCTGGCGTGAGGATTTCTTTGAATTGTCGGGAACCTGCACAAGCGTAAGGATTCGCATGTAAAGCATTGTGATCCTGGACAAGAGCCCCAAACCAGGACATATGTAAAGTACAATGGCATGCCACCATACAAAATCCATTTCGCCCGTTTTTTATGTGAGCCACCCTATCTCCCGCACTCCAAACCATCCAATCCTGGTGTATATTGTCCTCTGCCTTGCCCCACCATTATTTACCAATCACGCTGCAATTCCAACACACATGCAAATCTCCTCATTCTTTCAATTGGGATGAGATTGTATTACCATCCCTTATTTGATAGCCCGCTCCCTCACCAATCTCATAATAGCCGTGGCTTTTTTGGCACATTGTTTTTGCCAACCTCCTTGAGCATTGCGCAGACATACCCACTAGTGTCGTGCTTTTGTTCTCCTCTGCTGGATCAGTATAATGAACAAATTTACTACTGGCCCACACTACCTTAATGAGCCCATGACATGCAGATAGATTGATCCAAAAATGCTCATTTGGGAAAATAAATTTTTCCCCTGTACACCGCTTTGCCGCATCTCTTTGAATTTTCCCGGTCTGCTTATCAGCTTGAAACCACCATCCCAAAGCATATAAAGATGCATGCTTATCAACATGAGGTGAGTTTTTGAATCCATTCATGGTGAAAGTGAGTGCGGAAGCAAACTCGCATGCACCCTGATTTGCGTGAATATCGCCTTCATAGTTGACTTGATCGAAAGACGGAACCCCCAATGACTTGTAGGGATTTTGAATCTTCTGAAATGAATTATCCCCAACATAACGTAAGGATTGACCTAGAATGCAACCCACCGAGCTAAGATTGGCACCTTGGTTCCGCCATTCATCTTTTGCGTTTTCAATTTTCCCGACACTTCCATACAGACCAAATTGTTCATTCTTTGTGGTGCATTTGCGCCACCCAATCGCAAACATAAATCCCTCCAGTAATGCCCCATTTGTTGCAATCGGGTCGGTGAATCTCTTTTTGCGAAATAAGAATTGTGATAATTCATCCCATTGATTGACCTTGACTTCACTCATTGTTGTGAATGGTCTGAATTCAACAAGGGCAATGAGTAATCCGGTTGAAGAGAAAATTGCCACACGGCCAAAGTGAATACGTTTGATCTGATTGACATCCACAACACTCCGAATTTCACTTGGGGTCATATTTGCTGATACTGGCATTGATATTTGTGCTGTTGGTCGAGAGGAGGAAAACAGCCTATTCCATCGGGTCATTTTGCCCTCATTTATCTTTTGGGATCTGCCACTATTCCTGAGTGTTTGAGGGATCACTTTATGTTGAAGCAGACAAGATATCAGATACTGCTTCCTGCCATTTGAAGCTAAGGAGGTTTGAGTCCAGAATGGTGCCCAATGCCCCAGGAGCTTTTTTTGGCATACATCCTTTGACTTCCCTGTTGGAGCCCACATGAAATTGGCACAATCTGAACTGACTAAAGCCAATGTTCTTCCATGGGGCCCAATGAGGGTGCCACATAAATGTGGAAGCATATATACACTGAGATTAAGCAAGCAACTCACACTTTCCCTCCTCACCCCAACACTTTGCCGCAAGTTCCCTTTTACGCTCTCTTCCTTTTTTTGTGAATGGCATGCTTGCAGCGGAAACTGAAATGAAACCAAATGACTACTGATTTATTAATATCACCTAAATTTGATTGCAGTCAATGAATCTTTTTTAATTGCGGCTAAAAAGAAAGATCACACCTGACCTTCGCAAATTCGCGATCTCAAATACCTGAACCTGAAAATTGCAGTGGATAGTGCATTATTCAATTTGACAGATTGATGTTCCCATGCAATCACTTTCCAATCCAACCATGTGGAATATTGCAAGCACGCGCGAAGCCAATATGCAACCTGCTGCGGATCCCCAGGAACATTGGGCCTATTATGGGCTGGCGGGATGTTATAAAAGCAACTTCCCGCAATGCCGCGCGTGTGCTACTCGCAGGCACAACTGCCTGACTCAGCTTGCGTCTTGTCGGAGAATTTTCAATTGTGTACGGAGGCATGCCGCCATACAATTACTATTGGTATTCATACTGTTGCATCTGGGCAGTAGTGGGATAGGTAGTCACGAATATTAAATTCATAAATAACTTTGCAAAATTAAATTACAATTTATCTAGTACAAAGCTAATCTAAAACGGGTCAATCCTGGTTGTAAGTTTAGCGGACCTGGGTACAGTCAATGTGACCTCATCACTTGAGCCAAGACCACGCTTTTCCACCCAGGAATCACCAAAGTCTAATACCAAGCATCGTGCAAATTCAAATCTAAGAGGTACAGTGGGGTTAAAAGAGTCTGATGAGAAGAAACTTTTATTCAGTAAATTACATCTATACTTATTACTACGTAGCCACACTGGCTCAACTAGATTTTTACCCTCTGAAAGTTTTGCGGAAATGTCAAGTAGTGATAAAGCCCCTTTAACTGAGCATACCATCAAACCACAAACCCCCGCCGCACAGAATGCCGCTAATATACCATAGCAAATTTGATTTATTCCGAGATTCTTGTGACACGTCAAAAGATCTTTGATGGCCTCATTTTTTTTGGGTTTGTGAGTTTGCCTTTGATGCCATTAACTTTGACCTTTGTATGTGCACGTACCATGTTGTACACAATCATCAAATGGATAACTGTATCCATTAGATCCTCCAGGTTCTTGTGCGGCTTTGTGGATATCTCATTGTCAGCGCCGCCACCTTCAATGCTGAGCTGGGTTGCACGTTGCTTCGATTTACTCAAGCAGGAGGCAAGGTATTCAACTGCTCCGCGTTTGAGTCCAAGAGGATTGGTTGAATTTGATGTTGGTGCAACATATGGTTTGGGTGCAATCACATCGTATGAGACTAAACTAATGGATTCAAACATAACATTTGCCCAAAAATGTTTAACTGGATTGGCGGGGTAAAGAAGGCTCTGAACCATTTTGAAGAAGGAGTGTTCAGATTTTGGGAGATTATCTGGAGGTTTAGCTGATTCCTTCATCAATTTGAGATTCCAAATGTTGTTATTAAAAAACGCTTCTGTTTCTCTTGGCTTAAAAAAATCTAACCCTGTATGTTGCAATTTACATCACAAGTCAACAGCCAATAATCATGTATCATGCACAAAGATAAAACTCACCTGCCATCTCAAGGTCCTCCAGCCAGGCCGACATTTTAAGCTCTTGGTTACTGATCACCTTAATACCAACAGGAAGGAATGTATGAGCATCCTTTGTTGGTAAATTGTCCCATTGATTTTAGTAAATATTATTGACATTATCAAGCCCCCTTTTCCATGATTGTTGAGTAATATTGGAATAATAATTCAAAATGCCTGCAAACTGTTCCATGCGGGATAAAAATATTCCTGGAAAATTAGCAGAGGATGACACTTTGGGCTCAGGGTCAGGAACTATATCAGTCATATCTTGTCCCATTGTATCATGTTTAATTGTTTCCCTTTCTTGAAAGGCTTGAATATTCAGAGGAGAGGCGGGAGGGGTTGCATCATGCATTGTTTCATTGGGTATCGGGGGGCTTTCAGTATGTGGAGCTTCATCATGGATTGTTTCATTGAGTATTGGGGGGGTTCAGTATGCGGAGGTTGATTATCAATATGGTCCCCTTCAACATTGATAATTTCATGACCTTAATTCCATGAATCGTTGGCGGCTTCAAAGTTACGGCGTTTTTTGTTTGTTTTTTTGGTCGCATGTATATTTGGTCTTTTTCCTAATCCTTTCCCTGGAAATCCAATTACGACTCGAGATCCTTCAGGTAGAGATTCTCCCATCTCCACACCTGCCCATATATTGTAAGCAGCTATTTTTATCAATTTTGTTTTGAATTAGTAATGGACTTATGGTTCAAATCCATTTTCAGGAGGCTCATGGCTTCAGCAATCTTTTGACGCACATAATGAGGAATTTTGCTATCATTTTGAATTTTTTCTAGCCTTGAGATTGTTTGAGACAAATTGTTCCTTGGATATAATTTCCACCTCCCCACTGAAAATTACATCATCTTGCCCATCATTTTCTGTCGGTGCACAAGGTTCAACAGTCTTTTCCTTCTCATAGCTTTTAAAATTTGGTTTCTGAGAGCTTGGAGGCTGAGCTGAAATAAAGGCTATAACACAATATCAGGTTTTGAGAGATTTGAAATATTCAAGATGGATGCATACTCACATTCTGGAAGAACTGGTGGATCTTGATTATCTTCATGTGGCTGGCTCTCTGCTTCAATGCCTAATTCACGACTACTGGCCATATCAGAGATTTCACTTCCACTCTCTGGGGCTGGAGTTGGTCGTTCATTAAATTCAGTTGAATTTCCCGGGGTTTGCGCCATAGTGGAGGTAGTTTATTAAGCAAATAGATGGTGACGAGTTGATTGATAACTTGTTTGAGCATTTTTGAATAAAAAGATCACAACTGAAGAAAAAAGGTGTAAGTAAAATAATTGCATTTGAAAAATGCGATTTGTTGGGAAATTGAAGGAGGCAATGTTTTGCAAATTATTTCATATCATGCAAATGAAATCACTTCCCTGTGAGACATTGAATAAAGTTGACTAGTGAGAAACCTACTAAAGTCAACTTTTGAACTATTCAATGCTCATGAGGTAAGGACTAAGCAAAGTGTTCATTTGATTGATATGAAATAAAATGGTTTTGTCGGGGAAACAGGAGACACAATTCTTGTCTTAAATAGTCCACTTATTAGGCTTTAGTACTGAGTCTCATGATTTAAACCCTAACCACAACATGGTGAATATACTGACCAATATCCCCTTAGGTCCTGTTGGCAGAGAAGGCCACTCAGCATATTTTGGCAATTGCGTTCATTGTGTACACCAACAAGCCACCGTAATGTACACTATGGATGTAATATGGAAGCGTGAGGAGGGTAAGCGTTGTCAGAGGCATGTCGGGAGGGCACTACATGAGCGTAAGGATGGTAAGCGTTGTCGGAGGCATGTCGGGAGGGCACTACATGAGCGTAAGGATGGTAAGCAGTGTCGGGAGAATGTCGGGAGGGAGGGTAAGCATTGTCGGAGGCATGTTGAGAGGGCACTACATGAGCGTAAGGATGGTAAGTGTTGTCGGAGGCATGTTGGGAGGGCACTACATGAGCGTAAGGATGGCAAGCAGTGTCGGGAGGGAGGGTAAGCGTTGTCGGAGGCATGTTGGGAGGGCTCTACATGAGCGTAAGGATGGTAAGCGTTGTCGGAGGCATTTCGGGAGGGCACTACATGAGCGTAAGGATGGTAAGCAGTGTCGGGAGCATGTTGGGAGGGCACTCCGTGAGCGTGAGGATGGTAAGCTGTGTCGGAGGCATGTTGGGAGGGCGCTACACAAGCATCAGGATGGTAAGCTGTGTTGGAGGCATGTCGGGAGGGCACCACACAAGCGTAAGGGTCATAAGTGGTGTCGGAGGCATGTCGGGAGGGCACTACATGAGCGTAAGGATGGTAAGGGTTGTTGGAGGCATGTCGGGAGGGCACTACATGAGCGTAAGGATGGGAAGCTGTGTTGGAGGCATGTCGGGAGGGTACTACACAAGCATAAGGATGGAAAGGGCAGGGGTGTGAAAGCGTAAGGAGTGGTGAGGAGGGAGATGGGGGGCAGTGTTGGAGTCTCATCTGGATGGAGGGCAGTGCGGTTGCATAAGCATGCTAAGCGTTGGGGAGGCGGAAGCCAATGAGGTGAAATTACCCGAACGTTGCGCATAGTGTTGAAATGGGTTTGGGCTTTGAGTGACATTCTCATGTGACACATGTGATGATTGACGTTGTCTTGACGCTGACGTGACGTGACCCACTAAATCCAGTGACTACAAAGTGACACTAACGTGACTGAAGCAAGATTTTATACTGACCGCGGTGCGACGTGAAGTCAATCGCCAACGATTGATGCAAGATTTGCCCTGGTGTATCCTTGCTAATTCCATTGTTCATTTTGGCAGGTTGAAACAGTGATTAAGGACTTACTTGGTTGGCTCTTTGGCCATTTGGCTTCTCTTTCCTCTCATTGCATCTCATCTTGTACCTGCATATTTCTTAGAGGAATTTATTCTTTATTTTTATTTTCTTTATTCTTTGGAGTCTTCCAAGTGAGTTCCCTGATTGCTGAGTACCAGGCCACTCTTGTATTTCTGTCCAAGAGCCCCTGTGACAGAACCACTAGGAGAAATCATTGAACATGAGATAGAAATTGTTATTAATGTGGAAAAACCTTTCCCACCTTTACTAATAATACAAGCTTACCCAGCTAGCCCAAGAGCTAAAGAAGCCTTGGAGGTACATATTAAATAATGAATGGAGCTTGGGCTGTTGAGGAAATTATGACACAAAGAACAAATGGAAGTCACTACATCTGTCATTATAGCTTGAAACAATGGAAAATCAAGAATTCCAGGGGCCTTCAGAGCTTTAAGTATCTGTGCTATTCCTTACAGATATCCAATACCCAGAATCCATTAGACATTAACCCAATTGTTACATGGTAAGTTGATCACACCAATAGATGCTCTAATGGGCTATCAACAAAATGTCTTAACACATTAATCCAAGAGGCAACTGAGAATAATAGTACACTTTGGAATATATAAATATTTCAGGATGCCATTTGGTATTAAGAATGCACCTTTCCACTATCAAAGAATGATGAATACCATATTTCCTGAAGATTTATCAGAAGGATGGCTAATAATCTATATTGATGATATCATAGTTTTCTCACAAATTTTGGAATATCACTTCAAAAGACTGGAAAGAGACTTACAAAAGATAATTCAAGTGAATATGAGAATTTCCTTGGAAACATTTCACTCTGCATAAAATGAATTAAAAGCACTAGAACATGTTCTATCTGCATTAAGCTTGGGCATAGACAAAAACAAAGTAGAAGTAGTACTACTTAAGCCAATTCCCCAAACCAAGAAAGGAATGCAATCATTTCTTGGATTCTCTGGATATTACAGCCAGCATATAAAGGACTTTGTAAGAATTTCCAAATCCTTGTATAAGCTCTGTGACCAACAGACAGTCTATGAAATGACTGAATAAATTGTAAAAGCATATGGTTAATTGAAAAATCCTCTCACAAATTCCCCATTTCTTCTAATTCCAGATTGGAAACTACCTTTCAAACTGTACATTGATGCTTGTGGAGAAGGAATAGGTGCTGTACTACATCAAATACAAATAATTAACATTAAACCTGTTTAAAGACCAATTTGCTTGATTTCAAGAGAAATAAATTTAAAATAAGAAATATATGGAGCAATTAAAATGGAATCTCTTTTCTTGGTGTGGGCTCTAGAGAAATCACACTACTATTTTTATGGAACAACTTTTGATGTCATCACAGACTTCAATGCTGTAAAATCTTTGTTAAACATGAAGGGACCAAATAGGCACATGCTTAGATGGTATATTGCTATCCAGAAATATATAGAAAATATGAAAATAGTCCATAAGTCTGTAAATATTCACAAAAAATTAGATGGGATTTGGAAAATACATCTGAAAACCCAGCATGGGTACCACGGGAAGAACATCATATAGAAGGCATATGTGTTACCAATATTGGTACATAATTCTTCAATAAACTTGAATAAAGGTACAAGATGGAAAAAGATTGTCATATCCTACACAAATATTTAATAAAATATTTCAAAGACCCATCATTATCCTCCAAGCTATATGAAGTATGGAAAAGAGCATCTGATTAAGGAAGATTTGACCTCCTTGATGGAATTTTTTATCTTAGGATCAAACAAAAATGTGTTATCAAATTGACAGACAGACCTCTGATAAACATTATACTACATGAATGCCATGATTTTGTTGTATCTTAACATTTCTCAGAAGATAGGAAACTAGAGAGAGTGAAAACCTGTTCTTGGTGGTGAAATTGGGGAAAGGATGTTGCAGAGTATTGCCAAACCTGTGACAGATGTCATAAAGAAAACAGATCTAAAGGCAAAAAGTTTGAAATGATGATTCAAATCCAAGAACCAAAATCCCCATGGGAAATAGTTCACATGGATTGGGTAACAGCCTGACCTCCAGGAGGAGACAGGAGTTTTAATGCATGTCTAGTACTAGTTGATAGGTACAGCAAAACCCCAATGTTCTTGCCATGTCATTAAGATGACACAGTTATGGACACAGCATTAATGATATTGAATAGATTCATTAGTCATACAGCCTTATTCCAAAACATGATAAGTGATAGAGATCCAAAATTCACTTTGGCATTATGAAAGAATCTCCATAACTTGTTTGGGACAAAGTTAATATTCTCAACAGCCTACCACCCTCAAACAGCTGATTTAGCAGAAATAATGATACAATCTTTAGAAGACATGATCAGAAGATTCTGTGCTTCTTCCCTAGAGCTCAAAGACTCTTCTTGTTTTACCCATGCTTTTTGTACCTTAATACAAGCTCTTGGACTGGCATATAAGGCATCAATCCATTCTTCAACTGGAAAAACACCAGAAATGCTAGAAAAAGGTTAGAATCCAAGACCTGCTTATGATACTCTCAAGAAGGACCTAGTGGGTACACATCCAGCAACAAGCAGTTTCAAAGTTATTCTGGACAAAAAAAGAAATTGTGCCAACAGGTTTATGCAGGATTCTTTCAAATATGCAAAAGAAAGATGTGGATAAAGTCACAAGCCACCTCATATTGAAGTACGAGACTTTGTCTTAGTCTCAACTCTAAACCCTAATAACATTGGAGGACCAAAGAAAGTGAAATATTCCTTTGAAGTACCCTTTATGATAAGAGAACTATGTGGCCCTAATGCTTTGCAGCTAGAACTCACAGGTGAATTAATGAGTAAACACCCAGCTTTCCCTGTAAGCCTGATAAAAATTTACAGCTCAAGTGATGAATATTTATTTCCCCTAAGAAATAAACCACCAATTGAAATTCCTCCTCTAGAAGAAGGATAAGAAAATGAAGCTGTAAAAGTCCTTGAAGAAAGGAGGACAAAAAACCAAAAAGAAAGACAATACCCTGTGAGGTATAGAAACCCAACTCTAGAGAATGAATGCCTAATTAAGAACGATATTAGTAATGCTGATAAGCTATTTAGAAGGTTCGGACATGAAAGAAGACCTAAAGAATAGAAAGCGTAAGAATTCTTGAGCTTCCAGAATAATAAAGTGTCAAGCTGAGTCTATGATAAAAGTATTATAAATGTATTTACAACTTTTAACTATGATTGTGACAGGGTAAAAAATGATTAAAAATATTTAGGAGGATTAAAGAGAGTTTAATTTAAGAATAAAAGGGCTTTACTATATTGAATATAGTGGTGGTGAGCGCTGTTGAAAGCCCTGGGTGGAGCTTTACCTGTTGGGTTACAATAATAAAGACTAAAATAATAAAAATTTTAATTATACCTGTTTACTACCCAAGAGTAAAACTGTTTTTGACAGTTTACTATGTAGGGTATTCAAGAGCAGGATGAGGAAAGCAATTCTGGCTGTAAAAAGCCTCCTTTTTATCTTGAAATGGGATGGAAAGGGTGCTAGACCTTTCCACATAGAGGAAGTGAAGATTTTTCACTCTCTGAGACAGGCTTGTGGTTTGCAAGGACCTGTATTAACCTGTATTGGGCTCAGATTTGGTTTTGAAACCACATCTGGGCAGTTTTTACGAATACAGGGTGAAAACTTTCATCTGGGGACCTCACAGCCTGATTCTGACGTGTATGACGCATAGAATGCTGTACAGAAACTGTATGGGATCCCAGTATTGACTAACATATGAGGTATTGAAGTAAAAACAAGCTTCTTTGTCTATTTGACACCTCATATTCATGATTATGGGACATTATCCCATGGTAAAGCTGTATTGGTCAGAATGTGGGATTTTGACCTTAAAACAGCTGTAACTTTGTCATTTATTGAGATATCTACCTCAAAGCTAAACCTGTGTGTAGCCCTGTATGTGGTCTACACAATGGTACCTTATTTGATATGGTTATCATTAAATATGGCAAACTTATGCCATGTACAAGATTTTTGTACATATGCGTGGTTTAGGCAAAAAGCTGTATTGGGCTTGTTTGCCCCATAACTTCTGCTATAGTTGAGATATGAGGAAATTGATGACACCATCAGATAGCCCTGATTTTCTTCCTTCCAGAAGCCCCCACTTTACATATCTCACACTAAAACTGCAAAAGCTAGATGAGAGGTGAATGTTTTGTTCACCCTTATTTGGCCTGAAATTGACCATAACTCCAGCAATACTGGTGCTAGCTCAGTTTGGCTAGTACCATTGGATATCCCTGGCTTAGAGCTTCATTTTGAGTACCCATTCGATGGGGTTAAGCCTCTCATTCTGAATTTCAGATGAGCGGTTAAAATCAAGGTTTATGCTCAGTGTAAGATGTGACTATGAAACTGATGATAATATCACTATTAATCAATCGTACTATGTCTGTTCTTATGAAATATAATAATAAAATATTATTATAACCACAATTAAATAATTCAAGAATTATTTCTTTCACGTGTTAAGCACTACTAGTGATTTTAACAGTGAGCAAATAATTCTCTACTAGAATCAATTACAATATTTTAGTAATAAAAACTTCTTTTATTAAAATAATAAAATTATTTTAATACATAATTATCTTTTGCAAGAAAAATTAGAATGATAATTCTTGAAGAAAACTAATTTTAGAGAAAAACTTTAAGAATTAAAGATAAATCACTCATTAATATTCCAAAGAGCTTATTGAAAAATAAGATAGAGAGATTTGACATAGAATTGTGGATTTTAAGTATCAAAATGGATCTATAACATTATTACACCAATATATAGTTGGATTCTATGATTTCACGTCTTTCTTATTGATTCTGAAAGATTAAAACACTTGAGAATAACTGAACTAATACTTACTTGTTGGTAATAATGGTTTAAATTATAATAAGATCATGATGTGGAAAAAACAGCAAGAAGAGGCTTCTTTTAAGTCAGCAACAGCTCACAGAGGCGTGCCATGGAGCAAACTGAAAAACCAGTGAGTGATAAAACAATAAACCTTTTTGGATTATTGATTGCATCATCTGTTGTCACGTAAGATTATCATAATTACTTAATTGATGCTTTTACGTGACTACCAACCCCAATATGGTCAAGAATAAAAGGAGTAACATCTGTAAATATTCTTTTATTCTAAAATAAACATTTATTTATCAAAGGTATCAATGTTATTGCCATTTTCATCACAGGTTGTAATTACTGTGAATTTTTGAAGATTCAGTGTTTCATGTAGAACAGTCAAAAATGGACTGTAAGTAAGACTTTTAATTTTACTAGTAAAAATAAAATTTCTTTTGGTTGTACCATAGATAATACAGTTTTTCATTAGTGCTGAACGTTTCAGAAAGATTCATTAAGAATTGTATTTTTAATGAATTTTTGAAGTTTTTACCTCATTTCTACGTAGAATTGCAAATATCAGTGTTTCACTGGTTGCTATGAGGTAAATCAATGGATACAAGTCCAAAAAGTGTTTTAATTAATCTTTTGGGGTTTATCCATGGAAATTCATTAAGAATTGACATGGTTACAGGAGTCTAAGTAGCTCTTTACCCCCTTGGCATGTCAAAATAGCGGGTTATTTGCTATTTTCTTGGGTTTCACTGTAGTTGTAACATGGTAACCAAGTTCCCAAGGTGTTTTAGTTTACTAATTGGGCCAAGATCAGCAATGGATCCAAGCTTTGGAGCTGTCCACACCTCTGAGGCCTCAGAAGCTGCGTACCCTGGCTCTCTTTGATGTCTTTTGTCCCCCTTGCCTATTTTTCACGTCAAAATAGAAAATTAAGCTTCAAGTGAGATATCCACTATGGGTGTACCAAAAGTCCATATAAGAATACCATGATATTGAGTGCTCAAAACATGCATAACACTACTCTTAGTGTATATGTAACATGGGATTTCTCACATTCCCGTTATTTTGGCGTGAAATTAAGAAAAACAAAAATTTTCACAGATCTTTTATGTGGTATTGAAGTATTTTCCATATTACCACCTCAAAGAGTTAATTTCAGCTTATTCACTCTATTGAGCTACCCTAGGTGAATTTTAGTGTAGAATCCAAATCTGGTCTTAAATCCATGGATTTACTTACTCAATAAAAAGTTCTTCATCTTTTCTGAAATCAAAAATGATGAATTTTGGATATATGCATGACTTATGAGTTATGCATAATTCAAAATTCCTTTTTAAGATAATTGTGGCCTATTTGGGTATGTAAAATATACCTCAAGGCTCACACTCAGCAGCAACTTTGAGCAGGAATAACTTTGTTATTTCTTGTCCTATGGTGATGGGACTTATATATTCAAAAAGGGGTGGGTTTCCTCTTTCTTTTGATACCTTTTGAGCTAATTTGGCGCAGTTCTATGTTTTGATGGTATCTTGGCTGTACCATTGGTTTATGGTATTTTGGCTGTCATGCTTGTGCTCTGGTTTGGAGTCACTGGCTGACATAAAGTCTAATGAAAAGGTGGGACAGTGGATGATACCCTGATTGACTATATCAGATTTTGGTACAATATTTTTTGGTTTTAGGGAACTTAAGCCTTCTAGACATAACCACATATCCAAAAAGGTCACAAAATAACCTTACAATAATTATTCTAATAATATGATAAGTAAAAATTCCATAAATAGGCATGAATTATTGATTAAGTAAGAGTCTAATGAATCAAGATGTCAAATATGTTTTACAATTAGACTCCTAATAATAAAACACACATACAACATTTTTTATGTCATATCTGTAAAGACAGTACTTATTGTGTAATAATCAAAAATGCCATAAAAAGGCATAAATTCCTGTTTATCTCACAAACCAATGAAGCAAAATGTGAAATAAATTGAAAAATTTTATTTCCCATGAAGCACTACACATGTAATATTTTTATTTCATACCTTTAAAGTTCCTACTTAAGGAAATAACCTGAATATATGCATTTTTATGATCAATGCGTATATTCATGGTTTTTATCTCATATCCTGTTTAATATACATGATAGAGAGTTGAACCAAAAGGAAATTCACCACTGAATTACTGTAGGAATATATTTTTGAGATTTATTGAACATGCTATAAACAAGGTTATAAGTTTTAAAGGTTTATTGAACAAAATTATTATAGCCATTGGCCACTTTGTTGTGAAAGTTGTCCAAACTTAAAAAAAGATAAATATTGAGATTCTAATAGCTCATATGTGAATGATTAATAATTTTTAATCATTATACTCAAGGTACAACCCCTTGAAATTATGGTTTGAAGTTTAAAATATTCAATTTCAACAGAAAAGATGAGTTACAAGAAAAATCATCATGAATAGATTTTTGATTATTTAATTAAAATCTCTTGAAAATCTGTTAATGTCATTCCAACCTATCAGAATTCAATCTCTGAATTTCTGTAGCCTGTATAACTCAAAATGTGTTGATGATCAAAGTTTAAGCTTGAAATTGATCATTTATGATCACTCACTGTAATCTTAATTTAAGCTTAAAATTCTTATAAGTGATAAAAGTGGCAAATACTAGTTGATTATTATTAAAACTCATAAAATCCACAAAGTTTAGTCCTCTTCCAAGCTGATGATGTCAGAAAACTTAGAGTTATAGTGATAACTCTAAATAATGGTGTAATAATGACATAAGATGGTTTAATTATGATGTAATAATCACTAAACCTTAATTTACTGATCAATTCCAGTGGATACCATCATTAAATCCTTACTAGGAGCCTTCTGGACTCCAGGAGGGGGTACTTTACTATATAGAGCTCTTTTTACCTCTATTTCTCCCTCAGATGCAACAAAAAACATTAAAACATGAAATTCAAAGGTAAAAGCTTTATGCTTTCTTATAAAATTACTATATATTCAAAGATACAAGTTCATCTTTATTCAAATCACCAACCTTTACTTTATTAAATCAATTTTTAACTGTTTTGTTAAATTTCTCTCTAAAATCTCTAATTCCATGTAAAAATGAGAATATTTGTAATTTTGTCAGGCTGCATCTACGATGAAGGTGTGATAAGGCTATTTACAGCCTTAACTATGACTGTGACATGGTAAAACTAATTAAAAGTGGTTGGATTATAGGTAATAAAAGTTTAAAATAGAGTAATTAGGGCTTTACTAATATAAAACAGTGGTGGTGAGCGCTGTTGAAAGCCATGGGTGCAGTCTTACCAGTGAGTTTCTATAATAAGAACTACAATACTAAAATTTAAATTATAACCTGATTATTTTACAATATTATAACCCTTTTTGATAGTTTTACTATGTAGGAATTCAAGAGCAGGATGAGGAAACCTTTTCTGGGGGAGAAAAGGCCCCTTTTCATCCTAAACTGGGGTGAAAACGTCTTCTAGACCTTTCCATGTAGAGGAAGTGAAGATTTTTCACTTCCAAGGACTGGCTTGTGCTTTTCACAAGTCCTGTATAGCCTTTATTGTGTTCAGATGTGGTTTTGAAACTACATCTGGGAAATTTTCACCAATACAGGGTGAAGATTTTTTCATCTGGGAACCACATAGCCCTCTTCTGACATGTATGACACATAGAATGCTGTACAGGACCTGTACAGGACCCCAGTATTGACCAAACTATGAGTTATTGAAGTATAAACAGGATTCTTTGTCTTTTTGACAGCTCATAATCATATTTATGGGAGATTATCCCACAGTAAGACTGTATTGGTCTAACTTTGGTATTTTGACCTTAAAGATGCCATACCTTTGTAAGTATTTGAGATATAAAGCTCAAAGGTTGTTCATTGTGTAGCCCTGAATGTGTTCTACACAATGGTACCTCATTTTACATGGCTATCATTAAATATGGCAAGGTTATGCCATGTACAAGATGTTTTGTACATATGTATGATTTGCTTAGAATCTGTATGAAGCTTGTTTTCCCCACAATTTTTGTTCTACATGAGATATGGTGAAATGAATGGCACCATAGGATAGCTGTGAGCCTTTGAGATATGACCACATACCCAATAAGGTCACAAAAAGACTCAGAATAATTAGACTTTTAATATAATTATATTAAAATTACTTGTAATAATTATACATTAAAAATAATTAATTAAATATACAAAAAATACCATAAATTGGTACAAAAATTGGTTTAACTTAAAAACCAATGAATCAACATGTAAAATAAATTACACCATTGGATTCCCCATGGAAAAATACACATATACCATTTTTATGGCATATCTGTAAAGTCAATACTTAAGGAATTATAAGGTATAATACCTTATAAAAACCATAAAACCTTATTTATCTCAAAAACTAATGAAACAACATGTGAAATAAATTGTACCAGTGGATTCCCCATAAAACCCACACATAAAACAATTAATAAGCTAATTTCCAATGTTAATACTTAAGGAATTAACCTGAATATATGCACTTTTTTGGTCAACGCATATATTCAAGGATCATAGCTAATATCTTTTAAACTATACATGATAGAATGATGAACCAAAAATAAAGTTAACACGTAATTACTGTAAGAACACAGATATGAACTTTATTTTACAAATTATAAACAAGGTTAAAACCTATGATGAATTATTGATAAAAATCAACAGAGCTGTTGACCACTTTGTTGTGAAAGTGTTCCAAACTTAAAAAGAAGTACACAGTTGGATTCTCCTAGTTCATTCGTGAAGAATGATGTAATTTTTATTATTAAATTCAGGGTATAACCCCCTGAAATCAAGGTTTGAAGTTTAAAATATTGAATTTCGACAGAAAAGATGAGTTACAAGAAAAATCATCAAAATTAGAGTTTTTATGATGTAATGAAAAGCTCTTGGCAGCATAATAAGGTTATGCCAGGCTATCAGAATTCACTCTCTGAATTGCTGTAGCGTTTAAATCTTAAAAGTTATTGAGGATCAAAGTTTGAGCTTAATTTGAGCAGTTATGATCACATACTGTAACCTTAATTTAAGTTTAACAGTCTTAAGAGTGATAAAATTGGTGAATACTATTAGTTTATGATTAAAACTAATAAAATCCACGAAATTTGGGGTTCTGCCCAGCCTCTGATGTCATCAAACTTAGAGTTATAGTGATAACTCTAAATAATGGTGTAATAATGATGTAATATGGTTTGATCATGATGTAATCACCCTCAAACCTTGAAATATTGATCAATTCCAGTGGATATGATCAGTAAACGTCTACTAGAAGCCTGTTGGACTCTAGGAGGGAGGTATTTACTATAAATAGAGCTCTTTTTACTCTATTTTCCCCTCAGACGCATCAAAAACATTAAATCAATTAAATAAAAGGTAATTTCTTTATTCTTTATATATAAAACTCTTATATTATTAAAGACCAAAGACCATCTTAATATTAATCACTATTTTTACGTGATTAAATCAATTCTTTAATTGTTTTTGTCATAAATCTCTCTATAAACTCATTTCCACGTAAAATCAAGAAATTTAGTAATTTTCTTTATTTTTTATTGTAAATACAATTTGAAAAGGTTGTATTATATTCTTTTGGCGTAAAATATCTCAAAATTATTATTTTAAGTGTTAAAAGTAGGTTATTTCATCTTATCATAATAATTTCTCTCTTATTATTATTCTTAATAATTCTTAATTAATATAAATAGTATTTATATTAATATATAACTTTAATATTAGTAATATTATTGTTATTAATTGTTTTTTATTTATAAAAAACAGTTTTTTACGCCTTTATTATTTGTTGGTAACAATAATAAAGAGCTTTATAATATATTAATTATTTTATATTAATATATTATTTATAATATTATAATTTAATATAATATTAATTATATTATTATATTTATTTAATAATATAATATTTTTACGCCATAATAATAATATTTCTTTATTATTATTATTATTTTAATATTATTTATTTCAATTATAAGGACATTCAGAGTACAATAAGTAATAAATTAGTAATTTTTACTTATTGTTTCATAGTCAAACCTTACAATAGCTCTGATTGTGCTCTTTCCAAAAAGACCCCACTTTGGGTATCTCACACTAAAACTGTAGAAGTTAGATGAGAGGTGAATATTTTATTCACCCTTATTTGACATTGCTTTGGCCATAACTCCTGTAGTTCTGTTTCTAGATAAATTTGGCTAGTACTATTGGATATCCCTGAATTAGAGCTACAATTTGAATACCCGTTTGATGGGGTTAGGCCTCTTCCTCTGGATTTCACATGAGAGGTGAAAAATAAGGTTTATGCTCAGCAGCAACTTTGAGCAGGAGTAACCTTTTTATTCCTTGTCCTATGATGGTGGGACTTGTGTATTTGTAAATTTGTAGGTTTCCTCTTTCATTTGGTACCTTTTGAGCTGATTTGGCTCAGCTCCATGTTTTGGTGATATCTTGGCTTTACAATTGGTTTTTGGCATTTGGCTGTCATGCTTGCGCTCTGGCTTTGAGTCACCAGCTGACATACCCTCCCTCTAAAAAAGGCTCATCATTTATGAGACTTTCAGCCCTTCAAGAGGCCCTGAATCTCCTTATGTGAAGGTTCCTATCTAGAATGGCATCCTCTGCCAACCATTTGTCTTTATCTGCTGTCTGGTCTTTAAATCTGACCAATTATTTCCTTTGGACTGTCACAACCATGGCAATTCATCCCCTTGGACTCCAATATGGCATATCCATGCCATGTCCAATATATGGCAATTTGGCCATATCCATAAATCATTGGCCAAATTGGACATCTCACCTCATTTGGCCTTTTATGGCCATTTCATCATCTGGGCCCAACTTGGACCCTTCACCGTCATCAGGCCTTTGCTGGCTTTTCTCTACTTTTGGGAAATTTTGGTATTTCCCAGTCAACAGGGGAAATACAGCCCAAGAAGCTGTATTTGGCTTTAAATCCAGTTTCTGCGCATTTGCGCACAATTGCGCATTTTGGGCATTTTTGCGCACTTTGCGCAAATACAGTTTTAGGTCTGTATGAGCTGTATATGGCCAAATACCTCAAAAGACACTCTGACACCTCTGTAGCCCTCCAAAACCAAATTTCACCAATATCCTCCTGGCGTCACCTCTAAAGACTTATGGCCATTTTCAACCTCCAATAACCAAAATGCCATATATGGTGTTATACACCATTA
This sequence comes from Austropuccinia psidii, assembly GCA_023105745.1. NCBI lineage: Eukaryota > Fungi > Basidiomycota > Pucciniomycetes > Pucciniales > Sphaerophragmiaceae > Austropuccinia > Austropuccinia psidii. The sequence goes on along the minus strand of JALGQZ010000001.1, from coordinate 77,782,771 downwards.
TGCATCTTTTTTCAGCAGCAATCCACTGGCAGCAATATCATCTGGTTATTTCAACCTTCCATCAGGCCATCCAGTCATTTCATCAAGAGGATTCATCAAGGCTCAAAGGCAAGTGTCAAAACATCAAATACCAATGACGCCATCAAGCAGTCATTGGTTATTCTCACTCCAAGTATTCCTTCCAAGGGAATACTGTCTATTCATTCTCAAGGTGTGTTCAAGAGGCAGTGCAAAAAGGAGTTGTCAAGTGTCAAAGCTCCACTCAATCCATCTTGGCAACCACCTTCATTTCAATACAGTCTGGATCCATCAAGAACTGTATTTCATTTTCAAGTGTGGGAAATTCATTCAACCCATTTCAATTTCAATATTAGCCAGCTGTATCAATTCCCAAAACAATCAATACAGCCTCAAGGATCAATACAGATCAGTTTTCAGCCTGAAGAACTCAAGCTCCCAACTTTTCACATATACCGGCTACCCTTTCCACCCTGGGGGGTTTTTGCCCAGTTAATTAATATACTTTGATTTATATTTATATTTATTTCCTTTTCATTTTAGTTAAGCAAATACTGATATTATTAAGTCAGTCATTTAGCACTTTTCTCTTATTCTTTCCTCACCTGTCAATGGATATTTGGTGGTCATATCCTTACTAATTCCATTGTTAATTTTGGCAGGTTGAAACAGTGATTAAGGACTTACTTGGTTGGCCCTTTGGCCATTTGGCTTCCCTTTCCTCTTATTGCATCTCATCTTGTACCTGCATATCTTTTAGAGGAATTTATTCTTTTGAGTCTTCCAAGTGATTTCCCTGATTGCTGAGTGCCAGGCCACTCTTGTATTTCTGTCCAAGAGCCCCTGTGACAGGTCTTTACCATTCAGTCTGATCTTCCTGGCCTTGATTATTTTCTTCACAGGGCCAAGGCAGTCTTTCACTTCCACTATCTCTGGTGGAGTGGGATTTTTCTTTGTAGAGGAGAGCTTATCCTCCTCTGCTTGGAAGTATGGCTTAACCAAACTCACTGGGAATACTGGGTGTTTCCTGGAAAATTCCTCTGTAAGTTTGACCTCCACTGAATTTTTTCCCTATAAGTTGAATGATAGTGAAGGCCCCTAAAAAGGAGTCTCTCATCTTTTTAGGTCCCTTAAGATTGTTTCAGTTGAGTCTGGACACTGACACCTTGTCCCCTTCTTTAGAGTCAGGTTCCATGTGGGATTTGTCCCACCTCTGCTTGTTGTATTCTTTTGCCTCAGCTATGCATCTAGCAGCTGTATCACAAGCTCTCTTCCACATATCATGGAAGTCTTTGGCTGTTGGGTGGATAGTCAGAAGATTTTTCTTCAGGTGATCCACAGGCAATAAAGGGTTCCACCCTTTTTCTACCAGTGAGGGTGATTCCCCTGTTGTAAAATGCTGACTTGTGTTATAAGCCAGCTGGACTTGTGGTAGAAGAGTAACCCAGTCATGGGTGTAACCTTCATGGTCCTTATATTTCATTCCATAGGCACAGAATCTTCTAAGGATATCCTCCATTGTCTGGATCATCCTTTCAGCTAGGCCATCTGTCTGTGGATGGTAAGCGGTAGAAAATGCAAGCTTTGTACCTAGCATGTCATAGAGGTTGGTCCCAAATTCTGATGTAAATTTTGGATCCCTATCACTAATGATTATCTTTGGGACTCCACATGTGGATATAATGTTATTCCAAAATAACAAGGCTTTATCCATTTCTGTGTCTTCCTTATAACTTGGTAGGCACCTCACACTTTTTCTATACCTATCAACTATGACTAGGCCAGCATTGAAATTTTCTTTGCCTCCTGGGACACGTCCTGTGACCCAGTCCATATTTATGGTTTCCCATGGGTGTTTGGGGTTTTCTATGTGCTGAATTAACCTATATATCTTGTCATGCTTCCTGTTTTCCTTTTGGCATCTTTCACAAGTGTTGATTTATTCACTCAACTCTTGTTTCCATTTGGGCCACCAAGCTGTTCTTGCTACCCTTTCTTTGGTCCTGTCTTCACTCATGTGTCCCATATAGGGGTAGTCATGAAATTCCTGTAGGATCAGGGATATATGGTCCCTGTCTATCACTGTGATTGCACTTGTGTGCTTGTCTCTATGTTAGAGGAGGCTATCTATCAGGAAAAACCTGTTGTCCTTATAGTCTCTCAACCAGGGCTTCTCTAACTGGGATTGCAGCTATGGGCTCCTGTAATTTAGTTGGAAGACTTGCAAAAATATGCTACACTGTTTGTGTTTGGAATATGTCTTCATTACTGCACTGAAAAATTTATTCTGCAATTCTGAGGAACTTATTCCTAATATGGGAGTTTCTGTCCTTTCTGGTTCAATGTCTCCACTGTCTGGGGTACCACCTTATAGTGCCCATTCAGAAAGTCTGAAGTTCTTCTTCCTATCTATTTCCATAAAATGAATAGGAATCTTGGATTCTGCTTCAGGGTCATACGCTGGGTTGCTTTTGACATTTTCTAGTGGCCATCTGCATTTATGTGGCTTTTGCCCTCCTTGTATATAATGGTCATATTGCCTCTATACTCTTGGATGGCTATTTGCCACATCAGCATGTGTCTATTGGTAGTCTTCATGTTCAGTAAAGACTTCAAGGCTGTACAGTCTGTGTAGACTTCAACGACTGCACCCTCCAGGTATTAGTTTAGTTTCTCTAAATCCCAGACTAAGCATAGGCATTCAGTCTGGGTGTCCCCATACCTGGCTTCTTGATCTTTCAGGTTCCTAAAGATGTAGCATATTACTCTCTCTCTTGGTTCACCATCTACAATTTGTCTCTGGTGAAGGGCTGCTCCTAGTCCTTGGCTATAGGCTGCATCTATATATAGCTTGAATGGTATTTCAAAGTCAGGCAGGATGAGAACTGGTGCATGAGTGAGTTCATGTTTGATCCTTGCATATGCTTCCCTTCTTTCCTTGTTAATTTGAAAAATAAATCTTTTGAACATAACTTGGATAGACTACTAGTTATGTGGGCAAAGATTCTAATTTTGTTTCTGTAGTAGCTAGCAAACCCAAGGAAAGATTGCATCTCTTTGATGTTCTTTGGTAATGGTTTTAGAAGTACTTCTGCTACTCTATTCTGGTCTATGGCCAGACTAAGACCTGAGACTTTGTGTCCCATTGCCAGTAGTTTTTGTTGGTCAAAATTGCACTACTTAAGTGAAATTTTCAGATTGATAGGTGTGCATTTCCTTAGGATTCTGTCTATGTACTGCACATGGTCTTCCCATGTCTCTGAGTATATAATAATGTCATCAATATATACTACCATCCAGCCTTCCAATATTTCTTCCTGAAATATTGTGTCAATCATGCTTGGAAAGGGGGCTGGTGCATATTTGATGCCAAATGGCATCCTGTTGTACTCATATATGCCCATGTGGCATATTATTCTGAGTAATTTGATGGATTTTTGTTTAACTCCATTCTGGTGAAAGCCTTTCATACAATCCATCTTGGTTATGGTTTTGGCTTTTTCCAGTTTGTCTAGGGAATGAGGTATCCTAGGTATAGGGTACCTGTCACCTTTTGTGTAGTTTTTCAGGGCTCTGAAATCTCTACACAGCGTAGATTTTCCATCATCCCAAGTGATAAGTATAGGAGTGGTGAATTCCACTATCTCATTGTGTTCTATCTTCCTGATTACATCCATGTCTGGCAGTTCATTGAAATGTTTTTCAATTTCCTTCCTAGTTTCCAGAATTGCTTTGTATGGAGGTCTTCTCAGCATGGGTGGATAGGGTCTTCCCACATCCAGATATAATTCTATATCATGGCATCTAATTTTTCCTAATGGTTCTTCACCAATGGCAAATGATGGTCTATTTTTCCTTAGAATCTTCAATAAACTTAGTTTTTGTTTACTGGTAAGGGTAGTGCTGAATTGGCCCTCCCTGAATTCATTCAGTAATTCTTCTAGAGGGTCATGGGTAGATATTTGGTATCTTTCAAGTGAAAATTTCTTTTCCTTGTTTGTACCAATAAATATATTCCTCTTTTTACTACTATAAATATCAATGCCATACATCCTTGGGTAAGCTGTTCCCAGTAAAAACCCTTGGATGTGGGCATCTTCAAGCACAATAAACTCTGAGTTGAGTCTGATATTACCTTTCCTATGGGGTGTAATTATCTCTTCAATAATTTTCCCAATGAATATCATCTTCCCTGATGCACTTGTGAGATTCTTTTCCTTGGTTGGGAAGAGCTGTTCTTCCCAATTTGGGGAGTGGTTATCCAGATAATTTCTGGCCACTACTGAGCAGTGTGCTCCACTGTCAATGATCAATGGGTGTCAGGCTGAATCTATGTTGAAGAAGTAATAAGGCTATTTACAACTAAAACTATGACTGTAACACTGTAAAAATGGTTTCAAAAGATAATAAAGATGATGATAAATGATTAAATTAAGATATTTAGAGCTTTACTATAGAGATATAGTGGTGGTGAGCGCTGCTGAAAGCCCTGGGTGCAGCTTTATCTGTTGGGTTACAATAATAAAAGACTACAATAATTAAAATTATAATTATACCTGATTATTAACCAAGAGTAAAACTGTTTTTTGACAGTTTACTACGTAGGGTATTCAAGAGCAGGATGAGGATATGATTTTGGCTGTGAAAAGCCCTCCTTTTATCCTGAAATTGGGGTGGAAAGGCTGCTAGACCTTTCCACGTAGAGGAAGTGAAGATTTTTCACTCTCCAGGACAGGCTTGTGGTTTGCAAACAGCATGTATACCCTGTATTGGGCTCAGATGTGGTTTTGAAACCACATCTGGGCGGTTTTTACCAATACAGCGTGAAAATTTTCATCTGGGGACCTCACAGCCTGATTCTGACGTGTATGACGCGTAGAATGCTGTACAGAAACTGTATGGGACCCCAGTATTGGGTGACATATGAGTTATTGAAGTAAAAACATGCTTCTTTGTCTATTTGACACCTCATATTCATGATTATGGGATATTATCCCATGGTAAGGCTGTATATGACAGCAGGTGGGATTTTGACCTTAAACCATCCATAACTCTGTCAGTTTATGAGATATCAACCTCAAAGTTGGTTCATTTGATAGCCCTGTATGAGCTCTACACAATGGTACCCAATTTGGTATGGCTATCATTCAATATGGCAAAGTTATTCCATGTACAAGGTTTTTTGTACATAGGCGTGGTTTGGGCAAAAAGCTGTATTGAGCTTGTTTGCCTCATAACTTCTGTTATAGTTGAGATATGAAGAAGTGAATGGCACGATCAGATATCCCTGATTGTGCTCTTTCCAAAGATACCCCACTTCAGGTATCCCACACTAAAACTGTAGAAGTTAGATGAGAGGTGAATGTTTTGTTCACCCTTATTTGGCCTGAAATTGACCATAACTCCAGTAATATTGGTTCTAGCTCAGTTTGGCTTGTACCTTTGGATAGCCCTGGCTTAGAGCTTCATTTTGAATACCCATTTGATGGGGTTAAGCTTCTCCTTCTAGATTTTAGATGAGAGGTGAAATTTAAGGTTTATGCTCAGCAATAACTTTGAGCAGGAATAACTTTGTTATTTCTTGTCCTATGGTGATGTGACTTATATTTTCAGAAAGAGGTAAGTTTCCTCTATCTTCTGATACCTTTTGAGATAATTTGGCTCAATTCCATGTTTTGGTGGTATCTTGGCTATACCATTGGTTTATGGTATTTTGGCTGTCATGCTTGTGCTCTGGTTTTGAGTCACAGGCTGACAATGGGTGTAAGGTTTTTCTATGGAACTGTTGACAATATTACTATTAATCAACAGTACAATGACTTTTCTTATGAAATATAATAATAAAAATTATTTTAACCACAATTGAATAATTAATTACTTAATTATTTCTGTTCCTTGTTATACACTACTATTGATTATAACAGTAAACAGTAATTGTCTACAAGAATCATTACTAGAAGAATTTAATAATAAAAACTCGTTTATTAATATAATGAAATATTTTAATATATAATTATCTTTTGCAAGAATAATTTTAAAAATAATTCTTGAAGAAAACTATTATGAGAGAAAAACTTTAAGAATTAAGGCAAAACACTCACTAATACTCCAAAGAACTCATTGAATGATAATAGTAGAGAAATTTGATGGATAATTGGGGATTTAAAGGATCAAAATTGATTTAAAACAGGATTACAACAACATATAGTTTATTTCTATAATTTCACGTCTTTTTTATTGATTCTGAAAGAATTAAACACTTAAGAGAACACTAACTAAGACTTACTTTTTGGTAATAATGGTATAATTGAATAATGTGATGATTTGGAAAAAACAATAAGAGTAGACATCTTTTAAGTGTAAGAGAGCTCAAACAGGCATTCCATGGATCAAACTGAAAAACCAGTGAGTGAGCAAACATTAATCATTTTTGGATTGATGATTGCATCATCTGTTGTCATGTAAGATTATCATAATTACTTAATTGATGCTTTGATGTGACTACCAACCCAAATATGGTTAAGAATAAAAGGAGTAACAACTTTAAATCTTCTTTTATTTCAAAATAAAAGATAATTTTCTCAAAGGCATGAATGGTATTGAAATTTTCATCACAGGTTGTACTTTCTGTCAATGTTTGAAGATTCAGTATTTCATGTGGACTTATGAAAAATGGACTGTAAACAAAACTCTTAATTTTACTTATGAAACTGTAACTATCTTTAGTTTATTTATGTATCATACTGTTCTCCATTGCTCCTTAAAGTTTCAGAAAGATGCATTCATAATTGTATTTTTAATGAATTTTTGAAGGTTTTACCTCATTTCTATGTAGAATTGCAAATAGCACTATATTACTGGTTCTAATGAGGTAAATCAATGGATAATAGTCCAAAAAGGTTTTTAATTACTCACTTAGGGTTTATCCATGGAAAATAATTCAGAATTGACATGGTTACAGGAGTCTAAGGTTCTCTTTACCTCCTTGGCATGTCAAAATAGCAGCTTATTTTCTATTTTCTTATGATTTAATGAGATTTGAACTTGGTAGCCAAGTTCTCAAAAGGTTTTAGTACACTAATCGGGCCAAGATCAACCATGGATCCAAGCTTTGGAGCTTTCCATGCCTCAGAGGCTTCAGAAGTTGGGTATCCTGGCTCTCTTTGATGTCTTTTGTCCCCCTTAGCTATTTTCACATCAATAATAGAAATTCAGGCTTCAATACTCATATCCACTATGGGTGTACCAAAGGTGTATGTAAGAATACTGTAATATTAAGTGCCACAAGCATGAATAACACTCTTCTTAGTGTATATGTTACATGGGATTTCTCACATTCCCATCATTTTGGCTTGAAATTGAGAAAAACAAAAATTTTCACAATTCTTTTATGTGGGATCGATGATGTTGTATTGAAGTATTTTCCATATTACCACCTCTTGGAGTTGGTGTAATCTTATTAACTCTTTGGGGTTACCATAAGTGAATATTTGTGTAGAATCCAAATCTGGCTTTAAATGTATGGATTTACCTACTCACAAAACATTTATCCATCTTTTCTGAAATAGAAAATTTTGAATTTTGAATATATGCATGACTTATTTGTTGTTCATAGTTCAAAATTTATTTTTCAAGATAGTTGTGGCCTATTTGGGTATGTAAAATATACCTCAAGGCTCACATTCCCCCCCAGCAAAAAATCAAATTGTACTATAATTTTATTACTGATAACAAGACAAAAAGGCCTCAAAGGGGGTTTATGTCCACTGTCCAAGCTCTTTAAATTACTCATATCAAGTAATTTAAAGCACATTTATAGAAATATTCAGGCTTGTGGCCTTCTTTCATGTCTAAATCTTTTTAAGAGCTTATCTGAGTCAGGTATTTCTGATTCTGCCAGCCATTCATCTTCATGTACCGGATTTCTATATCTGAAAAGATATTCTCTTTGATTTTTACCCCTAAGTCTCCTTTCTTTAATGACTTTCTTTATCTTTTTGTCTTCACTTTGTTCCACAGGTGGCACAGTCAAAGGAGCTGGGTTCCTTAAAGGAAGCAGTTCTTTGTCAGCTGGTTGATAAGGCTTTATCAAGCTGACTGGAAAAGTGGTTTGTTTACTTTCTAATTCACCACTCAATTCCACTTGAACTTCATTGATTCCATGTAAGGCAACAATAACAAAAGTCCTACATAAGAATCTTCAAGTTTTCTTGGGCCTTTGATATTATTAAAATTCAAGGTTGAGACTAGAACTAGGTCCCCTACTTTGAAGTCTGGTACCTTGTGACTCTTATCCCACTTCTGTTTTGCATAGTAAAAAGTGTCATCCATACTCTTTTTTGCATGATGTTTCACTTTATCAAGCATTATCTTGAAGCTGGAAGCTTTGGGATGAATTTCAATCAAGTCTTTCCTCAGTGTGTCTTCTGGGAGTCTTGGATTGCATCCTTTTTCTAACATAGCAGGAGTTTGACCTGTAGGAGAATGGACTGATTTCTTATATGCCAATTCTAATGCAGGTATTAGAGGGCACCAGTCATGGGTAAAGTCATCTGAGTGTTTTAATCCTAACCCATAAGCACAGAATCTCCTGATCATTTCTTCTAAAGTTTGAATAATTCTCTCTGCTATTCCATCTGTTTCAGGGTGATATGCTGTTGAGAATGATAACTTAGTCTCAAACAATGTGTGAATATTGGTCCAAAGTGCATATGTGAGCTTGGGATCTCTGCCACTTATGATATTCCTAAATAATCCTGTCTGAGAAATAACTCTACTCAACGGGGCGAATCTCGTGTCAATCGTCGGCGATTGACTTCACGTCAAGCAAACGTCAAGCAGGATAAAAGTCGAGCTCACGTCAAGCGAAAATCAAGCGAACGTCGAGCACACGTCACACTCTGGTCTTACACCAAATCCTGTGACATCCAATAATATTGGTTCCCCTGTGCCTTCAACTCAGATTCCTCACCACCTGATCATCCCACAACCGTCCGATGATTGGTAAAAATTACACCAGACCCGCCTGTTTGCACACACACACATCAAAGATGTCCTTCAGCCAGTCTTGATGTAGGCGGGGGTTTTGACTTCACCAGGTCATCCATGAAGTGTGCGTGTGCATGGGTGGGGGCGGGTGCGTTTGCGTGTGCATTGGCGTGTGCGGGTGGGTTTGCGTGTGCATTGGCGTGTGCGGGAGCATTTGCGGGTGGGTGTGCGTGTGCATTGGCGTGGGCGTGTGCATTGGCGCGTGCGGGTGCACATGCGGGTGTGGGTACGCAAAAGCCGATTCCGCTTCCAACATGATGATGGCGCAGTTAGAAATTTTGGATGCTGTGAAGGGTGAGTGTGTGGGTCATTTGATCATTGGACTTGGCTTATTCACACTGTACCCAATGTCAAAATAGTAAGTTCTTTGTGGCAATGTGAAATAATGGGCTTTGCTTGTCACAATGGCATGTCTCTGTCACTAAATTTTGAGGCAATTATTTCACTAGCAAAATTGCTAATGAATCTGAGAGATTTGCATTTTTGTAGACTAAATATCATGAAATAACGGCTTTATCATTACAAGCAGTCCACATGACAGAGCTTTGTTATCATACAATCCACAGTTACCTTCTATTTCTTCTTCAGATATAATCAAGTGTCCATCATCAAAACCAACAGCTTTATAAATATTCAGATGAGGCCAATCTGGTGGGAAATTCACATCAATCTTCAAAGGTTTTAAAATCAGAAAGCTATTGTTCAGTATGCTAGATGGCTCAGAGACTTTGAAAATGCTATCAATAATACCAAATTGTCGTGAGTTGCCCCTCAGAAAACATATCACACTGTTGCTGATATTTTTGGATTCAGTTGAAAATATATTGTTCCCAATATTAATGTTTGAAACTGGAAAATACCAAGGTGAGACAATCCTTGAAGTGGGAGGACTTGTGGATTGCATGGTAGTGTCTAAGCTGATCCAATCAACTATTTCCCTTGTTGCATGAAAAGTCTGTAAGTACTCAACCAGGCAATCATAATTTTGTTGGTCATGGCGCGATGGCTTGTTATATTTATGGTGATTGAACACGGCAGGTGGCTGTGATTCGAAAAGCTGTTTTATTTCACATGGCACAGATGGGGATTTCAGGAGAACGGAAAGGTTGGAACATCGACAGATATGTTGAAGTAAGGTTTTATCTATATCATCTATTCAGAGTTGCAAAAAGTTAGTCTTATTCAGTTCAGATGTTTAATCAATGTGAATATATTGATCTTATTAATTGACTTACATATCTTGTTATTTGTTGGCATCTTTGCAAATACTCCAATCAAGCGCTCATAACCCCATGTGGCTGAGGCTTGTGCTGGACCCCAACGTTGGAAGAGTTCGGGAATATGATCAGCAAAATGATGATTTGGTTTACTTTTCTGTTTTGGGAACAGGTGTTGATTGGAAAGGCGGAATTTTTTCCAATGTTCAGCAAATGCAGTCGCATCATCTATTGAAACAGTCCAGCTTGTGGCAATGTTGATAGCACTAATCAAATGGAATGTATTCTTGGCTAGTTCATTTGCAAGTTCTTCTGACTGACCCATTTTTCTTTGAGTGTTGGCAGATTGGTGTGCATCTAATGACATCTGTTGACTGAGCATTAGAAATGGAATATAGACCTTATATAAGAGAGCCCATTCAGCGGCTTTTAAGCTACCATGAGAGGGGGAACCCATTTTGCGGGTAACTCTTGTCCATGATGAGGGAATTATGGTCTCAGATATGATTTGTCGGAGATGCTCAAGAGCCTCACCCTTGATCTGGTGATCACTCAGTGCAGTGATATCCAATTCAGAGGGGATTTCAGAAGTGGGGATGTAATTGGCATCAAATGAAGGAATCTCCGCAGAACCACTAGATGGATGTTCTGTGTTAGGGGTGGGCATTGGGAAGTAGTTTTTTCGGGTGGAAGTAGTGGGGAGTGGCTCGATTATTATTTTTGCTGCGTCTCTTCTCAGGGAGCGCGCCTCTCTCAATGTGATTTTATCAAGAGAGCTGTTGGAGGTCTTGGAATCTGAGTCTGAACTGTTGGTGTCATTGGATTTCCTGCGGGACCTGAAGTAAATTTTTGATTTCGCCTCTGGAATGCACAATTTGAAAGTTGCATGATCCTTCAAAATTCCAAGTATTAAATTATGCATTATGTCAAGATTAACCATTCTGGTTGCATCCCAATACGGAAGGTCTTCCAAAATTGAATATTGCACTCCATACTCAGAGAAAATTGCTTGTCTTTGTTGTGGGGTTGCCCGAAGCCATTTGGCAATGGTTGATTTATGACTTTGGTATGAGCGCGTGTAGTGAAATTGGGGACCAATTTCTTCAATTTGAGCTTTGTGAATGGTGCAAAAATTACAAAAGTGGTTTCCTGAATGGGAAATAAATCCAGTAAGCTTGCACATGGCAACCACATCCGCAATGGCTGTGAGGATGGCAACACGGATAAAGGATCCTGATGGACCTGTTGAGGTGGGTGCAAAATGGTAACCTTGCCATAGCTCTTTGAGCTCGTTGATGAGTGGCATTAATAGTTAATTCAATTGAAGCGCAGTTGGCTCCTTCGGACCAGGGATGATTCCTGCAACATAGACATTCTCGGGCTTCAATCTTTCACTTGGGGGGAGATTAAGACAAATAAGCATGATAGGTCCAATGCTAGCCAACCAGGTTGACTTTCCATGTGCATTAAACCAGTCCACATATATGGAGAAGGCCAATGCACCAGGAATGGACATGAATGGGGGGTCATGGATATTTCTAGTGCCAGTGAAGCGTCTCCAGACCAATCCATCCCAGACGTCACGTTTTGGGGAATCTTCGGGAGTTTGGGATTGTTGATGTTGATGCAGAATGTCCATAATTCCAGCCCGCTGGAGAAATCTGGCAAGCCAATTTTTGAATGGTTGATAAATGAAATGTTTTGTTGGTATAAATTTTTGCTTCATGTTGGTTGTGTTTTGGGTGTGGGGTTCAGATGAATAGATGAATTTGCCTAATGATTGTGTGCAAGGGGGATCATGATCATTTGGGTCATTATGGCGTTGACAGTGGGGTTGGTCAGTTGTGACTGATTCAGTAAGGCCATTAAGAGAGAAACATTGAGGACAACATATATAGTTTTGAATCACTGGCTCCAATTGGAGATGTTCAAATATGGTACTCAGATCTTGAGGTATATGGAATGCAGGAGCGGGGGGACCAGCTGAGCTTGAGATACTGGACTTGATCAGCAGGTTCAGGGCGGGGTTGAGTATGCGTGAAGCCCTGCGGGGTAAATTATACCTTAATGATAGAATGGCAGATATTATCATTCCTAGGTCTTGTGGGGGAAGGGTTTGACTGCCACTATATGGTTTCTGTGCAGTTGAATTGAGACCCGCTGGAGTTGGGAAAGTGCTTTGGGTCAAACGTGAATAATCAGCTGGGAAGATTTGATCCAATAGAATTTGTGGGCACCCAGATCCTGATGCAGAAGTAGGGATGTTTGGAAGAGATTTGGGTGCAATGGTTGATTTGAGCTTTTTAATGTGCTGTTTATATTGGAAAGGTGTGAAGGCAACTCCTTGCCTATCACCCTCAGGGGAAGAGTGTGTTTGAGTTGAGCAGTGTTGACACATGCATATACGCATTGAGGAATAGCGGCGGGTTGTCATTGTTGCAGGAATTGGGAGTACGGTTGGTTTGTGTATAAATATCTATGGTTGATGTGAAAGTGTTTAGGAGTGTTATTAATTGGAAATAAAATTCAGTGATTACTTATGAAGGGGGAGATGATTTGAGCCAGCTGAGGATTTTATCCCATTTGTAATGGTGCATGAGCTGCAGTCGATAAAGTTTAACATGTCTCATCTGGATGGCGGAATTGGTTAGGCGTTTAATTGGGTAAAATGCCATGCTGCTCAATGCTCATACATATTCTAGTTTATTTACACATTGTGATAGTGCGGGTTTGACCATTGAGGGGGGTCCATTAGTGAAGTGTTACCATTGAATTGAGGGGATTAACATTTAATCCATGTACGCTGGCACGCCATCGTACATGGTTTAAACCTTATTACAGACATAACTATATAACTCTATTACATAAGGGGTTGGAGTGCAGCTAAATTCTTGGTATTTGGTTTGAGTGCGGCGGGCTTTGAATCAGTTGGAATGTGATTTGGATTGTCTTGCCTTTCGTGAAAAGGTGATGTCTCTTTTGTGGGTAAATCCTTCATGAATATACCCCTTTACAGATGTACAATGTTGTGGAATTTCAATGCATATATTGGCAGTTTGGATAATTCACAAAATGTGACAATGGGGAGGCGGAAATGTTACCAAATATGATTACTTATGGATGATGGGTCCCCTTTCAGATCAAGGAAATATCACATTATATGCTGGTAGGCCGTGCAGGATGGTTTCCGACAAAAGCGGAGGAGCTCAAGAGGAGGCAGGGAGGATTCTCCTCAAAAGGGTCTTATCCGACTTCCACACAACACTTAGTTCCGACTATTCATAGAATTTCTCTATTCTAAATTTGAAAAGATTTCATCTCATATCACTCTATTTTATCATAATACTGAGGTGTTTTATCTAGTTAAAAATATTACTGTACTTTTTCGGCCCTTATGTCATCTTTCAAGTCACATAAATCCCGTTCAGGTTCTGTTCATGACTCAAATAGTGAATCTAGCATAGAATATGTTCAAACACAGTCACCATTGAGTCCCAACATTCCTCTCACAACCCCTATCGCATCCTCAATGAATGTATCAGGTCTTAACATTGATGTGGGCAATCCAAAGGCTCCAGCTTCAAGCACTTGGTTGATCCCAAATATTTCCATCACTCCAATTCCCCCAAATCCCACTAATACACAAATTCATGTGTCTCAGGGGCCAGAAGGCACACCTCAAATCTCCTCACACGCTAATCCCCAATCAAAATTTCCACGTGAGTTCCTCCTTAATCCCGGTCGGAATCCAGTCGCATCCCAGGATCCCTTTGGCCAAAGTAAACAGCCAACCCTCAATATTCCATCAGGATCGCAGGTTCATGTGGGTGATGAAAGGCGCATGGATGGGGGGCGACGAAAAAGACCTTTGGAAAATGTATCTTGGAGCGGGCTGTCGGAGGGAAATCCAGTATTGACGCTTCATCAAAGTAAGTCATTTGAATTTTGGAGTAGAAACTTATTCACAATTTGATATGTTTGTTTCATGGGTTAGATATGGCACCTAAAGGCAAGTCAGTCCGATCTCAGGAGCCAATTGAAGATCGTGAGGATGACCAGTCTTCATTAATGTTTTGATGTGTTAACTGATGATTTGCATAGCAGGGGATGAACTTTATGCGTCTTCACCTCTGGTCCATAAAGAGAAAGTCACTGGACGTCATCATCCATATGCCTCCAAACCAAGAACGGGTCATGCCAGTACATCAAGAGAAACAATGGTGGATGATGAGGATGAGAACATGTCTCCGACTCAAAGTGAAAGAAATGATGAACCAAGGAGGGACAATTTCACAGCGCATGAGCAAGGCACTCAATCAAATAGTGAGTTCACCCATCCTCAGCTGGGCCTCGCCCAGAGTATGCTTGAACAATCCGAGGTCAGACAGCAAAGGAACCAGGCCCGCAAAGCTCACAATGTGGAGAAACGTGCAAGCCAGAAGGAGCAACAAAAATGGCTGAAGGCAGAACTTCCAGAGAATGTCCATGGAATGAGATCAGCAGTACACGCACATTGCCTGTTCCTACTCACAGTTAGGGATAAGGATTTTTCCTCACTACCAGCACCACCCAGCACAGAAGAGCGTGAAATTGCAATTCAAGTGGCTGGTCATCTCGGTTATGTCCCCAAGGATGTGTTCAATGAGCCATCAACACAGGTTCAGTCTCAGGGTTTCCAAAGCTACTGCGAAAATGAGCTCCACAAGCTAGGACTAAAGCGATTCACTTGGGACTGGGAGAGCTCATGGCAACATCCGTTCAACGAGCTGATGTCTATGGTGTTTTACCGTACATTCCGTCTCGCACTTGTCAGCACTGAGTATCATCACTACTGTTGGAACAAGGATCATAACAACTATGGGGTCGTGGCGGCTTTAATGGAGCGATATTTCACTTATTTGAAAAGAGAATGGAAGTCTATTCAAAAGGATGCCGAGTATTTGGTAAAAAAGAAAGAGAATCAAAAGCTCGCAAAGATTCGTCAAAGAGTTAGTTAATGTATCTCTTCTTCATTGTGAGCAAAGACTGATGATGATCTACTTGATTATGTGCAGACCTGTGAGCGCCGTTGTGAATGGTGTGATACGGCTAAATTTCCCATCCTAGCATCACAATTCAATGACCCTCGAGTATGCTCAGATACTGAGGAGGTACTGGAAAATGGCCGTCAAGTTTACCGCAAAGTGGGATTACGCTGGCGCTCCCAGTTATTTAATGATTTGGTATTGAAAATGGATAGAGACATAGAGTTTTGTAATCGGATTAAAAAAAAGGGTAAAAAAACTATTGATAGATTGCCAGAATTACGATCGACAGATGATGGTGATATTCCGGAAGGCCTATCATTTCAGGTATTTGATCAAGATTGGCTCAAAGGCTGTAGTAAGATGCAGACTAGCGCCCTCAAGATACTTGACATGCCAGTTATTAGGCCTAATGGTGATGCTCTGCAATAACTTAGTAATTTGTCACGGTATAGCACTGTGACAAATTAAAATTTTGGGAATTATTTGTGCAGGTGTAATAAAATCTGATTATTATCTCTTAAGGATGCAACAACTTGCTAAATATGTTAGAATATAGACAATATGAATTGAAATGTATCACCGTCTCCCTTGCAATAATACTCTATTGCTCATTTTCATTGAGGAAATATTGAAGAAGTTCGATCCAGCTCATGGTGTTCATAATTGTGGACCTGTGCCAGAGTCAACAGGAGTTATCAACTTTGTCAATCACAAATTATATAATATCAGTAAGGCTCACGCAGTTAATGATTTTTTCTTTTCTTGGACCTATTGGTGATTGGAATATGGCATTCCCATAAGGAAGGATTTCAGAATAGTAATACAATCAAGTGAAAGATGAGCTTGAAAGGTACCTTCTGCATGTTGACCTCAACTGAATGAGGAGTGATATAGTGGATGACCTGTACAGGTCGTTGTTGGCCAATACGATGTAGACGATCAACAGCCTGAGCCTCAATGGCTGGGTTCCAATTGGGCTCCTGGAAATGTGGATGTCAGGGTCCGAAAATCAGGGGAGAATTTTGGGGGGCCCCTCACCATTAAATAGACTATATTAGCACAAGTTATATTGAGGCCAGTTCCAGCCGCGGCAATGGATGCAATCAGTACTTCACATTCAGGATTATTGAAGAAATTCTCAAGCGCCTTGTCCTGCGCTCGTGGTGTAATTGTTCCATCAATTCGTGCTGAAAGGATAGAGTGATGGGCAAGAGCAATACCAATTCTACAATATAAAAAAGTCAGATTGAGTCAATTGGTAATGGATGCATATTAGGATTAACGCACAAATCTAGAAATTGGGTCCATTGGGTATAAACCACCGATTTCGTCGGACCACACCTTGTTTGTTTGTTCTTCATTAAGCTTTGTAGGAGGTGTGCAATTTTACTACTCATCATGCATGTTTCCACATCCACAATAGTTCGTGTGATTCTTGGGGAGTTATCCTGAGTGCTCCTGCACTTGGGGTCTTCCAGCTCCGCCTCCGCAATTGTGTTAAGCATGATGTGATGATTACAACATATTCGCAGCTTATTAATATTTCTGAAAAACTCTCTTGGTCCTTTGCTTTTGGATGATAGGAATTCTTCATATAATGTGGAATATTCTTGCTGCATGGTTGGGTTGAGTGGGAGCAGCTCATAATGATGGCTAATAGTGGGGAGAGATTCGAGATGTGTGGTTTTGGTGCGGCGCAAACTTAAATGCCGCAATGCCAAATGCAAAATATCATTGCAACCTTTTGAAAGACTACTCAGGATGAATGGTGACCAGTTATCTTGATTGGCGCTCTGTGGTTGAGTGATGAATGATATTATGCCCAAAAGGTCATAAATGGTGTTGTGAATAGGTGTGACCATTAAGCATATTCCACGGGATGAAAGGAGGCTATTAATGGCACGGTTAGTGGCAGTGTATTGAGAGCAAATATAGCTATAAGATGGGGCAAGGGTTATTGGATATAAAAGGTAATTTGAATCACTTAAGCTCAGCCACTCACTGTGCTTCATCCAAGATTATACAATGCCAATTGATTTGAAAAATGAATGATGTAGAGGGATTGGCTTGCTTAAATTCTTGGGTGATAGTATTGTAAGAAGTGATGATGATATCATATTTTAAGATGTCGGCTTGGGATAATGAGTGACGAGTGGGACCATGGTAGATTTTGGCATGCAGTGCTCCAGCCTGAGCATGCTTGGATATTTCTGATTGCCAGTTGGTAATTAAGCGAGGGGGGCAGATGATCATGGTGGGCGTGGAGCGATGGGGGTTTGCAATCATCCGCTCCTTGGAGGTACCAATTAGAGCAATGGCCTGAATGGTTTTACCTAATCCCATATCATCTGCAAGCAGTCCTCCAAGAGGGGTATTGGTCGAAAGGGATTCAAATGAGCTAACGACCTTGTTTGTAATGATGTGCCTGGCATTGAAAGTGGATCCTGGGGGTGAGGTTGCCCAAAGGTTACGGGCTGATTGGCCATTGGGGATTTCTCGATCCCAGAGAAAAGCTAGTCCGGTCTTTTGATGAGGGAGGAGGGGGGTTTGAATAATGGAATGGGGCGGGGTCATCATGGGGAGGTCTGATCCACTGGGTAATTGTATCAGTTTTTGCTTGGAAATCAATGATGAAACAGCAGGATATGAAGCAGGCATCGAGTTTGAAGCGGGAAATGTCGGAGTAAAGAGTTTACATTGACAATGAGTAGTACAGTCATATTCTTTGGGCATTTTAAGCTTGAAATCTTGTGTTCGAAAGCTTTCCATTATGAATAGAACGTTTGGATACCATGTGAAGAACATCAATGCTAGATTGGGTTTCTGAGATGAGGAGGGATCATTGGCATCAGTCATAAATACTCCCTCAACGAATAATATTTGAGTAGGATTGGATTGGCAATTTTCAATCCATGCCCCACCAGGACCACAGTGCATGAACGTTTTTGGTGCCCCAAGGAATGGTATCAACGTTTGGGAAAGGGTTCCCGGGAGAGAGCCAATAGCATGCTGGTGATTGGGGAGATATACGAATATGTTGTGTTGATTGAGCCATAGGATAATCCAAGAACCTAAGTGGGAATTCTCAGGCTTTAAGGTTATATCACTATTTATTTGAATACGAATATTAATCATCCCAATGCAAAGTGGTTGTGAAGGGGTTGACATGATGGCTATTTTGAATTATTTGGGGACAGTTGGGAATTATATGATCGGGAAGGGTTAGCTAAAGGGAATGAAGAGGAATAAGCGCAGGTGGGGAACTTATATGAGTGGCAGCAACAGGCCAAAAGGGGGATGGCCTGTGGTTACGTGCATGGTCTTGATGGAGGTGGGCCTCTTGGGCTCATAATTTTCATATCCGATTTGGGGCATATATCAAGGCAAGGTGGCCAAAATGTGGGTGCACCATTATGACTGCTGGATCTGCAGCGAGTTACGAAACCTTTGGTGGAACAAGGCTGACATTAGCACATCCGAAGTTGGGTGGGTTGTAGCAGCTTATTGTGGAGGGCATATTAGAGGCATGCAGTCATGTTCGCTGGTGTGACAGTGAACAATGAGCGTATCCTCCCCAGGTTAATTGTTCACAGGGACCTACTGGGCAATGTTGGCAGTTTCAAAGGGCAATCTCACTGTGGGGATGTTTGTGTGTGGGCGGGTGAGATATGTTTGGTGGCATGCCACCAAACATGACTTTGGTTTGGCCTGAAGTTTTTTGCTGACTGATGCATACTGGGCTTTCAGGGGGGAATGTCTGGGATGATCAAAGGGGGCGCCAGCCGTGAGCCGTGATCCACATATACATTCACCCCTATGGCGTTTGAGGCGAGTACTAATCCACCGAGATTGGCATCCGGGTCTTTGCCTCACGCGCGTACAGAACTCCGGAGAAAGAGGCCACACGCCCAAGGGAATTTTTGGCTGCAAGCCAGGTGCCACAGCTTGCGCGGGGCGTGTGAGAACGTGAAGAAAATGACCCGCGGTGGGAGATACCCACACAAACATAACCAGCCTCAGCAATAATAGGCTGGGATTATTCTAATGTGGATGAGGCTGAAGCAAATCCACACTGATTGGCATCAGGTTTCCACACGCGAGGAGGTGAGCGTCTGCAGTAAAGCTGACCACCCCACCAAGAAACTAGCCGGTCGGAACACTGGCAGTAAAATGTCTTCCAGGCGTGTGAAAGTTGCCTGCGTATGAACCATTGGGGGTGCGTATGAAAGCGTGTGGCTGCCCGACAATGAACAAGCGGGCCAGTCATTGTTTGCCCCAACAATGGCACCGGAGTGAATCAACTCTTTGTGTTAGACCCAAATATTAAGTCATCCCATTAAGACCCACTTACATTAATTTGGATTACATGCGCATCTGTGCCGTAGTTAGGCAGAGCTGTCCAACAAGGTGCATCAAAGGGATGCAGGTGAGAGATATGACTCGATGGCTTGATGTGATTGCATGTTACATTGTTGAACAGCTTTTTGCTCTGCCCCGCAGTACATTTACAAAGGTGTACTGCGTACTACAGTGTCGACTGTACTGTACAGATCAGGAAGGTGTAATACTACTTGAGCCTGCATGCATATAGCAAATGTGCATGCACCTTCCGATCGTTTGCATTTACGTAGCTCATGTGCCACATGCTCAGCATTGCGTTTCACCCGATTTGCACACGCAAGCTGAGCATGTCATGGTCAAAAGCACCGTGTGAAAGTGCTCAGTAAAGCCATGGAATGAACTAATTCTGCAATAGCTCACTGGAAGGCTCAGTTTGGAGCACTTCACCAAAGCGTGTGAAATGCTGCACCTGGCTGAAATGTCATCCGATGCTGTGCCAAATGCTCAGAGTGCGCGCATACAAAAACGACTGAGCAATGGCTCAGCATGGTGCATTTGATATTGTTATATCTATAGTTCAATCACTGTGCAATTCCAATGTTCAGCCACTGAGCATTTCAATTATGACCCGAAAGCAAACCTGAGCAATGGGTCGAGGCAAGCTCACGCTGTATTCACTTGTCTTGCAGCCCCCCCCTTTGTTCACATACTATTACCAGGCCATATGGCCGGTAATCTCGCCGCGGTCACTTGTGACCAAATGCACCGGGTGCTTTTCTGCATGGGTCACTTGTGGATTGCACCCACAATGCACATTCAACATGGGCCTCACGACCACCCTCCTGGGTGATCGGGTGGCTATTTAAGGAAACAAAGGGGATTTGACCCAGCTTGACAATTCAATAAATTGCAATACTCAGCGGTGCATTTGATATTTTTATATCAATTGTTCAATTACTGTGCAATTAAAATGTTCAGCCACTGAGCATTTCAATTATGACCCGAAAGCAAACCTGAGCAATGGGTCGAGGCAAGCTCACGCTGTATTCACTTGTCTTACAGCCCCCCTTTTTGTTCAAAGACTATCACCAGGCCATAAGGCCGGTGATCTTGCCGCGGTCACTTGTGCATTGCACCCACATGTCACAGCCAAGGAGGCAGGGGCATTTCCAATCATCATCAGCAAATCATTATATCATGGATACCCTTCAAAACCCAATCAGCAAGGGGGTTTCATTCAACAATTCACCCAATACAGTTTTCAGACCTCAATACAGTTTCATACAGACAAGACCCAAATACAGGTTTCACCAAATACAGGCTTTTCATCAATACAGGTGCCAATACCTGTATTGACTGTATAACCTGTATTGGATTCACCAATACAGGATTCAATCCCACATACAACTTCTTCCAGCATACAGGCCAGTATCTCAACACTCAAACTCCAAGGCTGGTATTTCTCACATATACCAGCCCCTCTTCATCCGCCTGGGGGTTTTTCCCCCAGTTAATTAAAATAGTTGATTTATTATTTAATATTATTTTATTCTCACTTTTGGAATATTATTTTATTACTTATTAAGTTAGTCTTAGCCTTCCCTCACCTGTTCAGTAGAGTCCTGGTGGCCATATCCTTATTAATTCCTTTTCTCTTTTCTGAACAGGTTGAAACAGTGACTCAGGATTATTTGTGGTTGGCTCTTTATTATTGCTTTTGTTTTTGTCTCTCTTATCTTTTATGCTTATTATTTTATGACTAGGAATTTATCCTCTTACTCCATTACTCTTATCATTTGAGTATTTTCTTCTGAGCCCTCCATAAGTAAGTCTGTTCACTGAGTGCCAGGCCCTCTTCATTTTAGAAGAGCCCCTGTGACATTATTTTAATTAACTCATAATTGCTTCTTTCTTTTCATTCATTTTATTCATTTCTCTCATTCTTCTATTATGATCTTTTAATGATTATGAACTTTAATGATTTTATGATTTTCATCAATTTTCATCTCTCTCATTTCATTCTCATGAAAATTTATTCTTTCTCATTTCTCTATTCTGCTGACCAATTCACTTTATTCTCTATCATCTTCATTTCTCTTTTGTTTGAATTCAGGTTTATTCAGGTTTTATTGCTTGGAATTAGTTGGGTTAATTGATTCATCATTCAGGGTTATTTGATTTGGGTTATTCAGTGGTTTTGATTGAAATTTCTCAAGATTATTGATTGATTGATTGATTGTTCAAGACATTGACTTCACCTCAAGATATTGATTGAATTTTGATTGATTTGATTTGATTGACTTGATTTGATTCTTCAAGATACCTGATTTATCCTCAATATTTGATTTGATTTATTGATTTGAATTTGATTCCTCAGGAAAATTGAATTGATTTTTGAAGATATTGATTGAATTCCTCAAGACTTAATTGATTTGATTTTGATTGACTTGATTTGACTTATTGATTGAAATTGATTATTCATAAGAATTTGACTTTGTCATCTTCACTCTTCAAGATTTATTCATATTGATTCACTTCAAGACTATTGATTGATTTCTCAAGTTCATCAAGATTCTCATTTGATTGTTTTGGTCAAGCCTTAATTTATTCAAAGTATCATCAAGTTTTTATTCATTCTTTTTTCATAATGCCAGTTCAGCATATTCCCCAGCCAAGAATACAAGATCCCAGAGACATCAAGCTGTTCTCACTCCTACACCAAGGGCTCCTCTTGACCGCACACCATCAGTTCATCAACTGAGTGCAAATCTGGACAGAGGACCACCAATGGAAGGAGCAGCACCCTCCAGAAGAGGAGGTGTGAAGTCCAGAAGATCAAGATCATTCTCTGGACTATTGGGTGGTTATCCTGGTGTTTCTCAAGGGCCTAGAAGTAGATTGGGGGAAGCTGAAGATGAGGAGGGGGAGGAGTCTGTGGAAGAGGAAGAATCTGAGGAGACTGAAGTGGCAGCTGCCTTGGCAGGTGCTACTGAAGCTCCTGAGGCTCCAAATCTAGCCCTTTCTAATCAACCTTCTGTCTCTCAAGCTGAACCAAATTTCCTCAAGATGATGGAGCAAATGACTCAGTTTATGGGACAACTCACTCAAGCAGTTGCCCCAAGGGAAACTTCAAAAGTCCCTGCATTCAAGACTCCATCAATGAAGGCACCTGATTCTTTTGATGGTACTAAAGCTCATAAATTGAGAGGATTCATTCAATCCTGTCAATTAATCTTTCATAATGACCCAGCAAACTTCTTCTCTGACAGGAAGAAGGTGCTTTATTCAACTTCTTTTCTTACTGGTAGAGCTGGCAAATGGATTGAACCTTACCTCTCAAATATCTCCAATGAAGACCCTTCTTACCTCCTCAATAACTGGCAGTTGTTTGAAACCCAGTTATTCACTCTGTTTGGTGATCCCAATGAAGTCAGAAAAGCTGAACAAGAGTTGGACAATTTGAGGATGAGGGAAAGTGGTCAAGTTTCCTTGTACATAGCTGATTTCAGAAGTTTAATGTCAAGAATTGGAGACTGGGGGGAAAGGGCCTATATTCATGTGTATAGAAGAGGCTTGGCATCAAGATTGTTGGACCAATTGGCTTCTCACCCTGGAACTTTTGATAGTCTTCAAGAACTCATGGATATCACCTTGGAATTAGATACCAGGTACCATGAGAGGCAGAAGGAAAAGGGCAGTCATCAAGAGAAGAAGCCTCCAATCAGTGGATCCAACTCCTCCAAGCCTCCTCAAAGTTCATCATCAAAGAAGCCTTATCATAAGAAGAATAAGAAGGGGAAGAATTTTCAAGTGTCCAAAGACAAGCCTCATGCTGCTCTCCTCAATAAGGACAACAAATTAATTGGTTCTGAAAAGGAGAGGAGGATCAAAGAAGGCTTGTGCAATTATTGTGGTGGAAAGCACCCATTTGAAAAATGCTTCAAGAGGCCTGAGAATAGGCAAGGGTCATCAAAAGGCTTCCCTAGCAAGCAGGGAAAAGCCTGAGTGGGAATCATGATGTGTTCAATGGTTCTCACTTATTTCCTTCAAGAGCACAATTGTGCACTCTGAATACTAGTGTCAAGAAATCTTTAAAATTTCTTATTTTTTCTTCAATCTCTGATATTTTTTATAGTATTCTCATTGATTCTGGTGCTACAAACTCCTTTATTGCAAAGAATTTTGTTCTCAAGTACTCATTGACCGTGTCAGAGCTCCCTGAAAAGATTCCTCTTTTCATTCTGGATTCCAGTGAATCCACTTCCCTGTTCATCACTCATTATACCAAGTGGGTTGTTGATTTACCTTCCTTCCCAAGCTTTGAATGGGATTTCTTTATCATAGATTCACCCAAGGGAGAAGACCTAATATTGGGCTATGATTTTCTTTACCATTTTAATCCCATTATTGATTGGAAAAATGGATTGATCACCTATGATTCTAGTCATAAGGATTCTAGTGGCATTATTTCTTCTACTAGTAATGACTTATCCACTGCTGTCAACAGTGTTGCTCTGGTTGGTGAACTTAAGACACCTTCCCTTCCTCCTTCTGTCCATATCCCTTCCATTTTTCCCTCTCAGTCATTACTTCCATTAAGAGATGAAGTCTTCAAAGAGATAAAAGATGTTGGAGAAGATGTTGCTATATCTTCACTTCATCTCTTTCAAGGGGATATGGACCTTCCTCCTTTATCTTTTCATGCCTCCCTGGAGGAGCAGTGGGATGAGGAGGAAGAGCCAGAAGAGATTGAAACTGTGCTGAAGGTAGTCCCTCCTGTTTATCACAAATATTTGGATGTATTCTCCAAAGTGAAAGCAGAGAAACTTCCTCCACACCGTGCCTGTGATCATCATATCGAACTGGAGGGTCTTCTACCTCCAGTTGGTGTTATCTACTCTTTATCAAAGAATGAGTCAGAAACACTGCGGGCCTACATTTCAGAGAATGTAGAGAAAGGTTTCATCAGACCAAGCTCCTCCTCAACAGGGGCACCTGTCCTTTTTGTTAAGAAAAAGGATGGTGGTCTCCGTTTGTGTGTTGACTACCGCAAACTTAATGCTGTCACTAGGAAGAACAGGTATCCTGTTCCTCCAATGAATCAGCTTCTTACCGTCTTTAACGGTGCTACTATCTTCTCCAAGATAGATCTGCGTGGTGCTTATAATCTCCTGAGAATTAAAGAGGGGGATGAGCATTTGACTGCCTTTAGAACCAAATATGGCAGTTATGAGTATTTGGTTATGCCATTTGGCTTAACCAATGCTCCAGCTTCATTCCAAAATCTTGTGAATGATATCTTTGCAGATTATTTGGATATTTTTGTTGTAGTGTACTTAGATGATATTATGGTCTTCTCTAGCTCTTTGGATGAACATGTTAAACATGTGGCCTCTGTTCTCCAAAGACTGAGAGACAATAATTTGTTTGCTAAAGCCTCCAAGTGTGTATTCCATGCCTCAAGTGTGGAATACTTGGGCTATGTTGTTTCAAGTGATGGCCTCAAGATGGATTCTTCAAAAGTTCAACAAATCCTCAATTGGCCTCAACCCAAGAACATCAAGGCCCTCCAATCTTTCCTTGGCTTTGCCAACTTTTATCGTCGTTTCATTAAAAATTATTCCAAAAAAATCTCTGCTCTCACTTCCCTCCTTAAAAAAGATTCTCCCTTTATCTTCAATGAGGAAGCTCTTAGTCAGTTTCAGATACTCAAAGAAGCTTTCACCACTGCTCCTATCCTCTCTCACTTTAATCCTTCTCTTCCAACTATTGTAGAGACTGATGCCTCTGATTATGCCTTGGGTGCTGTACTGAGTCAGGTGAATGACTCAGGAAAGCATCCCATTGCATTTGATAGTCGCAAGCTCTTACCAGCTGAACTCAACTATGAAATTCATGACAAGGAACTCCTTGGCATAGTTTGGGCTCTCAAGCGCTGGAGAGCCTTTCTCCTTTCTCTTTCTGATTCCTTTGAGGTCTTGACAGACCATTGTTCTCTCCAATATTTTATGTCCTCTAAAGTCCTTACTCGTCGTCAAGCCCGTTGGGCTGAATTTTTGTCTGAATTTCACTTTGTTATCACTTACCGCCCAGGCAGGCTGGCCACTTTACCAGATGCCTTGTCACGTCGGGACGACGTGTACCCAGAGAGGGGGGTGGATTTCATCAGCAAGAATCCTCAAAATTTTCATCAAGTTCTCAAGCAAAATGAAATTCAAGAGTCAAGATTCTTTGCAATCAAAGTTGATATTTTTTCAGATGTAGTTGATCAAATTCAAAGACAAGTATGGCAAGACAAAGATTATAAGGAAATCCTCAAGAAATTAGCAAGAGGAGAATCAGTCCCAGACTATTCTCTTGAACCTCAATCAAAATTATTATTGTTCAAAGATAGAGTAGTCATTCCAGGCAATCATGAAATTCAATTGGATATTCTTCAAAAGCGTCATGATTCACCGTTGGCTGGCCATCCTGGCCAGTAGAAGACCCTCAAGCTCATCAAGAGGGATTTTTATTGGGTTGGCATGAATCAAATCATCAAGGACTATGTGTCCTCATGTCAGCAATGTTCAAGAAACAAGAACATCCACCATAAGAAGTTTGGATTACTCAAACCTCTTCAAATTCCATCTGGTCCTTGGAATTCCTTATCAATGGACTTTATCACCCAATTGCCCTTGTCAAGCAACTTTGATTCAATTTTAGTAGTTGTAGACAGATTTTCAAAAATGGCAATATTTATTCCAACTTATTCAACAATCACTGCTTTGGATTTAGCTCAAATATTCATTAATCATGTCTTTTCCAAACATGGTCTTCCAATCAGTATTGTTAGTGATAGAGGTTCATTATTTGTTTCATCATTTTGGACTCAATTATGTCAGCAGCTCAAGATATCAAGAGATCTTTCAACTGCATTTCACCCTGAAACAGATGGACAGACAGAGAGGGTAAATCAGATTCTAGAACAGTATCTTCGGATGTATGTCAGTTACCATCAAGATGACTGGCACACCTGGCTCCCTCTGGCTGAATTTGCCTATAATAATGCAGAACATTCATCAACAAAACAGTCTCCATTTTTCACTATTTATGGAAGAAATCCCAGCTTTGATTCAATTCACATTTCTCAAGATACACCTGCTGGAAAGTTATCAACAAAACTCCAATCAGTACAGCAAGTTGTCAAAGAAGAATTAGAGTCAGCAATAAAGCGTTTTAAGAAGTATGCAGATAAAAATAGAGCAATTCCACCTGATTTCCAACCTGGGGACAAAGTATGGCTAGCTTCCAAGAACATCAAGACAACAAGACCCACCAAGAAACTTTCAGAAAGATGGTTGGGACCCTTTGAAGTTCTCAAGAAGATTGGCAGCCATGCATATCACCTCAAGTTGCCTCAACAATGGAAGTCAGTTCACCCTGTTTTCCATGTGTCCTTGTTAGAACCAGTGAAGCAATCAACTATCCCAAATCGACACCAATTGCCACCACCTCCAGTAATAGTGGAAGAGCAAGAAGAATGGGAAGTGGCTCAGGTTCTGGACTCAAAACTCAAGAGAGGTTCATTATGGTATTTAGTGGAGTGGAAAGGATTCAATGAAGACCCAGAAAGAACAACTTGGGAACCAGCTTCCAACCTTACCAACTCCCCAGACCTTGTCAAGGACTTTCACACTTTGTATCCAGACAAGCCTGGCCCAAATGCCTCAAGAGTTTGATTTATGGTGCTTGGTGGGGATTGGAGTTTATGAAAGTAAGTTCCTCTCCTGGCATGCACCTTTAAGGGGGTATTCTACCCAAATTTGTTGTAAGCATCACCTTGGCCACTTTGTGAGCACTTGTCAATTTTTTGGACAGATTCAGAAGGCCTTGCAACATAATACCCTCAAGATTTGGACCTTTCATCAAGATTTGGCCCAATCTTTTCTTTTATTTTCTCTTCTTTCTTTAATCATGCCATAAATTATCTTTCAAGACATTCATTATCAAATTCATCTTATGGCATATTTCAATTTTCATTTATGGTGCTTGGTGGGGAGTGGAAGTTATGAAAGTAAGTTCCATCTCCTGGTATGCATCCCTGAGGGGTCTAATTCTTGTAAAACATTACCTTGGCCACGCTGTGAGCATCAAATGCTTGGTTTTATCTTTCAGAACATTTTGGCCAAAATCAAGAAACTCACCACAAGAAGGACAACCCTCAGGAATTTCTTATTTCTTTCTTTACTCTCTTTTTCTCTCAATTCTTTTTCATTTCTATTTTTTATTTTTATTTCTTTTACTTGTATGATTTATTTTTCATTTCTTGTTTCAAAAGCAGCAATCATAACTCCCATATCTTGTTTGGGGAGTGAATTTATTTGATAATCAAGAGCAAACACTAGTAATGGTAAAGACCAGCTACAGATAATCCTCATCAAATTTCTTCAATGTTCTTTAAACTTCATAACCAAGGCATCTCCAAATCACAAAAGGCGGTGAACCAGAGGCAGTGGAGTCAAATATGAATGTCAGCATTGAACTCATTCCTCAAGATCAAAATTGAAAGCCAAAACCCAATCAGAAAGGTGTTTATGGCAATTGACCAATCAAGGAGGGGATAAGAAGAAGATATTCAAGAAAGAAATCAAGTTCATAGAAGAAACTGTTTCAAAATGGCCCAATTGGCCAATTTCATCAAGATATGTACTTTGGCACAATTGGCCATATCAGACCTCAAAACATCAAAACAGCCATTTTTTATCAATTCTTATCATAATATGCTTAATTGTGCATATTGGGTGATTTGCGCATTTTGCGCAATTTTGCGCATTTTGCGCATTTTTGCGCATTTTGCGCATTTTTGCGCATTTGCGCACTTTTGCGCATTTTTTGCGCAAAAGGGCCCTTTTCTTGTCAAAAGCCTTCAAAAGGCCTTTTTGGCCATAATCATTATAATTGCGCATTTGCGCACTTTGCGCAAAATTTGCGCATTTTGCGCATTTTTGCGCATTTTGCGCAAAAATGCGCAAAATGGCCAAAACCCACTTTTAGGCCATTTTCTCACAAAAATTCAGTTTTCCATCATTTTCACCAGTTATGCCACTTATGGCATATTTGCGCATTTGCGCATTTTGCGCAAATTTTGCGCACTTTGCGCATTTGCGCATTTTGCGCAAATTTTGCGCACTTTGCGCATTTTTGCGCATTTGCGCATATTTGCGCATTTTGCGCAAAATGGCCAAAACCCATTTTAGGCCATTTTTTCACAATATTTCCATTTTTTCACCATTTTCACCAATTATGCCACATATGGCATATTTGCGCATTTGCGCACTTTGCGCATATTTGCGCATTTTGCGCAAAAATGCGCAAAATGGCCAAAACCCACCTTCAGGCCATTTTTCCACAAGGATTCAATTTTTCCATTATTTTCACCAATTTATGCCACATCTGGCATACTTGCGTAATTTGCGCAGTTTGCGCATTTTGCGCAAATTGGCCAAAAATTCCATTCACTCACATTTCAGGGATTTTGGCCAGGACTACTCATTTGGTCCAAAATTTCAGTTGTTGGCCACCTTATGCCAACACTCTCAAATTCAAAATTATGATGATTTTCAAGTGGTCTTGGGACAAAACCCAAATCAACCACCTTTCAAAAGCCATGGGGACTCAAGAAAAGCTAATGAAGACACTCAAGACAAGATTAAAGGAATTTTTATGAAGATTGAAGGCAGTTTGAATGAAACAGAGGAAATTCAGAATCAAAATCAAGTTGAAAATACCAACAAATGGTCAAATGAAGATTTGTTTGAGTATTGATTGAAGAAGAAGTTTTATGGTGAAAATCTTAATGAATTGGGGGAAAAACTGTTTGAATTGATTGCAAGCTCGTCAAGACTCACTATACTTATGGTGCTCAGAGCTCACCACTTTCAAGAGGGGGATAATGTCACAGCCAAGGAGGCAGGGGCATTTCCAATCATCATCAGCAAATCATTATATCATGGATACCCTTCAAAACCCAATCAGCAAGGGGGTTTCATTCAACAATTCACCCAATACAGTTTTCAGACCTCAATACAGTTTCATACAGACAAGACCCAAATACAGGTTTCACCAAATACAGGCTTTTCATCAATACAGGTGCCAATACCTGTATTGACTGTATAACCTGTATTGGATTCACCAATACAGGATTCAATCCCACATACAACTTCTTCCAGCATACAGGCCAGTATCTCAACACTCAAACTCCAAGGCTGGTATTTCTCACATATACCAGCCCCTCTTCATCCGCCTGGGGGTTTTTCCCCCAGTTAATTAAAATAGTTGATTTATTATTTAATATTATTTTATTCTCACTTTTGGAATATTATTTTATTACTTATTAAGTTAGTCTTAGCCTTCCCTCACCTGTTCAGTAGAGTCCTGGTGGCCATATCCTTATTAATTCCTTTTCTCTTTTCTGAACAGGTTGAAACAGTGACTCAGGATTATTTGTGGTTGGCTCTTTATTATTGCTTTTGTTTTTGTCTCTCTTATCTTTTATGCTTATTATTTTATGACTAGGAATTTATCCTCTTACTCCATTACTCTTATCATTTGAGTATTTTCTTCTGAGCCCTCCATAAGTAAGTCTGTTCACTGAGTGCCAGGCCCTCTTCATTTTAGAAGAGCCCCTGTGACACCACAATGCACAAATCAATAAGGGCCTCACGACCACCCTCCTGGGTGATCGGGTGGCAATTTAAGGAAACAAAGGGGATTTGACTCAGCATGACAATTCAATAAATTGCAATACTCAGCCAGACCCCCATTGTTCTTTTGCCTCACGCGAGCATTTCACCTCTCAGTTGCAGCATTCGCTGAGACTCAGCTTCAATTTTGCCCACACGCCTTGAAGCTGAGACTTTTGCGGGTGCTGCAACTGCTGAGATCGTCTCAGCTTCACCTTGGTATAAAAGACCATCTTCACACGACACGCACTTCACTTTCTTTCTCACCCGCTCCACTTCGCTCAACCTCACCCGCGTTTGTCCTTCTTGTGCGTATTCCCCCTCGTCTTCCTGCCTTTCCAGTCTTTTCTTTCGCTCTCGACTAACCCCACTCCCCTTCCTGCTCGCTTTTTGTTTTTCCTGCTAATACTTTCAGAACCCCACTTCTATCTAATTTGTACTTTTTCTCCAATTAAACTGTTGTCAACATTATGTACCGATATTAATATTTTTCTTTCTTCACGACTTCCTTCCAGACTTTTAAAAACTTCCGACTAGAGCGTTTTTAATTTGATTCCGTTTTAAATTTATATAAATCATCGTATGTCTTCCTTTTCTTTCTTGATTGCTTACTCTCTATTCAGTTACTAACCTGTTTTGTTTTGTTTTTAGATGTCGTGCACGTTATGCACCAAGCGGGGTATCCCCTGCATTCGCTCCTTGACGACGAACGACGCTTGTGATGCTTGCCGACAAGCACACAAGAAATGTTCGTTCGTTGTCCGCCCCTTCCGACCACGAGGCCAGACGAGTTCTCGCCCAAGACGCCCTCGCGAGGACTCCTTTGTGGTCGACGATGATGAAACCATTTCCAAGCGTGAATGGACGCCGGGCCCCCAAACAGGCCAACGGGAACAATTCCGGACGATTAGCCCTGTCCACTCCCCCTCCTAGGCCACCATCCGATGGTCACTTCACTCCTTGACCGGAGCAAAGTGATTATCCGGCCGATGAAGGATGGCGATGGCGAGAGGACATTCGAGCTTGGGCTGATTGTCACCATGTCTTGTCACCAATGGGATTCAAACGCCAAAGTAAGTTTTATTTCTCCTCTTTATCTCATTTCTCTTCACGCAATAATACTGACTTTTTTCCATTACTCATAGAACCAAACCCCCCGAATCCCCCCCGACACGACTCTCCCGTTCCCAGTTTGCCTCGCGAGCAAACCCCCCGGCAACCCACTCCAGGCCCGAGTGGCACCCGATGGTCTGAGGAATTATTCCGTGGTAAGCAGCCAAAGTTTCATTTCATTTTCACTTTCACTTTCGAGTCGAGTGAACTGACACTTACTCCTTTTTTAGAACCCTCCCGAACCAAAGAGCCACCTATTCCTGGCCCAAGTCCATCGTCCCAACCACCTGAGGACGATACGACTCGTGAGCCAGAACCTGAGGTGGCTCCTACGCAATCCACGGAGGAACCTTATGGTAAGTCTCCCCTTCTTTCTCTTCGATCCATATCCACTTTTCCTCATTTTTCCTTTGACCGTATCCAGATCGTCCCGCCACTCCTCGCTCGATCATCATCATCGACGATACGCCCGTGGGATCACCCCATCCCCCTCCCCCTTCTTCTTCACCGACTCCACCATCTTCCCCTTCCACTCCAACCCCGGTTCCCTCCCCAACGCCTCCTCCCCCCCGGTGCCAAGCTCATCTCATTCCCACAATGACGCTTGCCAGGAATTCACCGACCTGCGACCAACCCTAATGATTCCTCAAGCCATCATCCACGATTCGATCAACCGAATCTTGTTGGAGCATCGTTGCTTGCTCCACATGATTCCTTTTGTGGATGCAACTCATCGAAATGAGATGCACCGGGAATTCCGGGAGGAACTAAACTCCCTCCTTGCCCAGGCACTGGAGGCTTATCCAAAGGAGGACATAACCGGGATAGTCTGCAAATTCCTCGAAAAATAAAAATTTAAAAAAAATGTCATTATTTCCTCTTTTTATTTTTTGTAATACTTTCTTTTGAATAAAATATTTGTCTTAAATTATTGTTATGTTCAAATTCTATTACATTCTTTGTTCACGTAAAAATTACTTATTTCCTCCTTAGAGAAAAACCCTGATTGCGTGAGAGTTATTTTTGTAAGGGCCCCACCAAGAGTTTGAGTGAGTATTTGTTTTCGTGAACCTCTTTTTCTCAAAATGCGCCAATAGTTGCCGCTATCCTCTCCTATATTTTCTTCTTCCATGGTTTAGAGCCATACCCATTCTTAACTGTAAAAAAGCGGGAGGTTCCCGTATGTGAGCAATCAAGTCCAGATTCGTGAAACATGGCCTTTCCTATGGTCACACGCTATTAGTCTTACTCATGTATTGAATTGTTTAAATTGGCTAGAACCTTCACAAGCGTAAGGATTGGCGTGTGACTTGTCGGGAGGCTGCACAGGCGTAAGGATTGGCGTGTGAATTGTTGGGAGCCTGCACAGGCATAAGGATTGGCGTGTGAATTGTTGGGAGCCTGCACAGGCATAAGGATTGGCGTGTGAATTGTTGGGAGCCTGCACAGGCGTAAGAATTTGTCAGCATTGTTGGCAACCCTCCCATGCGTAAGGATTGGCGTGTGAATCGTCGGAAGCCTGTACAGGCGTAAGGAATTTTAGCACTTTTGGGACCCTCCCCAAGCATAAGGATTAGCGTGTGAATTGTTGGGAGCCTGCACAGGCGTAAGAATTGGCGTGTGAATTCTTGGGATCCTGCACAGGCTAAAGAAAATTTCAGCATTGTGGGGAAGCTTCACAAGCGTAAGAATTGGCGTGTGAATCATTGAAAGCCTGTAAAGGCGTAAGGATTGGCGTGTAAATTTTCGGGAGCCTGCACAGGCCCAAGGATTGGCGTATGTAGCGAGGGCCCCCCGCATAGGCGTAAGGAACTTTTAGCATTGTCAGAACCTGCACAAGCATGAGGATTCGCGTGTGAAGCATTGGCATCCTGGACAATAGCAACAAACCAGGACCGATGTACGATGGCATGCCACCGTACATAATCCACTTCACCCCTTTTTCATGTGAGACACCCCATCTCCCACACTCGAATCCATCCAATACTGGTGTATATTGTCCTCTGCCTTACCTCACCATTACTTACCCAACCCACTTTCAAATCTCCTCATTCTTTGAATCGGCATGAGATTGTATTACCATCCCTGATTTGATAGCCCGCTCTCTCGCCAATCTCATAATAGCCATTGCTTTTTTGCCGCATTGTTTTTGCTAACCTGCTTGAGCATTGTGCGGACATACCCACTAGTGTCGTGCTTTCGTTGTCCTGTGCTGGATCAGTATAATGAACAAATGTACTACTGGCCCACACTACCTGAATGAGCCCATGACATGCGGATAGATCAATCCAAAAATGCTCATTTGGGAAAATCAATTTTCCCCCTGTACACCGCTTTGACGCATCTCTTTGAATTTGGCCGGTCCGCTTATCAGCTTGAAACCACCATCCCGAAGCATACAGCGATGCATCCTTATCAACATGAGGTGCGTTTTTGAATCCATTCATGGTGAAAGTGAGTGCGGAAGCGAACTCGAATGCACCCTGATTTGCCGGAATATCGCCTTCATAGTTGACTTGATCAAAAGACGGAACCCCCAATGAGTTGTAGCAATTTTGAATCTTCTGAAATAAATTATCCCCAACATATCGTAAGGATTGACCTAGAATGCGACCCACCGAGCTAAGATTGGCACCTCGGTCCCGCCATTCATCTTTTGCATTTTCAATTTTGCCAGCACTACCATACAGACCAAATTGTTCATTCTTCGTGGTGCATTTGCGCCACCCAATCGCGAACATAAATCCCTCCAGTAATGCTCCATTTGTTGCAATAGGGTCGGTGAAACTCTTTTCGCGAAATAGGAATTGTGATAATTCATCCCATTGATTGACCTCGACTTCACTCATTGTTGTGAATGGTCGGAATTCGACAAGGGCAATGAGTAATCCGGTTGAAGAGAAAATTGCCACACGCCCAAAGTGAATGCGTTTGATCTGATTGACATCCACAACCCTCCGAATTTCACTTGGGGTGATATTTGCTGATACTGGCATTGATATTTGTGCTGTTGGGCGAGAGGAGGAAAACAACCTATTCATCCGGGTCGTTTTGCGCTCATTTGTCTTTTGGGATCTGCTACTATTCCCGAGTGGTTGAGGGATCACTACGTGTTGAAGCACACAAGATATCAGATACTGCCAAGGAGCTTTCTTCGGCACACATCCTTTGACTTCCCTGTTGGAGCCCACATGACATTGGCACAATCTGAACCGAGTAAAGCCCATGTTCTTCAGTGGGGCCCAATGAGGGTGCCACATAAATGTGGAAGCATATATATATATCTATATATATACACTGAGATTAAGCAAGTAACTCACACTTTCCTTCCTCAGCCCAACGCTTTCTTGCGAGTTCCCTTTTACGCTCTTTTCCTTTTTTCGTGAATGGCATGCTTTCAGCAGAAAATGAAATGAAACCGAATGATTACTGATTTCTTAATATCACCTAAATTGGATTGCGATGGATGAATCTTTTTTAATTGCGGCTAAAAAGAAAGCTCACGCCTCACCTTGGCAAATTCACGATCTCAAATACCTGAACCTGAAAATTGCAGTGGATAGTGCATTATTCAATTTTACACATTGATGTTCCCATGCAATCACTTTCCAATCCAGCCATTTGGAATATTGCAAGCACACGCAAATGCAATATGCATCCTGCTGCGGATCCCTAGTTATCCCACTCTTCTTGAAAGACACAGGAACCTTTTGCCTATTATGGGCTGGCGGGAAGTGATACACGCGACTTCCCGCAATGCCCCCGCGTGTGCTACTCGCGGGCACAATGCCTGACTCAGCTTGCGTCTTGTCGGAGTCTTTGCAATGATGTACGGAGGCATGCCGCCGTACAATTACTATTGGTACTCAGACTGTGGCATCCGGGCAGTAGTAGGATAGGAAGTCATGATTATTAAATTCATAAATAACTTTGCAAAAATAAATTACAATCTATCTAGTACAAAGCTAATCTAAAACGGGTCAATCCTGGTTGTGAGTCTAGCTGACCTGGGTACCGTCAAGGTGACCTCATCACTTGAACCAAGCCCGCGATTCGCCACCAAGGCATCACCAAAGTCTAATACTAAGCATCGTGCAAAATCAAATCTAAGAGGTACAGTGGGGTTAAAAGACTCTGATGAGAAGAAACTTTTATTCAGTAAATTACATATATACTTATTAGTACGTAGCCACACTGGCTCCACTAGATTTTTACCCTCTGAAAGTTTTGCGGAAATGTCAATTAGTGCTAAAGCCCCTTTAACTGAGCTTGTTCTCCAGTCATCTGAGCATACCATCAAACCACGAACCCCTGCCGCACAGAATGCCGCTAATATACCATAGCAAATTCAATTTATTCCAAGATTCTTGTGACACGCCAAAAGATCTTTGATGGCCTCATTTTTTTTGAGTTCGTGAGTTTGCCTTTGATGCCATTAACTTCGACCTTTGTATGTGCACGTACCATGTTGTACGCAATCATCAAATGGATAACTGTATCCATTAGATCCTCCAGGTTGTGCGGCTTTGTGGATATCTCATTGTCAGCCCCGCCACCTTCAATGCTGAGTTGGGTTGCACGTTGCTTCGATTTACTCAAGCAGGAGGCAAGGTATTCAACTGCTCCCCGTTCGAGTCCAAGAGGATCGGTCGAATTTGATGTTGGTGCAACATATGGTTTGGGTGCAATCACATCGTATGAGACTAAACTAATGGATTCAAACATAACATTTGCCCAAAAATGTTTAACTGGATTGGCGGGGTAAAGAAGGCTCTGAACCATTTTGAAGAAGGAGTGTTCAGATTTTGGGAGATTATCTGGAGGTTTAGCTGATTCCTTCATCAATTTGAGATTCCAAATGTTGTGATCAAAAAACGCTTCTGTTTCGGTTGGCTTAAAAAAATCTAACCGTGTATATTGCAATTTATATCACCAGTCAACAGCCAATAATCAAGTATCATGCACAAAGATAAAAAAAAACTCACCTGCCATCTCAAGGTCCTGCAGCCAAGCCGACATTTTAAGATCTCGGTTACTGATCACCTTAATACCAACGGGCAGGAATGTATGAGCATCCTTTGTTGGTAAATTGTCCCATCTATTTTTGTAAATCCTATTGATATTATCAAGCCCCCTTTTCCATGATTGTTGAGTAATATTGGAATGATAATTCAAAATGCCTGCAAACTCTTCCATGCGGGATAAAAATATTCCTTGAAAATTCGCAGCGGATGACACTTCGGGCTCAGCGTCGGGAATTATATCAGTCATATCTCGTCCCATTGTATCATGTTTAATTGTTTCCCTTTCTTGAAAGGCTTGAATATTCCGAGGAGAGGCGGGAGGGGTTGCATCATGCATTGTTTCATTGGGTATCGGGGGACTTTCAGTATGTGGAGCTTCATCATGGATTGTTTCATTGAGTATTGGGGGGGTTCAGTATGCGGAGGTTCATTATCAATATGGTCCCCTTCAACATTGATAATTTCATCACCTTGATCGCGAGAATCGTTTGCGGCTTCAAAGGTACGGCGTTTTTTGTTTGTTCTTTTGGTCGCATGTATATTTGGTCTTTTTCCTAATCCTTTGCCTGGAAATCCAATGACGACTCGAGATCCTTCAGGTAGAGATTCTCCCACCTCCACACCTGCCCATATATTGTAAGCAGCTATTGATATCAATTTTGTTTTGAATTAGTAATGGACTTACGGTTCAAATCCATTTTGAGCAGGCTCATGGCTTCAGCAATCTTTTGACGCACATAATCAGGAATTTTACTATCATTTTGGATTTTTTCGAGCCTTGGGATTGTTTGAGCAATGTTGGAGACAAATTGTTCCTTGGATATAATTTCCACCTCCCCACTGAAAATTACATCATCTTGCCCATCATCTTCTGTCGGTGCACAAGGTTCAACAGTCTTTTCCTTCTCATAACTTTTAAAATTCGGTTTCTGAGAGCTTGGAGGCTGCCCTGAAATAAAGGCTATGACACAATATCAGGTTTTGAGAGATTTGAAATATTCAATATGGATGCATACTCACATTCCGGAAGAACTGGTGGATCTTGATTATCTTCATGTGACTGGCTCTCTACTTCAATGCCTAATTCACGACTACTGGCGATATCAGAGATTTCACTTCCACTCTCTGGGGCTGAAGTTGGTCGTTCATTGAATTCTGTTGAATTTCCCGGGGTTCGGGCCATAGCGGAGGTAGTTTATTAAGCAAATAGATGGTGACGAGTTGATTGATAACTTGTTTGAAAAATTTTTGATAAAAGATCCAAATTCAAGAAAAAAGGTGCAAGTAAAATAATTGCATTTGCAAAATGCAATTTGTCGGGAGATTGAAGGAGGCGATGTGTTGCAAATTATTTCATATCATGCAAATGAAATCACTTCCCTGTGAGACATTGAATAAAGTTGACTAGTGAGAAACCTACTAAAGTCAACTTTTGAACTATTCAATGCTCATGAGGTAAGGACTAAGCAAAGTGTTCATTTGATTGATATGAAATAAAATGGTTTTGTCGGCGAAACAGGAGACACAATTCTTGTCTTAAATAGTCCACTTATTAGGTTTTAATTTGTGAGTCTCATGATTTAAACCCTAGCCACAACATGGTGAATATACTGACCAATATCCCCTTAGGTCCTGTTGGCAGAGAAGGCCACTCAGCATATTTCGGCAATTGCGTTCATCGTGTACGCCAACAAGCCACCGTACTGTACACTATGGATGTAATACGGAAGCGTGAGGAGGGTAAGCGTTGTCGGAGGCATGTCGGGAGGGCACTACATGAGCGTAAGGATGGTAAGCAGTGTCGGGAGAATGTCGGGAGGGAGGGTAACTGTTGTCGGAGGCATGTCGGGAGGGCACTACATGAGCGTAAGGATGGTAAGCAGTGTCGGGAGAATGTCGGGAGGGAGGGTAACTGTTGTCGTAGGCATGTCGGGAGGGCACTACATGAGCGTAAGGATGGTAAGCTGTGTCGGAGGCATGTCGGGAGGGCACTACACAAGCGTAAGGGTCATAAGTGGTGTCGGAGGCATGTCGGGAGGGCACTACATAAGCGTAAGGATGGTAAGCGTTGTCGGAGGCATGTCGGGAGGGTACTACACAAGCGTGAGGATGGTAGGGGCGGGGGTGTGAAAGCGTAAGGAGTGGTGAGGACGGAGAGGGGCGGGCAGTGTCGGAGTCTCATCCGGATGGAGGGCGGTGCGGGTGCGTAAGCATGCTAAGCGTCGGGGAGGCGGAAGCCAATGAGGTGAAATTACACGAACGTTGCACATAGTGTTGAAATGGGTTTGGGCTTTGAGTGAAATTCTCATGTGACACATGTGACGATTGACGTTGTCTTGACGCTGACGTGACGTGACCCACTAAATCCAGTGACTATAAAGTGACACTAACGCGACTGAAGCAAGATTTTATACTGACCGCGGTGCGACGTGAAGTCAATCGCCGACGATTGACGCGAGATTTGCCCTGGTGACTCAATAGAAGAAGAGCTGTATCCATGGAACTGTCATCTTTATGACGTGGTAAGAATATGGGAGTCTTGCTATATCTGTCTACAATGACTCAAAAAGTATTATAACTTTTTTCACCACTTGGCGGAAGTTCTGGGACCCAATCCGTATGAACAACTTCCCAAGGGGATTTTGGTTCTTGAATAATAATCATCAGTCCAAATAACTTGCCTGTACTCCTGTTTGATTTTTGGCATCTGTCACAGGTATGGCAATATTCAATGGTTTCCTTGCTCCAAGATGGTCACCATGCACATTTTTTCACTTTTTCAAGTGTTCTGTTTTCTGAAAGGTGTCCAGAGTAGATGCCATCATGGCATTCATGAAGAATGGTATTGATGAGCAATCTGCTACACAATTTCATTACACAAGAATGTTTGGTTCTGTGGTAAATTATTCCATCAAACAAGTGAAATCTTCCTTCACAATAGGAATTTTTCAAACCTCATCCAGTGAATAGATGAAAGATGTATCTTTGCAGTATTTTACTAAAAAGGAAGTCAATATATGGCACTTCTTGTCTTCCTTATAAGATTCTCTGACTTTTTAAATGAATTCAGTCCCAATATCAGTTAAGTTAATTGCTTCAATTGAAATCTGTGGTTCTGCTTCCAAAACTAAATAAGCTGGGCTATCAGGATTATTGGCTAATGCCCACCTGTTAAGTCCATCAGAACCTTTGTGAATGTTTGATGCCTTATGAACTATAGTCATATTACCTCTATATTCTTGAGTGGCTCTTTGCAATTTCAACATACGTCTCTTTGGAGTTTTAATGTTAAGAAGTTATTTCACAGAATTACAGTCAGTTATCACTTCAAAAACACTTCCATCAAGATAATAGTGTAATCTTTCAGGTGCCCATATCTAGAATAAGCACTCCATCTGGCTTGCACCATATCTGGCTTCTGTTGGTTTGATTTGTCTTGAGATGTAACAAACTGGTCCCTCTGTAGGTTTGTCATCAATAATTTGGACCTGATGGATGGCTTCCCCTAATCCATCTCCACATGCATCAATGTACTATTTAAAAGGTATATTCCAGTAAGGCATGAGGAGTACAGGTGCTTCTGTAAGAGCTTTCCATATCTTCTCATAGGCTTTAATCCTTGCCTGTGTCATCTCAAATACTGTCTGTTGATCCCAGATTCTATAGAGTGATTCGGCTATATTTGCAAATTCTTTCAGGTGTTGCCTGTAATGACTGGAAAATCCAATAAAAGACATAATTTCTTTCTTATTCTGTGGTATTGGCTTAAGTAACACTGCTGCCACTTTATTTTTGTCAATACCCAAGCTTAAAGCTGAAACAATATGACTTAAAGCTTTAAGTTCTTCAAAGCCAAAGTTATATTTCTTGAGTGAAATCTTCATATTCACTCCTGCGGCTTTGTCAAGTACTCTTTCAAGTCTTTCAAGGTGCAAAGACCACAAGTCAGAACATAAGATAATATCATCAATATAAATGATAAGCCATCCTTCATATAACTCTGTGGGGAGGATGGTATTCATCATTCTTTGATAATTGGATGGTGCATTTTGAATACCAAATGGAATTCTAAGATACTTATAAATACCACAGTGATTGATAATTCTAAGTAATTTTTTAGTTTTGGGTGTCAAAAATTTTTGATTAAAACCTTTCAATGCATTCATGGATGTTATATATTTGGCTTTAGACAATTTAGTCAAGGTTTCTTGAATTCTAGGAATAGGATACCTATCTGGAACTGTGTAGGTATGCAATTCTCTAAAATCTTTAACCATCCTTGATTTATCATTATTCCAAGCAATAATATCAGGTGTTGTCACTTCAACTTCCACATTATGGCCTACTATTCTTAGTATACCAAGTTGGATCAACTCTTGGATATGCTTTTCCAAGGCTTCTCTAGCTCTGGGACTGGCTGGATAAGCTTGTCTTCAAAGTACGGGAGGGTATGGTCTGTCAATATTAAGAGTTATATCAACTTCATGCGCTTTAATCTGGCCTAGTGGCTTATTATCAGACGCAGAGGCATTCTTATATGTATATAACACATCAATAAGATCATGCCTCATTTTGTGTGATAATTATGGATTAATTTGTGCTTCAACAAGCTGATTAGCCACAAGCTTTTCCTTATTAGTATCTTTAACAGAAGATATTATAGATATTTGCTTTGGCATATTGGAAAAAGACAATTTTTGTCTTTTATTTTCTCCAATTGTGAAATATCTGTCTTTATGGTTATTGATGTCAATACCATAGATATGCAACTAATCATTTCCAAGAATTATTTGCTTAGATTTGCAATTGTCCATCACTACTATATCTGTTTTCATTCTTACACTTCCTGCTGGATGTGGAAATACAATATTAGTTTCCAATATGCCCAAAGGGTACATATTATTACTGGCACTACTAAATTTTGCACCCTCTATTGGTAATAGATGGTTCTTCAATCCAGGAAGTATGGCTTGAAGATAATCTTTGCCTACACATGTACAAAAGGCCCCTGTATCCAGATTTACTCTGGCTTCAATATCATTTATCAGGATTGATGTGATGCAAGATGCTCCAGCAGTGTATCCTTACCCTCTAGCAGGTTTGCTTTTACACATTCTGGCATCCTGGATGTTGATCATTTTATGACAAGCCTCACTGTACTGTGGCAAGTGAGTATGGACCTCTGTGACCTCCAAGCTTTAATGTTTTTAATGGGATAGTCTTATACTGGTGTATCCTCAGAGACTTCTCAATCTAGGTCAGAAACCTTGTTCTCTTCAGTACACTGAACTTCTTCAATGACTTGAACTTCATTAATTTTTGTCTTCTTGGTACAAGTGTTGGCTAAATGTGAGGTTCTTCCAGATTTATGACACTTCAAGACAAGTCTTTCAGGCCTCTTATCTTCTCTGGAATTTTTTGGGACCATTTTGGATTCCATATGTATTCTAGTCCAGGGTTTACCAATTCTTGTCCTAGTAATGATATCTTCCATGGAATTGATGTAGTCTTCTGCTGAACAGGGTTCTACATATCTGCACTTGTTAGCATGTTCTAGTTCTCCTCCACATTTTCTTAATATTTTCATATCAATCATAGAGTCAGACATACCTGGGTGTAAGGCAGATAATCTGTTTTTCTGTTTGAGGAACCAAGTAGGTGGTTTATCCTTTTCTGAGTTAAAAATGGCACTTTCAAAAGAATTTTCCATTTTAAATATCCATAAATTGTTAGCCCATTTGGTGATTATTTCAGATTTTCACCAAGGCCAATCATGTTTACCATGATCTTGTCTCATTTTGTAATACCATCTCATTGCAGTTCTGCTAAACAAGGAGTGTAGCTTTCCCACTATACTTTAATCCTCTTTCAACATATCAATTGTTCTTATTAACTCAATATGATTTTATTTTGCTTTTCCAGAGAATTTTGGCCAC
Organism: Austropuccinia psidii; assembly: GCA_023105745.1. NCBI lineage: Eukaryota > Fungi > Basidiomycota > Pucciniomycetes > Pucciniales > Sphaerophragmiaceae > Austropuccinia > Austropuccinia psidii. Next base: position 77,740,323 of record JALGQZ010000001.1, on the reverse strand, counting down.
TCTTCCAGCTTGGGAATATTCTTTGCACAGATAGGATTTTCTCCTGAAAAGGGGGTCAAACTTCCTTTTACAGAAAGTTTCTCTTCAGTCAAAGGTGTTGAATGTCTTGGCATATGTGGTTCATAATTCTGCTGAGTTTTCTCTACATTTGCAATGATTTCAATATTCAATTTTTGCCTCTCACTTTCACTTTTTGCCAAATGTGTGGCAAACTGATTGGTATGATTAATTATTTCCAGAACCTGATTTCTCAGAATTGCAAGTTGGTCATTGATGTGTAAAATGGAAATATCTCCTATTTCATCCTCTTGAACTTTACATTTACTTTCATTTTGGTCACATTTATTGGTAATTGAATCAATTATGACATTTGTCAACTTAAAACACTCAGTAGAAGTTTTGTCATTTCTTTTTAACTCACTTATATCTGATGTTATTTTCTTTAACTTTGCATCAAATTTACCAAGCTCTACATCAATACTAGATTTAACATATTGTATTTCTTGTATTATTTGTGTGGAAAGGTCCTGGTCATCCTTTCCTGCTCTTTGGCTGTGAATTCCATGAGATTTCTGGCCATATTGAATACCCTGTCCATGGCTGCAGGCTCCAATTTGGGGATCCTCTACCCTTGTGGATAAGGTCTGTATCAATTTTCTTTGCCTTTGCCTTTTCCCTGATGGCTCTTGGGACCTTTCTGCTTCTTCTGAGGTCCTTTGGGCTTGTCTTTGAACACTTCTGGGGCTGGTTTGGATCTGGTAGACACACTGGGCCTTCTTTCTCCAAAGCTTGAGTCATTTCCAGTTCCTCCTTCTGGTCTATGGATAAAATACTTTGGTTTTTCAACAATTTATTTATCATTTTGACCTTGTCTTTTCAAGACAGTGGGCTTCACCCTCCTAAGAGTCTTATGGTCTTCTCCTGACCCAGAAAGCTCTTGATGTGTAAGTAGGAGTTCATGGCCCCCTTCCAAAGGCTTGGGCATATTTCCCACTCCTCCTCTTTGGCTTCTCTGTACCAAATCTTGTATTGGCATTGATATTTTTATATTTATGCCCCTTTAAAATTGCTCAGCCCTTAAAATATTATCATTAATTAGTTCAGACTTAGATTTCACATCAAAGTTTGTGGGTGCAGACCTTGGGGAGTGGGGGGCAACTCTGGAATCCTCCAGATGTGTCTTTCTTGAGGAAGACTTTCCACTTCTGGACTTGGTCTTTCCTCTTCTTTTTCCACGTCCATCTGCTTGGACTGAATAGTTGCTTCCATTTCTGGTATGCACCATTTTATGTCAATGTTAGAGAAAAAATTAAGAATTAAAGTCAAAAATACACACCTTTTTGTGGTTGTTTTGCTTTTTTCTGTTTGAAATAAAGTGCCTCTTTTAGCAATTTGAAGTTCAATACTGTCTTTGGATTCTTCTTCTGAAGATTCTGAACTGGTAATATGTCTTTTACTTAGTCTATTACCAGCTGCACAATATTTGATTAAAGACACTAGAAAAAAAATCAAAAGAAAAAAAAAGAAAATGTTTTTTTATACTTAAAAGATTTGTCAAAGATTTTTTATAAGTTTTTATTTTTTTATATTAAAAAAATTATTATTTTTAAAGAAAAAGATTAAATATTTAATATTTTGATCTAAAATTAATTCAGAGTAACTCAAAGAATAATTTTATAAGTTTTTGGATGTGAAAAAGCCACATGTAAAACGATATAAAATTAAACCAAATTCCTCAATGAAAAATATTTTAAGGACAACTTCAAAAACAGAGAATAATTTTACCTTCAATTGAAAGAAAAAAATAATTAAATTAATATATTTCAGAACTTAACAATATATCAATTCAGGGTACAAGGTTCAAAAAAACATGGCCAGGCCCCCAAATGTAAGTTTTTTCTATTAAACTGTTGATAATATTACTATTGATCAACAGTACTATTACTGTTCTTATGCAATATAATCATAAAGATTATTATAAACATAAGTAAATAATTAATTACTTAATTATTTCTTTTACTTGGGATACACTACTAGTTATTATAGCAGTAAACAGTAATTGTCTACAAGAATCAATTACTAGAAGAATTTAATAATAAAAACTTCTTTATGAAAATAATCAAATTATTTTAATATATAATTATCTTTTGCAAGAATAATTATAAAAACAATCCTTTAAGAAAACTATTACTAGAGAAAAACTTTCAGAATTAAGACAAAACACTCACTCATACTCCAAAGAACTTATTGAATAATAATAGTACACCAGGGAGAATCTTGCGTCAATCGTCGGCAATTGACTTCACGTCGCACCGCTGTCAGTATAAAATCTTGCTTCAGTCGCGTTAGTGTCACTTTATAGTCACTGGATTTAGTGGGTCAGGTCACGTCAGCATCAAGACAACGTCAATTGTCACATGTGTCACATGAGAATGTCACTCAAAGCCCAAACCCATTTCAACACTATTCACAATGCTTGGGTAATTTCACCTAATTGGCTTCCGCATCCCCACCTAATCCGCCCCGATGCTTTGCATGCTTACGAGCCCGCACCGCCCTCCAGATGAGACTGGGAAACTGTCCCCCCATCTCCGTCCTCACCACTCCTTACGCTTTCACACCCCCGCCCATACCATCTTTATGCTCACGTGGTGCACTCCCGACATCACTTATCCTTACGCTCGCTAAAGTGCCCTCCCGACACTGCTTACCATCCTTATGCTCGCGGAGTGCACTCCCTAGATGCTCCAAACACCAATTATCCTTACGCTTGTGTAGTGACCTCCCGACATGCTCCTGACACTGCTTATCCTTATGCTTGTGTAGTGCCCTCCCAACACTGCTTACTATCCTTACGCTCGCGGAGTGCACTCCCAACATGCTCCCGGCACCACTTATCCTTACGCTTGTGTAGTGCCCTCCCGACAGCACTTATCCTTACGCTTGTGTGGTGCCCTCCTGACATGCTCCCAACACCACTTATCCTTACGCTCACGGAGTGCCTCTCAACATGCTCCCGACACAACTTATCCTTACGCTTCCGTACTACATCCATAGTGTACGGTGGCTTGTTGGCGTACACAATGAACGCAATTGCCAAAATATGCTGAGTGGCCTTCTCTGCCAACAGGACCTAAGGGGAAATTGGTCAGTATATTCACAATGTTGTGGTTAGGGTTTAAATCATGAGACTCACAAATTAAAACCTAATAAGTGGACTATTTAAGACAAGAATTGTGTCTCCTGTTTTGCCGACAAAACCATTTTATTTCATATCATTCAAATGGAACACTTTGGTTAGTCCTTACCTCATGAGCATTGAATAGTTCAAAAGTTGACTTTAGTAGGTTTCTCACTAGTCAACTTTATTCAATGTCTCACAGGGAAGTGATTTCATTTGCATGATATGAAATAATTTGCAAAACATTGCCTCCTTCAATTTCCCAACAAATCGCATTTTGCAAATGCAATTATTTTACTTCCGCCTTTTTTCTTCAATTTTGATCTTTTTATTCAAAAACTTTCAAACAAGTTATCAATCAACTCGTCACTATCTATTTGCTTAATAAACTACCTCTGCTATGGCCCAAGCCCCGGGAAATTCACATGATTCAATGAACAACCAACTTCAGCCCCAGAGAGTGGAAGTGAAATCTCTGATATCGCCAGTAGTCGTGAATCAGGCATTGAAGTAGAGAGCCAGTCTCATGAAGATAATCAAGATCCACAAGTTCTTCCAGAATGTGAGTATGCATCCATCTTGAATATTTCTAATCTCCCAAAGCCTGATATTGTGTCATAGCCTTTATTTCAGGTCAGCCTCCAAGCTCTCAGAAACCAAATTCTAAAAGTTATGAGAAGGAAAAGACTGTTGAACCTTGTGCACTGACAGAAGATGATGGGCAAGATGATGTAATTTTCAGTGGGGAGGTGGAAATTATATCCAAGGAAAAATTTGTCTCCAACATTGCTCAAACAATCCCAAGTCTCGAAAAAATCCAAAATGATAGTAAAATTCCTGATTATGTGCATCAAAAGATTGCTGAAGCCATGAGCCTGCTCAAAATGGATTTGAACCGTAAGTCCATTACTAATTCAAAACAAAGTTGATAAAAATAGCTGCTTACAATATATGGGCAGGTGTGGAGGTGGGAGAATCTCTACCTGAAGGATCTCGAGTCGTAATTGGATTTCCAGGAAAAGGATTAGGAAAAAGACCAAATATACATGTGACCAAAAAAACAAACAAAAAACTCCGTACCTTTGAAGCCGCCAATGATTCATGGGATTAAGGTCATGAAATTATCAATGTTGAAGGGGACCATATTGATAATCAACCTCCGCATACTGAACCCCCCCAATACTTAATGAAACAATCCATGATGAAGCTCCACATACTGAAAGCCCCCCGATACCCAATGAAACAATGCATGATGCAACCCCTCCCACCTCTCCTCGGAATATTCAAGCCTTTCAAGAAAGGGAAACAATTAAACATGATAAAATGGGACGAGATATGACTGATATAGTTCCTGACCCTGAGCCCAAAGTGTCATTGTCTGCTAATTTTCAAGGAATATTTTTATCCCGCATGGAATAGTTTGCAGGCATTTTGAATTATCATTCCAATATTACTCAACAATCATGGAGAAGGGGGCTTGATAATATCAATAGTATTTACAAAAATTGATGGGACAATTTACCAACAAAAGATGCTCATACATTCCTGCCTGTTGGTATTAAGGTGATCAGTAACGGAGAGCTTAAAATGTCGGCCTGGCTGGAGGACCTTGAGGTGGCAGGTGAGTTTTATCTTTGTGCATGATACATGTTTATTGGCTGTTGACTGGTGATATAAATTGCAATATACAGGGTTAGATTTTTTTAAGCCAACCGAAACAGAAGCTTTTTTTGATCACAACATTTGGAATCTCAAATTGATGAAGGAATCAGCTAAACCTCCAGAGAATCTCCCAAAATCTGAACACTCCTTCTTCAAAATGGTTCAGAGCCTTCTTTACCCCGCCAATCCAGTTAAACATTTTTTGGCAAATGTTATGTTTGAATCCATTACTTTAGTCTCATATGATGTGATTGCACCCAAACCATATGTTGCACCAACATCAAATTCGACCGATCCTCTTGGACTCGAATGGGGGGCAGTTGAATACCTTGCCTCCTGCTTGAGTAAATCAAAGCAATATGCAACCCAACTCAGCATTGAAGGTGGTGGGGCTGACAATGAGATATCCACCAAGCTGCACAAGAACCTGGAGGATCTAATGGATACAGTTATCCATTTGATGATTGTGTACAACATGGTACGTGCACATACAAAGGTCGAAGTTAATGGCATCAAAGGCAAACTCACAAACTCAAAAAAAAATGAGGCCATCAAAGATCTTTTGGCGTGTCACAAGAATCTCAGAATAAATCGAATTTGCTATGGTATATTAGCGGCATTCTGTGCGGCGGGGGTTCGTGGTTTGATGGTATGCTCAGATGACTGGAGAACAAGCTCAGTTAAAGGGGCTTTATCACTAATTGACATTTCCGAAAAACGTTCAGAGGGTAAAAATCTAGTGGAGCCAGTGTGGCTACGTACTAATAAGTATATATGTAATTTACTGAATAAATGTTTCTTCTCATCAGAGTGTTTTAAACCCACTATACCTCTTAGATTTGAATTCGCACAATGCTTAGTATTAGACTTTGGTGATGCCTGGGTGGCGAAACGCGGTCTTGGTTCAAGTGATGAGGTCACCTTGAGTGTACCCAGGTCAGCTAAACTCACAACCAGGATTGACCAGTTTTAGATTAGCTTTGTACTAGATAGATTGTAATTGAATTTTGCAAAGTTATTTATGAATTTAATATTTGTGACTTCCTATCCTACTACTGCCCGGATGCCACAGTCTGAGTACCAATAGTAATTTTACGGCGGCATGCCTCCGTACATAATTGCGAAGACTCTGACAAGACCCAAGCTGAGTCAGGCGCTGTGCCCACGAGTAGCACACGCGGGGGCATTGCGGGAAGTCATGTTTATCACTTCCCGCCAGCCCAAAATAGGCCAAAGGTTCCTGTGTCTTTCAAGAGGACTAGGATAGCTAGGGATCCGCAGCAGTATGCATATTGCATTTGGGTGTGCTTGAAATATTCCAAATGGTTGGATTGTGGATTGGAAAGTGATTGCATGGGAACATCAATATGTAAAATTGAATAATGCCCTATCCACTGCAATTTTCAGGTTCAGGTATTTGAGATTGCAAATTTGCAAAGGTCAGGTGTGATATTTATTTTTAGCCGCAATTAAAAAAAATCATCAACCGCAATTCAATTTAGGTGATATTAATAAATCAGTAATCATTTGGTTTCATTTGATTTTCTGCTGAAAGCATGCCATTCACGAAAAAAGGAAAAGAGCGTAAAAGGGAACTCGCAAGAAAGCGTTGGGCTGAGGAAGGAAAGTGTGAGTTGCTCGCTTAATGTAAGGTTTGTCTATGAAACTCTTGATAATAGTAACAATATCAAGAGTACTATGACTGTCCTCAGTAGAAAAATATAATATAATAAAATATTATAACCACAAATTTAAATATAATTATTAGAAATAATTATATATAAAAAAAATAAATTTAATTATTATTATAATAATATAATAATAAAAAAAAATGTAATAATTATAATAAATTATAATTATTCTATTATTGTTATAGTCACTGACAGTTATAACAATAAGAAGTGTAAAGCTCTTAATGAGACAATTACACGTGGAAAATATAAATATTTAACCACTTATAAATAATATAAATATTATTTATAAAAGAATTAAAACACACACTGTGCAGAAATAATTCTTATAGAGAAAATTCTATATAAAAAACTAATACTACACAAAAAATATATAGAATTTTTAGAGAAAACTTACTTATAAGATTTATTTCATATAATAAGTCAAACAACAACAGTTATAATATTAAATAATGATTATAAGTTAAAAACACGTCAAAAATCAATAAATTTAAAGATAAAACAACTTTTTATAATATAAATTATGATTAAAGAGTTTTTGAGAGGAATTTGTGGATTTTAAAAGATATTTAAAATGAAAAGTTTATATAATAAAATATATTATTGGTGATTACAACAATAATCTAAATTCTATGACTTCAACTCTTTAATTTTAATAAATAAAGAATAAAAATAACTTAAGAATTACTTTTAATAATAAGATTTTATATTTAATAAAACTTTACCTGTTTAAATTTCTAATATGATTGGGTTGATAATGAATAATGGACAAAAACAGTGATGAAAAGACTCTTTTTATGTCTTCAGAGCAGCTCTCATGATTCATAATGGATGTAGAGGGCGTGCTCAGTTCAAAACTGAAAAACCATGCTTAAAAAGAAAGTTCTTAACTTAAGGCAACTTATTTTTACTTCCAATTTAAAGTTACCAGTGTTATTCTTAACTCCATGTAACTTTAATCCTCATTTAAACTAATTATTTTAAGTTTTTAATATAAATAAGTTTGTTTATATTAAAGTTCATCACATGAACAGCTTAAAAAGAAAGTTTCAAGTAGAAATCTCTTAAACTCAATTTTTAATTAATTTTTAAAGAAATCATAAATTTCTTTGAGTTTAATTAAAAGAGTAAATTTCCGGGCTAATTACCCAGGAAATTTATTTACAAAAGATACTTAAAATTTAATTTATATATTTATAATATTAAATTCTAAGTTGTGTGAAATTTTCAAGCAAATCCATTAAGAATTGGATTTTTAATGAATTTTTGAAGTTTTTGCTATTTTTCCACGTAAAATAGCAAAACACACTAAACCTTAAGTTTTGATAAGGTTTTAATGCTTGAAACTTTGAAGTTTTAAGCTTATTTAAGGTTTTTAAGCTTAAATAAGTTCTGACAGTTCTTAAAACCTTGATTTCAAGCCTGCATATTGGGATTTACCCTTTGGCAGCTTGAAATTCCTGTCCAAATTGGGATAAAACCAGTTTAAACCTTAAGGTTGGATCAAAGTCTAATCTTAAGGTTTAAATAAGGTTAAAAATCCTCCAATACAGGTGGACAACCTTAATTGAATCCTTGCAGATCCAAAAAGTTGGGTACCCCAGCTCTATTTGGTCTTTTTCCTTTGTCCCACCTTTCTGCCTGGATTTTGCCCTTTTATTTATTTAAAGCCATACTATGGCCTTAAACCCTTTTAAATTGAGCTCACGCAGGATTTACATTCTGTATGGCAAATCCTTAGCCAATTCAGTAAATATACACCACACCTCAATTTTAACTAAAATTTTGGTAAGTTTGCATAAACCTTATGCAACTTTAAATTTAAGCTTAATTAAGCTTAAATTTAACAATTTTAAAAAAATGTTAAAAAAGCTACATTGGTACTGTGAGATTCTTAAATCTTCCAATAACATAAAAAATAAGTGGTTTTGGGTATAACACCCTATGGGTGTACCCTAGGTTATTTTTGGTGTAGAATCCAAAAATGACATAATATTTATAACTTTGTTTATCCAAAAAAAAGCTATACTTATTTTTTATTATTTTTTATTCAACTAAAAAGTCTGTTTAAGACAAAATTAACTGTTTATAAAATCATTTGTGGCCTTATGGGTATGTCATACATACCTCACGGGCTCACATTCCCTACCACCAAAAAAAAATTGTACCACAATTTTTCTTTTGTAGTGTACCCCCAAGTTATTTGGGGGGTATAATCCACTGTCCAACCTCTCTACTTATACTTTCAAGTATGTAAAGCACACAATTCAAACTTCTTATTGAGCAATTGGTCTTCTCTCATGTCTGAATCTTCTGAGAAACTTTTGGGAATCAGGTATTTTGTTTTCTACAATCCACTCATCTTCATGTTGCGGATTTTTATACCTGACCAAGTATTCTCTTTCATTTTTTCCCCTAAGTCTTCTTTCTTTCAAGACTTTCAGTACTTTTTTCTCCTCACTTAGGTCCAGTGGGGGTACTTCTAAGGGTGTTTCATTTCTTAAAGGAAATGATTCCTTGTCACTTGAAGTGTAATGCTTTACTAGACTGACAGGGAATATTGGATGTTTATTTTCCAGTTCTCCTGACAGTTCTACTTGCACTGCATTTGTCCCATGAAGGGCTTTAATAATAAATTGTCCTGCAAAGGAATCTTTCAATTTCTTTGGACCTTTAATATTATTAAAGTTCAAGGTTGAAACTAGTATTAAGTCCCCTACTTTGAATTCTGGGGTCTTATGACTTTTATCCCATTTTTGTTTAGCATATTCAAAGGCATCATTCATGCTTTGATTTGCATGGTGCCTTACTTTATCAAGCAACAATTTAAAGCTTGAAGCAGTTGGATGAATATCAACTAGATCTTTCTTCAAAGTATCAACTGGAAGTTTGGGGTTCCATCCTTTTTCTAACATTGCAGGGGTCTTGCCTGTTGAAGCATGGATGGAGGTCTTGCAGGCTAATTCCAATGCTGGTATTAGAGTACACCAATCATGGGTAAAGCCGTCAGAATCTTTAAACTCCAGGCCATAAGCACAAAATCTTCTGATCATGTCCTCAAGGGTTTGAATCATTCTTTCTGCTAAGCCATCTGTTTGCGGATGGTATGCTGTTGAGAATGATAATTTTGTACCCAAAAGCTTATGTAAATTAGTCCATAAGGCTGATGTTAATTTTGGGTCTCTGTCACTAATGATGTTTTTAAAGAGACCAGTATGGGATATTACTCTATTCCAGATCAAAAGAGCTGTATCCATAGCTGTGTCATCTTTGTGACATGGTAAAAAGATTGGTGTTTTGCTATATCTGTCTACAATAACAAGACATGCATTGTAACTCTTATCACCTCCAGGTGGTAATGCAGTTACCCAATCCATGTGAACCACTTCCCATGGGGTACTTGGTTCTTGGATATGGATCACCAGACCAAATCTTTTACCAGTAGCTTTATTGGCTTTCTGGAATCTATCACAACTATGACAGTACTCAATGACATCTTTTCTCCAAGATGGCCACCAGGCACATGTCTTAATTCTTTCCATTGTTCTGTCTTCAGACAGATGTCCAGAATAAATGTTGTCATGGAATTCTAGTAGTATTGTGTTAATCAACATTCTACTACATAGGACCATGACACATGTGTGTTTATATCTATGATATAGTATCCCATCAAACAAATGGAATCTTCCATTATCATAAGATGTTTTCCAAATATCATCCAGAGAATTAGCCAATGCTGCATCTTTACAATCTTTGTCAAGTAGAGCAGTAAGAATATGACAATTCTTATCTTGCTTGTAGCTTTCTCTAACCTCTTCAAAGAATTCTGTTCCAACATCTGTGATATTAATTCCTTCAATTGGAATTTGAGGTCCTGCACTTGTAGGAACATAGGCAGGATTATCAGGTGTATTTGGTAATGCCCATCTACTCAAGCCATCAGCATTCTTATTAATATTTCCGGCTTTATGTACTATGGTCATTTTGCCTCTATACTCCTGTATAGCAATCTGCCATCTTAACATGTGTCTGTTTGGAGTTTTCATGTTAAGAAGTGATTTAACTGCATTACAATTGGTAATTACTTCAAACACACTACCATAAAGATAGTAATGAAGTTTTTCCAGAGCCCAAACAAGGCAAAGGCACTCCATTTGACTAGCTCCATATCTGGCCTCAGTAGGTTTAATTTGTCTTGAAATGAAACAAATTGGACCTTCATAAGGCTTGTCATTGACAATTTGAACTTGATGAAGAGCAGCTCCTCAACCATCACCACATGCATCAATATATAGCTTGAAAGGAAGTTTCCAATCTGGCATCAATAATAATGGTGCATTGGTCAAGGCATACTTGATTTTATCATATGCTTGAATTCTCTCCTGTGTCATTTCAAAAACAGTTTGTTGATCACAAATTCTGTATAATGATCTGGCATGGATTGCAAAATCTTTAAGGTGTTGTCTGTAATAACTGGCAAACCCTAAGAAAGACATCATTTTGTTTTTGTTCTGGGGCATTTGTTTCAGTAAAACTGCAGCCACTTTGTTTTTATCAACACCAAGGCTTAGTCCTGAGACCACTCGTCCTAAAGCGTTTAACTCATGGAACCCAAAATTACATTTTTTAAGAGAAATTTTCATGTTCACTTGTATAATTTTCTTAAGTACTAATGAAAGTCTCTCCAAATGTAAATGCCAGGTTTCTGAACAAATTATAATGTCATTAATATAAATGATTAACCATCCCTCTGATAATTCATGTGGGAAGATAGTATTCATCATTCTTTGGTAATGAGAGGGTGCATTTTTAATACCAAAAGGCATCCTCAAATATTCATAAATACCACAATGAGCAATTATTCTCAATAATTTTCTAGCATGAGGTGTCAAAACATTCTTGTGAAAGCCTTTTAGAGCATCCATAGAAGTGATGAATCTTGCTTTGGATAATTGAGTCAAAGTCTCATGAATTCTAGGGATTGGATACCTGTCTGGAATAGTATAGGTATTCAGTGCTCTAAAATCACCAACCATCCTTGACTTGTCATTATGCCAAGTAATGATTACTGGAGTTGTGACTTCAACTTCCTCATTGTGCCCAATTTTTCTAAGAACTCCCAGTTTCATTAGTTCATTAATATGATTTTCTAATGCTTCTCTAGCCCTAGGGCTAGCTGGGTAAGCTGGTCTCCTTAATAGTGGCGGATAAGGCCTTTCCACATTAAGCATAATGTCCACCTCATGGCCTTTTATAGCCCCAAGTGGTTCATTATCAGAAGCAAAGGCTTCTCTATATTGAAATAAAATTTCAATAAGTTCTTCCTTCATTTCTGGTGTTAATTCAGGACTAATTTGTGCTTCACTTAGCTGATCTGACACAAATTTTTCTTTTTTAACATTCTGTACTTGTTGAATGACAGTAATTTCTTTCCTTTCTAGAGAAAAAGCAAATTTTTGCCTTTTATTTTCCCCTATAGTGAAATACCTGTCCTTATGATTGTTGATATCAATACCATAGATATTGAGATAATCATTTCCAAGTATAAAGTGTTGTGAAGTACAATTGTTCATAACAACAAATTCAGCTTTCAATCTTATACTCCCTGCTGGATGAGGAAATATTATTGCTGCTTCAAATATACCCAAAGGGTGCATGTTCTGGCTAGCACTGCTGAATTTTACACCTTCAATTGGCATCAACTTGTCTTGCCAGTTGGTATAAATTTTGTCAAGATAATCTTTTCCAACACAAGTGCAAAAAAGCACCTGAGTCAAGATGTATCTTGGCTTCTGTGTTATTTATCACAATATTAGTGATGCAAGATGACCCAGCTGTATAACCTTTACCTCTAGCAGGTTTGGTTTTTTGCATTTTGGCATCTTGCACATGTATGAGATCCATAAATTCATCACTGTACTGTGGTAAGTGAGTATGTACCTCAGTGACCTCAAAAGAAACATTAATATTTTCTATACCAAGTTGCTCTGATGCTTCTTCTTCTTCTGAAGGCTCAGAATCACTTTCATGTAAAGATACATCAGTTTCTTTTGTTTCTTCCACTTTTTCAACATTTATCTCATTAACGCTTGTCTTTTTTGGACAAGTGTTTGCTAAATGAGATGTACTTCCACATTTATGACATTTCAAAGGAGGTCTGTCATGTGGTTTATTTGGTTTTAAAATTGGTTTCCCACTAGTCTTGTTGTCTATTGGGGGTTTATACCAATTTCTTCCAATTTTTGCTCTAGTAGTGATATCCTCCATAGCATTGATATAATCTTCTGTAGAGCAAAGCTCAATACATCTGCTTCTTATAGCATGCTCAAGGTCACCACCACACTTTCTTAATATCCTTTTATGTACCATTGGTTCAGACATATCAGGATGAAGGGCAGTTAATCTGTCCTTCTGTTTAAGAAACCAAGTCATGGGCCTGTCCCTCTCAATATTAAAAATGGCTTCTTCAAAAGAATTTTCCATTCTAAATCTCCAGGAATCATTTGCCCATTTGGAAATAACTTGTTCTTTCCACCAAGGCCAAGAATGTTTACCATGGTCTTGTCTCATTTTATAATACCATTTCTTTGCTGATTTGGTAAATAATGAGTGTAATCTGGCACTTATTTATTCATCTGGTATGTTAAAGTCTTCTTTAAACATATCAATTGTTTTCATAAATTCCATATGATTATATTCCCCTTCACCACTGAAGGTTGGCCATTCCTCTAATCTGGGAATATCCTTATAATTGCAAGCAGTTTCCACATCATGACTTGAAATTGTATGATGTAAATCATTATTCAAGTTAAGGACATTTCTGTCAAGAATTGGTGTGGATTGTCTTGGCAATTCATTTTTCAGTGATATATTATTAATACTTGACTGAATGTCTTCTTTCAATTCAAGTCTTGCTTGATCACTTTTTTCCAATTGTTCTTGAAAAAGAGCTGCATTGTGACCAGTTGAATTTTCCAAGTTTTGTACTTGTATTTTCAATTCTTTTAACTGTCCAGTTATAAAAGAAATTGAATGTTCATCTGGTTGATTGAGTAAAGTAACTTTAAACTCAAGTCTTTCACAAATTTGCGTCAAAGACAAAATATTTGCCTTATTAACATTTTCAAGGCCAATTATGGTCTTTTGTTGGTCTTTTACTTGTAGTATCTCATTACCCAACTTTTGTTGGACGTGATCAAATGCTTTAAATTTTGCCATAATTTCTTTATTACAAGATTCAAAGTAAGTTACAAGCTTTACAAGATCTACTTCTTTGGAAAGGATTGGTTCAATCTTTCCTCCTCCTTGTTTTTGAATTCCATCAAAGTTCTTGCCATATTGAACACATTGTCCATGGCTGTCTTTTCCTTCTTTGGGATTCTGTAATTCTGAGGGTAAGGTTTGTTCCACTTGGGCTTTGCCTTTCCCTTTGCCTTTTGCTTGCCCTTCTGATTGGTCTTTGGGGCTTGCTTGGGCTTGCTTGGCACTTGTTGAGGCGGATTTTTGCTGGTGGATGCTTGAGGAGCTTCCACTGGTCTGTTGTCCTTGCCTTGAGCCAATTTCTTCTTCTGATCCTCTGACAACATGCTTTGGTTTTTCAACCAAGCTTTGATCTGTTGGACTTGTCCTTTGACAGACATTGGTGTCCAACCCAGCAGAAGATCTTCTGTCTTTTCTGGCCCCATGAACTTCTTCACCTGAAGATAAGAGTGCATGGTGCCTATCCAAAGACTTGGAAGGAGTTCCCACTCTTGTTGTTTTGACGCCAGGAACCAGTTTTTCCATTGGGATTGATAAATTTCCACAGCTGCCTGTTGGAAATGGTTCAGGTCTAACAGAAATAGCAGCTATGTCAGCTTCTGGACTCTCAATAAGAGGTTCAAAGGTGCTGGCTAACCTTTGGCAACTGGTGGAAGTTCTGGAATCCTCCATTTGTGCCTCTCCTCTGGGAGGACATTCTTGCCTTTTGGATTTGTGGCTGGAATGTCCTGGTCCAGATCCATTTGATTGGATGGAGTAGTTGCTTCCACTTCTAGTAGGAGTCATTTCACGTCAATTTTAATAAAAAAATAGAGTAAAAAATTGAATTGAATTCACCTCCAGGACCTTTAAAGGGTTCTTTGGTTATTAAACCCCTTGGTGCTGGACTGGTTTGAATTTCAATACTGGACTCTGAGGCTTCAGAGTCTGAAGAACTTTCTCTGATTGAAGACACTAGAGAAATTTAAAAATATAAGTTATTTTATTAAATGATGAAAATAACTTATAAGCTCAACTTATGAAATAAAGTTGTGTAAATGTAATTTTATGGCAAATTACGTCAAAAATAAAGAAAAATGTCTAAGACAAAAGAAAAAATTTTTTTTAGTAAAGATGTTATTTTTTAAATATTTTTTATTTGATTTATTATTTTCTTTAAAGAAATAATAATTATGCAATTAACAAGTTAATTAATCAAAATTGTATTATTATTCACTTTATCCTAGAATAACTCAAAGAAAAAAAGAATAAATTTCAAGTCTGTGATGTGAAAAAGCCACTAGTTAGACAAAAGAAATTTATTCCAAGTCACTCAATAGTATATTGTTTCAAACAATATTCTTAAGAAAAAATAACTTTATTAATATTATAAAGATTATTTATAAGGGATAAGTCCCAAAAAAGCCAATATTAAGACAAATATGGCAATTTTATGTCAAAAAATAGTAAAATAAGGTCTAGAATCTGATTTATGTCCCAAAAATTGGTTTAAAATCACGGCCAGGCCCCCAAATGTAAGGTTTGTCTATGAAACTCTTGATAATAGTAACAATATCAAGAGTACTATGACTGTCCTCAGTAGAAAAATATAATATAATAAAATATTATGACCACAAATTTAAATATAATTATTAGAAATAATCATATATAAAAAAAATAAATTTAATTATTATTATAATAATATAATAATAAAAAAAATATAATAATTATAATAAATTATAATTATTCTATTATTGTTATAGTCACTGACAGTTATAACAATAAGAAGTGTAAAGCTCTTAATGAGACAATTACACGTGGAAAATATAAATATTTAACCACTTATAAATAATATAAATATTACTTATAAAATAATTAAAACACACACTGTGCAGAAATAATTCTTATAGAGAAAATTCTATATAAAAAACTAATACTAGACAAAAAAATATAGAATTTTTAGAGAAAACTTACTTATAAGATTTATTTAATATAATAAGTCAAACAACAACAGTTATGATATTAAATAATTGTTATAAGTTAAAAACACGTCAAAAATCAATAAATTTAAAGATAAAACAACTTTTTATAATATAAATTTTGATTAAAGAGTTTTTGAGTGGAATTAGTGGATTTTAAAAGATATTTAAAATGAAAATTTTATATAATAAAATATATTATTGGTGATTACAACAATAATCTAAATTCTATGACTTCAACTCTTTAATTTTAATAAATAAAGAATAAAAATAACTTAAGAGTTACTTTTAATAATAAGACTTTATATTTAATAAAACTTTACCTGTTTAAATTTCTAATATGATTGGATTGATAATGAATAATGGACAAAAACAGTGATGAAAAGACTCTTTTTATGTCTTCAGAGCAGCTCTCATAATTCATAATGGATGTAGAGGGCGTGCTCAGGTCAAAATTGGAAAACCATGCTTAAAAATAAAGTTCTTAACTTAAGGCAACTTATTTTTACTTCCAATTTAAAGTTACCAGTGTTATTCTTAACTCCATGTAACTTTAATCCTCATTTAAACTAATTATTTTGAGTTTTTAATATAAATAAGTTTATTTATATTGAAGTTCATCACATGAACAACTTAAAAAGAAAGTTTCAAGTAGAAATCTCTTAAACTCAATTTTTAATTAATTTTTAAAGAAATCATAAATTTCATTGAGTTTAATTAAAAGAGTAAATTTCCAGGCTAATTACCCAGGAAATTTATTTATAAAAGATACTTAAAATTTAATTTCTATATTGATAATATTAATTTCTAAGTTGTGTGAAATTTTCAAGCAAATCCATTAAGAATTGGATTTTTAATGAATTTTTGAAGTTTTTGCTATTTTTCCACGTAAAATAGCAAAACACACTAAACCTTAAGTTTTGATAAGGTTTTAATGCTTGAAACTTTAAAGTTTTAAGCTTATTTAAGGTTTTTAAGCTTAAATAAGTTCTGACAGTTCCTAAAACCTTGATTTCAAGCCTGCATATTGGGATTTACCCTTTGGCAGCTTGAAATTCCTGTCCAAATTGGGATAAAACCAGTTTAAACCTTAAGGTTGGATCAAAGTCTAATCTTAAAGTTTAAATAAGGTTGAAAATCCTCCAATACAGGTGGACAACCTTAATTGAATCCTTGCAGATCCAAAAAGTTGGGTACCCCAGCTCTATTTGGTCTTTTTCCTTTGTCCCACCTTTCTGCATGGATTTTGCCCTTTTATTTATTTAAAGCCATACTATGGCCTTAAACCCTTTTAAATTGAGCTCATGCAGGATTTACATTCTGTATGGAAAATCCTTAGCCAATTCAGTAAATATACACCACACCTCAATTTTAACTAAAATTTTGGTAAGTTTGCATAAACCTTATGCAACCTTAAATTTAAGCTTAATTAAGCTTAAATTTAACAATTTTAAAAAAATGTTAAAAAAGTTACATTGGTACTGTGAGATTCTTAAATCTTCCAATAACATAAAAAATAAGTGGTTTTGGGTATAACACCCTATGGGTGTACCCTAGATTATTTTTGGTGTAGAATCCAAAAATGAGATAATATTTATAACTTTGTTTATCCAAAAAAAAGCTATACTTATTTTTTATTATTTTTTATTTTAAATTCAACTAAAAAGTCTGTTTAAGACAAAATTAAATGTTTATAAAATCATTTGTGGCCTTATGGGTATGTCATACATACCTCACAGGCTCACACTTAATCTCAGTGTATATATATAGATATATATATATGCTTCCACATTTATGTGGCACCCTCATTGGGCCCCACGGAAGAACATTGGCTTTAGTCGGTTCAGATTGTGCCAATGTCATGTGGGCTCCAACAGGGAAGTCAAAGGATGTGTGCCAAAGAACGCTCCTTGGCAGTATCTGATATCTTGTGTGCTTCAACACATAGTGGTCCCTCAACCACTTGGAAATAGTAGCAGATCCCAAAAGACAAATGAGTGCAAAACGACCCGAATGAATAGGTTGTTTTCCTCCTCTTGCCCAACAGCACAAATATCAATGCCAGTATCAGCAAATATCACCCCAAGTGAAATTCGGAGGGTTGTGGATGTCAATCAGATCAAACGCATTCACTTTGGCCGTGTGGCAATTTTCTCTTCAACCGGATTACTCATTGCCCTTGTGGAATTCCGACCATTCACAACAATGAGTGAATTCAAGGTCAATCAATGGGATGAATTATCACAATTCTTATTTTGCAAAAAGAGATTCACCAACCCAATTGCAACCAATGGAGCATTACTTGAGGGATTTATGTTCGCGATTGGGTGGCGCAAATGCACCACAAAGAATGAACAATTTGGTCTGTATGGAAGTTTCGGGAAAATTGAAAATGCAAAAGAAGAATGGCGGAACCAAGGTGCCAATCTTAGCTTGGTGGATTGCATTATAGGTCAATCCTTACAGTATGTTGGGGATAATTTATTTGAGAAGATTCAAAATTTCTACAATTCATTGGGGGTTCCATCTTTTGATCAAGTTAACTATGAAGCCAATATGCCCACAAATCAGGGTGCATTCAAGTTTGCTTCCGCACTCACTTTCACCATGAATGGATTCAAAGACGCACCTCATGTTGATAAGGATGCATTGCTGTCTGCTTTGGGATGGTGGTTTCAAGCTGATAAGCGGACTGGCCAAATTCAAAGAGATGCGTCAAAGCGGTGTACAGGGGGAAAATTGATTTTCCCAAATGAGAATTTTTGGATCGATCTATCTGCATGTCATGGGCTCATTCAGGTAGTGTGGGCCAGTAGTACATTTGCTCATCATACTGATCCAGCACAGGACAACGAAAGCACGACACTAGTGGGTATGTCCGCACAATGCTCAAGAAGGTTAGCAAAAACAATGCGGCAAAAAAGCCATGGCTATTATGAGATTGGCGAGAGAGCGGGCTATCAAATCAGGGATGGTAATACAGTCTCATGCCGATTCAAAGAATGAGGAGATTTGCATGT
The DNA here is from genome assembly GCA_023105745.1 of Austropuccinia psidii. NCBI lineage: Eukaryota > Fungi > Basidiomycota > Pucciniomycetes > Pucciniales > Sphaerophragmiaceae > Austropuccinia > Austropuccinia psidii. Next base: position 77,721,551 of record JALGQZ010000001.1, on the reverse strand, counting down.
GTGTTGGGTAAGTAATGGTGGGGTAAGGCAGAGGACAATATACACCAGGATTGGATGGTTTTGAGTGCGGGAAATGGGGTGTCTCACATGAAAAAGGGGTGAAGTGGATTATGTACGGTGGCATGCCATCATACATCTGTCCTGGTTTGTTGCTATTGTCCAGGATGCCAATGCTTCACACGCAAATCCTTATGCTTGTGCAGGTTCTGACAATGCTAAAAGTTCCTTACGCCTATGCAGGGTGCCGACGCTTCACACGCCAATCCTTACGCCTGTGCAGGCTCCCAAAAATTTACACGCCAATCCTTACGCTTGTGAAGGTTCCCAAAAATGCTAAAAATTCCTTATGCCTGTACAGGCTTCTGACTATTCACACGCCAATCCTTAGGCTTGTGAAGGTTCCCCACAATGCTGAAAATTTCTTGGCCTGTGCAGGATCCCAAGAATTCACACGCCAATTCTTACGCCTGTGCAGGCTCCCAACAATTCACACGCCAATCCTTACGCCTGTGCAGGCTCCCAACAAGTCACACACCAATCCTTACACTTGTGAAGGTTCCAGACAATTTAAACAATTCAATACATGAGTAAGATTAATAGCGTGTGACCATAGGAAAGGCCATGTTTCACAAATCTGGACTGGATTGCTCACATGCGGGAACCTCCCGCTTTTTTAAAGTTAAGCATGGATATGGCTCTAAACCATGGAAGAAGAAAATATAGGAGACGGTAACGGCAACTATTGGCGCATTTTGGGAAAAAGAGGTTCACAAAAACAAATACTCACTCAAACTCTTGGTGGGGCACTTACAAAAATAATTCTGACGCAATCAGGGTTTTTCTCTAAGGAGGAAATAAATAATTTTTACGTGAACAAAGAATGTAATATAAATTGAACATAATAATAATTGAATACAAATGATTTATTTAAAAGAAAGTATTACAAATTATAAAAAGTGGAAATAATGAGATAATTTTTTTGGAATTTGTTTTTTCTAGGAATTTGGAGACTATCCTGGTTATGTCCTCCTTTGGATAAGCCTCCAGTGCCTGGGCAAGGAGGGAGTTTAGTTCCTCCTGGAATTCCCAATGCATCTCATTTTGATGAGTTGCATCCACAAAAGGAATAATGTGGAGCAAGCGGCGATGCTCCAACAAGATTTGGTTGATCGTTTCGTGGACAATGGCTTGAGGAATCATTAGGGTCAGTCGCAGGTCGGTCAATTCCTGGCGAGCATCATCGTGGGAATGAGAGGAGCTTGGCACCGGGGGGGAGGAGGAGGTTGGGTTCTCGGGGGCAATGGGAGGGAGCTCCGGGGTAGGAGTGGAGGGAGGGGGAACAGGAGGGGAAGATGGTGGAGTCGGTGAAGAAGAAGGGGGATGGGATGATGCGACAGGCGTATCGTCGATCATGATTATGGAGCGAGGAGTGGCGGGACGAGCTGGAGACGGTCAAAGAAAAAATGAGGAAAAGTGGATATGGATCAAAGAGAAAGAAGGGGTGACTTACCATAAGGTTCCTCTGTGGATTGCGTAGGAGCCACCTCAGGTTCTGGCTCACGAGTCGTATTGTCCTCAGGTGGTTGGGACGATGGACTCGGGCCAGCAATAGGTGGCTCTTTGGTTCAGGAGGGTTCTAAAAAAGGAGTAAGAGTCAGTTCACTCGAGTCAAAAGTGAAAGTGAAAATTAAATGAAACTTTGGCTGCTTACCGCGGAATAATTCCTCAGACCATCGGGTGCCACTCGGGCCTGGAGTGGGTTGCCGCGGGGTTTGCTTGCGAGGCAAACTGGGAACGGGAAAGTCTTGTCGGGGGGGATCTGGGGGATTTGTTCTATGAGTAATGGAAAAAAGTCAGTATTATTGCATGAAGAGAAATGAGATAAGGAGGAGAAAGATAACTTACTTTGGCGTTTGAATCCCATCGGTGACAAGACATGGTGACGATCAGCCCAAGCTCAAATGTCCTCTCACCATCGCCATCCTTCATTGGCCAGATAATCACTTTGCTCCGGTCAAGGAGTGAAGTGACCATTGGATGGTGGCCTAGGAGGGGGAGGGGACAGGGCTAATTGTCCGGAATCATTCCCGTCGGCCTGTTTGGGGGCCCGGTGTCCATTCACGCTTGGAAATGGTTTCATCATCGTTGACCACAAAGGAGTCCTCGCAAGGGCGTATTGGGCGGGAACTCCTCTGGCCTCATGGTTGGAAGGGGTGGACAATGAACGAACATTTCTTGTGTGCTTTTCGGCAAGCATCACCAGCGTCGTTTGTTGTCGAGGAACGAATGCAGGGGATACCCCGCTTGGTGCATAAAGTGCACGACATCTAAAAACAAAACAATTGAGGTTAGTAACTGCATACAAAGTAAACAATCAAGAAAGAAAATGAAGGCGTACGATGAATTATAAATTTAAAGCGTTAACAAAATAAAGAACTCTACTTGGAAGGTTTTAAAAGTCTGGAAGAGAGTCGTGAAGAAAAATAATTCTTAATATTGGTATGTAATGTCGACAAAAGTTTAAAAAAGAGGTAACGCATGAGGTGGATAGAAGTGAGGTTCTGAACAGATCAGAAGAATAAAACATACAGGCAAAAGGCAGGGTAGTGGGGTTAGTGGAGTGCGAAAGACAAAAGTAGAAAGGCAGGAAGACCAAGGGGAATACGCACAAGAAGGACAAACGCGGGTAAGGTTGAACAAAGTGGAGCGGGTGAGAAAGAAACTGAAGGCCGTGTTGTGTGAAGATGGTCTTTTATACCATGGTGAAGCTGAGACGATCTCAGCAGTTGCAGCACCCGCAAAAGTCTCAGCTTCAAGGCATGTGGGAAAAATTGAAGCTGAGTCTCAGCGAATGCTGCAACTGAGAAGTGAAATGCTTGCGTGAGGCAGAAGAACAATGGGGGTCTGGCTGAGTATTGCAATTTATTGAATTGTCAAGCTGAGTCAAATCCTCTTTGTTTCCTTAAATAGCCACCCAATCACCCAGGAGGGTGGTCGTGAGGCCCTTGTTGAATGTGCATTGTGGGTGCAATGCACAAGTGACCCATGCAGAAATGCACCCGGTGCATTTGGTCACAAGTGACCGCAGAGAGATTACCGGCCGTATGGCCTGGTAATAGTATGTGAACAAAGGGGGGGGCTGTAACACAAGTGAATACAGCGTGAGCTTGCCTTGACCCATTGCTCAGGTTTGCTTTTGGGTCATAATTGAAATGCTCAGTGGCTGAACATTTCCATTTCACAGTGATTGAACTATTGATATAACAATATCAAATGCACCGTGCTGAGCCATGGCTCAGTCGTTTTTGTATGCACACAATCTGAGAATTTGGCACTGCATCGGATGACATTTCAGCCAGGTGCAGCATTTCACACGCTTTGGTGAAGTGCTCCAAACTGAGCATTCCAATGAATTATTGCAAAAATAGTTCATTCCATGGCTTTACTGAGCACTTCCACACGGTGCTTTTGACCATGACATGCTCAGCTTGCGTGTGCAAATCTGGTGAAACGCAATGCTGAGCATGTGGCACATGAGCTACGTATATGCAAACAATCAGAAGGTGCATGCAGGCTCAAGTAGTATTACACCTTCCTAATCTGTACAGCCAACACTGTAGTACACAGTACACCTTTGTAAAAGTATGCTGCAGGGCAGAGCAAAAGCTGTTCAACAATGTAACGTGCAATCACGTCAAGCCATCGAGTCATACATCTCAACTGCATCCCTTTGATGCACCTTTCTGGACAGCTTTGCCTAACTACGGCACAGATGCGCATGTAATGCAAGTTAATGTAAGTGGGTCATAATGGGATGACTTATTATTTGGGTCATACACAAACAGTGGATTCACTCTGGTGCCATTGTCGGGGCAAACATTGACTGGCCACAATTGCTCATCCCGCGTTCTCATTGTCGGGCAGCCACACACTTTCATACGCACCCCCAACAGGTCATACACAGGTAACTTTCACACGCCTGGAAGACATTTTACTGCCTATTTTTTTGGTCGGGTTGTCAGCTTGACTGCAGATGCTCACCCACTTGCGCGTGGAAACCTGCGGCCAATCAGTGTGGATTTGCTTCAGCCTCATCCGCATTAGAATAATCCCAACCTATTATTGCTGAGGCTGGTTATGTTTGCGTGGGTATCTCCCACTGCGGGTCATTTTCTTCATGTTCTCACACGCCCCGCACAAGTTGTGGCACCTGGCTTGCAGCCAAAAATTCCCTTGGGCGTGTGGCCTCTTTCTCCGGAGTTTTGTACATGCGTGAGGCAAAGACCGTGATCCCAATCTTGGGGGATTAGTAGCCGCCTCAAACGCAATAGGGGTGAATGTATATGTGGATAACGCCTCACGGTTGGTGCCCCGTTTGATCATGCCAAACGTCCCCCCCTGAAGCCTAGTTGGCATCAGTCATCAAAAAACTTCACGCAACATCAAACTCATGTTTGGTGGCACCCCACCAAGGATATCTCACCCGCCCACACACAAACATCCCCACAGTGAGATTGCCCTTTGAAACCACCAACATTGCCTAGTAGGTCCCTGTGCGACAATTAACCTGGGGATGATACGCTCATTGTTCGCTGTCACACCAGCGAACATGGCCGCATGCCTCTAATATGCCCCTCCACAATAAGTTGCTACAACCCACCCAATCTTGGATATGCTAATGTCAACCTTGTTCCACCAAAGGTTTCGTAACTTGCTGCAGATCCAGCAGTCATATCGGTGCACCCACATTTTGGCCACCTTGCCTTGATATATGCCCCAAATTGGGTATGAAAATTATGGGCTCAAGAGGCCCACCCCCATCAAGTCCATGCACGTAACCACAGGCCATCCCCCCTTGACCCCCCATTGCTGCCTCTCATATAAGCTCCCCACCTGTTCTTATCCGTCTTCATTCCATTTAGCTAGCCCTTCCCGATCATATAATTTCTGACTATCCCCAAATAATTTAAAATAGCCATCATGTCAACCCCTTCACAGCCACTTTGCATTGGGATGATTAATATTCATATTCAAATAAATAGTGATATAACCTTAAATCCTGACAATTCCCACTTAGCTTCTTGGATTATCATATGGCACAATCAACACAACATATTCGTTTATCTCCCCAATCACCAGCGTGCTATTGGCTCTCTACCTGCAACCCTTTCCAAAACGTTGATACCATTCCTTGGGGCACCAAAAACGTTCATGCACTGTGGTCCTGGTGGGGCATGGATTGAAAATTGCCAATGCAATCCTACTCAAATATTATTTGTTGAGGGAGTATTTATGACTGATGCAAATGATCCCTCCTCATCTCAGAAACCCAATCTAGCATTGATGTTCTTCACATGGTATCCAAACATTTTATTCATAATGGAAAGCTTTTAAACACAAGATTTCAAGCTTAAAATGCCCAAAGAATATGACTGTAATACTCATAGTCAATGTCAACTCTTTACTCCAACATTTCCCACTTCAAACTCGACGCCAGCTTCATATCCTTCTGTTTCATCATTGATTTCCAAGCAAAAACTGATACAATTACTCAGTGGATCAGACCTCCACATGATGACCCCGCCCCATGCCATTATTCATACCCCCCTCCTCCCTCATCAAAAGACCAGACTAGCTTTTCTCTGGGATCAAGAAATCCCCAATGGCCAATCAGCCCGGAACCTTTGGGCCACCTCACCCCCAGGATCCACTTTCAACGCCAGGCACATCATTACAAACAAGGTCGTTAGCTCATTTGAATCCCTTCCGACCAATACCCCTCTTGGAGGACTGCTTGCGGATGATATGGGATTAGGTAAAACCATTCAGGCCATTGCTCTAATTGGTACCTCCAAGGAGCAGATGATTGCAAACCCCCATCGCTCCAGGCCCACCATGATCATCTGCCCCTCTCGCTTAATTACCAACTGGTAATCAGAAATATCCAAGCATGCTCAGGCTGGAGCGCTGCATTCCAAAATCTACCATGGTCCCACTCGTCACTCATTATCCAAAGCCGACATCTTAAACTATGATATCATCATCACTTCTTACAATACTATCACCCAAGAATTTAAGCAAGCCAATACCTCTACATCATTCATTTTTCTAATCAATTGGCATTGTATAATTTCGGATGAAGCACAGTGAGTGTCTGATCTTAAATGATTCAAATTACCTTTTATATCCAATAACCCTTGCCCCATCTTATAGCTATATTTGCTCTCAATACACTGCCACTCACTGTGCCATTAATAGCCTCCTTTCATCCCGTCGAATATGTTTAATGGGCACACCTATTCACAACACCACTCATGACCTTTTGGGCATAATATCATTCATCACTCAACCCCAGACCGCCGATCAAGATAACTGGTCACCATTCATCCTGAGTAGTCTTTCCAAAGGTTGCAATGATATCTTGCATTTGGCATTGCGGCATTTAAGTTTGTGCCGCACGAAAACCACACATCTCGAATCCCTCCCCACTATTAGCCATCATTATGAGCTGCTCCCACTCAACCCGACCATGCAGAAAGAATATTCCATATTATATGAAGAATTCCTATCATCCAAAAGCAAAGGACCAGGAGAATTTTTCAGAAATATTAATAAGCTGCGAATATGTTGTAACCATCACATCATGCTTAACACAATTGCGCAGGCGGATTTGGAAGACCCCGAGGGCAGGAGCACTCAGGATAACTCGCCAAAAATCACACGAACTATTGTGGATGTGGAAAAATGCATGATGAGTAGTAAAATTGCACACCTCCTAGAAAGCTTAATGAAGAACAAACAAACAAGGTGTGGTCCAACCAAATCGGTGGTTTATACGCAACGGACCCAATTTCTTGATTTGTGCGTTAATTCTAATATGCATCCATTACCAATTGAATCCATCTGAGTTTTTCATATTGTAGAATTTGTATTACACTTGCCCATCACTCTATCCTTTCAGCACGAATCGATGGAACAATTGCAGCACGAGCAGAGGAGAAGGCACTGGAGAATTTCTTCAATAATCCTGAATGTGAAGTACTGATTGCATCCATTGCCGCAGCTGGAACTGGCCTCAATATAACTTGTGCTAATACGGTCTATTTAATGGTGAGGGGACCCCCAAAGTTCTGCCCTGATTTGCGGCCCCTGACATCCACATTTCCAGGAGCCCAATTGGAAGCCAGCCATTGAGGCTCAGGCTGTTGATCGACTACATCGTATTGGCCAACAACAACCTGTAAAGTTCATCCACTATATCACTCCTCATTCAGTTGAGGTCAACATGTGGAAGGTACCTTTCAAGATCATCTTTGACCCTAATTGTATTGCTATTCTAAAATCCTTCCTTATGGAAATGCCATTTTCCAAACACCAATAGGTCCAAGAAAAGAAAATATCATTAACTGCGTGAGCCTTACTGATATTATATAATTTGTGTTTGACCAAGTTGATAACGCTTGTTCACCCTGGCATAGGTCCACAATTATGAACACCATGAGTTGGATCGAACTCCTTCAATATTTCTTGAATGAAAATGAGCAATAGAGTCTTATTTCTAAGGGAGACGGTCATACATTCCAATTCATATTGTCTATATTCTGGCATATTTAGCAAGCTGTTGCATCTTTAAGAAGTAATAATCAGATTGTATTACACCTGCACAAATAATTCACAAAATGTTAATTTGTAACGGTGCTATACATTTATATTACTAAGTTATTGCAAAGCATCACCATTTGGCCTAATAACTGCCATGTCAAGTATTTTGAGGGCGCTAGTCTGCATCTTACTACAGCCTTTGAGACAATCTTGATCAAATACCTGAAATGATAAGCCTTCCGGAATATGACCATCATCTGTTGATCGTAATTCTGGCAATCTATCAATAGTTTTTTTACCCTTTTTTTTAATGCAATTACAAAGCTCTATGTCTCGATCCATTTTCAATACCAATTCATTAAATAACTGGGAGTTCCAGCGTAATCCCACTTTGCGGTAAGCTTGACGGCCATTTTCCAGTACCTCCTCAGTATCTGAACATACTAGAGGGTCATTGAATTGTGATGCTAGAATGGGAAATTTAGCCATATCACACCATTCACGACGGCCCTCACAGGTATGCACATAATCAAGTAGATCATCATCAGTCTTTGCTCACAATGAAGAAGAGATACATTAACTAACCCTTTGACTAATCTTTGCGAGCTTTTCATTCTCCTTCTTTTTAACCAAATACTCAGCATCTTTTTGAATAGACTTCCATTCTCTTTTCAAATAAGTGAAATATCACTCCATTAAAGCCACCACGACCCCATAGTTATTATGATCCTTGTTCCAACAGTAATGATGATACTCAGTGCTGACCAGTGCAAGACGGAATGTACGGTAAAACACCATAGACATCAGCTCATTGAACGGATGTTGCCATGAGCTCTCCCAGTCCCAAGTGAATCGCTTTATTCCTAGCTTGTGGAGCTCATTTTTGCAGTAGCTTTGGAAACCCTGAGACTGAACCTGTGTTGATGGCTCATTGAAAACATCCTCGGGGACATATCCAAGATGATCAGCCACTTGAATTTCAATTTCACGCTCTTCTGTGCTTGGTGGTGCTGGTAGTGAGGAAAAATCCTTATCCCTAACTTGGAGTAGGAACAGGCAATGTGCATGTACTGCTGACCTCATTCCATGGACATTATCTGGAAGTTCTGCTTTCAGCCATTTTTGTTGCTCCTTCTGGCTTGCACGTTTTGCCACATTGTGAGCTTTACGAGCCTGGTTCCTTTGCTGTCTGACCTCGGAGTGTTCAAGCATACTCTGGGCAAGGGGCATTTGAGGATGGGTGAACTCATTATTTGACTGAGTGCCCTGCCCATGCGCCGTGAAATTGTCCCTCCTTGATTCATTATTTGTTTCCATTTGAGTCGGAGACATGTTCTCATCCTCATCATCCACCATTTTTTCTCTTGATCAACTGGCATGAGCTGTTCTTGGTTTGGAGGCATATGGATGATGACGTCCAGTGACTTTCTCTTTATGGACCAGAGGTGAAGATGCATAAAGTTCATCACCTGCCATGCACATCATCAGTTAACACATCAAGAAATTAATGAAGACTGGTCATACTCACAATCTTCAATTGGCTCCTGAGATCGGACTGACTTGCCTTTAGGTGCCATATCTAACCCATGAAACAAAAATATCAAATTGTTAAAAAGGTTATACTCCAAAATTAAAATGACTTACTTTGATGAAGCGTCAATCCTGGATTTCCCTCCAACAGACCACTCCAAGTTACATTCTCCAATGGTCTTTTTCGTCGCCCCCCATCCACGCGCCTTTCATCACCCACATGAACCTGAGATCCTGATGGAATATTGAGGGTTGGCTGTTTACTTTGGCCAAAGGCATCCTGGGATGGGACTGGATTCAGACCGGGATTAAGGAGGAACTCACGTGGAAATTTTGATTGGGGATTAGTGTGTGATGAGATTTGAGGTGTGCCTTCTGGCCCCTGAGACACATGCATTTGTGTATTAGTGGGATTTGGGGGAATTGGAGTGACGGAAATATTTGGGATCGACCAAGTGCTTGAAGTTGGAGCCTTTGGATTTCCCGCATCAATGTTAAGACCTGATACATTCATTGAGGATGCAATAGGGGTTGTGAGAGGAATGTTGGGACTCAATGGTGACTGTGTTTGAACATATTCTATGCTAGATTCACTATCTGAGTCATGAACAGAACCTGAACGGGATTTATGTGACTTGGAAGATGACATAAGGGCCGAAAAAGTACAGTAATATTTTTAACTAGATAAAACACCTCAGTATTATGATAAAATAGAGTGATATGAGATGAAATCTTTTCAAATTTAGAATAGAGAAATTCTATGAATAGTTGGAACTAAGTGTCGCGTGGAAGTCCAATAAGCCTCTTTTTAGGAGAATCCTCCCTGCCTCCTCTTGAGCTCCTCCGCTTTTGTCGGAAACCACCCGGAACAGCCTACCACCATATAATGTAATATTCCCTCGATCTCAAAGGGGACCCATCATCCATAAGTAATCATATTTGGTAACATTTCCGCCTCCCCATTGTCACATTTTGTGAATTATCCAAACTGCCAATATATGCATTGAAATTCCACAGCATTGTACATCTGTAAAGGGGTATATTCATGAAGGATTTACCCACAAAAGAGACATCACCTTTTCAAGAAAGGCGAGACAATCCAAATCACATTCCAACCGATTAAAAGCCTGCTGCACTCAAACCAAATACCAAGACTTTAGCTGCACTCCAACCCCTTATGTAATAGAGTTATATCGTTATGTCTGTAATAAGGTTTAAGCCATGTACAATGGCATGCCAGTGTACATGGTTTGAATGTCAATCCCCTCAAATCAATGTTGACACATCCCTATTGGAACACCCCTCAAGGGTCAAAATCGCAGTATTGCCATGTGTAAATAAAATAGAATATGTATGAGCATTGAGCAGCATGGCATTTTACCCAATTAAACTCCTAACCAATTCCGCCATCCAGATGAGACATGTTACACTCCATCAGCTGCAGCTCACGCACCATTACAAATGGGATAAAATTCTCAGCTGGCTCAAATCATCTCCCCCTTCATAAATAATTACTCACTTAATTTTTTTGCCAATTAATAACACTCCTAAACACTTTCACATCAGCCATAGATATTTATACACAAACCAACCGTACTCCCAATTCCTGCAACAATGACAACCCGCCGCTATTCCTCAATGCGTATATGCATGTGTCAACACTGCTCAACTCAAACACACTCTTCCCCTGAGGGTGATAGGCCTGGAGTTGCCTTCACACCTTTCCAATATAAACAGCACATTAAAAAGCTCAAATCAACCATTGCAAAATCTCTTCCAAACATCCCTACTTCTGCATCAGGATCTGAGTGCCCACAGCTTCTATTGGATCAAATATTCCCAGCTGATTATTCACCATGGGCCCAAAGCACCTTCTCCACAGCACCGGGGCTCAATTCAATTGCACAGAAACCATACAGCAGCAGTCAAACCCTTCCCACACAAGACGTTGGAGTGATAATATCTGTCATTCTATCATTAAGGTATAATATACCCCGCCGGGCTTCACGCATTCTCAACCCCGCCCTAAGCCTGCTGATCAAGTCCAGCATCTCAAGCTCCAGTGGTCCCCCCATTCCTGCATTCCATATACCTCAAGATCTGAGTACCATATTTGAACATTGCAATTGGAGCCAGTGATTCAAAACTATATATGTTGTCCTCAATGTTTCTCTCTTAATGGCCTTACTGAATCAGTCACAACTGACCAACCCCACTGTCAATGCCATAATGACCCAAATGATCATGATCCCCCTTGCACACAATCATTAGGCAAATTCATCTATTCATTTGAAGCCCACACCCAAAACACCACCAACATGAAGCAAAAATTTATACCAACAAAAAATTTCATTTATCAACCATTCAAAAATTGGCTTGCCAGATTTCTCCAGTGGGATGGAATTATGGACATTCTGCATCAACATCAACAATCCCAAACTCCCGAAGATTCCCCAAAATGTGACGTCTGGGATGGATTGGTCTGGAGACGCTTCACTGGCACTAGAAATATCCATGACCCCCCATTCATGTCCATTCCTGGTGCATTGACCTTCCCCATTTATGTGGACTGGTTTAATGCACATGGAAAGTCCACCCGGTTGGCCAGCATTGGACCTATCATGCTTATTTGTCTTAATCTCCCCCCAAGTGAATGATTGAAGCCAGAGAATGTCTATGTTGTAGGAATCATCCCTGGTCCAAAGGAGCCAACTTCCCTTCAATTGAATTATTTATTAATACTACTCATCAACAAGCTCAAAGAGCTATGGCAAGGTTACCATTTTTCACCCACCTCAACAGGTCCTTCAGGAGCCTTTATCCGTGTTGCCATTCTCACAGCCATGCGCAAGCTTACTGGATTTATTTCCCATTCAGGCAACCACTTTTGTAATTTTTGCACCATTCACAAAGCTCAAATTGAAGAAATTGGTCCTCAATTTCACTACACACGCTCATACCAAAATCATAAATCAACCATTGCCAAATGGCTTCGGGCAACCCCAAAATAAAGACAAGCAATTTTCTCTGAGTATGGAGTGTGATATTCAATTTTAGAAGACCTTCCGTATTGGGATGCAACCAGAATGGTCAATCTTGACATAATGCATAATTTAATACTTGGAATTTTGAAGGATCATGCAACTTTCAAATTGTGCATTCCAGAGTCCAAATCAAAAATTTACCTCAGGTCCCGCAGGAAATCCAATGACACCAACAGTTCAGACTCAGATTCCATGACCTCCAACAGCTCTCTTGATAAAATCACATTGAGAGAGGCCCGCTCCCTGAGAAGAGACGCAGAAAAAATAATAAATGAGCCACTTCCCACTACTTCCACCCAAAAAAACTACTTCCCAATGCCCACCCCTCACACGGAACATCCATCTAGTGGTTCTGCGGAGATTCCTTCATTTGATGCAGATTACATCCCCACTTCTGAAATCTCCTCTGAATTGGATATCACTGCACTGAGTGATCACCAGATCAAGGGTGAGGCTCTGGAGCATCTGAGACAATAATTCCCTCATCATGGACAAGAGTACCTCGCAACATGGGTTCCCCCTCTCATGGTAGCTTAAAAGCCGCTGAATGGGCTCTCTTATATAAGGTCTATATTCCATTTTTAATTCTCAGTCAACAGATGTCATTAGATGTACACCAATCTGCGAACATGCAAAGAAAAATGGGTCAGTCAGAAGAACTTGCAAATGAACTAACCAAGAATACATTCCATTTGATTAGTGCTATCAACATTGCCACAAGCTGGACTGTTTCAATAGATGATGCGACTGCATTTGCTGAACATTGGAAAAAATTCCGCCTTTCCAATCAACTCCTGTTCCCAAAACAGAAAAGTAAACCAAATCATCATTTTGCTGATCATATTCCAGAACTCTTCCAACGTTGGGGCCCAGCACAAGCCTCAGCCACATGGGGTTATGAGCGCTTGATTGGAGTATTTGCAAAAATGCCAACAAATAACAAAATATGTACGTCAATTAATAAGATCAATATATTCACATTGATTAAACACCTGAACTGAATAAGATTAACTTCTTGCAACTCTGAATATATGATATAGATCAAACCTTACTTCAACATATCTGTTGATTTTCCAACCTTTCCATTCTCCTGAAATCCCCATCCGTGCCATGTGAAATAAACCAGATTTTTGAATCACAGCCACCTGCCCTGTTCAATGACCATAGATATAACAAACCATCCCTCCATGACCAAGAAAATTATGATTGCCTGGTTGAGTACTTACAGAATTTTCATGCAACAAGGGAAATAGTTGATTGGTTCAGCTTGGACACTACCATGCAATCCACAAGTCCTCCCACTTCAAGGATTGTCTCACCTTGGTATTTTGCAGTTTCAAACATTAATATTGGGAACAATATATTTTCAACTGAATCCAAAAATGTCAGCAACAGTTTGATATGTTTTCTGAGGGGCAACTCACAACGATTTGGTATTATTAATAGCATTTTTAAAGTCTCTAAGCCATCTAGCATACTGAACAATAACTTTATGATCTTAAAAACTTTGAAGATTGATGTGAATTTCTTACCAGATTGGCCGCATCTGAATATTTATAAAGCTGTTGGTTTTGATGATGGACACTTGATTATATCTGAAGAAGAAAATGAAGGTAACTGTGGATTGTATGATAACAAAGTTCTGTCATGTGGACTGCTTGTAATGATAAAGCTGTTATCTCATGATATTTAGTCTACAAAAATGCAAATCTCTCAGATTCATTAGCAATTTTGCTAGTGAAATAACTGCCTCAAAATTTAGTGACAGAGACATGCAGTAGTGACAAGCAAAGCCCATTATTTCACATTGCCACAAAGAACTTACTATTTTGACATTGGGTATAGTGTGAAAAAGCCAAGTTCAATGATCAAATGACCCACACACTCACCTTTCACAGCATCCAAAATTTCTAACTGCGCCATCATCATGTTGGAAGGCAAATCGGCCCTTGCGCACCCGCACCCGCACACGCCAATGCACACGCGGTATTGTGCGGCGGGCTCTAGCAGTGTCACCTGAAAAATGACAATCCCGCTCAGGCGGAGTCCTTTTATGGATGACCTGGTTAAGTCAAACCCCCCGCCTACATCAAGACTGGCTGAAGGACCTCTTTGATGTGTGTTTGTGCAAACAGGCGGGTCTTGTGTAATTCTTACCAACCATTGGATGGTTGTGGGATGATCAGGTGGTGAGGAATCTGAGTTGAAGGCACAGTGGAACCAATATTGGTGGATGTCACAGGATTTGGTGTAAGACAAGAGTAGGACATGTGCTCGACGTTCGCTTGATTTTTGCTTGACGTGAAGTCAATCGCCAACGATTGACACGAGATTCGCCCTGGTGGTAGAGAAATTTGATGTATAATTGTGGACTCAAAGGATCAAAATTTATTTATAACAGGATTACAGCAATATATAGTTTATTTTTATGATTTAAAGTCTTTCTGATTGATTCTGAAAGAATAAAACACTTAATAAAAGATTAACTAATACTTACTTGTTGGTAATAATGGTATAATTGAATAATGTGATGATTTGGAAAAAACAGCAAGAGGAGACCTCTTTTAAGTCTAAGACAGCTCACAGAGGAATTCCATGGAGAAGGCTTAAAGCCCAGTGAGTGAAAAAACAGTAATCCTTTTTGGATTGATGATTTCATCATCTGTTGTCATGTAAGATTATCATAATTACTTTATTGATGCTTTGATGTGACTACCAACCCAAATATGGTTAAGAATAAAAGGAATAACAACTGTAAATCTTCTTTTATTTAAAAATAAAAGATAACTTTCTCAAAGGAATCAATTTTATTGGAATATTCATCACAGGTTGTATTTTCTGTGAATTTCTGAAGATTCAATATTTCACGTGGAATTATCAAAAATGGACTGTAAGTAAAGCTTTTAGATTTACATATTAAACTGCAATTACTTTCAGTTTATTTATGGATAATACTGGTCTCCATTGGTCCTGAAAGTTTCAGAAAGATTCATTCAGAATTGTGTTTTGAATGAATTTTTGAAGGTTTTACCTCATTTCTACATAGAATTGCAAATAGCACTATATTACTGGTTGCAATGAGGTAAATCAATAAATACTAGTCCAAAAAAGTTTTAAATTACTCTTTTAGGGCTTATAGATGGAAAATCATTAATAACTAACATGGTTACAGGAATCTAAGTTGCTCTTTACCTCATTGGCACATCAAAATAGAAGCTTATTTGCAATTTTCTTATGATTTAATGAGATTTTAACTTGGTAACAAAGTTCCCAAAAGGTCTTAGTATACTAATTGAGCCAAAATTAGCCATGGATCCAAGCTTTGGAGCTGTCCACGCCTCTGAGGCCTCAGAAGCTGGGTACCCTGGCTCTCTTTGATGTCTTTTGTCCCCCTTAGCTATTATCATGTCAAAAATAGAAATTCAAGCTTAGACTGATATCCACTATGGGTGTTCCAAACGTGTATGTAATAATACGATAATATTAAGTGCCACAAATATGCATAACAATATTCTTAGTGTATATGTAACATGGGATTTCTCACATTCCCATTATTTTGGCTTGAAATTGAGAAAAACAAAAATTTTCACAATTCTTTTATGTGGTATTTATGATGTTTTATTCTATAATTTTCCATATTACCACCTCTTAGAGTTATTTTAAGCTTATTCACTCTATGCAGTGACCCTAGGTAAATTTTTGTGTAGAATCCAAATCTGGCCCTGAATCCATATATTAACCTACTCACAAAAAAGGTTATTCATCTTTTCTGAAATAAAAAATGATTATTTTTGAATATATGCATGACTTATGGCTTATGCATAGATCAAAATTTATTTTTAAAGATAGTTGTGCCATATTTTTTTATGTAAAATATACCTCAAGGCTCACAATGGGTGTTGAGCATTGTCAATACAAACATTCATCTTTGTGGCTGTCCCATATATATATTCCATTCCTCAAGTTGGTGCAACTAGGAATGTCTGTGCATCTTGTGTGTGTTTACACAAGTTCTTATTTGCAGTGTCCTGTGGCATACCTGCTTCCAACTGTATGTCCTGAATTTCCAGTGGTGTTTCCTCTTGGTATTCCACTAGGAGTTCTTCTCTTGGTTCTTGGTCATCATCAGATTCTTCTCTGATGGCATCACCCATAGAGTCTTATTCAGAATCCTCTGTGGAGGATTCCTCCTCTGGGACTTTCTCAATGGCATAGAATTTCTTCTTTGCCTTTGGACAGTTGTTGGCACAATGGTCTGTGGAACCACAATTGTGACAAGAATTCTTTTTCTTAGCCACTTCTGCCACCCTTTCTCTGGGTTTTTCTTTGAACTCCACCCTGGAAGGTTGTTTCTCTTTGAAACTACTGCTTTCATATGGGGAATATTTCCCTATATTTGTTCTCTTCCTTACATCTTCTAAGGTATTTGCAATGTCATCTAGAGTGCAATTTGGAATGCATCTGTGTTTTACTGCATGCTCTAGCTCTCCTGGCATTTGTGTCAGGAATTTGTGATTCCTCATCTGAATATTCATTTGAGGATCAATGGCTTTAAGTCTTTTGGACTGTCTGAAACACCACTCATATGGATCTTTGTCCACACAGTATTTCTCATTTTCAAATGACATGTTCCTTTCCCATATCCAAGTACCATTGCTGTACTTTTGGATGATTTGACTCTTCTGCCATGGATTTCTTTAATCTCTGTGTACCAAATACTAGTATTTCCTTTGAATGCTGTATTAAGTCTAGCAGTAATCCAGTAGTCTGGTATGCTTGGTACATCAATGAAGAGTCCATGAATATAATAAATGAGTTCCATATGATCATATTCTCCTCTTCCACAGAGTTTAGGCCAGCTTGAGGCCTCTGGAAGCTGTTTCAAGGCTTCCTTCTCAGAATAAGACATATTATCTCCATCTTGGTATTGAGATGGAGATATTTCCTCATTCACCAATAAGGCATCTGGTTTGATGTCTTCTTGGTATGGATTCTCCGATGCATGGCCTTCTGGTTGGGGATTCATGTTTTGGTAGAAATTAGCCTATTTGTTTATTTCTTTATCCAGACTATTCCTGCCCCTTTTGCAGTGAATTTGCTCTTCAAATATTTGATTCTGTCTTTTGTTGGTTTCTTCAGAGGCTTTGCTCAATTGAGCACAGCTCTCTTGGATGGCTTTAATTATAGCCTCTTGTAATATTTCATTTCCTTGAAGCCTTTCATTTATCCTCTTGGAATTATCAAATGATTCTTGAGTTTGCACTGCAAATTGGGACATTTTTAACCACGGTTTATCACTGTTTAAGTTACTCTCAGGTGTAACAACATTATTTTCTGTCTGAGTGGGGGTAATATTCCTATTAGTGGGGCTACTCATTCTGGAACCTTTTAAAACTATTCCTGGCTTTTGTGCACTTCTTTCAACAATTCCTAAAGCTCCTGGATCATTGGATCTGACTCTCTCTTCCCTTGGTTGAAAGAGGTCTTGTTTTTTCCCTTGTATCCTTGTCTTCTCCTGCAAAATACCTGGGATTGTGAAGAATGGTGACTCTTGGTCACTGATCTGTTTATGCCTGAATTATTTGGAGCCACTGTAGATCTGGTTTGGTCTACTCATTGTGAGCCTGAAGGAATCTGAGTATTCCCTGTCTGGGTCAGCTGTTCTTCTATAGCTTGGATAGTGGCTTGATTATCCCTTATCCTGGTTGCCCTCTTCTCCAGAAGTCTGAAATGCCTGGTGGGATTCCAACCTTTGGTGATTACCATAATTTCTTTGAAGTCTATCTCTTTGAGACATATCTTCTGGCAACTTGCTCCAAGTCCTGCCCAGTGGGATGCTAGGTTGAATCTCTTGTTGTCCATGCTCCATTTAGAAAGGTCTTTGAGGAGTTGGTGGAGCTGAAGAACTTGATCCATATCCTTCCAGTCCTCTGGTTTGAGGTTTCTGTTGAATTGAAAAGTGAATGGCAGAGTGGTTATGATTTCCCTCAATGTCTTGCCATCCACCACTGTGTCCAAGGCGTCCTCTTCCAGGTCTTCTGGTTCTGGACAAGCCTTCTTTGTCCTCTGGCTGGTTCCTTGGTATTCCAAGGTCTGTGAGTTTTACAGGTGAAATATCAGTGTTTGCAAGCAGTCAACAACTTAATATTCTTATGGTTATTCCTTTTGACTGTGCCTTGTACAGATTTATTGTCTACTTCTTTGGTCAATTTGCCTTTACAGGCTACAACTGGGTTAATTATTTTAATTTTCCCTGTACAAGTGATTAAGGTTTGTTTACCTTGTATTGATGCAGAGTTTTGTGGCTTTCTGCTCCTCTGGGTGGCAATTGATGTCCATTTTTTAGCTGTGATAAGGCCTTCACTGTGCCTCTTTTCTTTCCCTTTGCTTGCCTCTGGTTCTGAGGTTGTCACTGGCGTATTGGCCTATGACTGGGTTTCAAGTGGTATGAAATTTTCTTCCACTGAATCAGAGAGTAAGAAGAGGGCTTATTTTCAGTTAAGATTTCTTAAAATGCTTTTTGCGCGTCTAAGAATGGCCTCTGGGCAATATATTTCTATATTATGCCCTTTTATTATGACAGTAAAATTGAAATTATCACTTAAATGTCAAAAAATACAGTTTGTGGATATCTGGTACACTGTTTGTATACCGGTATCTCACAGATTAACTTGTAATTATAAAGTGTAATCTAAAAGTGGTTATGTAAAGAGAAATTGAAATTATCAATATACCCAACCACACCTCTAATACTGTTGGTTTATAGTGAAAGAGGTGTCTTTTAATTAAAAAAGAACAATATCAATGGCTTTAAGTGCTTTAACATGCAAAACACACCAAAATATAAGGTTTTGTGGTGATTAAACTATAAGAAATCATGCAGCAAGGAAATCAAAAAATAAAAAACACAGTGGTATATAACATATACCACTCACAAAACAAATATAAGATATGTATTATATTCTTTTTTAATAAAATCACACCTGAAAAAAAGAAACAATAATGTCAGAATTAAGATAATAAGAGAAAAACTCACTTATAAGCTCCAAAAACAGTTAAAAGAACACATCCAGGCCCCCAAAATGTCAGGCTAGGTCTATGATTAAGGTGTAATAAAGCTATTTACATCTTTAACTATTACTATGACATGGTAAAATTAATTAAAATTGGTTTGATTATAGATAATAAAAGCTCAAGATAGAGTTATAAGGGCTTTACTATTAGAAAATAGTGGTGGTGAGCACTGTAGAAAGCCCTGGGTGCAGTCTTTCCAGCTGGGGTACTATAATAAGAACTACAAAAGTAAGATTTCAAGTATAACCTGATTTTTTTCCAAGAGTATAACTGTTTTTGACAGTTTTACTATGTAGGAATTTAAGAGAAGGATGAGGAAGCCTTTTCTGGTGGATAAAAGGCCCATTTGTATCCTAAACTGGGATGAAAAATTCTTCTAGACCTTTCCATATAGAGGAAATGAGGATTTTTCACTTCCAAAGACTGTTTTGTGGTTTTCACAAGTCCTGTATAGCCTGTATTGGGCTCAGATGTGGTTTTGAAACCACATCTGGGGACCACATAGCCCTCTTCTGATGTGTATGATGCGTAGAATGCTGTACAGAACCTGTACAGGACCCCATTATTGACCAAAATATGAGGTATTGAAGCATAAACAGGCTTCTTTGTTTGTTTGACACCTCATAATCATAGTTATTGGAGATTATTCCACAGTAAGGCTTTATTGGTCTAACTGTGGGATTTTGAACTTAAAGCTGCCGTAAATTTGACAGTGTTTTAGATATCAAGCTCAAGGTTAGTTCATTGTGTAGCCCTGGATGTGTTCTACCCAATGATACCTCATTTGACATGGCTATCATTAAATATGGCAAAGGTATGCCATGTACATATGTATGATTTGCTTAGAATCTGTATGCAGCTTGTTTTCCCCATAACATTTGTGATAGATGAGATATGGGGAAATGGATGGCAACATAAGATATCCCTGATTTTGCTCTTTCCAAAACAGCCTCACTTTGGCTATCTTGCACTAAAACTGTAGAAGTTAGATGAGAGGTGAATATTTTATTCACCCTTAGTTGACCTTATTTTGGCCTTAACTCCTGTAGTTCTGGTGCTAGCTCAATTTGGCTAGGCCTGACTTAGCGCTTCAATTTTAAAATCCATTTGATGGGGTTAAGCCTCTTCTGCTGGAGTTCAGATGAGAAGTGAAAAATAAGGTTTATTCTCAGCAACAACTTTGAGTAGGAATAACTTTGTTATTCCTTGTCCTATGATGGTGGGGCTTGTGTATTTGGAAAGTGGTGGGTTCCCTCTTTCCTTTGATACCTTTTGAGCTGATTTGGCTTATGGTATTTGGCTGTCATGCTTGGGCTCTGGTTTTGAGTCACAGGCTGACAAATTTCTTCTATTTTCTATTGTAAATACAATCTAAATAAGTTTTAATTACAATTCTTTGGCATAAGTGTATACAGAATTCTTATATTAAGTGTTAAAACTAGGTTTTTTCCTCTTTCTTATAATAACTTCTCTTTATTATTCATTTTAATAATTCTTTTATTAATATAAATAGTATTTGTATTAATTCATAGCTTTAATATTGGTAGTATTATTGTTAGAAATTGGTCTTTATAGTTAAATAACAGTTTTTTACACCTTTAGTATTTGTTTTTAACAATAATAAAGTTCCATTCATATTAATTATTAAATATTGATATATTTACTCTTATTATATTATCTTTTTATAATATAAGCTATATTATTTTCTTTACTTAATAATATAACTATCTTATGCCATAATTATTATAATTCCTTATTATTATAATTCTTTTTTATCTTTTCTTTAATTTCATAAGTACAATCATAGTGAAATAAGTAAAATATTTGTAATGTTTACTTATTCTTTCATAGTCAAACCTTCAAAACTAAGAGCTTCCTCACTGAAGATAAAGGGAGAATATTCTGTAATGATGGATGTCAGGCTGATTCTATGAAGAGGTGATAATAACACAATTTACAGCCTAAACTATGACTGTGACACGTATAATAATGATCAAAAAGGTTTTGAATATAATATAAGGGCTTTACTAAAAGCATTCAGTGGTGGTGAGCACCGTTGAAAGCCCTGGGTGCAGCTCTATCAATACGATTATTATAATAAAGTCTACAATAATCAAGATTATAATTATATCTGATTTTTTTCAAGATTATAACTGCTTTTGACAGTTGCACTATGTAGGAATTAAAGAGAAGGATGGGGATTCCTCTTCTGGTAGAAAAAGGCATCCTTTTATCCTGAAAAGGGGTGGAATGGCCCTCTATAGAATCCATGTAGAGTAAGTGAACATTTTTTCACTTCCTAGTACTGTCTTGTGGTTTTCAATAGGGTTTTATGCCCTGTGTTGGGCTCAGATGTGGCTTTTAAACCACATCTGGGCAGGTTTAACCAATACAGGGTTAAAATCTTCATCTGGGGACCACACAGCCTCTTCTGATGTGTATGACATGTAGAATGTTGTACAGAACCTGTATGGGACCCCAGTATTGAGTGAACTATGAGGGTTTTAAGTATAAACATTCTTCTTTTTCTTTTTGACACCTCATAATCATGCTTATGTGATATTATCCCACAGAAAAGGTGTATTGGCCTAATTGTGGGATTTTAACCTTAAAGCTGCTATAACTTTGTTGTTTTTTGAGATATTGAGCTCAAAATTGGTTCATTGTGTAACCTCTAATGAGACTTACACAATGGTATCTCATTTGGTATGGGAAACATGAAATAACACAAAGTTATTCCATGTACAATTTTTGTCATTCAGATATGTGCTTTTCTCAATATCTGTATGGAGCTTGTTTGGTCCAAAACTTTTTTTCTAGATGGGATATAGGGAAATGAATGGTACTATAAGATATCCCTGATTTTGCTCCTTCCAAAAAGACCCCACTTTAAGTATCTCACACTAAAATGTAGAAGCTAGATGAGAGGTGTATATTTTATTCACCCTTATTTGGCCTTATTTTGGCCATAACTTCTGTAGTTTTGGTGTTAGCTCAATTTTGCTAGTAACATTGGATAGCCCTGACTTAGAGATTCAATTTAAATACCCATTTTCTGGTTTTAAGCCTCTTCCTCTGGATTTCAGATTAGAGGTGAAAATTAAGGTTTATGCTCAGCAACAACTTTGAGCAGGAATGACTTTTTTATTCTTTGTCCTATTATCATTGTATTTTTATACTTGGGAATATGTTAGTTTCCTCTATTGTCTGATACCTTTTGAGCTGGTTTGGCGCAGATCCATATTTTGGTGGTATCTTGGCTTTACAATTGGTTTATGGTATTCTGCTGGCATGCTTGTGCTCTGGGTTTGAGTCACAGCCTGACAATGAAAGTGAGAGCAGTGATTTTTTGGAGTAATTTCTAATGAAAGAAAAATAGAAATTGGAAAAGCCAAGAAATTCTTGAACAGACTTGATGTTCTTGGGCTGAGGCTAATTGAGGATTTTTTGAATTTTTAAGAATTCATCTTGAGGCCATCACTTGAAACAACATAGCCCAGGTATTCCACACTTGAAGCATATAATACACAATTTGAGGCTTTAGCAAACAGATTTTTCTCCCACAGCCTTTGGAGGACAGAGGCCACATGTTTGAAATGTTCCTTCTCAGTGCTTGAGAAGACCATAATATCATCTAATTAAACCACAACAAAAATATCCAAAAAATATGCAAAGATATCATTTTCAAGATTCTGGAATGAAGTAGGAGCATTGAATAAGCCAAATGAAATTCCCAATTACACATAGCTACCATATCTTTTTCTAAAGGAAGTTGAGTGCTCATCCCCCTCTTTAATTCTCAGGAGATTATAAGCACCAAACAGATCTATCTTCCAGAAAGTAGTTGAACCATTGAATATGGTAAGAAGCTGGCTCATAGGAGGAATAGGATACCTGTTCTTTCTAGTGACTGCATTGATTTTGTGGTAGTAAACACACAAACGGAGGCCACCATCCTTTTCCTTAATGAAAAGGACAGGTGCTCCTGTTGAAGAGAAGCTTGGCCTTATGAAACCTTTCTTTTTATTCTCTGTAATGTAGGCTTGTAGTTTTTCTGAATCCTGATTTGATAAAGAGTAGGTACCGCTAACTGGTGGTATAAGACCCTTCAGTTCAATATGATTATCACAGGCATGGTGTGGATGATGTTTCTCTGCTTTCACTATGGAAAAAATCCAACTAAGTGTGATACACAGGAGGGACTACCTTCAACAAAGCTTTAATTTCTTGGGGATCTTCCTCCTCATCCCATTACGCCCCCAGGGAGGCATGAAAGGATACAGTAGTAAGGCCCATATCCCCTTGCAAAAGATGAACTAAAGATATAGCAACATCTTTTATCTCTTTTAAGACTTCATATCTTGATGAAATCAATGACTGAGAGGCCATGATTGAAGGGATATGGAGAGAGAAGGAAGGGAAGGTGTCTTATGTTCACCAACCAGAGCAACACTGTTAACAGAAGTGGCAAACTCATTACTAGTAGAAGACATAATACCACCAGAACCCTTATAACTAGTATCATAGGTGATAAATCCATTTCCTAATCAAAAATGGGATTACAATGGTAAAGGAAATTATTTCTCAATATTAGGTCTTCTCCCTTGGGTGAATCTATGATGAAAAAGTCCCATTCAAAGCTTGGTAATGAAGGCAATTCAACAACCTACTTGGTATAATGGGTGATGAACAGAGATGTGGATTCCTTGGAATCCAAAATTAAAAGGGAAATATTTTCAGGGATCTCTGACATGTTCAAGGAGTACTTGAGAACAAAATTCTTTGCAATAAAGGAGTTTGTGGCACCAGAATCAATGAGAATACTATAAAAAATATCAGAGACCAAAGAAAAAATAAGAAATTTTGAAGTTTTCCTGACACTAGTATTCAAAGTGCACACTTTTTCTCTTGAAGGAAATAAGTGAGAACCATTTAACACATCATGATTCCTACTTAGGCTTTTCCCTGCTTGTGAGGGAAGCCTCTTGAGGACCCTTGTGAGACTTGAGGTATATTTTACATACCCAAATAGGCCACAATTATCTTAAAAATAAATTTTGAATTATGCATAATTCATAAGTCATGCATATATCCAAAATTCATCATTTTTGATTTCAGAAAAGATGATCAACTTTTTATTGAGTAAGTAAATCCATGGATTTAAGGCCAAATTTGGAATCTACACAAAAATTCACCTAGGGTAGCTCCATAGAGTGAATAAGCTCAAATTAACTCTTTGAGGTGGTAATATGGAAAATACTTCAATACCACATCATCAATACCACATAAAAGATCCATGAAAATTTTTGTTTTTCTTAATTTCACGCCAAAATAATGGGAATGTGAGAAATCCCATGTTACATATACACTAAGTGTAGTGTTATGCATGTTTTGAGCACTCAATATCATGGTATTCCTACATGGACTGTTGGTACACCCATTGTGGATATCTCACTTGAAGCTTAATTTTCTATTTTGATGTGAAAAATAGGCAAGGGGGACAAAAGACATCAAAGAGAGCCAGGGTACCCAACTTCTGGGGCCTCGGAGGTGTGGACAGCTCCCAAGCTTGGATCCATGGCTGATCTTCGCCCAATTAGTAAACTAAAACACCTTGGGAACTTGGTTACCATGTTATAACTACGGTAAATCTTAAGAAAATAGCAAATAACCTGTTATTTTGATGTGCCAAGGTGGTAAAGAGCTACTTAGACTCCTGTAACCATGTTAATTCTTAATGAATTTCCATGGATAAACACTTTAAGAGTAATTAAAACCCTTTTTGTACTTGTATCCATTGATTTACCTCATAGCAACCAGTTAAACACTGATATTTGCAATTCTACGTAGAAATGAGGTAAAAACTTCAAAAATTCATTAAAAATACAATTATTAATGAATCTCTCTGAAACTTTCAGGACAAATGAAGAGCTTTATTATCTATGGTACAACCAAAAAGAATTATGGTTTTACTAGTAAAATTCAAAGTTTTACGTACAGTCCATTTTTGACTATTCTACGTGAAACACTGAATCTTCAAAAATTCACAGTAATTACAACCTGTGATGAAATTGCCAATAACATTGATAAATTTGAGAAATCAATAATTATTTTGGAATAAAAGAAGATTTACAGATGTTACTCTTTTTATTCTTAACCATATTGGGGTTGGTAGTCACATAAAAGCCTCAATTAAGTAATTATGATAATCTTACGTAACAACAGATGATGCAATCAATAATCCAAAAGAGTTTATTGTTTTCAAACTCACTGGCTTTTCAGTTTTCTCCATGGAATGCCTCTGTGAGCTGTTGTTGACTCAAAAGAGGCCTCCTCTTTCTGTTTTTTCCATATCAAATCATCTTATTATCCATTTATATCATTGTTACCAACAAGTAAGTATCAGTTAAACTATTCTTAAGATTTTTAAAATTTTCAGAATCAATCAGAAACATGTGAAATAATAGAGTCCAGCTATATATTGTTGTAATCCTGCTATAAGTCATTTTGATCCCTTAAATCCACAATTCTATGTCAAATTTCTCTACTTATATCTTTCAATAAGTTCTTTGGAGTATAAGTGAGTCATTTGTCTTTAATTCTTAAAGTTTTTCTCTAAAATTAGTTTTCTTCAAGAATTATCTTTATAATTATTCTTGCAAAAGATAATTATATATCAAAATAATTTTATTATTTTAATAAAGAAGTTTTTATTATTAAATTCTTCTTGTAATTGATTCTTGTAGACAATTACTGCTCACTGTTAAAATCACTAGTAGTGTTTAACAAGTAAAAGAAATATTTCTTTAATTATTTAATTGTGGTTATAATAATACTTTACTATTATATTTAATAAGAACAGGAATAGTACTTTAGAGTAATATGATATTATCATCAGTTTCATAGTCAAATCTTACAACCCTTGCCTATTTTGAGGCCTCTTGAAGCATTTTCCAATTGGGAGCTTTCCACCACAATAAGTGCGTAAACCCTCTTTAATCCTCCTCTCCTTTTCAGAACCAATCAATTTATTGTCCTTATTAAGGAGAGCAGAATGAGGCTTATCCTTTGAGACATGAAAATTCATCCCCTTCTTGCTCTTCTTGTGATGAGGCTTCTTGGAAGAAGAATATTGATGATGCATCAAAGAATTGGATCCAGTGACTGGAGGCTTCTTCTCTTGATGACTACCCTTTTCCTTCTTGCACTCATGGTACCTGGTATCTAATTCCAAAGTAATATCCATGAGCTCTTGAAGGCTATCATAATTACCAGGGTGAGAAGGCAACTGGTCCAAAATTCTTGATGCCAATTCTCTTCTATAAACATGAATATAAGCCCTTTCTCCCCAATCTCCAATTCTTGACATTAAGCTTCTAAAGTCAGTAATGTATGAGAATACATGACCACCTTCCTTCATCCTGAGATTATCTAACTCTTTTTCAGCTTTCCTTACTTCATTGGCAGTACCAAACAGAGTTAATAACCAGGTTTTGAACAACTTCCATCTATTGAGGAGGTAGGATGGGTCTTCATTGTAGATATTTGAGAGATATGGTTCAATCCATTTTCCATCTTTAGCAGTGAGAAAAGAAGCTGCATAAAGAACCTTCTACCTGTCAGAGAAGAAGTTTTATGGGTTATTATGGAAAATCAATTGACAGGATTGGATAAATTCTCTCAATTTAAGGGAATTAGTACCATCAAAAGAATCAGGTGCCTTCATTGATGGAGTTTTGAATTCTGGGGCTCTTGAATTGTCCCTGGGGGAAGCTGAATGAGTGAGTTGTCCCATTAATTGAGTCATTTTCTCCATCATCTTGAGAAAATTAGGTTTGGCTTGAGAGACAAGAGGCTGATTAGAAAGGGCTGGAGTTTTATATTCAGAAGCCTCAGGGTTACCTTTTAAGGAAGCCGCCACTTCAGTTTCCTCAAAATCTTCCTCTTTAACAGTCTCCTCCCCCTCTTCCTCTTCAGCTTCCCTTAATATGCTTCTAGTACCTTGAAAAATACAAGGATAGCCACCCAACAAGCCAGAGAATCATATTGATCTTCTTGATTTCATACCTCCTTTTCTGGAGTGTGCTGTTCCTTCCATTTGTGGTCAGCTGTCCAAATTTTCCCTCAGTTGATTAACTGATGTTGTACAGTCAAGAGGAACCCTTGCTGTAGGAGTGAGAACAGCTTTTTTTCTTTTGTATCTTGTATTCTTGGCTAGATGGCTATACTTAACAGGAATCATTGAATAATAAGAAAATAAACTTGGTGATACTTTGAGAATAAAATGAGGCTTGACCAAATCAAGTCAAATGGGAATCTTGAAGAATCAATCCAAATCTTGAAGAAATTAAAATAAATGTCAAGCAATAAATCAATCAATTCAATCAATTCAATCAATTCAATTCAAAATCAAAATAAAATATGTCTTTGGTAATTCAGTCAATCGGTCAATATCTTCAAAAGTGTGAGCCTTAGAGGTATTTTCAGATACCCAAAAGACCACAAATAATAAAACAATATAAAATTCTAAATAAAATAAGTTTATTTATATTATCAAAACAAAAATTAAAATAAAAACATAAACTTATACACAAAAATTAAAATTTAATTATAATTTAAAAATAAAATTTCATGGAAAATTAAATTTGTGAAAACACACTTTTACTTGAAAAAAATGAAGTAAAAATAAATTTTCAACAAAAGTACCAAAATCAAAATGTTTTTGGAAAAAATTTGAATAGACCTTATTATGACTTTTTATCTTACAAATAAACAAATGAAAATTATTTCACTATTGGACTCCTCATAAAAAATAAGGTTGGGTCACCTCTGGGTAAAATGTCTATGACTCAACTGTGAATAAGCCTAAATTAAGTTTTTAGTATTTTCTGTAAAAAGGTTGAAAATTCTCAAAACCTAAATTGAGTTTACATCACATGTTGTGTTAACCATCAAATTTTGTGTTAAAATTGAGGTGTCGTGTGTAGTTTGGAAGCTATGAGAAACTGAAGTATTTTCAATTGAAATGTCAAAATGTGAAAGTGTATTACATAAGTGAACTTTAATTTGAAAATGAGGTGCCAATTATTACAGTTGTGTACTGTAAAACCTCAATTGAATTAAATATGTAAATTATAAGTATAATACATGATGAGGAATTAAAAAAAACAGATTGGAAAGATTGATTCTGGGGGGAAAAGGAATCTTGGCTCCAAGTGGGAGCCAGACCCCCAAATTCTTTGCTGAAAGGCATGAGATGTCAAAATACACACAAAGGTTCATCACTTTTGGCCTTCAATTGAGTCACAGGGTCTGTGTCTCAATTGATGATGAGGTTTTGATACCAACCAGGGCAGTTTTAACTGTTGCCAAGAGGGTAAAGCTACCCTTAAGATATAACAGTCATTGTAAAAACAGCTTTAAATGGTTTTGACGTCTCTTACACACATTCTGACGTGTTTTGAAGGTTTAAAACCAGGTATTACTATAGCAATGGCTGGTTTGAGGGTCCAAAATGGCTAAAACCAGCCCTTTTTTGGTCTAAACCAGGGTTCAATGATGCCATAATTGGCTTTTATGTTGTCAGAGTGTTTTCCACGACTGACAAGAGCCGATTTTACTTTTGAAGTAAGAGAATTGATGTCTATAAAAGAATGTCTTCTTTGCCTCACTTTTCTCTTCATGTTAGAATATTTTCCTTTTATAATTAGTTTAAACACTGTCAAACCAACCAATAAAGGATTTCAACAACCCTTTTTAAATCACTTTAAAGCCTTTTAACCACATGAAAAATCATTATAATCATTTTTTGTAACTCTTATAATAATTTTTACCACTTGAACCACCCCATAAGTGAATTGAAGCCTCTTTCATCACAGTTAACTTTGTCACTTTGTTTCCAAATTCACTCTGGTCCCTTTTGGGCATGTTTTCTCTTTAAGAATCTTCTTTACAACTCTATTTTTATATTAATTGCATGTTGTTCTTTTCTCAATTAATTCCAATTGATATTGCTCTTGAAGAAATTCCTTTTGTAGCCTTAAATATCTCTTGTAGAGTATTTTTGGATACACTTTTATTGTTGGTAAAACAATAAATCTTTATAATATTATTTTTCTATACTAATAAAGTTAAAAACAATAAAATTGGTTTATTTTCTCTTAAAAATCCTATTTCCTACCATTTTTAATCAATTTTTACTTTAAAGTAACTTTGAGGACAGGAAAAGTACTTGATTTTTAATCAAAGTTTCATATCCACACCTCACAAAAAGTCAATTCAGTATCTTGAGGAATCATATTTAAATTTATCAATTAAATCAAATTTTGAGGATAAATTAGCTATCTTGAGGCTTCAAATACACAACAATCAATTTATTCAATTCAATAAAGTCCTGAAGTGAAAATAAATATCTTGAGGATTTCCAATCACAAAATTACCAATAAATCAGAACCTAAAAACACCTGAATTCAGACTGAGAAAGAGATTGAGAGTTTTCTAAACTTGATAATGAAATGAAAAGGTCATTAATTATAAAGTTATGATAAAAAAGGTTGATTTTCATATGAATAAAATGAATGAGATGAAAATTGTTGAGAATAATAAAATCATAAAATCACAAGAAGTAATAATTGATTAATGAGAGAAATTAATATAAATGAATGATAAGAAAGAAACAATTGTGAGCTAATTAATATAATGACACAGGGGCTCTTCTAAGCAAAGAGGTCATGGCACTCAGTAAACTGGATCTCACTTATGGAGGGCTCAAGGATGGGATAAGATGGAATACACTTAAGAGTGTAATAAAGATAGAATTTCTAATAAAATAAATATAAGAAAGCAGAAAAAAGAGAATAAGAGTAATTAATAAAAGAGCCAACCACAAACAAGTCCAAGTCCACTGTTTCAACCTGTCAGAAAGAGAGATAAGGGTCAATAAGGATATGGCTACCACAACACCACTGAACAGGTGAGGAAATGCAAAGCTCACCTTCATACCAATAGATATAATACTCCAAAATAAAGAATAAGAATATTTATTAAATAATAAATAAAATAAATTAATTAACTGGGGAAGGGTCCCCAGGGGGAGAAAGAGGGGCTGGTATATGTGAGAATCCACCAGCTCTGATCCAAAGAGTGAATTTTCTTGAGAGGAATCTTGATTTGAATTTTTTTTGATAATACAGCCCCTGTATGGATATACAGGGGCTGTAAAAGAGGTGTGGTGGAGTTTAGTGATCCTACAGTTTCGAGCTTGTCAATCCAAAGCTGTATTTGGAATATCCAGCCTGTACAAGTGTTGACAGGCTTCATTGATGAACCAAGCTATATTCATGTTTCAGCAAGAAGATTTGCTTAAACGGATTACTGATACACATGTTGGATTTTCTGGGTTGATGACTTTGAGTGGGTTTGAGATTGAACACCCTTACCCCCAATAGTGGCTGTGATAGCTCACTGGGAACACTGGGTGTTTCCGGAAGAATTCCTGTGTGAGTGCTACTTCCACTTCAGTTTTCCCTATCAACCTAGTGATAGTGAAAGGCCCCACAAATTAGTCTCTCATTTTCTTGTGTCCTTCAAGGGTGTTGAAGCTCAAAGTAGAAACCAAAAATTGGTGACCCTCCCTGAATTCAGGTTCCTTGTGCATCTTGTCATACCTCTGCTTGTGCTATTCTTTTTCCTCAGCTATAAATTTTTCTTCTGTATCACATGTTTTGTTCCACATATCATTGAAGTCTTTCAGTTTTGGGTGGATACTTAGAAGGTTTTTCTTCAAGTGATCCACAGGCAATAAGGGGCTCAATCCTTTCTCTACCAGTGAAAGCTATTTCCCTGTTATTAAGTGCTGACTGGTTTTGTAAGATAGCTGTATAGCTGGTAGAAGTGTAACCCAATCATGGGTGTATCCTTCATGCTCTTTATATTCCATGCCATAGGCACAGAATCTTCTGATGATTTTTTCCATTGCTTGGATCATCCTTTCACCTAGTAAATCTGTTTGTAAATGTTAATATGTATAAATGCAGGCTTAGTCCCAAGCATATCACAGATTTTGCTCCACCATTCTGATTTGAATTTTGGGTCCCTGTCACTGATGATGATCTTAGGTATTTGATGAGTAGTTATTATTCTCTTTCATAATAATAGTTCTGTGTCCATAGCTTCATCCTCCTTGTGGCATGGTAGGACTCTAGCACTCTTTATATGACATGGGAATCATTGTAGCTTTTCTTTCCCCTTGTGGGGTGGCCTGTTTCCCAGTCCATGTCAATCATTTTGCATGGGTTTTTGGGTTCTTCTATATGTTGGAAGAGTCCATACTTTTTTCCTATGCTTTCTGTTCTCCTTCTGGAAGTTCTCACAAGTGTTGATATATTCACTCAACCCTTGTTCCCACTAAGCTCACCAATCTGGGCTTGCTATCCTCTATTTGGTCCTATCTTGACTCATTTGTCCCATGTAAGGGCATCAGGGCATTCTTGAAGGATTGGTGATACATTGTATCTGTCTATCACTGTGAGAGCACTAGTGTGTTGCTCTCTATGATAGAGAAGTCCATCTATACAGAGAAATATTACATCCTTATAGCTTCTCAACTAAGGTTCCTCTAACTGGGAGTCCACTTCTGGGCTCTTATACTTTTGTTAAGGGAGTAAAATCAATATGATACACTGTTTGTTTTTTGAATAAGATTTGTTAACTGAATTAAAAAAATTATTGTGGAGCTCAGAGGAGCTTTTCCATAATGGGCATGTTTCTGTCCCTTCTGGTCCCATATGGTCAGTATCTGGGGTACCACTTCCTGGTGCCCATTCTGAGACTTTGAAGCTTTCTTCCTATCTATTTTCATGAAATGGATGGTAATTTCAGCAGCTATTTCAGGTCCATTTGCTTGATTTCTTTTGAAATTTTCCAATGGCTATCTACCCAGGCCATTTTCATTGGTGTGGCCTTTCCCTTCATTGTATATGATTGTCATATTTCCCCTATACTCTTGGATGGATATTTTCCACCTCAACATGTTTCTATTAGTAGTCTTCATGTTGAGAAAAGACTTTAGTTCAGTACAGTCTGTGTATACTTCAAATACTGAACCCTCCAAATAGTAATGGAGTCTTCCCAGAGCCCATATCATACATAAACTATCTCTCTGTGTTGCTCCATACCTTGCTTCTGAATTTTAAGCTTCCTGGAGATATAACAGATTACTCCTTCTTGAGGTTCACCATACACAATTTGTCTTTGGTTCAGGGCTTCTCCCAAATGTTGAATACAAGCTGCATCTATGTTCAAGGTAGTTAAAAGTCTTTTAGCATAAGGACAGGTGCATTGGTGAGTTCATGTTTGATCCTCTCCTTGTTAATCTCAAAAATCACATCTTTTGGGAATGACTTGTACATTCTACTAGTTATGTGGGTAAGATGTTTGATGTGTCTTTTGTAGTAGCTATGAAACCCAAGGAAATATTTCATTTCTTTGATGTTATATGTTACTGGCTGATCAATTACTACTGATAATTTTTTTTTCTATGGCCAGGCTAAGGCCTAAGACTTTATGACCCAGCTCCAATATTAGTTCCTTTTGGACAAAATTACACTTCTTAAGTAAAATTTTCAGATTTATGGGGGTGCACTTACTCAGGAATCTGTCTATGTATTGCACATGTTCTTTCCATTTGTTTGAGTATATGATGATATCATAAATGTATACTACAATCCAGCCTTCCAATATTCTATACTTTCTATTTATATATTGTTTCTATCAGCCTTTGGAAGTATGCTGGTGCTTTGTTATGCCAAAACAAATCCTGGTGTATTCATATATGCCCATATGAAATATAGTTCTGTGCAGCTTCATGGAGTTTGGTTCAACTAAATTCTGGCTATAACCTTTTATACAATCCATCTTGGTAATGCATTTGGCTTTTTCCAATTTATCTAGGGCATGTGGTATCCTTGGTATAGGGTACCTGTCATACTTGGTGCAGTTTTTCAGTGCTCTGAAGTATCCACACAATCTAGATTTTCCATCATACCAAGTGATTAGGACAGGTGTTGTTACTTAAACAATCTCATTATCTCCAATCTTTCTGATTACATACATATCTAGGATCACATTGATATGTTTTTCAATTTCTTTCCTAGTTTCCAGTCTTTCTGGGTATGGAGGTCTTCTCACTCACTGCCTGCATTATTCCATCACCAAGGTCCATGTGATGTCACATCACAAAATTTTGGTTCATTTTAAATCACATGTCTGTGTTTATCTATTCCCCATGTGATTTTTAATAAGCCTATATAGATGTGACAGAATAATTTCTATTACATAAACAGTGGAATGGTTCATTTTACATGAACCTCAGGTTGTTGATGTAACATCAACCATAGGTTTATGTAAAATCAACCATAGGTTGATGTAAAATCAACCATAGGTTGATGTAAAATCAACCATAGGTTGATGTAAAATCAACCATAGGTTGATGTAAAATCAACCATAGGTTGATGTAAAATCAACCATAGGTTGATGTAAAATCAACCATAGGTTGATGTAAAATCAACCATAGATTGATGTAAAATCAACCATAGGTTTATTTAAAATCAACCATAGTTTTATGTAAAATCAACCATAGGTTGATGTAAAATCAACCATAGGTTGATGTAAAATCAACCATAGGTTGATGTAAAATCAACCATAGGTTGATGTAAAATCAACCATAGGTTGATGTAAAATCAACCATAGGTTGCTGTAAAATCAACCATAGGTTGATGTAAAATCAACCATAGGTTTATGTAAAATCAACCATAGGTTGATGTAAAATCAACCATAGGTTGATGTAAAATCAACCATAGGTTGATGTAAAATCAACCATAGATTGATGTAAAATCAACCATAGGTTTATTTAAAATCAACCATAGGTTGATGTAAAATCAACCATAGGTTGATGTAAAATCAACCATAGGTTGATTTAAAATCATCCATAGGTTGATTTAAAATCAACCATAGGTTGCTGTAAAATCAACCATAGGTTGATGTAAAATCAACCATAGGTTGATGTAAAATCAACCATAGGTTGATGTAAAATCAACCATAGGTTGATGTAAAATCAACCATAGGTTGATGTAAAATCAACCATAGGTTGATGTAAAATCAACCATAGGTTGATGTAAAATCAACCATAGGTTGATGTAAAATCAACCATAGGTTGATGTAAAATCAACCATAGGTTGATGTAAAATCAACCATAGGTTGATGTAAAATCAACCATAGGTTGATGTAAAATCAACCATAGGTTGATGTAAAATCAACCATAGGTTGATGTAAAATCAACCATAGGTTGATGTAAAATCAACCATAGGTTGATGTAAAATCAACCATAGGTTGATGTAAAATCAACCATAGGTTGATGTAAAATCAACCATAGGTTGATGTAAAATCAACCATAGGTTGATGTAAAATCAACCATAGGTTGATGTAAAATCAACCATAGGTTGATGTAAAATCAACCATAGGTTGATGTAAAATCAACCATAGGTTGATGTAAAATCAACCATAGGTTGATGTAAAATCAACCATAGGTTGATGTAAAATCAACCATAGGTTGATGTAAAATCAACCATAGGTTGATGTAAAATCAACCATAGGTTGATGTAAAATCAACCATAGGTTGATGTAAAATCAACCATAGGTTGATGTAAAATCAACCATAGGTTGATGTAAAATCAACCATAGGTTGATGTATAATCAACCATAGGTTGATGTATAATCAACCATAGGTTGATGTAAAATCAACCATAGGTTGATGTAAAATCAACCATAGGTTGATGTAAAATCAACCATAGGTTGATGTAAAATCAACCATAGGTTGATGTAAAATCAACCATAGGTTGATGTAAAATCAACCATAGGTTGATGTAAAATCAACCATAGGTTGATGTAAAATCAACCATAGGTTGATGTAAAATCAACCATAGGTTGATGTAAAATCAACCATAGGTTGATGTAAAATCAACCATAGGTTGATGTAAAATCAACCATAGGTTGATGTAAAATCAACCATAGGTTGATGTAAAATCAACCATAGGTTGATGTAAAATCAACCATAGGTTGATGTAAAATCAACCATAGGTTGATGTAAAATCAACCATAGGTTGATGTAAAATAAGCCATAGGTTGATGTAAAATCAACCGTAGGTTGATGTAAAATCAACAATAGGTTGATGTAATTATGTGGAATGAATTCTTCATCATGTGGAATGATTTCCTAATCATGTGGAATCAATTACTCATCATGTGAAATCAATTCCTCATCATTCGAAATCAATTCCTCATCATGTGGAATGAACTCCTCATGATTTGAAATGAATACCCCATCATGTAGAATCAATTCCCCATCATGTGAAATCAATTCCTCATCATGTGTAATCAATTCCCAATCATGTAGAATCAATGCCTCATCATGTGGAATCGACTCCTCATCAGGTGAAATTGATGCCTAATCATGTGGAAATGATTCCTGATTTTACATCAGCCTATGGTTTATTTTACATCAACCTATGGTTTATTTTACATCAACCTATGGTTGATTTTACATCAACCTATGGTTGATTTTACATCAACCTATGGTTGATTCTACATCAACCTATGGTTCATTTTACATCAACCTATGGTTGATTTTACATCAACCTATGGTTGATTTTACATCAACCTATGGTTGATTTTACATCAACCCATGGTTTATTTTACATCAGCCTCTGGTTGATTTTACATCAACAACCTGAGGTTGATGTAAAATGAACCATTCCACTGTTTATGTAATAGAAATTATTCCATCACATCTATATAGGATGATTAAAAATCACATGGGGAATAGATAAACACAGACATTTGATTTAAAATGAACCAAACTTTTGTGATGTGACATCACATGGACCTTGGTGATGGAATAATGCAGGAAGTGACTATTGGTGGATATGGTCCTTCCACATCCAGATATAACTTCATATCATGGTCTCTCATCTTGCCTAAGGGTTCTTCCTCTACATAAAAATCTGGTCTGTTCTTTCTTGGGGTTTTTTGCTAAACTAAGCTTTTGTTTACTAGTGAGGTTAGAATTAAATTTTGCCTCTTTTAATTCATTCAATAGTTCCTCCAAGGGGTCTTTGCTGGTCAACTGGTAAATATGAAGTGAAAATTTCTTTTCCTTGTTGGTGCCTAGGGTAGAATACTGTTTTTACTGTTGTTCATGTCAATGCCATACATCCTTTGTCAGTCTGTTCCCAATAGTAATTCTTAGATATAGGCATCTTCAAGCACTACAAGCTCTTGTTTGAGTCTGATGTTACCCTTTCTATGGGTTATTATTATCTCTTTTATAATAGTCCCAATAGAGGTCATCTTTCCTGATGCACTTTTGAAATTCTTTGCCTTGGTTGGAAATTTGGTATACTCATACCAGCTTTGCTTAATGGACCACTAAAAAAAGAAGTAATTATCATATTTAAAATCACCTGATTGTGTAACCTGAAATTCTCATATTCTATAAAAAATAGTAAAAAAATAAAAAAAGTCAGTATTCTACTGATTTAATTAGTATTCAAATTTAAGAATGCTCAAATTCAAGCAAAAAACCATGCTATTTACTTTTTGTATTCTAATTTTGTGTAAAATTTTAATGAAAAATAATAAAAATATAAACTCTTTGAGTTGTATTATTGTAGTATTGCATGGGAATTAATTTCTTTTATTATTAAAAATTGAGGAGTTGTGGTTAGTTTTAATTTGAAATCTTTAGTGGAAGCCTTATTTAGTTTCTTTTATTAAGAAATGTATGACAATGGGCTCTATTTTAATTTAAAAAGAAAATATTATTATTATTCTGAGTTCTTGAATGTATATTAATTCTATCTTATTTTATTCTAATCTTTGATATATAATAGTAGTAGTGTGGATCATATTGATTATTCTATTGAGCTGATGATAGTAGAAGGGAATGGCTATGAATTTTGAGGGTGTTAGTTATTTAGTTAAATAGTAGTGTTAATCATTATGCAAAGAAAATATAATTAATGATGTATAGTGTAAAGGTTAACAAGAGTGATGAGTGGATTAAATGTATAAAACCTTAGGGTGGTGGTAGTAAATTATCTATGGCTTTGAAAAATGCTTAGTAATCCAAGGTAAACTAAAAAGTAAATAGTCCTCATATGAATACGCATGAAACATCTTTTGAAAACCTTAAACCCTGATCCTATTCCCCTTAAATAATATAAATAGATGGACTCTTTTCCTCTAAAGACTTTTTCCCATCTGGAAATTGTAACTTCTACTTTTTTCAAATTCCTTATCTAAGAGGTTAAATGAGAAACTTGTTTGATAATTAAACTTGGGAATTGAGGCTTGTTATGGACATAGATCATGAGAACCAATAGTGTGAAAAGATTTAACTTTATCCCTCACTAGCAGGCAGAGTAGTAATAATCATAATTAGGATCTTAATACTTGAAGCTGAAGAGTAAGTCATCTCTGGGGTGTAAACCTCAAAGCTAATTTTAGATAGTTTTGGAAGAAACCCATAATTATAAATCACTTTTATCAGATTTTGAAAATAAAACCTGAATTTTTCAAAGTAATTGTACTTATTTTAAGCTAAATTAGAACCCCTTCAATCAATTAAATTTCATCAAGATACATATACAACTAAAATAAAACCCATCCACAACCTCAATCAAATCAATTAACATAATCAACAAAATTTTCATGCCCCTATTCACATTGATAACCTATCAACTTATTATTTATAAGAAATAATTTTTGTATTATACTGGAAATATATTTTTTTTGAGTCATAAACTATCACCAAATTAATAACTTTACAGTGAATTGGTACTACTCCTATTTTATAATCAATATTTCAAACGCACGGCTTACCACTATATATATCAAAGAGGTTGTTGAAATTATAAGCTATAAACTTATTATTTTTTATAACCTCACAATATATATCTCAAAGTACACCATAGTAGTAGCACTTTTAGGCTATAAATATAACTCAACACACCATCAATTCAATTTATTTTAGCTGAATATATTTCAAATTATTTTCTCTTAATAATAATATACTGCCATAAGTGATATTAAGTGCTATTTATTTCTCTGTCATATTGTAACTGTATGTACTATTTCAATTAAAAAACATAGAATATATATATATATATAAGCTTTTTTTGGAGTGTTTAATAGTAAGAAGTGTGTTCTTTTTTCTTTTTTTTTCTTCAATTTATTATCCTTTGTAAAATTATTTTGGTTTAATTCAACCCAATTTTGTGGATGTTTTAAAAATGAGTATTTATGTGTTAAGGTTTTAACTAACCATTTTTTTAATCAAGGAAAATTCTGATTAGAGATTTTTGAGTACAATATGTTCTGAAAAGCCACTGTCAATAATAAAATTTATTGGTGAAACTGGTAAAGATAACTTAGCATATTAGGAAGGGTAGTCTAGATTATTTTAGCACACAAGCAGAACAAGGTTTACAAGTCCCAAAAATAAATTAAAAATTGTTTACTTGTACTTTCACCCTCCAGTTACAGCCTCATTTTATCCCACATGCAGTGGAGTTCCCACATCTGGTGTCCTAACAGTGGCAGTCAGATAGGAATATAATCAGAATACTTGAAGCTTGATCTTAAAAAATTAATTAATGAAATAAGTATATTTTTGAGAGCTGGAATAAAATAATTTTACATATAAGAAGGAACCATCATCATTTCCTCATTTATAATTAAAAGCCCCATCTGAATCATATCATTACTATTACCCATTAAAGAAATTTACACCACCAGGAAAATAATCACAAGCACATTTTAGCTTACTTGTTTCTACCTAAAAACAAATAAAAAGGAAGAGAAAAGGTTGAAAGAATTCTTTTTCAACCTTATTCAAGACTTAAAAATTAGAAAGAAGAAAGAATTTGAAGGAATATCCCACAAAGTAGAACAAATGAAACAGTCCACATCAAGATTACTACCTTTACCTGAAGATACTGTTGAAGAACAGTATGAGGAAGAGAGTGAAGAAGGGGATCAATCTGAAGATGTAAATAAGATTTTAAGTCAATTTCAGAGTCTCCTCAAAATATCAAATAAGAAGAAAGCTAAAAGAAGAGAATAGACATCATATACACCAGGAGCTGGTCCTAGTGAACCTATTTTAAATAGACATGTTATACCAGAAGAATAACCAATTTTACCAACATCTTGACCTAGAGAAACCTCTACTTCAGAAACAGAGCCAAGGTAATCAAATTCTCTCAGATTGTTTTTTGTTTCAACACCAGAACATCCAAGTCCATTGCATCAAGAAATTCCAAGACAATAAATATCTGTAGTAAAAATAAAAGCAAAAAATTTTAATCTTAATTTCAATGGAGAAGAATTTTGTAAGTTTGTCAAAAATATTGAAAGAATATATCAAATATAAGAAGAAACAGAAGAAGATCTGGAAATTAAGATGGCCTTCTGGAAAACAGATTCTAAAATTAGTGATACAATAGAAGCTATTCCTGGTTGTGGAGAAGGAAACTGGACTCAGATAAACAAAGATCTTATCACCAAGTTGGGAAAGGTTGAGCTTGAGAGGAGATACATAAAAGATTCCCTTCTAAGATTACTCAATGATACCCAATATGATGGAAGAATTAGTACTCGTTCACAGTATAAAACATTTATTGGAGAATATGAAACAATTATCACTTACCTTCTAAGATATAAATATATTCCCCAGGATAATATGTATCATGAAGATATTTTTGATTGTCTTTCTTCTGATATAAAATAAGCTATTATCAAAAGAAGGCTCACAGGTTTATTGTAATAAAAGCTACAGTAATTAAGGTTCTAATTATACCTGATTATTTTCCAAGAGTTTAACCTTTGGTAAAGAGTTGTAGTATGTAGGAATTAACAAAAAGGATGGGGATTTCTCCTTTGAGAAGAGAACGTCCCTTTTTATCCTGAAATTGGGTGGAAGGACCATTAATCCTTTCCATGTAGGAGGTATGAAGATTTTTCACCTCCAAGGACAAGATTTTGGTTAATAAACCTCCTGTATACCCTTTATTGGGCTCAGATGTGGCTTTGAAACCACATCTGGGCAGGTTTCACCAATACAGGGTAAAAATCTTCATTTGGGGACCACGTAGCCTTCTTCTGATGCATATGAAGTGTAGAATGCTATGCAGAACCTGTATGGGGACCCCATACAAGCCACACTATGAGTTTTTGAAGGATAAACAGGCTCCTTTGTAGATTTTTCACCTCATATTCCAGGATATGGAATAGTATCCCACAGTATAGGTGTACTGACCAAACTGTGGGATTTCAACCTTAAAACTGTCATAGCTTTGTCATTTATCAAGATAAGGAGATTAAATTTGTTTCAATGGGAATCCCTGGACTGATTCTAAACATTTTTATCTCATTTGGTATGGGTATCATTAAATATGGCAAATTTATACCACTTTTAAATCCCATTATTAAGATAGGGATCTTTCTCAAGTCCTGTATTGAGCTTATTTTCTCCATACATTTTTTTCTAGATTATTTATGATAAAATATAGGGAACCATCACAAATCCCTTATTTTACTCCTTTCAAAAATACCCCACTTTGGGTATCTCATGCTAAAACTGTAGAAGTTGGATGGGAGGTGAATATTTTGTTCACCCATATTTTGCTTAATTTTGGCCATAACTTCTGTATTTTTGACACTAGCTTGATTTTACTAGTACCACTAGATAGTCCTTGTTTAGAGGTTAAATTTGAACACTCATTTTGATGGGTTACTGCCTCTTTATATTTATTTTAGATGAGAGGTGAAACTTAATTTTCATGCTCAATTCTTGCTTTGAACAGGAATAACTTTGTTATTATTTTTTGGATGTTTATGGGAGATATATATTTTGAAAGAGTTGTTTTTCCTCTTTCTTGTATTACCATTTATGAGCTTTTTTGTCAAAGTTACATTTTTGGTGGTATTTTGCTCTACCATTGGTTTATGGTATTTTGACTGTCATGCTTGTTCTCTGGTTTTCAGTCACAAGCTGACAAATTATATGATGTAATATAAGTGTAATTCTTTTACATAATGATATAGATTCTTCAGATTTTTTTAATTCAGCTGTGGTTCAAATATCTTTCCTTTATACTATAAAGTTTATGGGGATAAACTGAGTAATATGAGTATTATTGATAGTATTATGATTATACAACCAATAATTCAAACATGGGGTGGATTAATAATATAATTTAGACCTTCTGTTAACTACTATTAATTAGAAATCACTATGGATTAAGCTTATAAGTCTATAATACTTTAATAAAATAACTATGTTATCCTACTAGTAAGGGATGAAAAATTATTCTCCTTCTTGGTATATAATTAATTGCATGGGGAAAAGAGGAAAAAATGAGGGAGAGAGGCCCTCTATTTATATTCTTTGGGCTTCCCATAAAGGCACTCAAAAACAAGGGACTTAAAATTTTTTCACTTCTTTTGGCTGGGATAATTTTTTATAGTGGTGAGGCACCACTTGTTTGGTTTATTTCATCATCTATATGTATGATTATGTCATATGAGATGTTATTTCTTGTG
The DNA here is from genome assembly GCA_023105745.1 of Austropuccinia psidii. NCBI lineage: Eukaryota > Fungi > Basidiomycota > Pucciniomycetes > Pucciniales > Sphaerophragmiaceae > Austropuccinia > Austropuccinia psidii. The sequence continues at coordinate 77,679,642 of JALGQZ010000001.1, read as the reverse complement.
AGGAATTTTGAAATGGTGTAATTTCTTGGAATTATTGCACCATATCTTCAGTCGATTGCAACATTTTCATGAATTATTATGTAATCTGGCTAAACCTTCTTTGCTGAGGAATCATTGATGGTGTCATTCCCTAAAGGGTTTGCACCATTTTTGGTGGCATGAGGTGATTTTGTACAGCTATTGCAAAATATGTCTGTTCACCTTTTGAGTTGCAGGTTGAGAATTCTGTGTATTATTTGTCTTTTTGTCCTTTCTTAGATTTAATTCTCCTAAATATAGCTTAAGTTTTGTTTTTAATGTATCTTTGCTGGCTTATCAGGTGGCTGTGATTGTATCTCTACAGACATGCTGTGTCATTTAAGGTTTTGATTGATTTTTCTTGCTGTCTTGGGACATTAGATCAATACAGTTTCAATTTATTTCTTATTAAAGTGGCCCCCTTTACTGATTGTATTGATTAGTAATTCAAAATTTGAGAAAATATGGGGTAACTTGATTGTTACACTACCTATTCCATTTGTAAATTGAACATTATTACTAAATTTTTATTTTTGTAATCAAATAGACCATCCTTCTAGGATTTTCCTATGGGATTATATATATTGAAGAATTTAAATCCTTTTTACTTTTGAAAACCCCTATTGTCATTGATTAATTATGAATTTTGCTTTCTTGAGTCTTCAATTGATAGCCTTATAAAAAATATAAAGAATTATTTGAAACTGGGCCAATAAGGTATGGAATTCCCCATTGTAAAGTGGCAATCTGTAAAAAGCATTCCCTCAAGGATATTATTGTGATAATACTTGTCTTAGCACATGCTTGGGATTACTACAAGGAGGATGGATGCAGAGGAAATGATTCCCAAAATGAAAAGGTATTTCAGTTAACTTGATCCTTTTGGGAATATTTCACAATGTGGGTATTTTGATATTCCCTTCGTTAGTAAATCTGATGATCTTTTTGCTTCCATTCAGATAGTTGCCCTGAAAATGCCTATGAATCTTGGCTTGCAATTCTCGATACAAATCAAACCACAACACTCACATGATTTGCATTGAGAGTATCAGTGAGATTCTCCCTCATGCTTCTGGGGTTGAAGGTATCTTCTCCCTCATGTCAGCAGTGAAAACAAAATACCATAATCAAATGCACCAAAGCACATTTAAAATGCTCAGTCAGCTCAAGTTGCATTTGCATCAAGAACAACCACCCAAGGCAAAATCAAATATAACAGCTACAAATACTGAACCCCCGATGACTGAGTTAAATGAAATGGTTGGTTACAATTTTTTACTTCAGCACTTGAACTTGAAGATTTTGAAGAAGAGGTTTTTGGTCAGGCTGAGATGGACCTTTCCTCCCAACAAGATGCCTTTATGGATACAATGTTTGACTTTGGCTTGTGGGAAGAGCCTAATAATGAAGGAGCTTGGGAAATATCTGTGATTAGTGATCCTGCTAACTTGCCTCAGTAAACCAGTGTGTGGGATCCTTATCAATTAAGTGTTTGGGGTTTTGTTCCAACAATATGTGTACTTTTTGTGATGTTTTTTTGTGAATATATTAGGTTTTTTTCTTTGAAAATTATATGCCCAAAAAGTTGCAGAAAAATGTGGTGCGCCATTACCGCCCCCATACATTGGTGTGCCAACTTGTGCCTACGCCCTTGAGAAATCTGTGGTACCATCCACTTGAATCCTGATACTGACTGAAAAACCTTCCAAAAGATGTTTTTCAATCATCAGCTATTCAGGACTAGACCACTGGACTCTCATGATTAGACAAGCATGGTTTGATAAAACTCCAGAGTTGCTTTCAATGTCCCTGAGAGGAGCCTTAGGGAGAAAATTTAACAAGGATGTTTGAATCAAATTGTATTGTTATTTCATGATTTTTTGTCATCATCTCAGGGTTTGGTTTGACGTGATTGGTGAAATAAGCAAGACAAATCATTAGCTCGGTCTCAATCCCAATTTTCTATTGCCGGCCTCCAACCAATACTGTTGGTCTGCTTGGACATGAATGAACTCACAAAATCCTGCTTATTGCCTCGTATGTTGATGTCCCGAATCTTGGTGGATCAACCAGTTGACGAGTATCTTTTGTCGCTGGACAGGCTCCCAGCTTGGTTAGGAATGTCAGTTCTCTGCGTCGATCTCATTCATGCTTGAGTTTTATTGGAGACCAGAATACCAAAGGAGCTCGATGGCACGTTCCGTGGTCCATAAGAGAGCTACCGTATGAAAATCTAGAAAGATTCCGTCGTGGACGAGCTGCGAAGATTGACTCAGACTAAGCAAACAGTGTCTGGTCGGTTGGATTAATCTCCTCAGATTCTAATCTGACTTACAGTATTCTAGTCATCGCCGATGAATGGCATGACATATAACCTACTGCTTGATTTGATCATCATCAGCAGCACCGTTGAAGACTTTAGATTGGATTCGAAGAGAACAACCTCTAGCGATTGGTTTGTGTGGTTTGCAAGATGAACTAGAAGATTATCTCAGATATCTCATTCTGAGCTTACGCAACAACTTCTTTCTTGAGCTCTCCATTCAGCGACGGTGACTCACTTCGATGGGTCCATAACCCTCCTCTTACATTTAGTTGGTCGGATTATTTGCATTTGGCCCAAGCCAAGTTCTTCGATGGCCGTTGGCGGTATTAGCGAAGCTGCTTAGCATGGCTCGAATCAATGCAGCTCCTTCAAAATCTAATTCAATCCAATCCAATCATAAATGTCGAAGATTTCTGATGAAACCAACAATCGGTCAGTCTTCACACACCTCATTTGATGATCAGTCGATGGATTGCTTGATAGCATCAGATCTCATGAAGCCCATCCAAACAGTCTAAGGAAGATTTCGGGGCGAGTTTAATACAGCTTAAGAAATCTTTCGCATTGTGCTGCTGCAGTACCGATGTGCGTGTGTTGTTGAATGTACTGTATTCAATGCAGTACACACTCAAAACTCCAGAATCTGGGTGAGTTCTTTTAAAATCCTTGGTCGAAGGTTCTCGTCGGCAGTATCTTGCTATTCAAATTCAATGAGGGTTTCCATGACAATCCAAACTGACGGTTTCTTGATTGGACGACTTTGGATATTAGGAAGAACTCTTCATCGTCTTAAGCATCATTTTATTGAATCATATCATATCGACCCGACGACCTCGTCCAGAATGTTGAGAGTTTTATGTCGACTTATCTTTGATAAACGCTCATTGATCCAACTCCTATCCTTCTCTAATTTGCAATCTTCATCGTAATCCTCCGCCATGGGACTTCTCAAACCATCACGTCGGGCTAGATCCTATCCAAGATTCAATCCACCATTCTCTTCTCGTTTATTCCAACCTCGTGCGGCTTCCGGCCCACCTGAGATCATCACTTCGAGCTCAGAGACTGATATCCTTCCTTGCCATCCATTGCATTCACTCAATCATCATCCCCTCTCATCAGCACATGATCCCAGTCATCTGTCTATCAATCTTCAGCAAGATCATGTTCCAAAGTCTGCGCCCTCTTCTGATCAACTCGACCAACACTATGACTCATCCGGAACACATACTCGTCTTCAAGAGGCTAAGGAACTCTTAAACGTTTCGTCTCATTTGGGTGGCCCCAGTGACCTATCAAGAAATGGTATGTTTAAAACTTGGCAAATTAAATGGTAAAACTGATGAAATTGACTGCTTGGATGGATCATGTCCTCATCAATCACTCAAGGTGCAAGAGTCAGTCATTCAGACACGTATTCCAATCCAACTTTGCGCCTCAATCAGTCTCATCTTAGCCCGCCTCCCCAGTTAGCAAGGATGCCTTCACTCAACCCTTCCATGCATTCTGGTATACCACCCACCTCATTCAAAGATTTGGCCGTGTCAGTCTATTGTACTTTTTTGTTCACCCTATCAATTGTTAACATTTCGCTTTTTTTCGATGTCGAGGAACTAGCTTATATCAAGTAGTTGCCGAACGCCGAACCGCATTTGATAACCTGCTTTGGTAAGAGATTGAGAAAGTGTAAGCTTCCACATTAATGACCTGATTAACCATTCCTTAACTTTAATAGGCAGGTTCCCGCTACATCTTTAACAGCACACGCATTTTTATTTAGCATCTCATTAGCTGCCGATACTGGAAGGTTTGCCAGAATTGCTTCAATGGGACTTTGTATTGTTATCACTATGTGGGTATTTTCAAACCCGTTATTTTTCTTTACACACATGTTTAGCGCAAAATCACCTGAACCATTTTTACCATGGCTTCTTTTTCGTATTAATTGACCAATATCTTGACTTTTATTTTACAAAAACCAGCCTTACATTACATTTATTTACCAGGCAATTACAAGCCGAAGATGCAGACCACGCATGGCTCATTGAATTTGAAGAACGTCATCAAATTGAGTATCAAGATAGAGCCCATGGCGCTAGATGGTCCGAATTTAGAGGTAAAGTGTTGCTTTTTCATCAGTCTTTCGATCAACTCGAACACCATCAAGTATTGCAAACAAATTATTTCAGCTGATCTGTATCCTTGTAATTGTGATTTGGATTATACTTTTTGTTTTGGGAAAAACTTACAGATAAAAAACCAAAGGGAGCAGGAAAACTAGGATGGTTGGCCCTTCATAGAAGCTACCCACTTTGGTCTAAAGGAATGTTAATCATTGGTCTCTTGGCGGTTGCGATTTTGATATTGGCAATATGCGATTCAAACATCTTATTAGGCCATAACTGCCAATTGAATTGAATACCGATGCTCTCTTAAACGCTTTCTCAAACCCCCTTTAAAAAACACATCAATTTAATGCCGTATTTCTATCTCAAGTTTAGTTTGATCTTAGAAATGAGAAAATAAAACATAGCGTTGAAATCGATCAAGGAAGACGCATCAAGGCTTTCTCGAATGAATGAAATCAATACAAGACGTCTTGGATGATGTGATATTTATTATTTCTACAATTCATTTGTACATAGTCGCTCTTTAAATGCGCAAAAAACATATTTTTGGGAACTTTCATTCACAAAATTTTTATAATTTACTTTAGCATTTTCGCGTCATTTTTTGTCTAATGCAACTTTGAAGATCTTGATAAAAGTCAGAAATTGGATTCGAAAGGTGTATCAGCGAGCCTTGTCACAAAAGATACTCCTGAACTGACTGATGAATCCAAATTGGAGTGATAACCATGCAAGATTATAAGCAGGCCCCTGAGAGTTGTGCAAGAGAGAAAAAGTGGTCCTTTGAAATTCTTAAGTTCCAAAAAGACGTTTTCGAAGTTTGTTAGAATGTTTTTTACCAACAGATGCCAAACCATTTCAAAAACTCATCAAGTGCTCAACACAAAATAAGGCATGCAGTTTGTGTCCATAGAATAAGGAGTTCTCAAGACCCCCTATTCACCAACTCCTTTGCAGATCAGTTTTGATTGAAGTTTCTGTCTTTTTTTAACCTTAACACCATTTTCCCCAAAATCAAAAGACATTGATATTGAAATTGAAATATCGATCTAGCTCTTAATAATAATGATTAAATATATATAACAAATAAATTAATGAAAAAATAAATAAAAATAATGATACAATACACAATAAAAATTATAAAATCATGATTTTTAGAAGTCAAAAAAAACAACTCTATTAAAATTTATAAAAAAACTAATATTACAAAACTTATATCAAGTGTAAACATATTCAGAAAAATTAAATGAATTAATTAATTTGCATTTATAAATGAATAATTTAATAAATTAAATAAATCCGCCTCCTAAAAAAAAATAATTAATTCATGAATTATTTCTTTTTCAAATATTTTATTATTTATTTTATTTCATTTTATTTTTATTGTTTTTTCTTTAAAAAAAAGGCATCAAGTAAGTTACTAATGTAATTTTATTTTTGAAAAAGGAAAAAAAAATCTCATATTTGAGCTCTATTAATGAATAAAGAAAAGAAAATAATATTAATGAAAAAAAAATAACTAAAACAATATCTTATTTATTTTCTTTTTAAAATATATATAAATATATATATTTAAATAGAAAATTTGAATAATTTTCTCTTTTTTTTTTAAAAAAAAAAACAAAATTTTATTTTAATTATAAAAACCTTTTGTTTTTTTTTTTTACAAAAAAACAAAAAAGCTGTATTATAAATGAAAATCTTATTAATTTTAATTTTTTTTTTTGTAAAAAAAAAAAACGATTTTGAGATTTTTTTTCATTTTTTAAAAGAATAAGGAACTTCTTAAAAAATTTAAAAATAAAATAAAATTTAATTATAATAAAACATATTTAAAAAAAAAAAAAACAATAAAAGGAAATTATAATTAAAATTAAACTTAGATAAATAACCTATGAATTTTTTTAATTTGTTTTTAATTGAAAAGCATAGCAAAGAAAAAAAAAATTCCTAAATAAAAAATTGAAGTTTAATGAATAAGTTAAGTTTGAAATTTATTTTATTAAAAAAAAAAAAGAAATTCTTATATGAAAAAAAATACAATTAAATCAAGTTTTGAATTACAATTTAATAATCTTTCATGATTTTCTTTCAACTGAGTGAAACAAACAAAATTTAGGAATACTTAAAATCTTAGTAATTAATCTCACTGAATTACACATTTTAACTCTTAAAAGTTTACTTTCAAAAAATATCAGTTCTTTTAATTAAATATTAAAAATTATTATTTAAAATATTTTGTTAATTGAAAAAAAGGAGTATTTTAAAATGATTAATCTCATTGAATAAAAAGATGATTTTGAAGATTCTTTTGATTCTTTTAGTGAAAATTAAATTTTTATCTAATAATTATTGAAAGAATTTGGATTCAAATTGATGAATGATTAAGTGAAAAGGATACAAAAAAAATTGTTCTTATGAATCTTCAACATGTGACTGTATTGAAACTGAATATTTTTAATAGGGAATTAAAAATAATCCTCCAAAATATTGAAATAGCTTTCCTTTATGATTTAAAAATGGATTATCTATTTCATGATAGGAAAGATATAACACCAACATATAGCTGTATTTTTTTTGATTTGAAAAAAGTTTTTTTTAGTGAGAAATAAGGATTTCTATTCTAAATATCTACAGAAAATTTGAAAAGTTTGACTTATAAATTTTACAAAAGAGCTTGGAATAGAATTTAACTGAGAATGAAGTTTCCAAATTTAGTGGTCTTGATAATTATGGAAATGAAACTTAAAATTTGGGTCTTTCTAAAATGAAAGCAATTTTTGAAGATAATCAAATAAGTTCTCGTTTGAAATAGTCTTCATTAATTAATAATTAGATAAAATACAAATTAATAAAAGAAATAAAGATTTATGTACTATTTTATTGAAAATTGATCTGGATATCATGATTAATATAGTTTTTTGGGTAATTCTGATATTGAATGAAGTAAGGTCAATAATCAAATTTAATAATTCTGAAATCATAAAGAAGTGTTTTCAAAAAAGGAATTTTAATAAATAGAATAATAAAGTTGGTTAAATAAAAATAAAATATTAAAGCTTTTTACCATTATATGCCTCTTTTTTGAGCTCAATTATAGGAGTATAAATAGAAAATATAAGAGAAATATATCTCAAGTAGCTATTGATAGTATCTAGCTCTAACAAATATTAAAGATTATCTTTGCAAACTAAATGAGATGAAAAATAATCTGAAAAATTCTAAAAAAGGTAGAAGTATTTTTTTGGATAAAGGAAAGAAAGAAGAATTTGAGCTTGAAAAAACTCACATAAATTTAAAAAGTTAATTTTGTAGAAAATGATTCAAAAATAAGACTCAATTTTAACCTTAAGCAAAGCAAATGAGGTTTAAAAACCTTATTATTTCAGACCAAAGTTCTTTCAAAAGAGATAGAAATAATAATCAATTTATTTAATGATGATTAACTCAATTTTTATTTCTTATTAATTCAGATAATTTTATAACTATATAAAATGTATGATAAAATTACATATTCCATATAAATTTTTTTTTACTGTATATATGGCTTTTTGTTATTCTGCTTTATCTTAGAAGTGTTTATAAATATGAAATTAACTAATTATTATGAGTAAAACCATTCATCTGAGACAGTGGAGCTTATGGTCCAGTGATGGGTTTAAGCTATAAATATAAGACAAAATTTCAGCCTTTTATTCAAAGCTATGGAAAAATAATTAAACCCAAAAACATCATGAATTATAGTAATTAAGAAAGAGAGTGAAATACATATATTCAAGATTTATTAAACAAAATAAATGTACAAAAATTTCACAAACCCCAAACACATGACTTAAGGGAAGCCTATAAAATTTGATTATTTGGAAGAGAAAATATTACCATTTTAGAAGTGAGTATTACTATAAACAACCAATAAGAGCTACCTAAGCTATTATGGCTGTAAACTCTTGTCAATAATAAACATTAAATTTCACTTCCCATCCAAAATATTTAGTTTAAATCATGGACCAATAATAGGGGTTCTTCATTAAATCTCTCAAAGACATTTATTTAATGGTACTAATCTCAATACTGTATTCTCAGTATGTCAAAAGATGTCATACCAATATCCCTTACTTTCATAGAGAAGAATGGGCTATTTTATAATCTCTTGTCTAACTTCTAAATTTTAGATGAGAGACCCATAAAGTAGGGTATTTCCTGTAAGGGAGTAAATAGGTCTACATAATGACATTAATCCAAGCACTTAATCACAAACAGATAAAGTGAAATGAGAGCTTTTCTCTTGAAAAAATAGTAGTACTATTCCAAAAGTAAATAGGACTGTGAGATTGGATAGTTGTGCCATAGTTAAGCCAAAGTAGGTCGAATTTGTGACACTTTTTAGAGCTACACTCTTTCCCAAATTTGATTCACTTCTGAAAATTTCATTCTGAAAGATGATAAAGCTATCAAGGATTTTACATTACAATCTCACACCAAGTGTTATTGTGGAATATATTCCCATATAATTGAGCTATGCAGTGTGAAAGCCATAAAAACTATTTTTATCTATTGAACAATAAAAATTTTGAAACCAAACCTCAACACCTTCTTGAACAGCGTTGTATTGTGGGATACATTCCCAAATACCCAAATTATGAGTTGTCAAATCAATTCAAATGCATTTTATACTTTTGTCACTCATAAATTGACCAATCAGAGTCCTCAAAGCCTTTTTAAATAATCAAATGTTTCTTGGCTTGTAGAAAATTCCCAAATCTTCTATTTGTGAAATCCCTTTCCCTGTATGGGTAAAAATCTGTAATATGTGGTTTCAAAGCCACATCTGAGAGCCAATACAGTTGGTATTTTCTGCATTGAAGCACAATCAATTCACCAGAGTAGAAAATCTCATTCTATTAATGTGGAAAGAGGATATCTACCCATTTATACCCCATCTCTAGATAAAAGGATGATTCCACTGTAGGAAAAAATTCCTATCATCTAATAAGATTATTTATCATGTGATTAAGCTGTCTTCCATGGTAAGTAACCTTTAAAGTTATCAGTAGAATTATTTTATGGAGAATTGTATATAGAAAGTTAATAACTTTTGAAACAAGGGATTGCAGAAGACTAATCACCGCTATTGCACAAGAAGATTGGGAGGCTCACATAAGTGGCTTTATGTGAATCTACCAAAAACCAATGTGAGCTTACCAAGAATGTCAAAATTCACATAGTTTCTGGTAAATTAATGTAAGTAAAGCACCTAGAACTATTTGAGAGCTAAAATGGATACATACAGCCACCAAAACCTCATAAATTCTACAAAAAAAACAAAAAAAACTTATTTTCACCTCATTAAATCTCTTCTTTTTGGCTCTCAAAAATTCAATTCCTATTCTTTTTTATCATGTTTTACTTATTTCTCTGCTATTTCAATCCTTATTTTTCTTATTTTTCCCCTTTTCTCACATTTATTTTCCAAAAACCTCTTCTTTAAACCTCCAAATTCTATGTATTTTCTTTTCTTCAACCAAAGCTTCATTCCCTGTTACTCATTCGTAAGCTTTGAATATAATAATGCTTCAGCCCCCTGCAGAGGAAGCTTTCAGTCTTTTTTGTGAGAATTTGAAATATGAACACATATGCAAAAAAGTTCACAAAACAACTTTGAAAAACTCATTTTAATAATAAGAATTGAAATTGTAATCTTGAAATAAGTAAAAACACCATAAAAATGTATAAATTCTTGACTATCTAAGAGACCAATAAATAAATATGTGAGGTATATTACACCATTAGATTTCCCATTGAGAAATACACATATGACTCTTTTACTTCATATCTGTAAACCCAATAATACTTACTGAGCTACCTGGGTATATGCACTTTTATGATCAGTGCATATATTCATTATTTTTAGCTTACATATTTTGAGTTACAGATGATAAAGAGCTTATTCAAAAATCAAGTCACCACAAAATAACCATAAGAATAAAGATATAAGCTATTTTTAGAAAGTTATAAGAGGTTATTGGGCAAAATAGCAATAGCTGTTGATCACTTAAGCTTGAAAGTGGTCCAAACTCAAAATAATATGGATATTCAGATTATAATAGGTCATATTTTGAGAATGATATAATTTTAATCATGATATTAAATTTCTAACCCTATGAAATCACAGTTTAAAGTACAAAATAGGAAATTTTGACAGAAAAGATGAGTTATAAGAAAAACAATTAAAAATAGAGTTTTGATGCTGTAACAAAATCCTCTTGGAAGATGAGCAAGGACATTTAAATATATCAGAATTAACTCTCTGAAATCCTGTTGTGAAAAACTTGAACAGTATTAAGGATTAGAGTTAAGGCTTAAAAATGATCATTTATGATCCATAACCATAAACTTATTTTAAGCTTATCAGTCCAATGAGAGATAAAATTTGTGGATAGTAGTATTTTATAATTAAAGCTACTATAACTCACAAAAAAATAATTTTCCAAGATTATGATTTCAGAAAGCTAAAGCTATAGTGATAAATCTAAAAACATGTGTAGGAATGAGATAAAAAGGTTTAATAATGATGTAATAATAACCAAATCTTAAAATATTGATTAATTCCAGTGGATAAAATCAGTAAAAGTCCACTAGAAGGAGAGATCTTTACTATAAAAGGACCTCTTCTTTCTCTGTTTCCCCTCAGACACAACAAATACAATAAGAATATTAAATAAAAGGTAAATTTCTTTCACATTTATCATGAAGCTCTTATATAAGTAAATATGTAAGGTTTGACTATGAAACAATAAGTAAAAATTACTAATATTTTACTTATTGTACTATGAATGTCCTTATAAATGAAATAAATAAGATAAAAATAATTATAATAATAAAGAATTATTATAATTATGGCGTAAAAATAATTATATTATCAATTAAATATGATAATATAATTTATATTATAAAATATAATATAATAAAATAGGTAATATATTTAATAGCACTTTATTATTGTTACAAAAAAATAATAAAGGCATAAAAAATTGTTTTTTATTAATAAAAAACAATTAATAACAATAATATTACCAATATTAAAGTTATAAATTAATATAAATACTATTTATATTAATTGAAGAATTATTAAAAGAATAATAAAGAGAAAATAACCTACTTTTAATACTTAATATAATAATTTTGAGATATTTTACGCCAAATAATGTAAATACAACTTATCCAAATTGTATTTACAATAAAAAATAGAGAAATTTACAAATATTCTTGATTTTTACGTGGAAATGATTTTTTAGAGAGATTTTTAACAAAAACAATTAAACAAATGATTTAATCACGTCAAAATTGATGATTATGATAAGATGATCTTTGGTCTTCGATAATATAAAAGCTTTATATATAAAGAATAAAGATGTTACCTTTTTAATTGTATTGATTTAATGTTTTTGATGCGTCTGAGGGGAAAACAGAGTAAAAAGAGCTCTATTTATAGTAAATACCTCCCTCCTAGAGTCTAAAAGGCTTCTAGTAGACGTGTACTGATCATATCCACTAGAATTGATCAATATTTTAAGGTTTGGTGATGATTACATCATGATCAAACCATATTACATCATTATTACGCCATTATTTAGAGTTATCACTATAACTCTAAGTTTGATGACGTCAAAGGCTTGGCAGAACCCCAAAATTCATGGATTTTATTAGTTTTAATCATAAACTAATAGTATTCACCAATTTTATCACTCATATGACTGTTAAACTTAATTTAAGGTTACAGTGAGTGATCATAAATGATCAAATTAAGCTAAAACTTTGATCCTTAATAACTTTTAAGATTTACACGCTACAAAAATTCAGAGAGTGAATTCTAATAGCTTGGCATAAACTCATTATTCTGCCAAGAGCATTTTATTACATAATCAAAACTCTATTTTTGATGATTTTTCTTGTAACTCATCTTTTCTGTCGAAATTTAATATTTTAAACTTCAAACTATGATTTCAAGGGGTTATACCTTGAATATTATAATAAAAAATACATCATTCCTCATGAATAAACTAGTAGAATCCAAATTTCTACTTTTTTTCAAGTTTGGACCACTTTCACAACAAAGTGGTCAACAGCTCTGTTGATTTTAATCAATAATTCCTTACAGGTTTTAACCTTGTTTATAGCTTGTGAAATAAACTTCATTTCTGTATTCCTACAGTAATTACGTGATGAATTTATTTTTGGTTCATCACTCTATCATGCATAATTCAAGAGATATTAGCTAAAATCCTTGAATATATGCGTTGACCAAAAAAGTGCATATATGCAGGTTAATTCCTTAAGTATTGATTTTGAAGCTTAGCTTCTTAATTGTTTTATATGTGAACGTTTATGGAGAATCCAATGGTACCATTTATTTCACATGTTGTCTCATTGGCTTTTGAAATAAATAAGGATTTGTGTTTTTTATAAGGTATTATTACTTATAACTTATTAGATATTGACTTTACAGATATGCCATAAAAATGGTATATGTGTATTTTAACATGGGGAATCCAATGGTATAATTTATTTCACATGTTTATTCATTGGTTTTTAAGTTAAACCAAGTTTTATGCCAATTGATGGTATTTTTGTAGTTTTAAGGTAATTATTTTGAATGTATAATTATATTAAATATTTTTTGTGACCTTTTTGGGTATGTGGTCATATCTCAAAGGTTCAAAAAATACCAAAGTTTTATATCATAGTAAGAATTATTTTGTAATTTATTACAATAATAGCATATTTTCATTTTTCAATTTCTCTTAAAATCTCTGAATGCACACAAAAATAGAATTTTTTTTAATTCTCTATTTTTCATTGTAAATAAAATCTAAATAAGTTGTATTTCCATTATTAGGCATAAAATAAATCCAGATTATTATATTAAGTGTGAGAAGTAGGTTATTTTCTCCTTATTATTATTATTGACAGTTTTATATTGATATAGTATTTATATATTATTGTTATAAATTATTTTTGAATATTGAATAAAATTTTTCCATGTATTTATTATTTGTTTGTGAAAATGATATATTTCCATAAATATATTCATTATTAAATTTTGATATATTTATTTTATATTATTATATTATTATTATTTAATAAGATGAATATTTTTATTCCATAATTATAATAATTCTTTATTATTATAATCATTTTAATCTTATTATTCATTAAAATTAGGAAATTCAGAGTACAATGAGTAAAATATTAGTAGTTTTTAATTGTAGTTTCATATTAAAAACTTTCACTTTTGAGAGCTTCTGGGAAAACTTCCACAATCACCATGATAAAAGTGGCTACACCTGACAGCAGGTGTTCCATTTGAAAATCAGCTTGTAACCTTCCTCTGAGCTAGGTTGGTTCCAGGATTTAATTGTTTGTAGCTATTCCCAGTCCTTCTAAGCCACTGGAAGATTGGAGAATTTCCAGCTTTGATATTCTATCCTTTTAATTGGATATAATGTATCTATAGTACATTATATTTGACATTTTCAGATTTTGGGATAAATTAAAAAATCCCTTGATTGATTATATCCTCTTCATAAAAATATCATCTACTATAAACAATTTGCTTTCACAATTACATTAGTAATTTAAGTCCTTTATTTTACCTTTGAAGGCCTCAATAAGTCAAGCCCAGGATTAAGAATTTTGAAATGCTTTGTTTTTTTGGGGTATTTTTCATTAAAATAAATTTATTAATACTAATTATGATTTTTTCCTCAAAAGATGACTTGAAAAAAAATATTTTAGGTCAGAAAACTTCCTAAACATCCTCTATAACTCTAAATTTTTTAAGATAACAAAATTCTTTCAAATTAAGAGAAAAGATAGTCATAATCTTTTGAAAAAATTTATAAAATAAATAAATATAGAATATTAATATTTTTCTTGCTTTAGCGAAGTGAATCTTTTCAATTTAAGTATTATCTTGGTTTTTCTATTTAGAAGTTTTCTTGTCATTACTCACACTTTAACATAATGGTTTCATCAGAAAGAGCAATATGAATTTTAGTAAAAAAACCGGATTCTTCAATTTTGTTTTTTTATGCGATTTTTTAATTTTTTATTCATTTATTACATATTGATTAATTTTTTGTAATTATTGAAGGTATATTTCATAGTTTTTTCAATTTATAAAATCTGTATCAGGATTGTACTGTAAAAATGCAAAGGATAATAATTTTTAATAGTGATGTACAGTACATCCTGTAACTGTAAGATTGTTGAAGATTTTCAACAATGTTACAGTATCAGGCCTTACTATCCCTGCTACAGTTCCTTCAAATATTAAATAAACGAATTAAAAACAAATAACCAAATTAACAATAAAAGAAAATCTTCAAGAAATATTCAAAAAAAAAAATTAAAAATATATATTTATATATAAATGTTATCATCAAAACAAAAATATACAATAGAGCTCAAAATAACACAAAAGATATTCTTAAAAAGATTAGGACAACATATCTTGCTCATCATTTCATTCTGAAAATTGCAAGGAAATTTAATTGTAATTATGAAAAAGAAATATAATATACTTATAAATAAAACCAACTTTCAGCTCAGCTATCATAAATTTTTAGACGATCAGTTTTTGGGAATTTTAACCTTTTATTGAATATTCTGAATGAATCTGAATTATTTTTTTATTTATATTTTATCTCTAAAAGACTAAAATAAGAAATCTTGCATTTGGAAATGCAAAAAAAAATCAGAACCAGTGAGAAATAGATTGATCAATATACTCCTAATCATTTCAGCTTAAAATTTGAGAACTGTATTCATATATCAAGAAATGAGGTCTAAGTATCTTGTTATTTGTAATCCATAAGCACATAATACTGCTAGAACTCATCTTAACATATTTTAAAATCATTATTTTTCCAGAATACTGGTCAAAGAATGTTGAAATTCAAATGAAAGAGTGATTTTTTAATCAAAAAAGGGATAATAGAACTCTAATTATTCCACTGATCTACTCCTAATTTCATTCGAAAAATGATATGATTATTGCTTCAAATGAAAATTTACTTCAGAATATGAAAAGGAATTGCATTCATGGGGTTTAGAGATCTTGATGGGAAACAATATATAAATTTCTATAATACCAAAATCAAAATTTGTGTGAACTTCTTGTAAGGTTTTGAGTAATAGGAGGGAAATTCTTGATAGGTGATTGAGACAAATCTTTGAATCAAGTTGGACATGGTCTAGAAGTTATATTTTTATAGCTTAAAGCTTACTTTCAAGAATATTCAGCCTTATTTCTGTCTACTCTCCTTCCATAATACTAATTGAAGCAAAAATTCAAGCCATTTTTACATAATACCTACTCAAATTGAAATGAGAATTTTTCCCATATTGGAGCATTTAAATGCTTAAGTAGTCTTGATTTATGATCTCATGAAACAACATTTGTAAATAGCCCATTATTATCAATTTATTGCTATTTTAGACAATATCACTTCCTGTATTTCAGTTTAGCTTATTAAAACTTTCATTAGTTTCCAGAATAAAGTCTGGAAATGAGTTTTAAACAAGAGATTATTTATTTCATTTCTCTCTTAAGACCACATAAGATAATAATTATTACAAAAAAATGAGTTTATTTTTGTCAGAATTAAGTGTTTTTAAATTCCTTTTAATATCTATTTATGAATGATTAATCATATTTTATATAGGTGTCCCACATACCTTCATGAGAATAAATTGATTTTGAGAAATGATCAAATAATTTCTTGAATCTATCTTTAAAATCTAATTTTGTTAATTTTTTGGTATTGATAAAATCACAAAATTATTTTGGGATAATGGAGCTTTCCATGCTGTAAACAATAGCTAATATATTGAGGTCTCAAGTATAATAATAACTCTCCATTAATATCAATGATTAAATGTTAGATGAAAAAATTCAGTAAACTAAAAAAGTAAAAATCATTCAAAAGATAATTCAGCAGAAAGAAAGCTGAATGGATGACTTTGAACCAGAAAAATAATCAATTGTAATCAAGTTTAACTATATCTATGTATGCAGGTCACCTTTCTCCAAATTCCACACATAACTTTATTTTATTCATACTCACTATAGAAGTATTAGTTTTTTGAGATTAAATAACCTATTTGATAGAAATCCCCCATCATTGAGTTGAAATGAAAATGAAAAAATAAAAAAGAATCATTAGAATATATACTTCTCTGTCTCATATCAAAATAACTTACTAAATAGAAATTGTTGATCATAGTAAACTATATTTCAAAAGGAATACAGAAAGTGATATATTAATTTATTTTGGGGAGAAAAAATCTTGAAATTTCAAAGAAGAAATGAAAGATATTTTGTATTTAAATTAGTAGTATATAGGAAATTATTAGGCTATAGTTTTTTTCTGAAGCTCCTAGTTACTCTTAGCTTGACTGTTGGGATCTTAAAATAAAAAAATTCATCAGCAATAACATAAGGCCCAAATATTTTTTAATAAATTCTTATAAACTCCATCTATAAGTGACCAAATATACTTTACAGAAGTTTGTGGGCTGGAAAATTGGTAATATTCAGTTGGGATGTATTGAATTTTGTTAATATTTTATTTATGATGAATTTGTGTACTTACACTTCAGAGGTTTTTCAGATTTTGAATACATGATATTACTGCAAGAAGAGGATGAAAATCAGGGATATTATCTCTTTCTAACTAAAAATGTTGATCATATAAGCCAAATTTATGGTAAGATATTGTCACAACCACAAAGATTGACCCTCCTCCATGGGTGTTGCGGCAATTCCAACCTGGAACCAAGCTGGGGCCAACTGGCCACACCATATCCATTGTGGCCAATTGGTCCCCTTTGGTGCCTTATGGCCATTTGGCCATATTCTGCCATCATTGGCCTCCTTGGCCAGTTTCCACATCACCATCCCCCAGGCCTTCATCTTTGATTTTGGGCCTGGGGGGTCCTTTTGTCTTCTAGGGGCCTCCAGGGCCCCTAGCCATCTCCACCCAATCCGTGCCACCCCTTTTCATTAGGGGGGTTTTGGCCTAAATGGCCTTTTTGGGCCATTTAGGCCCCCTACGGCCCATAGGCCACGTACCGCAGTCCACAGGACAATTGGGCCCCTTTTGGCCTAATCCAATGAGGCCAAAAGGGGCCAAAGGGGGCAGCCATCCAGCCCCAAAGGCCAGGTGGGTCCCAAACCACAATTGGACCCACCTGAGGCAAAATTGGCCACCAATCCCTTGGACCCAAAATTGACCAAAGACCTGTTGGACACCAATTTGGCCATGGACCATATTTCCAGCAATTGCCTCTGGCAACCACCAGAGGCCACCAGACCAGCTCAGAAAGCCTTTTCCCCAACTCAAGGGAAATTCTTTCATTCCTCCATGCACTCCGTACTCAAGGTTGCAGGAGTGGTGCATATATGGTATTATATACCATTATGCACCATTTTTGCTCAGCAATTCAATGGTGACATTTTCAGGACCAAATTCCACAATCCAATATCAAGGTCTCAAAATCCAACACCCATTTTGAAGGAGGATTATTCAGCTCATCAGTCTGACAAGTTATGGCGGCAATCAGAAGACTCTTCAAGGATCCCAACCACCTGTATCTGCAGGAGTTGGGTTGGTACATTATTCAGGATTATTCAAAGGGCAACTTTCAAGAGGTATTACATCAATGCAATAAGCTGTCAAGGAATCAAGTATTTCAACACTCCTTGGACAACTCAATTCATCCGTACAGGCCTCATTCAATCAACCTGTATGGCCTTGGCCCAATTGGGCCATTTCATACTCCACTGTGGGAATTCCATCACACAGTTCAAATTTCAAGATGGCCAGAACTGTATTTCCCGATTCGGACAATACAGTCAATTGATTCACCTTCCAGGATCAGTCTTTCAGTTTTTCACATATACTGGCCACCTTTCAGCACCTGGGGACTTTTTCCCCAGTTAATTAATATATTGGATTTATTTTTATCCTTATTTTCTTTTACCTTATTAAAGTTAATACTGATAGTCTTAAGTCAGTCATTAGCACCCTTTTCTCTTTTTCTTCCTCGCCTGTCAGTGGATATTTGTGGTCATATCCTTTACTAATTCCATCCCTTTTCTGGCAGGTTGAAACAGTGAATTGAGGATTCACTTGGTTGGCTTCTTGGCCTTTGGCTTTCTTTATTATCTTTGGCCTTTGGATTCTTATTCTTTTCTTTTTATCTTTGGCATACTTGTCTTTTCAATCCTTCTTCTTTAAAGAAATTAAATCTTTATTATTCCTTTATCTTTTGGAGCCCTCCAAGTGAGTTCTTGATTCCTGAGTGCCAGGCCCTCTTGCTTCCATACGAGCCCCTGTGACAGATATCTATTTTATATTTTGTGACTCATTACATGATCCCAAATTACTTTAAAGTATCTCATATTAAATTAGAATCCCTTTCAAAGAAAAAGGGCTCAAATGTAAATATTATCCAGCTAGTTTTTCTTATATATTAGATGGAGATAAGATGAATTGTGGTATTTAAAAACACACCTCAAATGTTGAGCTGTTTTTGAGTAAACTAGTTGGAAGTTAACATAAAAAATCATTCTGAGCTTGGAATGAGAATAACTCCTTTGATCCTATATTGTTGAATTATTGAGCTTTGAAAATCATGAGGACACAGTGAGATTGATCCAATTGAATTGAATATTTGTGGCTTGTATATGTGGCGTGATTTTCTTCCAAAACCTTTGTTTCTTCATTCAATTTCTGGTCTATTTCATACCTGCATCCAATCCATCTCCCATTTCAAATTCCAAAATAAACACCTGCTGTCAGGTGTATCCACTTTGCTCATGGTGAATGTCTCAAGGGAAGAGGGGTATTCTGTTACCACCTATTGGTCCAAATTGACTCAAAATAAGGTTAAAGATTTTTGTGACAGATCAGGGGCCCAATTCTCAAAACGCACTCCTTCCAAAACACTAGATTCCAAAAAACTGGATTGTCCTTTTAGATTAATTGGCAGAATTTATCTCAACACAACTATTTGAATAGCTAAAGTGAAGAGCCCTCAGCATAATAATGATGGGTCATAACTCCATCAGGAAGTTTTATCTTAAGAAACCTCCCAAATAATAGAGCTTTTCTCATCACACCTCTTTCCAAGGAAAATTTAAGATTATCTGTTCATTCAGAGAGAGTGAGAAAGTCTAGTAATTATGAAAGATATTTCTAGACACAAACAAATACTCATCAAAGAAAAAATACAAGGAAAAAGGAAAATTAAGGCCCTTATTGATACCTTGAACTAAGAAAAGAATGTGTAGGAAGCTGACAGATACCCCATTGGCCATATCCAAAACTTATAATTCACCAATACAATAGCCAACAAGCTTCTTCAAGTATTTCCTCATTTCCTCATCATGTATTGTAATTTTTAAAAAATAAATAAAGAATGAACTTTCTGCACATTTTTGGGTTAACTCTACCAAAAAATTGTTGGATTCATTTTGCCTACTTAAAAAAGAAACCCAGATTCCTATAGCTGTGGTTTGAACATATATGAAAAAATATTCTTCAAATTTCAAAATCAAATCTCCTCCTGTGATAGCCATTAAAACAGACTTGGACTTAATGAATAGCCTGAATATTCTGTTTCCCAAAACAAAACTCTATCTGTGCATTTTGAAAATTAACAAGGATGTGCCAGCTCCTTTTATCAAGAAATTTGGTTTTGGAAATAAATTTGAAAAATCTCTGAATCTTTGGATTGAATTGAACAGTTCCCTAATTACATACCTACTTATTTATTTCATTCCAATATTATTGTTCTTTCAGGTCATGTGCTCTAATTATGAGAAATCATTTGAGTCCAATTGGAAACCAATAAGTTAATCAATCAAGTACAAAGAATTGTTGCAGTATCTATCAAAAAATGGATTCCTTTGAAAGATCACTTTATCCCAGCTTGCACCAAAAATCATACAGATGCTAGTATAAATACAGCCTCAATAGTTGAAGGCGCTCTTTCCATGATCAAAATACAGATTCACAACTCCACTGGAACCCTACTTGAGGTAATTTGTGAGCCTGTGAGTTATGTATGACATACCCATAATGACACTGATAATGTTTTAAACAAGTGATAAAGTCATGAACTTACTTTTAAATTGATTTTGAAACAAGATTAAATCAATTTTTATTATAACTTTTTTCCATAATAAAAGCTAATAATATTATTTAATAGTTCTATTATAATTAAAAAATTGCTTAGGGTAAGCTCATAGGTAAATATACCCTAAGAAACTATGTTAAAGAGTTATAAAATAATTGAAAATTATTTGGTAATTCTGCGAAAAAATAATGAATTGTTTGAAATTTTTAATTTTGGAGCTTTAACATATTTTACAGTTACACCTTGTGTGGGTTAACCTATACAAAGAGTTGAAATTAGAGTATGATTTTTAGTTACTGAGGTGGTAAAATATTTGTCATACATGGGGTAAATCAGGTTTGTGCACAATTTATAAAGGTTTAAAGCCATGATTATGTCTTTATATAAATGAAAAGGGCAAAATATCACACCAAGTGGGGGGAGAAAGGAAAAATTCAAAAGCGTCCAGGGTACCCAACATATTGTATCTGAAATGATTCAATTAAGGTTATCCTCTGTATGGAAGGATTTTAAAGCTTAAATAAACTTCAACATTATACTTTAATTGGGAAATTACAGTATAATATGGTTTATCCCCAATTGGACAGGAATTTTTAGCTTCCAAAAGGGTAATTCCATCTTGGATGACTTGTTATGTAAGTTTTGAAAAGTGTCAAAAATTGGTGAAGCTTCAAAATAAAGCTTAAACATAATTGGAAACTTAGCAAAGCTTGAACTTTAGTTGTAAATGAGAAGATAATCAAATCTGTATATAAGGAAAATCAAGTACAAGTTTCTAAATAAAGCTTTTTGGTAATTACCCCTGGAATCACCCTCTTTCACTCTAATCAATTATTTAAAAAAGGACTTTAGAGAATTAATTGAAAATCTGAATCTTAGGATTTTTAATTGAGGCTTTATTTTTGTATCTATCAAATCAAGAAGCTCAGGAAAAACCCTATTTTATGAATATTCAAGCTATAATTAATACACATAAGGAGGATTAAGGCTTCTAGGAGTGAATAATAGAACCAGTAACTCAAAATTAATATTAAAAGCAATTGTCCCTATGTTAAGAGCTCCATTTTGAAGTGTTGTTTCTCAGCTTTAATCTGAGATGCCCTCTAGATATATCCCTTATCAGGAGAGCTGTGTTTTCAGGAATAAAAAAACCTTTCATCACTGCTTTTGTCAAGAATCACCAATCAATTCCTCAAACATTTTAAATCAGTAATACTTTGCTAGATATAATATCCTATATTTTTCAAAAGAAACCTTGTCAGCCAATGACTCAAAATCAGAACACAAGCATGACAAAAAAATACCATAAACCAATGGTAGAGCAAAAATTACGACTAAAGGTCAGCTCAGTCAAAACAGCTCATAGAGGGCATCAACATAAAGAGCGAAGCTACCCTTCTTCAAAGATACAACTCCCATAAACATAGAATAAAAAATGACACAGTTATTCCATCTCAGAACAAGAACTGAGAATAAACATTAATTTTAACCTCATCCAAAATCCAGAGGAGGAAGCAGAACCCCAGAAAATTGGTGTTACAATTGAAGCTCTCAATCAGGGATGTCTAATTGTACTAGCCAAATTGAGCTAGCATCAAAACTACAGGAGTTATGGCTAAAAATAAGCAAAATAAGGGTTAAAAAACAATTTAACTCTCATATAAGTTCTGCAGTTTTAGTGTGAGATACCTGAAATAGGGTCTATTTGAAGAGAGAACTATCATAGAGACAAGCTCAATACAGGAGTCATAACAAATCCACAGATTGATAATGGAATTTAGAATTGGTATAGCTTTGCAATATTAAATACTAGCTATACCAAATGGGAAGCCAGTTGGTAAAGCTCATCAAAGGCGGAAAAATGAGCCACTTTTGAGCTCTCTATCTTCAAAACTGAAAATATATTCAGGTTTTAAGATTTCAATCCCACACTAGCCAGTTTGGGATCTTATAGTGGGATGGCTGTCCATATAATTGAATTAAATGCTGTTTATACTTTTATTTCTCATACAATTACAAAAAAGAGCATTACAGGACTTCTATGTAGCTTTTCTGACACATCAGAGGCACAAGAACACACCTGTAGACTCCACTGGTGAAAGTGTTCATCTTGTATAGGGTAGAAATGACAACTTGAGGCTCTAAAGCCATATATCCACCCAATACCAGTCTGTATTGAGTGTATAGAACCACAAACCAGCCCATAGTACTAAATGGGTTCACTCCGTGGTCATGTGCAGAGGTAAGAAACCTCCTACTACCCCAGAACAAGATAAAAGAAGCTTTTTACTCACCAAAAGGCACATCTACCATCCTATTCTCCTATTCTTATGTTTTATAGCTTCTTAAAGAAGTGGTACCCTTATAATATAATAGACATATTATAATCTTGAATTATTTTAGGGTTTGCTATTGTAAACCAACAGGTACACACTTCACCCAGGGCTATCAGTGGCCTTCACCATCACTAAAATCCTTATTATAGCCCTTTTAACAATCTTATAATTAATTTTTCATCATTAATTTTGTCTCACACTCAGATCTATAGCTTTTTATTATCATTGTAAATCTATATCATAGAGTAACCCTGACAAACCTTCAGTTATTGTTTTCTTTATAAATTTTAAATAAAGTGGAAGTTTAGGATTTAGCTTATATGTCTGTGATAACCAATAATTGTTTCTAGCATATAAAAATGTTGTCTTAAAATTTACTCAAAATCCAGAACTTTTCTCTAAAAATTCCTGAATCATATTTTATAATAGAAACATTTATTTCTTTAAAACATTGATTTTTAGGTGTGTTTCTAGCTTGTAAACCTTATTTAATATTATAACTGTAGCTGTTTGAATTATTTTACTTAATAGATATTTTAAGTGAGTTTTTCTCTGAATATCTATAATATCTATCTCTGCCTTGTTTGTATGATAAATTATTTAATAAATGATACTTATAATATTCATGAGTGGATAAATATTACTATTTACCACACATAATTGCCTCATTGAGAGCTTTTATATTTCTTATTACCCAAAATTTCAGTGACTATGATAATAACAGAATAATTATAATGTATTATAATTATTGCAATTATTTTTATCAAATTAATTAACAATTTAAAAGTCTCATTATAATAATCAGTTTTATTATATGTGTACTGAGGACATACATAGTAATCTCAATTGATATAAATATTATCAAGAGTTGAATATACAAATATTACATTTGGGGTCCTGGCCCTAATTTTAGCCAATGTTTTGTGCTTTAATCATAGGGGTTTAGTAAACCCATGTAAGCAATTTGGTAAAAACACATAATAGCTTACCTATTTTTCCTAAAACCTTACATGCTTTTGACATAAGTTGGTAAAAACACATATGTTCTTTGGTAAAACCGCATAAGGGGTGTTTTTTAAAGGAAATTTAGCTATTTATGGTGTTTTTAATTCCACCTATGGAATTTCTGATGCAATTTAGGGCATTGTTAATTCCATAAATGGAATTATCAAGGCCATTTGTGGAATTGTTGATTAAATCAATGGAATTGTTAACCGAATTGTGAAGGCCATTCATGCAATTGTTGAGGACATAAATGGCAGCTATATGTCATTTTTGATGCCATATATGGAATTATTATGTCATTTGTGATGCCATTTATGGCACTTATAATGCCATAGATTGAATTTTTAACTTTCACTAATTCCATAAATTATATTTAAATTAAAATGATTTCATAAATGGCATTTTCAATATACCTATAAACATGAACAAAGAATCATAAAAAAGGACTTTTTGGGCCTAAAATTGTCCCAGCCAAAAGAAAACCCAGACTTTTGGGCATCTGGTTTGTTATTCCCAAGATTCTTCCCTTTATTCTTAAGAAAAATGATGAAAATTCATAAGTGGGAACATTTTTAATGATTTTTTTTGAAAAATCCATCTTTCCAAATTGGCCAAAATAGAGAAATTGGGCAAAAAGAAATTTCAAAAAATATTTGGGGACATGCACATTCCATGTTGGAAAAAATACAGCAAAAAAGAATTATAAAAATTCTCAAAACCAAGCCTGAGGAGGTTTTTTTAAAAAAATAGGTCACTCATGTGTTTGGGCCATAAATTGGTAAAAAAAAGTAAGGGATTGCATGTTTTTAATAAGAGCTTACGTGTGTTTACAAACACCCTAATCATATTATTGACCTTTCTTACTGTCTATTACCATAAAATTTCCATATTTATTCAAATGTTTTCTTCTTCATATCTTTTTTGCAACTAATAATTTTTTCTAATTATTATTTGTCTTAAATTATTGTTCACATAAAAATATTTTTCAAAGAAAATATACCATTGGGTGAGTTGGAATAATAATTTATTGTCTTAATAGCTTCTTATTCACATCAAATACTTAAAATAAACTTGCATTATTCCAGTATAGAAGCTGATAATAGCAAAATATTGCTAAGAATATTTGTTTTTAATATTAATTATTTCTGAATTTTTTTTTCAAAAACAAAAACCATATAAAAAGTATATAAGATGAAAAAATCATAAGAAATATATTTATTTGAATTTTCAGGAATACCTTTAGTTTTGATTGAATCTCCCATAAACTATACTTTAAGAACTTTATTAAATAAGCTGAGTTATTAATTTCTTTCATCTTTTTTAAAAAAATTCTTTCTAAGAATCCACTTTTAATATTGAGAGGGACAGTGCCATGTTCTGGTTTCTTAAATGTAAGGTCAGATTTCCTGCCCTTTATCCTGATGTGTCAGAAACATTTTACAGAAAGGGATATTATGAAAATGTGGTGGTGACCTAGAGAGCTCTAAAATAAGTAGATTTATTGATCTTTTATCCAAAGAATATTATATCAATGCAATTGAGGACATCACTAGCAGAAAAAAAATGGTAGATATTGATATAAAACCTCAATAGAGACTAAGGCCAGTGAGAAACCAATATCAAGCAAAAGAAAAACTAAACGACAGGAAAGAGCTCTCCTGAGATGTCATAAATATGGAGTAACATCTTATTTGTCTGATAATTGTCCTAAGAAAAAAGAATAAATAAAATAGAGCTTGAGAAAACTCAAGATATCAAGGAAATCACTGAGGATATTGTACAAGAAAGTGATTCTGAGATTTCTGAGAAAGAAGAGCTGATGGAAGAGCTTGGTATAGGAAAAATAAAAACTTACTTTGTAGCCACAGGGGAATGGTTATCCAGCTGGTATATATTGTCTCATCGATATTGTGATAAACAAGAAAGAATCAAAGATACATATTTACTATGGTTCTGCTACTTTGTTTTGGTCTATTACCAAGCTAAGACCTGAGAGTATATGTCCCACTACCAATAGTTCCTGTTGGCCAAAACAAAACCTTTTAAGTGAAATTTTCAGACCAATCAGTGTGAACTTACTCAAAATTCTGTATATGCTTTGCAAATGGTCTTTTCATTTCTCTGATTATATGAAGATATAATCAATGTATACAAGTATCCATCCTTCCAATACTTCCTCTTGATATATTGAGAATCATCCTTTGGAAATGGGCTGGAACATTTTTGATTCCAAATGGAATTCTGGTATACTCATATATACCCATATGAAATAGAATTCTGAGTGGCCTCATGGAGTTTGGTTTAACTCCCTTTTGATGAAAGCCTTTCATACAATAAATCTTGGTAATATATTTGGCTTTTTCCAATTCAGATAGATCATGTGGTATCCTTGGTATAGGTTACCTATCTTATTTAATGTCATGATTCAGTGGCCTGAAGTATCCACACAATGTATATTTGCCATCATGCCAAGTGATTAAGACAGGTGCAGTTACTTCCACAATTTAGTTATGTCCAATTTTCCTGTTAAAATTACTATCTTGGAGTTCATTGATATGTTTTTTGGTTTATCTCTTAGTTTTAAAGCTTTAAGGGTATGGAGGTTTTCTCAGAATTGGTGGAGAAGGTCTTTCCTCATCCAGATATAACTCTATATCATGGCTCCTAATTTTGCCTGAGGGTTCTTCCCCTATGGAAAAAGCTGTTCTGTTCTTCCTCAGGACTTTTAGTACACTAAGGTTTTGTTTATTGGTGAGGTTAGAGCTGAATTTCCCCTCCTTGATCTCATTCAGTAGCTCTTCTAAGGGTTCTTGGTTTAACAAGTGGTATATATGAAGTGATAATTTCTTTTTCTTGTTGGGACCTATGGTAATATGCCTGTCTTTACTGTTTCAAATATCAATTCCATAAATGCTTTGGTAGTCTTTTCCCAATAAGAATCCTTGGATATGAGCATCCTCAAGAACTAAACGCTCTGGGTTGTGTCTGATATTACCTTTCTTATTAGCTATTGCTATTTCTTTTATAGTAGTCCCAATGGAGGTCATATTTCCTGATGAAATTTTGAAATTGTTTGCCTTGGTTGGAAAGAGTTGTATTTAAAAATTTGGGATGTGCTTTTCCAAATACTCTTTTGCCACTATTGAGCAGTGTGCACTGCCATCAATGATCAATGTGTGTTGGGTATTGTCAACACAAAAACCTTATACTGGTGGCTGTTCCATGAATGTATGCCATTCCTTTGCTTTTGTAACTAGTAATGCTTGTGCATCTTGTGTATTTTTGCACAAACCTTTGTTGGTAGTGTCTTGTGGTAATCCTGCTTCCAACTGGGTTTCCTCTTGGTACTCCACCAGGAATTCTTTTATTGGGTCTTGGTCATCATAAGAGTTTTCTCTGATGAAAACACCCATAGAGTCAGATTAATATTCTTCTTCCTGGGCTTCTTCCTCTGGGACTTGTTCAATTGAATAGACTTTATTTTTTTCATTTGCACTGTTGTTAGCATAGTGGTATATGGACCCACAGTTTTGATAAGAGTTCTTTTTCTTGGGTACTCCTTCCACTTTTTCTCAGGGCTTGCATTTATTTTCAACCCTGAAAGGCTGTTACTCTCTGAAATGCTTTCCTTCATATAGGGAATACTTCCTTATATTTTTCCTCTTCCTTACTTATTGTAAGGTGTTGGAAATATCATCTGGAGCGCAGTCTCTGTTGCACCTGCATTTTACTGCATGTTCTAGTCCTCCTGTTAATTATTTCAAGAGTTTGTGATTCCTTGTCTTATTATTCATATGAGTATCTATGGCCTTAAGTCTTATAAACTTTTTAATATATGACTAAGCCAATAATAGTGATATTTGTCCACTGAGTACTGTTAATTTTCCATATCCATGTACCATTACTATACTTCTGGATTCTTTGACTCTTCCATCATGGCCAGTTTATTTGGCCACGGATCTCTTCCATCTCTTTTTACCATACCCTAGCATGTAATTTTAATTCTGAGTTCAGTCTAGCTGTTATCCAGTAGTATTGTATGGTTGCTACATCAATAAAGAATCCATAAATAAAATCAATGAGCTCCATATGATCATATTCTCCTACACTAACAAATTTAGGCTAACCTGTGGCTTCTGAAAATTGTTTTCAGGCTTCTTCATCTAAGTAAGTCATATTATATCCATCTTGGTATTACAATGGGGATCTGTGCTTGCTCTCCATTGGGGCATCTGGTTTTATGTCCTCTTGAAGGTGCGGATTTTTGCCAAAAACATGGCCCTGTCTTTGTGGCTTTATGTTTTGGAGGAAATTGAATTTTTTTCATGTCTTTATCCACTTATTCCCTTTCCCTTTTTCAGTGATGTTTCTCCTCTCAGACCTTATTCAGTCTTTTTTGGTCCATTATGAGAAGTAACTTAATTTTGTATAGTCCTCTTGAAGAGTATGGATAGTTTTGGCTTTTATGGTATCTACCTCTTGTAGCCTTGAAATGTTTTCATGGATCCTTTCAAACTCTCCTTGAGTTGTCTCTGCCAACTGGGACATTTATAAGCACAGTTCTTTCCTATTAATTTTACTTTCTGGTGTAATAGCATCATAATCATTCTGAGTGGGGATATTATTTCTAATTGTAGGTGTACTGATTTTATCAGGAGTATTGAACATTATTTTTTGCTTTTGTGTACTTCCCTCACTAAATACAACAGCTTCTTGATAACTGGGGTTTACTCTTTATGCCTCTTTATTAAATAATTATTGCTCTTTCCCTTTGGTCCTTGTCTTCTCCTGGAACCTCCCTGAAATTTTAAAGAATGGTGACTCTTGGCCACTGATTTTCTGGATTTTGAGTGGTGTGAAGCCACTGGAGAGTTGGGTTAGTCTACTCAATGTGAGCCTTAAGGATTGATAAAATTCTCTTTCTGGCTACATTTATCTTCTATAGACTGTATTGTGTCTTTATTCTCCCTTCTCTTGGCTGCCCTCTCTTCTAAGAGTTTGACCTACTTTTTGGTATTCCAACCTTAGATGATTTCCATAAGGGCCTTGAAAGATATCTCTCTAAAACATATTTTCTGGAAGCTTTCCCCAAGTTCTGCCCAGCTGGAAGCCAGTTTCAACCTCTTGTTTTATA
This sequence comes from Austropuccinia psidii, assembly GCA_023105745.1. Taxonomy (NCBI): domain Eukaryota; kingdom Fungi; phylum Basidiomycota; class Pucciniomycetes; order Pucciniales; family Sphaerophragmiaceae; genus Austropuccinia; species Austropuccinia psidii. The sequence continues at coordinate 77,650,488 of JALGQZ010000001.1, read as the reverse complement.
TGCTCCATTGCAACAGGTACTTAAGGAGTTGGGGGAGGTGAAGTACTTGATCCATGTCTGTCCAGTCCTCTGGCTTGAGGTGTCTGTCAAATTGAAAGGTTGATGGGAGTGTGGGTATGATTCAATTGAGACTCTTTCCATTCCCCATTCTGTCCAAACACTGTTATTCTGGATCTGAACAGTCCTTTTCTTTCCTCCGTCTGGTTCCTCGTGACTCCAAGGTCTCTGACGTGTACAGGGGACATGATATCAGTGTCTGAAATAAGTAAACAACTTCTTGTTCTTAAGGTATTTACTTTTGAATGTGCTTTGTACAAACTTGTGTTCTACAGCTTTGGGAAATTTGGCTTTAAACGTTAAAACTGGGTCAATGGCTGTTATCTTCTCTTAAAGAGTTATCAAGGTTGGTTTACCTTGTATTGAGGCAGAATTCTGGGTCTTTCTGGCCCTCTGAGTGGCAATTGGTGTCCATTCAATTGTGGTGATGAGAAATTCACAGTTACTCTTTCCTTTGCCCTTGTGCATGTGGTCTGGTTCTGAGGATGTCATGTTTGGGGCTCTATGTGACTGTGTCTCAAGTGGAATGGTTTTTCTTCCACTAGTAGACAAAATATGAGGGCTTAATGTCAGGGTTGACTCTTCACACTGCTTGGCACATCAAAGGATGACCCATGGTGAAATATGTGGCTGAATCAAACCTCTGTACAGCTATTGTGGGTTGGTAATACAAAAATCCAAATCAATAATACTGGCTTACAGATATTTGGTTATGGCTATAACTCAGATATCTCACAGTGTTATTGTTTAATTAGAAAAAATAACTGAATATAGTGGCTTAAATATGAATAATTGAAACTATCAATATGTTCAACCACACCCTCTGAACCTGTTATTTAAATTTCACAGGATTGTTTTGAGTATTTTGAAAGAATAATAAAGTATTTTTGTTTTTATATCAAAAAACACACCCATATAAGACTGTGGTATTTAACTGCTAATAAAGCAAGTCAAAAATTCAAGACACCACAGTGGTATATGACTATATACCACTCATAAACCCATAATATATGATACTTAATATATTATTATGCTAGAAAACATGATAGTGATAATGAGTGAATTATAAACATAAGAGAAAAAACCCACTTGTATGCTAAAAATTCAAAAAATAGTATAAAACCTTTCCAGGCCCCCAAAATGTCAGGCTTGGTCAATTATAAAGCTAATATAAGAGTATATACATATCTAACTATGACTGTGAAATGTTAAATTGAGATAAAAAATAGCTTAATAAGTATGTTTGAGGCTTGAATATGAGGTTATACTGGTGGTGAGTGCTTCCGAAAGGCATGGAAACACCAATTATCAATTGACTAATTATGATACACAGTAAAATAATCAAAATTGAAGTATAAATGATTCTTTTAAAATAGTATAATTGTTTTTGACAGTTGAGCTACAGAGGAATTCAAGAGCAGGATGGGGATTGTCTTCTTGGCAGAGAGAAGGCCCCTTTTCATTGTGAAATTGGGTGGAAAGGGCATCTGGACCTGTTCAAGTAAGAAGAGTGAAAAAGTTTCAGCTTAAAGGGAAGTCTTTTGTTTAATAAAAAGCCTTTCAATCCTGTATTGGGCTCAGATGTGGTTTTGAAACCATTTTTGGTCAGTTTTCCCCAGTATAGGGTGCAAATTTCCTTTTGGGCCCTCATAGCCTTCTTATGAGGTGTATGACAAGTAGAATTCTGTACAGATTCTTTATTAAAACCAAATAAAGGCCAAAAAATGAGGTATTGAAGGATAAAAATTCTCCTTTGTAGGATTGACACCTCAGATTCAAGGATATGGGATAGTGCCCCACAGTATTGAGTTTTTGACCTTAAAACTGCCATGAAATTGTCAGTTTTAATAATAATAAGCCCAAAATTGGTTAATTGTGTATCCCTGGATGTGCTCTAGACAAGGGTACCTAATTTGGTATAGGAAGAACTAAATATGGCAAGGTTATACAATTTTTAATTTCCATTATTCAGAAATGGATTTTTATTCAATCCTGTATGAAGTTTGTTTTCTCCATAACGTTTGTTCTATATGAGCTTTGAAAAAATGTTTTACACCATCAGAAATCCCTGATTGTTCCATTTACATAAGGACCCCACTTTGGGTATCTCACACTAAGACTGTAGAAGCTAGATGAGAGTTGAATATCTTGTTCACACATATTTGGCTCATTTTTGGCCATAACTTCTGTAGTTTTGATGCTAGCTCAATTTTGCTAGTTCCATTGGATAGAACTCATTGGGAGCCACAATTTGAACACCAATTGAAAGGGGTTCATCCTCTTCCTCTTTCATTTAGATGAGAGATGAAAATTAAGGTTTATTCTCAGTCTGTGTTTTGTGCTAGAATATATTTGTCATTCCTGATCCTATGGTTATTTGAGTTGAATTATTGGAAATAAGTAACTTTCATCTTTCTCTTGATGCTCTTTATTAGGTATTTTGGCTCAGACTACTTTTTAGTGAGCATTTTACTCTGCCATTGGTTTGAGGTATTTTGGTGTCAGGCCTGTGCCCTGGTGTTGAGTCACAGGCTGACAGAAAATAATTCAACAACTAATCATCATTAAAACATAAGGGAACTGTGAGATTTTCTGTTTCTTTGCCTTTTTATGCTAAAATAATGGGATTATGACACATCCCATATCAAAGATACATTTATGATAATAGCTTTATTCATGTTTCTGGCACTGAAGAAGAATTTATTATTATATAAAGTACTTTTGCACCCATAGTGGATATTAGTCTTAGGGGCTGAAACTCCATTTTTGATGTGAAGAGTAGTTAGAGGGGACAGAGAAAATCAATGATAGATAGTATGCCCAACTTATGAAGCCTCAGAGGCATAGCTAGCTCCAACGACTTACTCCATGGCTTATATTTAACCCATTAGTCTTTTTGAAGATTTTTTTGGGAACAATTTTTACTAAGTTTGAAGCTCAATTAATCATAAGAAAGAAGAATATAAGCTGCTATTTTGATGTGCCAAGAAGGTAATGAACCACTTTTACTCCCATAACCAAGTCTATTCTCTATTATTTACCATGAGTAAACCAAAAAAGATCAATTAAAACCCTCTTGGACTAGTGATTACAGAATTACTTGATAAAAAACAGTTATTACTATTCTATTAGACTATAACACTTGAAAATACAGTAGAGCTTTGAGAATAAATTCACATTAAATTTACTTATGACTTTAGACTTATAAATCATACTAGTATACTAAAACCAAAGTATCATGAAATTATTCTTAAATATTTGGAATATTTTTAATTCATTGAAATATTTGAGTCAAGGATATTACTGTCAAATTCCATAGTAGCTTAATAGCTTCAAATATGGTATTTATAAATTTATAAAACAATTATTGCAATCCCACAAGTACCTTCTAAGCTTACTCAGAAGCCTTAAAGCCCTTAAACTCTATGTTGTTTTAGGGTGTTGACATTTTATTTTAACATTTTATTGCTTTTTAGCATATTTTGAATATATTTTGGACTTATATACTTTTGCTTTAATCAATCCTATAAATAATTAAGCTTTCAAATTATTTTATATCTCATTCCTTTCAAATATTCCTATGAATTAATCATCTTTTATAATATTATTATTCTATAATAATAGTGTCCAATATTGTTTGGTACTTAAAGCTATATTGTGACATTAAAACTTTGACTTCATTAATATTGACTTTGGTAGAGAAGTATTACTCTTATATTGAATATTTTTGGAAACATATTTCTGATGATAGAATTATCTTTTATTAACAATTTTTGACTAATTTCATTTTTCTTTTGATAATATTTATAATATCAATTGATTGATAATTTCATAATTTTCCAAGAAATTGAAGGTTTATTGTGTGCTATAATGAAATTGTTTTATTAAGTTGATTTATAAGGACAATAATAGTAAATTAGTGTTCTAGACTAATGTTTTCATAGAAAAACCTTACGATTTGGTTATTTTTGAGGAAGAGAGAATATCTCCTCATTCTGCACAAGGTACTAGACCAAAAATGGAATTTGTTTTTATGAAAAATTTTACCTCCCAAAATTTCATACTTGGGAATTATTAGCTAAATATATATATATTAATATGAATAATCATAAAGACATATATTTCACTATAGAAGGAAATAAAAAAGAAAAAGTTGTTTTTCCTCTAAAAAATATAAATAACTGTTGCTAAGCAGATAGATGATTTTAGTAAATAAATTCTTGTGACTAATAATTTGATTGAAACACAAAGAAATCCTGAATTGACATTAGAAATGAAGGAAGAACTGATTGAAATGTTATTTCACTGTGAAGAAGCCTTTTCTTCTGACAATGAACCACTGCATTAAATCAAATGACATGAGTTTGAAATTATTATTTATGTATAAAGGAATTATCTTCCATTATGAAGGAGACTGAATTACAAAGCTAGCCCTGAGGTCTAGAGAAGCATTATAAGATTCTGTCATTGAGCTTATGAAATTTGGACACAATGAGGAACTAGAATCTACAGTCCCTATAATGATTACTTGGAATAGTGCTAAAGAAAGTATTGTTGAAGTTTATAGAGAATTGAATACCTATAATATTCCAGATGGGTATCAAATTGCTAGCATTTGGAAAAAATTGACTCAATTATTCAAATAAAGTTTTATTATTTCTATAAATGCACTTAAAGTTTTCCATCAGAATTTTATGTAGCCTCATTATAAGAAGGTATGGAGATTAATTTCTGATTTTGGTATTGATGAATATTTGAGGGTGCCTTTTGGAATAAAATCTGAACCCTCTCATTATAAAAGAATGATTAATTATATTTCCCAGATGATTTATCAGAGGGATTTTTAATCATTAATTTCAATGACATTTTCTTTTTTTAAAATACCTGGAAATTTCATTATGAGATACTTTGATTATTATCCAAGAAGATTCTTTAATTCAGAAGTATAATATCTCTTAAAAAAATTTCATTTTGGGCTTGATGAGCTTAAAGGTCTGGAAAATGTTGTTTCAGGGCTGAGCCTTGGTGTTGAAATAAAAAATTTCTGCAGTATAGCTGAGAAAAGTTTCAAAGAACAAAAATAAATCATTCAGGTATTAGGATCTTCTAGTTAATATAGGAAAAAGCTTCAAATTTGCAAATAAATTACAAATCACTATACAGAATTTGTGACCAAAAAACTATATTTGAGAGTACACAAGAAAAGAGTAAGGAATGTAGAAATATAAATAATTCCTTAACCAATGTACCATTATTATTAATTCCAGACAGGAATATTCCTTTCAATCTATATTTTGATGCATGTGGGGGCTCAGTCTTAGGACAAGCTCTTCATCAAGTCCAAATTTGGAGTTAAAACCCCTATTTAGGTCCAATTTGTTTTATTTTAAGCCAAATAGAGCCTACTGAGGCTATATGAGGATTTTATTTTCCTTTTATGCGATTTGAAAGAAATTAATTATTATATTAATGGAACTGTGTGTGCAGAAATTACTGATTGAAATGCTATGAAGTCACTTATAAGAAAAACTCCTAACAGACACATGTTGATATGGAATATTGCTATAAAGGAGTATAGAAAAAATAGGGGGTGGCAAAGCTACCAAATCCCACACTCAAAATCCCAATTTGTTTTTGCCAAAATACTAAATTAATTTTTTGGGATTTCAGAAATCCCACACCTCAAGAGGTGTGGTATTTTAAGGTACAAAACCCAGGGTTTTGGTACCAAATCCCATGTTTAAATACTAAAATGCCACCTTTAGTTTCCCATAAAGGCACATGTTTAAAACACACAACTCAGTAAGGGAGTGTTAAATTGCATAAGGCTTTCCTTCTCTTTCATAAAATCTGAATACACTTGTCATTTATTAAAGTATTTGATTTCAAATTGCATTTACTACAGGCCTTTTCTTCATTTACCATGCCCAAGGCATTGCAAAGGCTACCTTTACTTCAGACCTTAAATTCACTGCAGTTCATTGATGCTCTCAACTCTGATGGTGATTCTGATATCTGGGAAGATATAATAGCATCACAAAGATACATCAATCCTCATAGAAGATATCCATCACATTACATGTATACAATGAATGACTTAAAAATATTATCATCTGAAAGGTTTTGACAGCTATGTTGGACCACACATGAATCATTTGAAAAATTAGTTGCACAAATTCAAGCTGATAAAACATTACATAACTCCTCACAAAACAAACAATGGAATCCTGCCATACAATTGGCTGTGGAATTATCAAGGGTAGGATCAAATGGCAACGGGGTGGCTTTGTGAAAGATTGGGATGTTATTTGGAATTATCCATGGGGCTATTGTGTTGTAAAATCAAAGAGTAATCCAGATATTAATGAAGCTGAAGTGCAAAGTTATTTTGTGGCCAGCAATAGAAAAACAAAGAGAGATGTCTCAAGTAATGCAAGCAGAAGGCTTCCCTGGGTGCATTGGGTTTATTTATGGGAGTCTCATACCATTATCACAATGTCCCCCAAATAATGGTGAAGCCTCTTTTGATTGCAAAAAGGGGTAAGATTTTGATTCTTTATTCTTTATTTCATTTTTAATGGTTGCTTAAAATTAAGGTATTCTATGTCAATACAGCTGGTTTTCAATATCAACAAACAGTTCACTGCTCTACATGTTGGTTGTACAGGGTCACTTCATGATTCGAATTTCTATAAACATATGAAAATATCACAAACACCTCAAGTGTTTTATGAAAAGGATCAGTACTTACTTGCTGATTCAGCATATGCAAGCTCCTCTCGGGTTGTTCCGGCATATAAGGAAGTTGTAGCACAGAATGAAGGCAACCGTTCTTTCAATTACTGTCTAGCAAAATCAAGGGTCAGAATCAAGAATTCAATTGGAATTTTGAAGGGGTGGTGGTTTTCTCTAAGGGAAATCCAAAACAAAATGAGGGATAATCATGAAATTGAATATTTTGTTAGTTGGGTTGTTTCTTGCACAATTTTACATAATATGTTAGTACAAATTGGTGATGAATGGTTTGATTTATATGAAGATGATGATCCACCACATGTGGAAAATCTGGCCAATAATGACATTGGGGAAGATGTGATAAATATGTGTGAAAAAATTAAACCAATTACTTTGGCATGGAGAAATAGTCAACTGTAAATTTCATCAGAACCATTGATTTATGTACTTGATTTAATGGCATACAACAGAGTGGAGATATTATTGGTAAAACAAAACTATTTGAAATTAGTATTTTTTAGTTCCTTTTTGATCCTGCATATTTCTTTCAAAGTACCCATTGACTTTTGAATTAATTTTGGTGGGTGTTATTTTCAATAATTTGTCACCTACATTGAATAATTTATGGTTGATTCAAAAAGAACATCCAAAATGAGTTATTTCATCATGATTGATAATTTCTGGAGGAGGTCTTTTTGTATGATAAAAAATTGTTGATGTCTTGCAAAGAGTTTCCATGATTCCAGGTTTTTTTGGAAAATTGATCTCCATTTTCAATTTCGGGAAGTGCAAGCCATGTCCAGAGGGGGTGAAGACAGTTGGAAGGGGATGGAAATCTTTTTTTGATACAAAAGAAAATATACCATAAGTCCAGGCATTGAGATAATTTAGATATTGGTGTGGCTTATTAAAAAATCCATCTTGAGTGCCAATGACATTGGTAAATGATTTAAATTCTTCCTTGGGATTGGCAGAAGTCCATTCAAGTTGACTGAAACTTGGTAATTTGGCTGCTTCCATTAATGACTGATTTTCATTAGTGGCTAATTTTGAAAAATGGGAGATTCTTGAATAAACAAATTTGGCATATTGTTGAGGTTTGGTCCATTGATTATTATCTGTTTCAATTTGATGAGGAGTTAAACCTGGTTTTCTGGAGTAAAAACCTAATAATTTTGTAATGAGTTAGTAATTATTTGTCAGCCTGTGACACAAAACCAGAGCACAAGCATGACAGCCAAATACCATAAACCAATGGTATAGCCAAGATACCACCAAAACATGGAGCTGAGCCAAATCAGCTCAAAAGGTATCAAACAAAAGAGGAAACTCACCCCTTTCCAAATATACAAGTCCCATCATCATAGGACAAAGAATAACAAAGTTATTCCTGCTCAAAGCTGTTGCTGAGCATAAACCTTGTTTTTCACCTCTCATCTGTAATACAGAGTAAGAGGCCTAACCCCATCAAATGGGTATGCAGAATGAAGCTCTAAGACAGGGCTATCCAATGGTACCAACCAAACTGAGCTACCACCAGTATTACAGAATTTATGGTCAAATTAAGACCAAATCAAGGTGAATAAAACATTCACCTCTCATCTAACTTCTACAGTTTTAGTGTAAGATACCTAAAGTGGGGTCTTTTTGGAAAGAGCACAATCAGGGCTATCTGCTGGTGTCATCCATTTCTCAATATCTCCGTTAGAACAAAAGGTATAGGGCAAACAAGCCCAATACAGCTTTTTCCTGAAAACACACACATGTAAAATAAACTGTACATGAGATAACTTTTTCATATTTAATGATAACCATACCAAATAAGGTACCATTGTGTAGGAAACATACAGGGCTACACAAAGATTCAATTTTGAGGCTTATATCCCAGAAAAAAAGCCCAAATGTGGTTTCAAAACCACATATGAGCCCAATACAGGCTATAAAGGCCTTTTGTAAACCAAAATCCTGTCCTAGAGAGTGAAAAATCTTCACTTCCTCTACGTGGAAAGGTCTAGCCACCTTTTCACCCTATTTCAGGATAAAAAGGGGGCTTTTCACAGCCAGAAAAGCTTTCCTCATCCTGCTCTTGAATTCCTACGTAGTAAACTGTCAAAAACAGTTTTACTCTTGGAAATTAATCAGGTTATACTATAGACTTTAGTATTGTAGTTCTTATTATAGTAATCCAACTGGTGAGACTGCACCCAGGGCTTTCAGCAGCGCTCACCACCACTATTTCTCAATAATAAAGCCCTTTTATTTAATTATAACCCTTATTATCTTAAAAACACCTTTATTTTAATCTTTATAACCATGTCACAAACATAGTTAAAGTTGTAACTAGCCTATTTACCACTTTGTCATAGTTTCATCCTGACATTTTGGGGGCCTGGCCGTGTTTTTTGAAATTTTTGAACCTTACAGGTAAGTTTTTCACTTATTTATTGCTTTCTGACAATTGTTTCTATGTTTTTTAGGCGTATTGTTCTTAGATATATATATATTATATATTATATATTGTTAATTGGTGTATATACCATTTTATACTCATATTATAAGAGTACTTGTCATGTGGCTAATAACCACAAGACCTTTATTTTTGGCCTGTTTTACATATAAAAACCATTAAGCCATTAATAAGTACTGTATTTTTGACTAAATAAGGACACCTCTGAATGTAAAATCAACAGTTGAGGCATGGTTAAGTCTATTGTTGACTCAATTACACTTATACAGAACCACTTCATACAGATTGTGCTTGAAATCCACAAGTCAATCTGGGGGTTACTGGTACACTAACAGTGTAACAGGGTACCAACAGCTGTAATTCTGACGTGGAATTGTTAATTCAATTACACTGTCATTATACAGGGCAGATTGTAGTAATATACAAAGCCCAGAGGCCATTCTTAGATGTGCAAATAGCATTTTAAGAAGTCTTAACTGAAGTTAAGCCCTCTTTTTCCTGTTTTGATTCAGTGGAAGAAAGCTATATCCCACTAGAGACCCAGTCACAGGCCAACACACCAGTGACACCCTCAGAACCAGAGGGAAGCAAGGGAAAAAGAAAGAGAACAGTGAAGGCCTGATTACAGCAAAGACGTGGACACCAATAGCCACCCAGAGGAGTAGAAAACCACAAAACACTTCATCAATACAAGTTAAACCAACCTTGACAACGTGTACAGGGAAGATTACTATAATTAACCCAGTTTTAACCTCTAAAGGTAAATTGCCCAAATCAGCAGACAACAAATTTGTACAAGGCACAGTCAAAGGTAAATACCCTAAGAACATAAAGTTTTTGACTGCTTGCAAACACTGATATGTCACCTGTAAACCTCAGAGACCTTGGCTTCCATAGGAACCAGCAAGAGGACAAAGAAAGCTTGTCTAGAGCCAGAAGACCTGGAAGAGGACACCTTGGACACATTGGTGGATGGCAAAACAATGGGGTAGATAATATCAACCCTGCCATTCACACTCCAATTCAACAGGAACCTCAAACCAAAGGACTGGAGGAATATGGATCAAGTTCTTCAGCTCCACCAACTCCTCAAAGATTTATTTCAATGGAGCATGGACAACAAGAGGTTCAACCTAGCATCTCACTGGGCAGAACTTGAAGCAAATTTCCAGAGGATCTGTCTCAAAGAAATAGACTTCAAGGACCGTATGGTAATCACCAAAGGTTGGAATCCTACCAGGCAGTTCAGACTCCTGGAGGCAAGGGCAAACAGGATAAGGGAGAATCAAGCCAATATCCAAGCTATAGAAGAACAGTTAACCCAGACAGGGCCTACTTAGATTCCTTCAGGCTCACAAGGAGCAGGCCAAATCAGCTCTCCAGTGGCTTCACACCTTTCAGAAACCAACAAGTCAGTGACCAGGAGTCACCATTCTTCACAATTCCAGGAGGTTTCCAGGAGAAGAAAAGGATACAAGGGGAAGAACAAGACATCTTTCAATCAAAGGAAGAGAGAGTCAGACCCAATGATCCAGAATTTGTTGGATTTGCCAAAAGAAGTGCAAAAGAACCAGAAGTAGTTGTAAACCACTCTAGAATCAGTAGTCCTATTAATAGAAATATTACCCCCACTCAGATTGAACATAATTCTGTATCACCTGAGAGCAGCTTAAATAGTGTTTCACTGTGGCTACAAATGTCCCAATATGCTGAGCAAACTCAAAAGCAGTTTTCAGAACTTGAAGCAAGCCATGAGAGGATGAAAAAATTAACAGCCTCCATGGATAAAATTGTTAAAGCCCTTCAAGAATGACATGCTCAATTGAGCAAAGCCTCTGAAAAAGCAACAAAATACTGAATATAGTCTTTGAAGAACCACACCACAGCAGAAGGGAAAGGAATTGTCTGGACCAAGATATAAACAAATTGTTTAATATCTACCATAACATGAAGCCCCAACCACAAGGCCATGTTATGGATAATCCATATCACCCAGATGACATGTTGGGAAAAAAGGCAAGATCTCCATCACAATACCAGGATGGAGATAATATGTCTTATTCTGAAAAGGAAACCTTGAAACAGCTTCCTGAGGCCTTGAGCTGGCTCAAATTCTCTGGAACAGGAGAATATGATCATATGGAGCTCATAGATTATATTGATGGACTCTTCCTTGATGTACCAAGCAGACCAGATTACTGGATTACTGCTAGACTAAATACAGCATTTAAAGTTCATGCTAGTATATGGTACACAGAAATGAAAGAAATCCATGGCAGAAGAAACTGGCCATGGTGGAAGAGTCAAATCATCCAAAAGTACAGTAATGGTACTGTGGGAACTCCTCTTGTGTGGGATAAATGAGGCAGTACCTGGAAGGGGAAATTACAATAGAACAGTTTTGAATTGCTGCTCAAGATTGTAACCCTTGCTCTGCTTGTGTGTCAGAATAATCTGAACTGCCCTTCCTGAAAATGCTGAATTATCTTGACTTGAGTTCACAATCAATTTATTTTATTTGATGGTGGCTTGTCAGAAAAGTATATTCAACAGACTCTATCAGACTTTGTTTGATCTGGAAACAATGGTTAGTAAACCTTAACACAAATAAATAAAGATATAAAACTGGGAAAAGACTTTTTAATTCCTTTACTGAGAGCAGTAACACCTTGAGGGATTTCCAATTCTTGATGATAACACTGTTGATAATATGATAAATGATAATAACAAACACTACTATATTTTTTTTAAGGGTTTAATAATTTTATGATGATAACCTGGGATAACAGACACTACTATTGTTCAATTTACTACTGAGCTTGGCTACTGAGTAAAGAACCTTGTAAATGGGATGGATTTATAAAATAATGTAGACCAACTGTTAACTACTATTATCTATAAAACACCCAGACAATGCTACTGAGCTTGGCTACTGAGCAGATTTAGGAATGGAGGTAGTCAATGAGATGAGTTTATGAATTAAAGTAGACCAACTGTTAACTACTATTAATTATAAATCACTCAGACAGTGCTACTGAGCTTAGCTACTGAGCAGAATTTAGGAATGGAGATAGTCAATGAGATGAGTTTATGAATTAAAGTAGACCAACTGTTAACTACTATTAATTATAAATCACTCAGACAGTGCTACTGAGCTTAGCTACTGAGCAATAATGGGATGGAGATAGTCAATGAGATGAGTTTATGAATTAAAGTAGACCAACTGTTAACTACTATTAATTATAAATCACTCAGACAGTGCTACTGAGCTTAGCTACTGAGCAAAATTTAGGAATGGGGATGGGATAGCTATACTGCTGAGCTTAGCTACTGAGTATTCCTAAAAAATTAGGATAATGTGGATGGATGGAGGGGATTTCCCTCAGAAAAAATATTAAGAAGTTACGTTTTTGTGATGAGCCTCTGTCTAGGCCATGAGGAAAAAAGAATTGAGGGGGGGGGAGGGGACCTCTATTTATAGTTTTTGGGGCCTCCATGGGAGTGTCAAAAAAAAGGGGACTTAGAATTTTTCAGGTCTCCAATCTGGGTTTTTGACATTTGACCTGTATTATGAAATAAGGTTTGGTGGTGTTGGATCATGAGACCTGTATTTTCAATTGAGTTCTTGAAATTGTGGGGAAATGATGTCATTTTCTTATGTAATCAATTGAGTTTCCTGGGATCCTTATCTCCATGATTAGTAATCCTAGTTTAGTTCCTGTTGATGGTGTTATTGATGATGTCATTGATTATGTAATCAATTGAGTCTCCTGGGATCCTTATCTCCATGATTACTGTACTATAGTTTTCCTGTATTATCCTGTCTTTTTCTGTAACTAGGTGTCCTGTAACTGTAACTGTATTACAGTACACCCTTGTGAAACTTCTGTAATCTTGCTCTGAAACTTCTGTAATACTACTGTGATATCTCTACTGTCTAATCTTGTCTTCCTAGCCTATTTTCTTTCACATTTCACACCATTTTACCATCTCTCTGTACCCTAAATGTTGAATTTCTTCCTTCTAACATCACAATGATCACTCAAAGGAGTCAGAGAATTGAATACACCTGTACTTTTCTTGTTTCAATGATATACTAAGCCTGAATTAAACACTTTTCCTAGATTTAACCCTCTACATTTAATATTCATTTCCCTCTCAAAATTAATAGAAAGACTAATTTTCATCTAAATACCCAATTATACCTTTTTGTTATATAAATGAACTTTTAATTAATATTTATGACCCCTATTATGCTACAACTCTGCCCTGGAATTTAATTCCATGCATCCTCATTGTAACTAGGACCTTCTGTGCTGTAGTATATTTTTGTTGATTTTTACTACCCACAAAATTTAAAGAAAATTGAAGTAAAATAAATTAAGAAATAAAAATATATATATAAAAATAATTTTTTTAGGTCAACCAATCCCTTGAAAGTTAATTCATCTGGGTGGTGCATTGGGGTGTCACATCATAATTGTCAAGTTCATTTATTAACAAAAGGAATTTATTGAGTTTTGATGGTGTTAGTCCCTCTTATAATTTATTTTGAAAAAAATAAATACTCTAATATATTGGGAAAAGCCTAAGGAAAATTGAAAAATATTCCTGCTTAATTTGTCCATTAATCCAAACTGGTTCAGGTATACCACAGTACTTGGATATGGCAAAAGACCATGTCATTTGAAAATGACAAATACTCTGTGGACAAAGATCCATATGAGTGGTGTATTAGACAGTCTAAAAGACTGAAAGCCATTGATCCTCAGATGAACATCCAAATGAGGAATCACAAGATTCTGACAAAGCTGCCAGGACAACTAGAGCATGCAGTAAAATTCAGATGCAACCAAAATTGCACTCTAGATGACATAGCCAACAACTTACAAGAAATAAGGAAGAGGACTAATATAGAGAAATTCACCCCATATAGAAGCAGAAGTTTCAAAGAGAAACAACCACTCAGGGTAGAGCTTAATACAAGACATAAGGAAAAGAACTACTATAGGGAAATTCACCCCATATAAGAGCAGTGGTTTCAAAGAGAAACAAACTTTCAGGGTAGAGTTTAAAGACAAACCCAAAGAAAGGGTGGCAGAAGTGGAAAAGAAGAGGAATTCTTGTCACAATTGTGGCTCAACAGACCACTATGGAAACAACTGTCCAAATGCAAAGAAAAAAGTCTATTCCATTGAGAAAGTCCCAGAGGAGGAATCCCCAACAGAGGATTCTGAATCAGACTCCATGGGTGATGCCATCAGAGAACCATCTGATGATGACCAAGACCCAAGAGAAGAATTTCTAGTGGAATACCAAGAGGAAACCCCAGTAGAAATTCAGGACATACAGTTGGAAACAGGGATGCCACAGGATACTGCCAACAAAAACTTGTGCAAACATACCCAAGATGCACAAACATTCCTGGTCACACCAACCATAGGAATGGCATATATACATGGAACAGCCACAAAAATGACTGTCTGTATTGACAATGCTCAACATCCATTGATCATTGATCGTGGGGAACACTGCTCCATAGTGGCCAGAAACTATCTGGAAAGCCACCTCCCAAATTGGGAAAACCAGCTCTTGCCAACCAAGGCAAAAAACCTCAAGAGTGCATCAGGGAACTGCCTTCTATTGGTACAATTATTAAAGAAATAATTATACCTCATAGGAAGGGTAATATCAGGCTCAACCCAGACTTTGTAGTGCTTGATGATGCCCACATCCAAGGGTTCTTGCTGACAACAGATTACCAAAGGATGTATGGCATAGATATTTACAATAGTAAAAACAGGCATATTACCATTGGTACCAACAAGGAGAAGAAATTTTCACTTGATATATACCAAATCTCTACCCATGACCCACTGGAGGAGCTACTGGATGAATTCAGGGAGGGCCAGTTTAGCACTACCCTCACCAGTAAAGAAGGACTAAGTTTACTGAAGATGTTGAGGAAGAACAGACCAGCTTTCAGGCTGAGTCTATATTGAAGTGGTAATAAGGGTATTTACAACTAGAATTATGACTGTGAC
The DNA here is from genome assembly GCA_023105745.1 of Austropuccinia psidii. Classification (NCBI taxonomy): domain Eukaryota; kingdom Fungi; phylum Basidiomycota; class Pucciniomycetes; order Pucciniales; family Sphaerophragmiaceae; genus Austropuccinia; species Austropuccinia psidii. Next base: position 77,635,185 of record JALGQZ010000001.1, on the reverse strand, counting down.
ACATAGAAAATTGATTTAAAATAAGGGTTTTGGATTTTTAAAGATGATTTATAATATAATTAAGGGGTTCTACTATTGGATAATAGTGGTGGTGAGCGCTACTGAGAACCCAGGGTGCAATCTTACCAGTTGGGTTACTATAATAAGAGTTACAATAATTAAATATATAATTATACCTGTTTATTACCCGAGAGTAAAACTGTTTTTGACAGTTTACTATGTAGGGTATTCAAGAGAAGGATAAGGAGACAATTCTGGCTGTGAAAAGCCTCCTTTTTATCCTGAAATGGGGTGGAAAGGGTGCTAGACCTTTCCACGTAGAGGAAGTGAAGATTTTTTCACTTTCTAGTACTGGCTTGTGGTTTGCAAACAGCCTGTATACCCTGTATTGGGCTCAGATGTGGTTTTGAAACCACATCTGGGTGGTTTTCACCAATACAGGGTGAAAAATTTTATCTGGGGACCTCACAGCCTGATTCTGACGTGTATGACGTGTAAAATGTGGTACAGAAACTGAATGGGACCCCAGTCTTGACTGACATATGAGGTATTGTGGTAAAAACATGCTTCTTTGTCTATTTGACACCTCATATTCATGATTATGGGATATTATCCCATGGTAAGGCTGTATATGACAGCAGGTGGGATTTTAACCTTAAAGCAACTATACCTTTGTCAATGCTTGAGATATCAACCTCAAAATTGGTTCAGTGTGTAGCCCTCTATGTGCTCTACACAATGGTACCTCATTTGATATGGGTATCATTAAATATGGCAAAGTTATCCCATGTACAAGATTTTTGTACATTTGCGTGTTTCAGGAAAAAAGCTGTATTGAGCTTGTTTGCCCCATAACTTCTGCAGTAGTTGAGATATGAGAAAGTGGATGAAACCATCAGGTAGCCCTGATTGTGCTCTTTCCAAAAAGACCCCACTTCAGGTATCCCACACTAAAACTGTAGAAGTTAGATGAGAGGTGAATGTTTTGTTCACCCTTATTTGGCCTGAAATTGACCATAACTCCAGTAATATTGGCACTAGCTCAGTTTGGCTGACACCATTGGATAGCCCTGGCTTAGAGCTTCATTTTGAGTACCCATTTGATGGGGTTAATCCTCTCCTTCTAGATTTTAGATGAGAGGTGAAAATGAAGGTTTATGCTCAGCAATAACTTTGAGCAGGAATAACTTTGTTATTTCTAGTCCTATGGTGATGGGACTTATATTTTCAGGAAGAGGTGAGTTTCCTCTTTCGTTTGATACCTTTTGAGCTGATTTGGTGGTATCTTGGCTATACCATTGGTTTATGGTATTTTTGCTGTCATGCTTGTGCTCTGGTTTTGAGTCACAGGCTGACATACCCTCCCTCTAAAAAAGGCTCATCATTGATGAGACTGTTCAGTCCTCCTAGAGGCTCTGAATCTCCTTAAATCAAGGCTCCCATCTGGTATGGTATCCTCTGCCAAACATTTGTCTTTATCTGCTGTCTGGTTCTTGAATCTGACTAGGTATTGTCTTTGATCCTTCCCATTGAGTCTGATCTTCCTGGCCCTGATGATCTTACTCACAGGTCCAGGGGAGTCCTCCACTTCCACTATTTCTTGTGGTGTGGGGTTCTTTCTCCTGGAGGGGAATTTATCCTCCTCTGTCTGGAAGTACGGTTTGATCAAACTCACTGGAAAAACTGGATGTTTCCTTGAAAACTCCTCAGTGAGTTTGACCTCCACTGCATTTTTCCCTATCAACTCAATGATAGTAAAAGGTCCTACAAATGAGTCCCTCATCTTTTTAGGTCCTTTGAGATTGTTGAAGTTCAGTGTAGACACTAACACCTGGTCCCCTTCTTTGAAGTAAGGTTCCATGTGTGTCTTGTCCCACCTCTGCTTATTATAATCTTTTGCTTCAGCTATGCATTTAGCAGCTGTGTCACAAGCTTTCTTCCACATATCATGGAAGTCTTTGGCTGTGGGGTGGATGGTCAGAAGATTCTTCTTCAAGTGATCCACAGGCAACAGGGGGTTCCACCCTTTCTCCACCAGTGCAGGTGTTTTACCTGTTGTGGAGTGCTGGCTAGTATTATAAGCCAGTTGGACTGCTGGTAAGAGGGTAAACCAACCATGGGTATATCCCTCATGGTCCTTGTATTCCATGCCATAGGCACAGAATCTTCTGAGGAGTTCCTCCATTGTTTGGATCATCCTTTCAGCTAGGCCATCTGTTTGTGGATGGTAAGATGTGGAAAAAGCAAGTTTGGTACCAAGCATGTCATATAAGTTGGTCCAAAATTCAGCTGTGAATTTTGGGTCCCTATCACTAATGATGATCTTAGGGACTCCACAGGTAGATATGATGTTATTCCAAAACAACAGAGCAGTATCCATGGCTGTGTCTTCTTTGTGGCATGATAGACACCTCATGCTCTTGCTGAACCTATCAACTATGATCAAACAGGCATTATAGTTTTCTTTGCCTCCTGGGACAAGTCCTGTGACCCAGTCCATATTGATGTTTTCCCATGGGTGTTTGGGTTCTTCTATGTGTTGAAGTAACCCATACTTCTTCCAATGTTTCCTATTTTCCTTTTGGCATCTTTCACAAGTGTTGATTTATTCACTCAACTCTTGTTCCCACTTGGGCCACCAAGCTATGCTTGCTACCCTCTCTTTGGTCCTGTCCTCACTCATGTGTCCCATATAGGGGCAATCATGGCATTCTTGTAGGATCAATGAGATGTGGTCTCTGTCTACCACTGTGAGTGCACTTGTGTGCTTTTCTCTGTGGTAGAGCAGGCCATCTATAAGAAAAAACTTATTTTCCTTATAGGCCCTCAACCAGGGTTCTTCCAGCTGGGTTTCCAGTTCTGGACTCCTGTACTTTTGTTGAAGGAGTTGGAGTAGTATGCTACACTGTTTGTTTTTGGCATAAGACTTCTGTACTGCACTGAGGAATTCATTGTGCAGTTCTGAGGAGCTTATTCCCAGTATGGGAGTTTCTGTCCCTTCTGAGTCAGTGTTTCCACTGTCAAGGGTACCTTTTTTCTGGTGCCCATGCAGATAATCTGAAGTTTTTCCTCCTATCTATTTCCATGAAATGGATAGGGATTTTTGCTGCAACTTCTGGGTCATAAGCTGGATTGCTTTTGACATTGTCCAGTGGCCATCTGAATTGGTATGGCTTTTGCCTTCCTTGTATATGATGGTCATGTTCCCTCTATACCCCTGAATGGCTATTTGCCATCTCAGCATATGTCTATTTGTAGTCTTCATGTTTAGTAAAGATTTCAAGGCTGTGCAGTCTGTGTAGACTTCAAAGACTGCACCCTCCAAATAATAATGGAGTTTTTCTAGAGCCCAGACTAGACATAGACATTCAGTCTGGGTGGCCCCATACCTGGCTTCTGAATCTTTCAGCTGCCTTGAGATGTAGCAAATTACTCCTTCCCTTGGTTCACCATCCACAATTTGTCTTTGGTGAAGGGCTGCTCCTAGGCCTTGACTGCATGCTGCATCTATGTATAACTTGAATGGTAGTTCAAAGTCAGGTAAGATGAGCACAGGTGCATTAGTGAGTTCATATTTGATCCTCTCATATGCATCCCTCCTTTCCTTGGTTATTTCAAAAACTACATCCTTTGAGCATAGCTTGTATAAACTACTAGTTATGTGGGCAAAATGTTTGATGTGGTTTCTATAGTAGCTAGCAAACCCAAGGAAAGATTGCATCTCTTTGATGTTCTTTGGTACTGGATTTTGCAGTACTGCTGCTACTTTGTTCTGGTCAATTGCCAGACTAAGACCTGAGACTTTATGTCCTAGAGCTAGTAGCTCTTGTTGGCCAAAATTACACTTTTTGAGTGAAATTTTCAGATTGATGGGTATACATTTACTTAGAACTCTGTCTATGTATTGTACATGGTCTTCCCATGTCTCTGAGTATATAATGATATCATCAATATATACTACCATCCAGCCTTCCATTATTTCTTCTTGAAATATGGTGTCCATCATCCTTTGGAAGTGGGCTGGTGCATTCTTAATGCCAAATGGCATCCTGGTATACTCATATATACCCATATGGCATATTATCCTGAGTAACTTCATGGAGTTTGGTTTAACTCCATTTTGGTGGAAGCCTTTCATACAATCCATTTTGGTTATGTATTTGGCTTTAGCCAGTTTATCTAAGGCATGGGGTATCCTTGGTATAGGGTACCTGTCTGCTTTTGTGTAGTTATTCAGGGCTCTGAAATCTCCACACAATCTAGACTTGCCATCATTCCAGGTGATTAGGACAGGGGTGGTGATTTCCACTATTTCATTATGTCCAATCTTCCTGATGACATCCATATCCAGGAGCTCATTGATATGTTTCTCAATTTATTTCCTGGTTTCCAGGCTTGCTGGATAAAGAGGTCTCCTCAGCATGGGTGGATAAGGCCTTTCAACATGTAGATATAGTTCTATATCATGGCCTTTGATCTTGCCTAATGGGCCTTCACCAATGGCAAATGCTGGTCTGTTCTTTCTCAGCATCTTCAGTAAACTTAGTTTTTGTTTACTGGGGAGGGTAGTGCTAAACTGTCCCTCTCTGAATTCCTTCAGAAGTTCTTCTAGTGGATCTTGAGAAGATATCTGGTATATGTCAAGTGAAAATTTCTTTTCGTCGTTAGTACCAATGGTGATGTGTGTATTCTTACTGTTTTAAATGTCTATGCCATACATCCTCTGGTAATCTGTTCCCAGTAAAACCCCTTGGATGTGGGCATCATTAAGCACTACAAACTCTGGATTGAGTCTGATATTACCCTTCCTGTGGGGTATAATTATCTCTTTGATAATTGTCCCAATGCAAGTCATCTTCCCTGATGCACTTTTAAAGTTCTTTGCCTTAGTGGGCAAGAGCTGTTTTTCCCAGTTTGGGAAGTGGGTATCCAGATAGTTTCTGGCCACTATGGAGCAGTGTGCTCCACTATCAATGATCAGTGGATGCTGAGCATTGTCAATACAAACAGTCATTTTTATGGCTGTCCCATGTATATATGCCATTCCTTTGGTTGGTGTAACCAGGAATGTTTGTGCATCTTGTGTGTGTTTGCACAAGTTCTTATTAGCAGTGTCCTGTGGCATGCCTGCTTCCAACTGTATGTCCTGGATTTCCAGTGGGGTTTCCTCTTGGTATTCCACTAGAAATTCCTCTCTTGGGTCTTGATCATCCTCAGATGGTTCTCTGATGGCATCACCCATGGAGTCTGAATCAGAATCCTCTGTTGGAGGTTCTTCCTCAGGGAGTTCTCTATGGCATAGACTTTTTTCTTTGCCTTTGGGAAGTTGTTGGCATAGTGGTCTGTTGAACCACAATTGTGGCAAGAATTCTTCTTCTTAGCCACTTCTGCCACTCTTTCTCTGGGTTTGTCTGTAAACTCTACCCTGAGTGGTTGTTTCTCTTTGAAACTGCTGCTTCTATATGGGGTGAACTTCTCTATATTAGTCCTCTTCCTTATGTCTTGTAAGGTGTTGGCTATGTCATCTAGAGTGCAATTTTGGTTGCATCTGCATTTTACTGCATGCTCTAGTTCTCCTGGCAGTTGTGTCAGGAGTTTGTGATTCCTCATTTGGATGTTCATCTGAGGATCAATGGCTCTGAGTCTTTTAGACTGTCTAAGACACCACTCATATGGATCTTTGTCCACAGAGTATTTGTCATTTTCAAATGACATGGTCTTTTGCCATATCCAAGTTCCATTACTGTACTTTTGGATGATTTGACTCTTCCACCATGGCCAGTTTCTTCTGCCATGGATTTCTTTCATTTCTGTGTACCATATACTTGCATGACCTTTAAATTCAGTATTCAATCTAGCAGTGATCCAGTAGTCTTGTATGCTTGGTACAACAATGAAGAGTCCATCAATATAATCTATGAGTTCCATGAGATCATATTGTCCTGATCCAGAGAATTTGGGCCAGTTTGAGGCTTCAGGAAGCTGTTTCAAGGCTTCCTTCTCTGAATAAGACATGCCATCTCCATCTTGGTATTGTGATGGAGATCTTGCCTTATTCATCAATATGGCATCTGGTTTGATGTCATCTGGTTGATATGGATTATCCATAGCTTGGCCTTGTGGTTGGGGCTTCAAGCTATGGTAGGCATTAAACAACTTATTAATGTCTTGATCCAGACACTCCCTGTCCCTTGTGCTGTGGTGTTGTTCTTCAAAGACTATATTCAGTCTTTTGTTGGTTTCTTCAGATGCTTTGCTCAGTTGAGCATATCCTTCTTGAAGATTCTTAACTATTTGTTCCAAAGAGGCTTGAGCTTGTCTCATCCTCTCTTGGCTAGCTTTAATTTCTGCAAACTGCTTTGCAGATTTTTCAGCATATTGGGACATTTGTAACCACAGTGTATCACTGTTGATGTTACTCTCAGATGTGACAATGTTATTTTCAGTCTGAGTGGGGGTAATGTTTCTATTACTAGGACTACTGATTCTAGAGTGGTTTACAACTACTTCTGGTTCTTGTGTACTTCTTTTACCAGATCTAACAGCTTCTGGATCATGGGGTCTGACTCTTTCCTCCTCTGGTTGAAGGAGGTTTTGCTATTGCCCTTGTTCCCTTGTCTTCTCCTGGAAACTTCCTGGAATTGTGAAGAATTGTGAGCCTTAGAGGTAATTTCATATACCCAAAAGACCACAAATACAAAAAATAACATATTAATATAAATAAAACACATTTATTTATGTTATTAAAATAAAAATAAGAAATATAAATATAAAATTATATTAAAAATAAAAAAATTAATTACAATTTAAAAATAAAAATACATTAAATTTTGTAAGTAAAAAATTACATTTATACTTGAAAAAATTAAGTAAAAATGAAATTTTAACAAAATTGTGAAAAAATAAATAAATTTGGAAAAAAGTTAAACAAAAATTATTATAACTTTTTATCCAATAAATAAACATATAAAAATTATTTCACCATTGGATTCCTCATAAAAGATCAGGTGGGGTCACCTCTGAGTGAAATTCTTGTAACTCAACTCTAAATAAGCTTAAATTAAGTTTTTAGTATTTTCAATACAAAAGTTGAAAATCCTCAAAGCTTTAATTTAATTCACACCACATGTGGTGTTAACCATCAATTTTTGTGTTAAAATTGAGGTGTTGTGTTTAGCTTAGAAGTTATGAGGAATTGAAGTATTTTCAATTGAATTCAATTGAAATGTCAAAATGTGCGCGTGTATTACATAAGTGAACTTTGATTTACATATGAGGTGTCAATTATTACTGTATTATACTGTACAATTGAATTGAATTACATATGTAAATTATAAGTATAATACATGATGAGGAATTAAAGGAAAAATAAATTGGAAAGATTGAATTTGGGGAGGAAAAGGAACTCCAGCTCTAAGGGGGAGCTAGACCCCCAAGGTCCTTGCTGACAGGCGTGGGATGTCAAAATTCACGCAAAGGTTCATCACTTTTGGCCTGGAATTGAGTTACAGGGTCTGTGGACTCAATTGATGATGAGGTTTTGATACCAACTGGGGTAGTTTTAGCTGTTGCCAAGAGGGTAAAACTACCCTTAAGATAAAAAAATCATAGTAAAAACAGTTTTAACTGGTTTCTACGCCTCTTACACACATTCTGACGTGTTTTGAAGGCTCTAGGACTGGTATTGCTATAGTAATGGCTGATTTAAGGGTCTAAAATGGCTAAAAATGGCTAAAAATGACTTAAACCAGCCCTTTTTGGTCTAAACCAGGGTTCAATGATGCCAGAATTGGCTTTTCTGTTGTCAGACTGTTTTTCACGACTGACAAGAGTAAATTTTACTTTTGGAGTAAGAGAATTGATGGCTATAAAACAATGTCTTCTTTGCCCCACTTTTCTCTTCATGTTAGAATATTTTCCTTTTATAATTAGTTTAAACATTGTTAAACCAATCAATAAAAGATTCCAACCACCTTTATAAAATCATTTTAATCCTTATAAACACGAGAAAAAATTATCATAATCATTGTTTGTAACTCTTATAATCATTTTTACCCCTGAACCACCCCAAAAGTGAATTAAAGCATCTTTCATCACTGTTAACTTTGTCACTTTGTTTCCAAATTCACTCTGGTCACTTTTGGGCGTGTTTTCTCTTTAATATTACTTTAAATGCTTTGCTCTTTAATTAATTGCTTGCAGTTCTTTGCTCAATTAATTCCAATTGAAATTGCTCTTGAAGAAATTTCTTTTGTAGCCTTAAAATATCTCTTGTAAAGTATTTTTTGGATAAATTTTTATTGTTGGTAAAACAATAAATTTTTATAATATTATTGTTTTATACTAATAAAGTTATAAACAATAAAATTGGTGTGTTTTCTCTTAAAAATAATATTTCTTACTATTTTTTAATTGATTTTTACCTTATACAAATCTTGAGGACAGGAAAAGTACTTGATTTTTAATCAAAGTTTCATATCCACACCTTACATTTGGGGGCCCAGCCGTGATATTTTACCTGTGACATATTTTTTTACTCTTTTTAAATCTTTTTTCTTACATTGAAAAATTTAAAAACATATAAAAAATACTTATAATTCAAAAAATCCATAAAAAAATAATTTTTTTCACATTATAAGTGAGGCTTATATTTTTATTTCCTTTTTGGAATAACCTTTTTTTACTTAATTAATTGGCTTTTTCATTAATTTTAGTGTCCCACAATGTGGTAAGACAAGAAAACATTGAAACAGCCTCAACAGTAACCAGCATTATCCCTGCCAGTACTGTTAATTCTGATCATAATAGTACTGTTATTGTGACTCAAAATAACCAACCTGAACCAATATCTTCTGAATTGATTAACTTGGATATAAGTAATACCCTTCAGAAAGCTAAGAATTTGGCCAATAGTAAGTTTTTTGACGTAAAAATACTATTATAAGCCTTTCAACCATAATTATGCCTTCAACCAGATCAGGAGCCAGCTATAACCCCTCAAGCAGCTCCCAAAAAGGTAATAGACGTGATTATGACAGAGGCCAATCAGGTACAGAAGGAAAAGGGTCAGTTGATGACTTCCAAACAACTACAATGGGTCATTCTGAAGCTGATAATACCATTTTACCTTCAAAAAGAGCTGACACCGCCACAACAAGCCTCTGTGGACATATACAAAGCCAGCCACAGTGCATACAAAAAGGCACTTCAATTCAAGGAGTACCAGATCCTTGCAGACCTGTGGAAGAATTGTATGAACTCTTACCTGACAGTAAGAAAATTCCTGGGCCATCCCAACACTTGCGAATTGCTCAATAGATGGCATCCATTGATGGAGAAGAAAAACATGATGCTATTGACACTAGAATGGAGGAAAAACAACCCTCCACCACCCAAACCAGTGCCAAAAACAGCCCCAGTGGCCATCACCAGCAATTCCAACTTAAAAAAACAGCCACAAGTTCCAAACAAGGGAAAAGGGAAGGCACCAACCCCAAACCCTTACAGCCAGGGCTACAAAATCCCAAAGATTCAGCAGGATGCCATGGAAAATGTATTTCAGATCGCCAGAACCATGACGGAATTACAGAAGAAGGAGGAAGCCATATTAAGATTCCAGAAATGATTTCTGATATATTTGATTCCATCCCAGAGTTGTATGATGCTATAAATGACGTGAAAAAACATCTTTCTGATAAAAATGAAACCATTTGTAACAACATTAAAACAAACAACCTGAGTCTGTGCCAAATTAATGAAACACTTATGTGTTTTGAAAAATCTTTAAGAACAATTAAAAATTCCAAAAATGACAATTCTTCTAGCAATAAAATAAATGAACAATCTGCCATTATTAAAGAATTAAAAGATAAATATTCTAAATTAAATATTGATGACATAATTGAAACAAGAATTAAACAAGCCATAAATATTATCAAAACAGACAACAAGAAAGTCCTTGATGACATTTCAAATTCATTTACTGAAGTAAAGACATATACCATTGCCTTGAAAAAGTGTTTTGATGCTTCACAAGAAGAAGTATCAAAATTATCAATGAAATTGAATCAAGTCACTGCTGATAATAGAAGACAGACAGAATTGTGGCAAGAACTTACACATAAGGAAGACATGTATAAAATTGAAGTAATAAATTTAATACAAAGCTTCCAACATGAATACAGAAATTCCCAAAGGTGTAGCAACAGTAAAATGAATGACATTGAACAAATACTGAACACCTTACCAAGAATGTCTACACCTCTAAATCAAAATGAGGGCACAAGAATTCCAAATCCACAAGTATTGGATCCTGATAATTCACAATTAAAAAATGAATTATCCACTTCTTTTCATAACTTGGAACCATCAATGGGCCAAGCACTCTTGAAAGAAGTTCCAAAACTTAAAGAATGGCCTCATTTCAGTGGTAAAGGAGAATATGACCATATGGAATTCATTAGAGGTATTGACATGATCAAAGAGGATTTTGAATTACCAGACAGATTGGTAACAGCCAGGTTTAACACCTTGTTTACCAGATCAGCTCACAGATGGTACATCAAAATAAGACAAGCACATGGACACCAGAGTTGGACTTGGTGGAAAACCCAAATCATCAACAAATGGGCAAATGATGCTTGGAGGTTTAAAGTTGAAACAGCCTTTGAATCTGCCAAATTTAATGCTGATAAAGACAAAGCTTTACCATGGTTTTGCCAACAGAAGGACAGACTAACAGCATTATATCCTGACATGTCAGAATTTATGATCCATAGAAAGATTCTGAGACAATGTGGAAGCGACTTAGAGCATGCTGTCAAAAGCAGGACTACTGAACAATCTTCAGCAGAGGATATTATCAATATACTAGAAGAAGTAACCACCAGAACCAAAATTGGTTCTAGTAGGGTGAATCTCAAAACAAGGTTTAATACACCTTGGAAAGATTCTGTGGACAAAAACCCCAAAGAAAATTCTAGTAATATTAAGTATAAATCTGCAGATACAGTCAGAAAGTGCCATATTTGCCAAAGCACCACCCATTTAGCCAATACATGTGCAAAAAGGGGGAAAATCAATGAAATTTACATTGAAAAGGAACCATATGTTGAAAAAGAAGACATAATTGAAGACAATTCAGATGATAAGTCATCCATATTTTCTGAATCTTCAAAAGATATAGAAAATATCAATGCCACTTTTGACATCATGGAATCTTATTCCCACTTGCGACAATTGAGAAATGGTCAAGTTGATTTATCAAAAGTTCAAGATGCACAACTTATGAAGACAAAACCAAACAGAGGAAAAGGTTATACAGCTGGTAACTCCTGTATAACAGAAGTGGTAATTGACAACAAGCCCACCAAAACTTTTCTTGACCCAGGAGCCTTCTGCTCTTGTGTTGGAAAATCTTTTCTTAAGACTTGTGTACCAAATTTTGAAGACCAATTGTTACCAATTGATGGTATAAAATTCCACAGTGCAAGTAACCCAATGAAAGCATTAGGAGTCTTTGAGACCAATGTCATATTTCCACATATAAATGGGAATTTAAGAATCACAGTTGAATTTGTTGTTATGGAAAATCGCTCTAGTACCCATTTTATATTGGGAAATGCCTATTTAATCATTTATGGTATAGATTTGCATAATAACAAAGACAGATATTTTACTATTGGAGACAATAAGCGCCAAAAATTTGCCTTTTTACCATTTAAAAGACAAATTACAGTAAACAAAGTATCACCAGTCAGCTTAGAGCTAGAGAAATTCAAGTCTGAACAGTTAAATGAGGCTGAAATAAGCCTTCATCTGACTGATAAACAAGAAAATGAACTTTCTTCCCTTTTGTATGACCACAGAGGAACATTTGCTACAGACAAAGAACCTCTAGGAGCAATTATTGGTCATGAATTTGACATCATTCTTAACATTGAAAGACCTTATCCACCACTCTTAAGAAGGCCTGCTTATCCAGCAATTCCAAAATCAAGAGAAGCTCTAGAAATTCATATCAAAGAACTTCTGGACCTTGGTGTAATAAGAAAAGTAGGCAACAATGAAGAAGTAGAAATAACTACACCAGTCATAGTGGCGTGGCATAATGGAAAATCCAGAATGGTTGGGGACTTTAGAGCTCTGAACACTTACACTGTTCCAGATAGATACCCAATACCAAAAATCCAAATTGCCCTTACTCAAATATCTCAAGCAGTATATATAACCACTATGGATGCCCTTAAAGGATTCCATCAAAATGTGGTGACACCAAGAGCAAGAAAATACTTAAGAATTATAGTTCATTGTGGAGTGTATGAATACTTGAGGATGCCCTTTGGTATTAAAAATGCACCTTCACACTTCCAAAGAATGATGAATGAAATTTTCCCTGAAGAACTCTCAGAGGGATGGTTAATCATTTACATTGATGACATTATTGTCTGTTCCAAGACTTGGGAAGAGCACAGGTACAGATTGTCCAGAGTTTTGACAAAAATTCAATCAGTCAACATGAAAATCTCCTTGAAGAAATGCCATTTTGGATTTAAAGAACTCAAAGAACTAGGACATGTTGTATCTGGTTTGTCCCTTGGAATTGACAAAAACAAAGTTGCAGCAGTATTGCTAAAACCCATGCCTCAGAACAAAAAGGAAATTCAGTCATTCTTAGGTTTTGCAGGATATTACAGGCAACACATTAAAGATTTTGCATCCATAGCAAGACCACTTTATAAATTGTGTGACAAAGACACAGTATTTGAAATGACTGTTGACAGAGTCAAAGCTTTTGAGTCTCTAAGAGAAACATTGACCACTGCTCCACTCTTACTAATGCCAGACTTTAAATTGCCTTTCAAACTGTATATTGATGCATCAGGGGATGGACTAGGTGCTGCACTTCACCAAGTTCAGATCATAAATGATAAACCTGTAGAAGGACCCATATGTTTCATATCCAGACTAATCAAACCAACTGAAGCCAGATATGGAGCAAGTCAGATGGAATGTCTATGCCTTGTCTGGGCCTTGGAGAAATTGAACTACTTCTTAGAGGGATGTGCTTTTGAGGTGATAAAAGATTGCACAGCTGTCAAATCACTTTTAAACATGAAAACACCCAACAGACATATGCTCAGATGGCAAATAGCCATACAGGAATACAGAGGCAATATGACTATTGTTCATAAGGATGGGAATATTCATAAGAATGCAGATGGAGTGAGCAGATGGCCATTAACAAATAATATTGATAATCCTGCTTATGTGCCAGAAGAAGCTTCACCACAAATTCCAATAGAAGTAATAAGTGTTACAGACTTGAAAACCACCTTCTTTGAAGAAGTCAGAGGTAGTTACACTCAAAATAAGAATTGTAGCATCTTATGCCAATTACTTAACAAAGACTGTAAAGACAACTCTCTAATACATGCCTTCGATGAATTATGGAGAAAATCTTATGATGAAGGAAGATTTCACCTACTGGATGGTATAATTTACCACAGAACCAAGCACACATGTGTCATGACAGTTGTAGACAGGTCATTCATCAATCTTGTACTGAAAGAATTCCATGATAGTTCCTTTTCAGGACATCTTTCTGAAGACAGAAGAAGAGAGAAAGTAGAGACCTGCATATGGTGGCCAATGTGGCAGAAAAATGTTGCAGACTATTGCAAAACCTGTGACAGATGCCAAAAGGCAAATAAATCCACTCGCAAGAGACTTGGAAATATGATAAAAATCCAAGAAACAAGCAGACCTTGGGAAATTGTCCATATGGATTGGGTAACTGGCCTACCACCAGGAGGTGATACAAGCTATAATGCTTGCCTAGTAATTGTGGACAGATTCAGTAAAACTCCAATCTTTTTACCATGTCACAAGGATGATACAGCCATGGATACAGCTCTTCTGATATGGAATACAGTAGTATCATGGACTGGAATATTTACACATATCATCAGTGATAGAGATCCCAAATTCACTTCAGCACTATGGACAAATCTTCACCAATTATTTGGCACTAAACTGTCTTTCTCTACAGCCTACCACCCACAAACTGATGGCCTGGCTGAAAGGATGATCCAAACCTTAGAGTACATGGTAAGAAGATTTTGTGCATATGGCCTTGAATTCAAAGATTGTGATGGATTTACCCATGATTGGTGTACTCTTTTGCCAGCACTAGAATTAGCATATAAAACATCAATCCATGCCAGTACCAATCAGACTACTGCTATTCTAGAAAAAGGATGGAACCCCAAGTTACCCCAAGATTCCTTGAGGAAAGACTTAATTGAAATACATCCTACAGCTTCCAGCTTCAAAGGAATGCTAGACAGAGCCAGAAAGCATGCAGTAAAATGCATGGAAGACTCATTTGCATATGCTAAAGATAAATGGGACAAATCTCATGCCCGTCCAGATTTTAAGATAGGGGATTTAGTACTAGTATCCACCACCAACTTCAATAACATCAAAGGATGTAAAAAGTTGAAAGACTCCTTTGCAGGACCTTTTGTGATTAAGGCCCTCCATGGAGAAAATGCTGTTGAAGTAGAGTTATCTGAAGAACTTAGCAATAAGCATCCTACATTTCCAGTGAGCTTGATAAAGCCATATAAATCTAGTGATGCTGAGAAATTTCCCTTGAGGAATAAGATTCCCCAAGCTATACCTCCTATTGAGACATCTGGTACTAAGAAAATTACCAAAGTTCTTAAAGAAAGGAAATTAAGAACCAAGAAAGTGAGGGAATATCTTGTTAGGTACAGTGACCCAACGGGTGAAGATGAATGGTTAGAAGAAAAAAATATACCAGAAGCTACCAAAATCCTCAGGAGATTCAGACACACTAGAAACACCAATATTACAAAGTAATATTTTTTTAGGGGGAGGGAATGTGAGCCTTAGAGGTAATTTCATATACCCAAAAGACCACAAATACAAAAAATAACATATTAATATAAATAAAACAAATTTATTTATATTATTAAAATAAAAATAAAAAATATAAATATAAAATTATATTAAAAATAAAAAAAATAATTACAATTTAAAAATGAAAATACATTAAATTTTGTAAGTATAAAATTAAGTAAAAATGAAATTTTAACAAAATTGTGAAAAAATAAATAAAGGGTGTTGGTAAACACACATAAGCTTTTAGTAAAAACACGTAAGCCCTTACGTGTTTTTACTAAAAATGTTAAGGCCCAAAATGACAATAAAAATGCCATTTATGGAATTTTTAAGGCCACAAATGACATTAACAATGCCATTTATGGAAATTTTAAGGCTATAAATGACATTAACAGTGCCATGAATGGCATTTTTAAGGCCATTAATGCCAATTATGGCATTGTTAATGTCATTTATAGCCTTAAAATTTCCATAAATGGCATTGTTAATGTCATTTGTGGCCTTAACAATGCCATAAATGGCATTAATGGCCTTCAAAATACCATAAATGGCATTAACAATTCCATTGATGGAATTAATAATGCCCTTTATTGCATTTATAATGCCATTAATGGCCTTAAAAATGCCATAAATAGCCATATTTCATTTAAAAACCACCCCTTATGTCTTTTTAACATATAATTACGTGTTTTTACCATAAATTGGTAAAAACACGTAAGGGCTTACATGTTTTTACTAAAAGCTTACGTGTGTTTACCAACAGTGGCTATAAGGGTATTTAAAACTTTAAATATGATTTTGACATGAATATAAAGTAAAATTATTAGTTGGTTTGAGATTTTAAGGTCTTTACTATAGATGAATAGTGGTGGTAACCACTAGTGAAATCCCTGGGTGCTGTAGTTATCAATCGATTAACTATGATAACTACTACAGTAATCAATTTTAAAGTAAAAATTATTTTTTTCCAAGAGTATAAATATTTTTAAGAAGTTTTAATATGTATTAATTCAAGATAAGGATAGTGGTGCCTCTTCTGGGCAGAGGAAAGTCCCTTTGTATTGTGGAATGGGGTGTAAGGGCCATTAATCCTTGCCATGTAGAATGAGTGAATGTTTTTCTCTCTAAAGGGCTTACTTTTGGTCTTTAAAGTTCTTCATAGAATTTATTGGGCTCAGATGTTGTTTTGAAACCATATCTTCCCAGTTTTACCCAATAAAGGGTGAATGTTTTCATCTGGGGACCTCACAGCCCTCTTCTGACGTGTATGATTCCTGAAATGCTGTACAGGTACTTTCCAGAGACCCCATAAAGGCCAAAAAAGGAAATATTAAATTATAAACAAGCTCCTTTGTAGAACTGGAACCTTATATTCAAGAATGGGGGATAGTATTCCACATTATCTTGTTCTTAACAGTACTGTGGGATTTTGACCTTAAAATTGCGATACCTTTGTCAGTTCTAAAGATAGAGATCTGAAAGTTTGTTTATTCTGTATTAATAGATGGTATATACAAAGTGGTATCTTTTTTTATATGGATAGAATTAAATATGGAAAGATTATACCACTTTTAAATTCTATTTTTCAGATATGAATTTCTCTCAAATCCTGTGTTGAGTTATTTTACTTGTTAAGTTTTGATACAGGTGAAATACCCAGGGAATGATTTTACTATCAGGAAGCTTTTTTTTGCTTTCCAAAAAAACAATTTCAAGTATCTCACTCTGAAAGCTTAGAAGTTAGAGGTGAGGTGAATCTTTCATTCACACTTATTTGTTTTTTTTGACCATGAATTTTGTAATTTTGGCTCTAATGCAATTGGATTAATACCATTTAATGTCCCTAGCTGAGATATTCAGTTTAAAAACCCATTTTGTGAGGTTGGTTCATGTTTCCTGTATTTTGGATAAGAGGTGAAATTTAAGTTTTATGCTCATTTGTCACTTTGAGCTGGAATAAATGTTTTATTCTTTGTCCTATGGTTATGGGCATGGTAAGTTTTGGAAGAGGTTATTTTCCTTCTTCATTTGAGTGAAAATTTAAGAAATTCTGGCTCAGGCCAGGCTTTAGTGACCTTTACTCTATCATTGGATTTATGGTGTTTTGGCTGTCATGCCTGTGCTCTGGGTTTGAGTGACAGGCTGACATACCCTCCCTCCAAAAAAGGTTCATAAGTAATAAGACTGTTCATCCCTCCTAGAGGCTCTGAATACTCTCAGGTAAAGGTCACCATCTTGTATGGCAGTTCTCCTAATCATTGGTCTTTATCAGCTGTCTGGCTCTTGAATCTGACCAAGTACTTTCTCTGGTCTTTCCCATTCAGTCTGATCTTCCTGGCTTTTATGATCTTCTCTACTGGTCCAAGGGATTACTCAACTTCCACTGTTTCTTGTGGATTATGGGTCTTATTCCTGGAGGGTAGCTTTTCTTCTAAAGTTTGATAGTATGGTTTGATCAAACTAAGTGGAAACACTAGGTGTTTCTTAGAAAACTCCTCTGAGAGTTTGATTTCCTCTTAATTCTTCCTTATCAGTCCCAAAAATTAGTCTATCATTTTTTGGGGCCTTTAGGCTCATTGAAATTTAGGGTAGACACCGGTTCTTGGTCCTTTTCCCTGCAGTCAGGTTCCTTGTGGGGTTTTTCATACCTCTTCCTATTATACTTGTTTGCCTCAGATATTCATCTTTATTATGTATCACAAGTATACTTCCACATACCATGGAGTTCCTTGGCTGTGGAATGGATTTTCAGAAGATTCTTCTTCAGGTGATTCAATGGCAATAGGGGGTTCTATCCTTTCTCTATTAGAGATGGAGTATTCCTGTGGTAAATTGCTGGATAGTTTTATAATATAGTTGAATAGCTGGTAGAAGCGTAACCTATTCATGGGTGTATCCTTCATGATCTTTGTATTCAAATCCAAAGGCACAGAATATCCTGCTGATTTCCTCCATAGTCTGAATAATCCTTTAAGTCAGTCTATCTGTTTGTGGATTGTAAGTTGTTGAGAAGCAAGCTTAGTACCAAGCATATCATAGATTTTTGTCCAAAATTCTGATTTGAATTTGGGGTCTCTGTCACTAATGATTATTTTGGGCACTCCACAGGTTTCTATAACTTTATTCCAGAATAACAATGCTATGTCAATAGCTGTATCCTCCTTAGGACATGGAAGGAATCCAATACTCTTTCTAAACCTGTCCACTCTGAGTAGGAAAGACTTTTAGTTTTCCTTTCCCCCTGGGACAAGTCCTGTTACCCATTACATGTTAATAATTTGCCATTGGTGTTTGGGCACCTCTACATTTTGGAGTAGTCCATATTTTTTCCCATTTTTACTTTTAGTCTTCTTGCATCTGTCAGAATTGTTGATTTACTAACTCAACTTTTGCTCCAACTGATGCCACCAATCTTTTCTTGCCATCCTCTCCTTGGTCCTCACTCATGTGTCCCATATAGGGGCAGTTCTGAAATTCTTGAAGTACCAGTGTGATATGATCTCTTTCTATCACTATCAGGGCACTAATGTGCTTCTCCCTGTGGTACAGGAGTCAATCCATAAGGGAAAACATATTATCATGGTTAACCCTCAACCCAAGGGCTCCTATATTTTTGTTTTAGGAGTGATATATTCATTTAATTTAAAAACATAGTATGGATTTCTTAAGAGCTTATTCCCAGTATTCACCGTGAAAAGCAATTTACCCCCTTGGCAGGGGTAGCAGGTCCAACCTAGGTCCAACCTACTTCCAAGCTGGGTCCTAACCTTGGTTCTAACCTTGAAATATTTTTGTAGATAATTTCAGCCACAAATTTGAACCTTCAGAATGCTACTCAACCAAAATGGAAGATTTTGGAATTTCCATGATCTTTGGTGGTCTTGTTGTACACAATATAGCAACTACTCATTAATTCAAGAGGGTCTTGAAGGAAAATCATTTCAAAATAGGGAGAGACTTCTCTCATTGATATATGCGAATAATATTCAGATTAGCCCCATTTCCCTTGCCAATTGGATAAATAAACTCACTTTGAATGTGCCTACAATTACAAAAAAAATATTTTTTAACTTTTTTTGATTGAAAAACTTCAAGATATAAAAAGGAGCTTTTGAAAGTGACAGATTTACCAGCCAAATCTTCTACTATTTTACTTCTTTCCCTGTTCTTGCATAATTTGAATACCTTTGAAAAAGTATAACCTAGAAATTGTATATTTACTTGATCAATACATCACATTTTTTGTATTACTCATCCATATCCCATATTGATTTTGAAAATATCATTTTTCCAAGTCCTTTAAGCTGAACTTCTATCCATAAGTTCTTCTTAATACAAAGTATTATTCTTGATCTTTAATATTTTTACTCTTATTGTAATTATCAATAATATCAATCTAAGGCTATTAATACATCTGCATGAGCCTTTTTCAATTTAGTGAAACATCTTGATTATCAAAGGTCTTTTCTAACTTTGATACCCTTGTGTGTTGAGGTAATCATTGTTGAAAGAAAGCACAAAGCTCCGTGCCAAAATTGATTGTCTTTTCATTTTAAATTCTTGCATTTCCTTTTTGGAGAAATCACCATTCTTTCAAATTAATCCATTTTCTCAAACTTTTCCTATAACCAATTTTGTAAAGAATGGCAGCATTCAATTTTGAAAATTCTGATTTTGGGCTCTACCTTCCTCAGCTTTAATCTCAATTAATTCTTTCCATAAATGTTAATTTCTCTTGTTACATTTTTTTAAGTAGCTAAATTCTAATTGATTATAAAATTTGCTCTGAAAAAAGTGCAAATCATCATCATGAGTAATCTTGATCAAAAGGTAAAATGGCATTTTTTCAAGTTTAATTTTTCTCTTTAGATTTGAAACTTTTTTGGAACACGGTTTCTTTTCATTAGGGTTTGGGTTTTTCTTACATATTTATGATGTCTTTTTTCAATGATTCAAAACATTTCAATTTTTTTGCACAATTTTGTTCAAATTTTTCACATTCTTTTTTGTAATTTTATATTTTGGTGCTTTGTGTATTCTATTACTTCTGTTAAATATCATAAGAAAAAAACAGATTTTCAATTTTTTATAATTTCATTTTTTAAATTGTTTTTATTTTCATTTTTGAATTGTTTTATTGTTAATTTAGTTTTTTTCTTTGCTTTTTTTCTCAATTATTTTTTTTCAAGTTTTGAATTGATTCAATTTTAATTTCTAATAATATTCACTTTTGAATTTTATTTATTTTTTCAATTTGATTAATTTTTTTAAATTTTATTATCTTATTTTTTTAATTTTTTGGGAGATTTATGGTTTTTTACTTTAATTTTTTTTTAATTTGATAATTTGTTGTAATTTTAGGTGTTTTTAGGGGTATAGACACTCCAAATCTTCACACTGATTTGGAGTATTTAAACCCCTAAAAAAATTAAATAAACTCAACAAAAATTGAAAAAAAAAACACCAAATTTAAATCCAAATTTCAAAAGGAATGGGAAAAAATTCATCAAATTAAAATCCAATTTTCAAAAGAAATTGGAAAAAAATGAATCAAATTTAAATTCAAATTTGAAAACAAATTGGAAGAAAATTAAAAGAATCATTAAAAGAAAGGACCTAAAAGAAATAAACATTGAAAATAAAAAACAAAAAAATTGAAATTGCAAAATTAGACAAAAATAATTCAAATGAAATGAAAACTGAAAAAACTTATGAAAAATTACACAAAATGAACAAAAAGAAAGAAATATGAAATGAAAATTATAAAAACAAAAAATAAAATGAAGCATTTAAAAACACAACAAATTCAAAAACACAAGGAAAGAGATATGAGAGTTATAATTCCAGAAAATTAAGGAAAATAGCAAATAAAGGCCAAAAATTAAAAATATCAATATGATCACAATCCTTTGGATGAAATAGAGAGATAAGGTCACAGAAAGATAGATTGAAAGACAATGAGACATTTTGAAGTAAGCTGAAATAAATTGAATTCTGGATGAAAATTGGGTAGAAGCATAAGAAAAAAAGTTCATTTAGCAATTGGTAAATATCTCAAAAATAATGAATTTTGATATAATGAATACCTGTGGATCAAAATAAGTTGAATTTGATATTGACTTCAAATTTGACTGTCATATCCCAATAGAATAAAAATTCATTGAAGAAAGCACAAAGGTCAAATATATTACTATTTTTTAAACGATTGACAACTTTATAGACAATTTTTATTGAAAGTCTTTTAACAAAGTGCATTTTTGACTGATTTTAATTAAAAAACTCAAACATACTACTATTCTTTCTTCAATCCAGGAACATGTAATAGTAGTAAATTGTTGTATTAATCTCTAATTCAGCTTAGGTCCAACTTGACTATGACCTTGCCAGTGAATGTGGGTTGGAAAAAGTATGGAGTGGAATTTGAATGAGGGTGAATATAAGTAGCATCCAAAGCTTCAAAGAAACAAAGAAACTACCAAAGAAATTGCTGTAGGATCCGATTTCTAATCCTATCACTTTCAGATGCATACTTATTTTTAAAAATTAACAGAGCCTTGAAAAATGTACCACTTTCTTTATCAATTTTAAAGGAAATTGAAAAGGATACTCTGATCTTCTCTGATGCAGATATCTGAAGAATTTATACCAAATTTTTCTGTTGATATAAAAAGCTTTGATCACATAAACAAAGGCTTAAATAGAGACATTGATGACAATATTAATGTTTAAACTTTCAAAAATCTTCCACTTGAAAGATGCCTTTTATAAATGTTATTTAAGCTTTTGGACCTAGATAGTAGAGTTCTGATAATTGAATTATTGTTTCCATTGGGATCAATAAAGAAAAATGTGTTTGTGCATTTACTTCAATTGTTTTCAGGATTTTTTCTATAAATCAAGAAAGACAAGAATGACTATTTGGTATTACTTTCAGATTTTTTTGTATTTCTTTCCAATTTCGTAACAAAATCTCCTTCGAAGGAAATGGGAAAATTTCTTTCTTTACAGGAGCAGAATTTAGTATTAAATAGTTCTATAAAGTGAAAATCCACCTCTCCAGATTAAAATCTTTCATTTTTTAAAAATTAATAGGAATTTTATGTGAATGAAGCAAGAAAATGATATTCATTTTTTATATGTTTTAGTTCTGCATATATATGGGCTTAATTTATAGTTATAAAGAAATTTTTGATCAAGAGCTAGGACCAAATTATTATTCAAGAATACACAAAAATCTATATATAGATGAAGCTTGTAAATTATGAAGAAAATTTATAGCATAAAGGAAGCATTCAAAAGTTCCAACAGGAATATGTAATCAGAATATTACTCTCCCATTCCCTTTTCTGGGGTCAAGAGTTTGAGTATTATGCTTTCTAGAGCTCACTAATCCTATAAATATATATCAATGTTTACAAATATTTTTTCTTTTTCAACAGGAAAAATAATGATATACTAAAATTTTTAAGTGTATAAGCCCCACTGCAAGGGTATGAATCCTCAGAAATATCTGGGAGGTGGATCCTTGGAAGAATATTTTTTCTAACGTTTCAGATTTGAGAAGCAAATATAATTTAAGAAATATTTGAATATTAGGAACGAAGTGAACTCATCATAATGAATAAGCTCTACTACTACCGTGAGCTCATTATATTGATCCAAATATGATCCTTGTAGGTTTTGGGAGATCATATTCAGTAATTAAGTTTTTATTATAACTTATGAATTATAAGGGGGGTTGAAACTAGATATATTATTCTCACACCCATATGGGAGCTTTTTTTGATTATTATTATGAAGCTCTCGCGCCAGTGCTCAAAATTTATAGGATTGAGTTTCTTTGAATAAGAGTGAATTGACCTTGTTTGTTTCCAATTAGGGCTCCTAATATCCATACACAAGTGCATATATGCTTTCCAAGAAATTTTTTTTAGCTTTATGAATATTCTTCATAAAATGAGAAATATAATTTTGCATTGTAGAATATCACTATGGTAATGAATTGATGGTTGCTAGAAAAATGGAAATACAAAATAAATTTTCAGCTTGATTGCAATGAATTTTTTGAAAAATTTGCTTTTATTGGGAAAATTGAATATGAGAAGATACAATAATAATATCATGAAAGTTCATTTTTATATAAATAATGAATCCATTCAATTGAGATTTAGTCTTTAGAAAAATCTGGCATATAGATCCCTATTTCTTATACTATGGGGAGATGAGTACATGCTTTCAATGAAAATAAATCATTTTTCATATCAAGAACTGAAACATATAAGCTTAATTTTCATTTTTGAAATTGATTTTTCAATGGAAATTTAATAATTGAAGGAAATGTTTCTCATTTGGAAATATTGCTATGGGATTGTTAATTTTTTTAAAAAAATAGAAAAAAACCCAGGGACTAGGTTGAATTTTATTTCCCCTACGAGCAGGATCTAATTTGTTCCTATTAAAAAATATCCTTTCTACAAATTTAATAATATTTCATAGTATATTGCTATCAAGTATGTTGTCTCCAGATTTTCAAATATATTAAATTTTACTGGATATTGCAAGAAATAATTTTTGATCCATAAGAGCTCCAAGGTATTTTATTTCAGTGGAAAAAGGTGAGAAAGATATTTTGTATCATATTTTGGAAAAATTGAAATTATAGTTTTTCTCAATTTTTAAAAAGAATGTTGAAATTCAGGGATAAGAGAGAGATAAAATTATACATGTTGAATATTTCTGGGAGATATTTCTTTTAAATACAATATTTACAAAAAATTTGGAAAATTTGTTTCCCAATGAGTAAATGAGTGCATGATATATCTTTATTTGAGGTTTTTTCTAGAAATCAATATCAATTAAAATTCTTGGAGAAAAAAGCAATTAAAGATACACATGTTGTGGTTTCTTTTGAGTGAGTGAGAGAAAATGATGAGTGGTGATTTTATTTAAGAGATATATTTCAATAAAAGATTTTTGGAATAGGACATCTCAATACCTGATGAATAAAATTTCTGAGAAAGAATATACATGAAAAGAAGGATATTTTAGGAGATACAGAAAGATGTTATTTTGATTTCGATATATGTAAAAATTGATGGCTCATGATGAATGAGCACATATTAATTTCATAATTGATGGGTTTTTTTGCAAAATATTTTGTGGAATAAATGAATTTAAGGGTTTTCCAGAGCCTATACAATTGAATTAATTTGTTGCGGTATTTTTTCATCTTAAAAATCCAGCTTGGAAGATGACCAAATAATAATAGAAAGTGGGAAGCTGGGTTGGACCTGCTACCCCTGCTGTCAGGGATAGATTTTTTTCTCCTCTGGTGCATTATTTCCAGTATCTAGAGTATTACAATCTAGTTCCCACTCTGAGAAACTGAAGTTCTTTTTCCTTTTGTCACAGGGGCTCTTGGACAGAAATACAAGAGTGGCCTGGCACTCAGCAATCAGGGAACTCACTTGGAAGACTGCAAAAGAATAAAGAATAAAATAATGAGAATGAATTCCTCTAAAAGATATGCAGGTACAAGATGAGATGCAAAAGAGGAAAGGGAAGCCAAATGGCCAAAGAGCCAACCAAGTAAGTCCTTAATTACTGTTTCAACCTGCCAAAAATGAATAATGGAATTAGTAAGGATATGACCACCAAATATCCATTGACAGGCAAAGAAAGAGAAAGAGAAAAGTGCTAAGTGACTGACTTAATAATTTCAGTATTTGCTTAACTAAAATGAAAAGAAAATAAAGATAAAATCAAATAAAAGTATATTAATTAACTGGGGAAAAACCCCCCAGGGTGGAAAGGGTAGCCGGTATATGTGAAAAGTTGAGAGCTTGAGTTCTTCAGGCTGAAAACTGATCTGTATTGATCCTGGAGGCTGTATTGATTGTTTTGGGAATTGATACAGCTGACTAATATTGAAATTGAACTGGGTTGAATGAGTTTCCCATGCTTGAAAATGAAATACAGTTCTTGATGGATCCAGACTGTATTGAAATGAATATGGTTGCCAAGATGGATTGAGTGGAGCTTTGACACTTGACAACTTCTTTTGGCACTGCCTCTTGAATACACTTTGAGAATGAATTGACAGTATTCCCTTGGAAAGAATACTTGGAGTGAGAATAATCAATGACTGCTTGATGGCGTCATTGGTCTTTGATGCTGAAACACTTGCTCTTGAGCCTTGATGATTCCTCTGGATGATTGGGTGCCTTAATGACGTGATGAGATGTTGGAATGTTGAAAAGACCATTTGATATTGCCACCATTGAATTGCTTTTGAAAAATGATGCACAATGATATATAACATCATTTATGGCATATTGGTTCATTGGCAAGAAGATTACGTCCAAAGGTCTTGAGATGGAAAGGCAGAGGGGAAAAGGATGGATGTGATGGCTTCAGAGCTTGGAAAGGTGTTTCTGGTCCCTTTGGGGTTTTGGGCCACTTTTGGGCTCTGAGCCAACAACTGGCCCAAAAGGCGGGAAAGGGTCTTTTGGACACTTTGCATCACAGTGCGCAAAAATGCGCAAAAGTGCACAAAAATGCGCAAAATGCGCAAAAGTGTGCAAATGCGCAAAAATGCGCATTATGAGCCCAAATGGCCAAAAACAGCCATTTGGGCCAATTCCCCTGGTTTCCAGGCAAATGACCAGAAATACCCATTTGGGCATAAATTGCCGCTATGGGTTCTGGATTGAGGTGAAGGGCCATGAAGGCCCCAAAACACAAATGGCCATAAATGGTCCATAAGATGATGACGTGGCCATATTGGCAACTGGTGATGGATATGGCCAATTGGCCATAAAAGAACTGTGGCTTGATATGCCATATGGGGATCCAAGGAGGTGAATTGCCATGGTTGTGACAGTAGCATTGTGACAATAAACTCGTTACCAATGTCATGGGTTTGATTCTAGTTGGAGACAAGAGGTGGTATCAATCAAACAACCAGAAATTGCTGGGTTTTCCACTCCATTGGCGTACAAGGGTCCCACCCCTTGGGGGTTCCTTGTAGGCTCCTGTTGTGACTAATGTAACTCCATGAGGGAGACATGGGTAATACCATCAGTTACATGCACTTTGGGACGCAGTGCCCTAAACCCAGGGGTACTGTCACATGGTGGAATGTGATCTACAACTTGCCAGCATTAATCGGTCTTTCAACCGGTTTAATAGCCTTTTCGGCAAGAGTTCCCTTTGCCGAGGTCTGGCAGACAGCATTGTGACACCTTTCTACTCCAATGAAGTGGATAGGAATCTGTGCAGCTACTTCTGGGTCATAGGCTGGGTTTCTTTTGACATTCTCCAGTGGCCATGTACTAAGGCCATCTGCATTGTTGTTACTTCTTCCCACTTTTAATATTATGTTCATCTTTCCTCTATTCTCTTGAATGGCTATTTGACACCTCAACATGTGCCTATTGGTTGTTTTTATGTTGAGTAAGTACTTAAGGGCTTTGCATTCTATATAAAATTCAAGTTCTGAGCCTTCCTAATAGTAGTGGAACTTCTTGGATGCCCATAATAGGCATAGAAATTCTGTCTGAGTTTCCCCATATCTGGCCACTCCATATTTCCATTTCCTAGATACTGAGCATATTACTCCTTCCCTGGGTTCACCATCCACAAGCTATTTCATGTGTAGGGCTTCTCCTGATCCTTGACTGCACACTTCATCTATGTATGTCCTGAATGGCAGTTCAAAGTCAGGTGGAATAAGGATAGGTTCATTATAGAGTTCATGCTTCATTTTCTCATATTCACACCTCCTTGATTTGGCTATTTTAAAAACTACATCTTTGGAACATAACTTGTATAGACTACTGTTTATGTGTGAAAAATTCTAGGAAGAATTGCATCTCTTTAATGTTCCTGAGGAATGGTTTATTGAGTACTTCTGCTACTTCATTTTGGCCTATGGCCAAGCTTATACCTGAAACTTTGTATCCTAGGGCCAAAATTCCACTTTTTAAGTTAAATTATTATATTTATTGGTTCCCATTCACATCAGACTCTGTCTATGTATTTCACATGGTCTTCCCATGTCTCTGAGTACATAATTATGTCATCAATGTATACTACCATTCAGCCTTCCAGTGTTTTTTCTTAAAATATGGTGTCCATCATCCTCTGGAAATGGGCTGGTGCATTCTTAATGCCAAATGAAATTCTGGTGTACTCATATATGCCCATATGGCCTATAATTTTAATTAATTTCATAGATTTTGCCTTAACTCCATTTTGGTTGAAGCCTTTCATACAGTCCATCATTTTAATGTATTCTCCTTTTGCAAATTTATCCAGTGCAGGGGTACCCTTGGCCTAGGGTACGTGTCAGATTTTTTTTAGTTTTTTATTACTCTAAAGTCCCCAAAAAATCTAGGTTTGCAATCATGCTAAGTGATAAGTACAGGTGTGGCTACTTCCACAATCTCCTCATGTTCAATTTGTCTTATAACATCCATATCAGGGATTTCATTGACATTTTTCACAATATCTGTCCTAGTTTCCATGATTTCTTTGTATGAGTTCATTCTCAGAATAGGTGGATAGGGTCTTGACATATCCTGATATAATTATATAGCATGGCCTTTAATATTTCCCAAAGTTTCTTTCCCTATTGCAAAGACTGGCCTTTTCTTCCTTATTACTTTCAGTAGACTAGGTTTCTGTTTACTGGTAAGGTTAGAACTGAATTTCCCCTCTTTTAATTCATTCAGAAGGTCTTCCAAGGGGTATTGATTGTTCAATTGGTATATTTCAAGAGAAAGTTTCTTTTCCTTTTTGGTACCTATGGTAATTTGCCTGTTTTTACTGTTTTAAATTTCAATTCCATTCTTCCTCTGATAATGTGTTCCCACTAAAAGTCCTTGGATGTGGGCATCTTAAATAATTACAGATCCTCGGTTACGTCTTATTTTACCTTTCTATGGGGTATTATTATCTCCTTGATAATAGTCCCAATGGAGGTCATCTTTCCTTATGCACTCTGAAGGTTTTTTGCATTCGTTGGAAAGAGTTGGTCTTTCAAGTTGGGAAGTGTTTTTCAAATATTTTTTATCCACTATTGAGCAGTAGTCTTCACTCTCAATCATTGATGGGTGTTGAGCATTATCAACAAAAAATGTTGAATTAGTGGCTATTCCATGAATATATGACATTGCTCTTGTTGGTGTTACAAGGAATGTTTGTTAATCTTTTGTATGCTTTCAGAGATTCTTTTTCGTTTTATCTTATACCAAACCTGCCTCAAACTGTATATATTGTATTTATAACTTGGTTTACTCTTGGTGCTCCACCAGATTCTGCTCTATTGGGTCTTAGTAATCATTACATTTTCCCTGATGACATCTCCCAAAGAGTAATAGTCAGAATCTTATGCTTTAATCTCTTTATCTTGGACTTCACCAATGGAATTTATTTTTCACTTTTCCTTTGGGAAGTTGTTAGCATAGTGGTCTTTGGAGCCACAATTATGAAAGGAGTTCTTATTCCAAAGTACTTCTGCCACCGTTTCTCTGGAATGGTCTTTGTTCTCAACCCTTAAAGACTTTGTCTCTCTGAAACCTTTCCCTTCATATGGGGAAGATTTCCCTACATTTGTCTTTTCTCTTACATCTTGCAAGTTGTTTGAAATATCATCTAGAGTGCATTATTTTTTGCACATGCATTTTACTGCATCTTCTAGTTCTCCTGGCATTTGTTTCAGGAGTTTATGATTACTCATCTGAATTTTCATATGATGATCAATGGCTTTAAGTCTTTCAGACTGTTTAGCTGTCACAGGGGCTCTTGCACAGAAATACAAGAGTGGCCTGGCACTCAGCAATCAGGGAACTCACTTGGAAGACTCCAAAAGAATAAGAATAAAAATAATAAGAATGAATTCCTCTAAAAGATATGCAGGTACAAGATGAGATGCAAAAGAGGAAAGGGAAGCCAAATGGCCAGAGAGCCAACCAAGTAAGTCCTTAATCACTGTTTCAACCTGCCAAAAATGAATAATGGAATTAGTAAGGATATGACCACCAAATATCCATTGACAGGCAAAGAAAGAGAAAGAGAAAAATGCTAAATGACTGACTTAATAATATCAGTATTGGCTTAACTAAAATGAAAAGGAAATAAAGATAAAATAAAATCAAAGTATATTAATTAACTGGGGAAAAACCCCCCAGGGTGGAAAGGGTAGCCGGTATATGTGAAAAGTTGGGAGCTTGAGTTCTTCAGGCTGAAAACTGATCTGTATTGATCCTTGAGGCTGTATTGATTGTTTTGGGAATTGATACAGCTGGCTAATATTGAAATTGAATTCGGTTGAATGAATTTCCCATGCTTGAAAATGAAATACAGTTCTTGATGGATCCAGACTGTATTGAAATGAATATGGTTGCCAAGATGGATTGAGTGGAGCTTTGACACTTGACAACTTCTTTTGGCACTGCCTCTTGAATACACTTTGAGAATGAATTGACAGTATTCCCTTGGAAGGAATACTTGGAGTGAGAATAACCAATGACTGCTTGATGGTGTCATTGGTCTTTGACGCTGAAACACTTGCTCTTGAGCCTTGATGATTCCTCTGAATGATTGGGTGCCTTGATGACATGATGAGATGTTGGAATGTTGAAAAGCCCATTTAATATTTCCACCATTGAATTGCTGTTGAAAAATGATGCACAATGATATATAACATCATTTATGGCATATTGGTTCATTGGCAAGAAGATTATGTCCAAAGGTCTTGAGATGGAAAGGCAGAGGGGAAAAGGATGGATGTGATGGCTTCAGAGCTTGGATAGGTGTTTCTGGGCCCTTTGGGGTTTTTGGCCACTTTTGGGTTCTGAGCCAAAAACTGGCCCAAAAGGCGGGAAAGTGTCTTTTGGACACTTTGCACCAAAGTGCGCAAAAATGCGCAAATGCGCAAAGTGCGCAAAAATGCGCGAAATGCGCAAATGCGCAAAGTGCGCAAAGTGTGCAAAAGTGCGCAAATGCGCATTATGAGCCCAAATGGCCAAAAACAGCCATTTGGGCCATTTCCCCTGGTTTTGAGGGAAATGACCAGAAATACCAATTTGGGGATAAATTGCCGCTATGGGTTCTGCATTGAGGTGAAGGGCCATGAAGGCCCCAAAACACAAATGGCCATAAATGGTCCATAAGATGATGACATGGCCATATTGGCCACTGGTGATGGATATGGCCGTATTGGCCACTGGTGATGGATATGGCCAATTGGCCATAAAAGAACTGTGGCTTGATATGCCATATGGGGATCCAAGGAGGTGAATTGCCATGGTTGTGACAGTACCCCCCACCTTGGAATGGTGAGCTCCTGAGCACCAATACAAGGTGAAGCCTGTTGAGGCTATTGGAAAGATTTTGAGAGGGTGATTCAAGAGGAGTGATTAAGATAAAAAATTTGAAAACTGATTTTAAGAATTTGACATTTGATCCAGGACTTGCTTGATCTTCTTTTGACATTGGCTTCATGATTTGAATTTAATTTTGAAATGAATGAAAATTTTTGACGTGATAAGAGAAAATTTAAAATGAAAATAAAATAAAAATAAAGAATGAAAATGAAAATAAGAAAAGAAAAGGAAAAAGAAAAAGAAAAATGAATTGAATCTTGAGGAGGTACCAATCTTCATCACGGAGGTTGATAACTGATTTTGAAATTGGCAAGGACCTGGAAAGATAAATTTGATGCCAGGTGCTCACAAAGTGGCCAAGGTGATGTTTTGAAAAGATTGTAAACCCCTCAGGGAAGTGCACACCAGGAGAGGAACTTACTTTTAGTAGTTACCACTCCCGCCAGTTCCATTAAAATAAAAAACAAAAATGTTGAAGGAATGAATTTGAATTTGGAATCTTGGGAATGAGTTGAAAAGTGAATGGCCCATTGTCCCAAGTGAAAATGGCCATAAGATTGGAAATGAGGTTGAAAGCCATGCCAAAGATCTGTGTCCAAAATTGCAAAGTGCTCACAGAGTGGCCAAGGTGATGCTTACAACACAAAGAGTAGAATACCCCTAAAGGTGCATACCAGGAGTGGGACTTACTTTTGGTAATTCCTCTCCCCACCAAGCACCATAATGAATCAAGATTTTGAAGAATTCGGCCCAGGCTTGTCAGGATATAATGAATGAAAATCTTTGACAAGTTCAGGACAATTCTTGAGGTTTTTGGTTGGTTCCCAAGTGGATCTTTCTGGGTCTTGACTGAAACCTTTCCATTCCACCAGATACCATAATTTTCCTCTCTTGAGCTTTGAGTCCAGTATTTGAGAGACTTCCCATTCCTCTTCTTCTTCAATGGTGATTGGAGGAGGAGGCTCTTGATGCCGATTTGGGATTGTTGATGTCTTGACTGGTTCCAGGAGGGATATATGGAAGACTGGGTGGATGGATTTCCATTGAGATGGAAGCTTGAGGTGGTAGGCATGAGTCCTGACTTTCTTCAAGATTGGAAAAGGACCCAGCCATCTTTCAGACAGCTTTTTGGTGGGTCTGGTTGATTTGATGTTCTTGGAAGAAAGCCATTCCATGGCACCGGGATTGAAAACAGGTGGACTTGCTCTACTTTTATCTGCATACCTCTTAAACCTGTTTATGGAAACTTCAAGCTCTCTCTTGACATCTGTCTGTACTGATTGGATTTTTGTTGATAAATTTCCAGCCGGAGTATCTTGAGTGATGTGAACTGAGTCAAAATGAGGATCTATTCCATAAACAGTGAAAACCGGTGATTGTTTTGTTGAAGAGTGGTCAGAGTTATTGTAGGCAAATTCAGCCAGAGGGAGCCAGGTGTTCCAATCATCTTGATGATAACTGACATACATCCGAAGGTACTGTTCTAGTATCTGATTTACCCTCTCTGTCTGTCCATCAGTTTCTGGATGATAAGCAGTTGACAAGTCTCTTAAAATCTTGAGCTTCTGACAAAGGTTGGTCCAAAAGGAAGAAACAAAAAGAGAACCTCGATCACTAACAATGCTTGAAGGAAGGCCATGCTTTGAGAAAATATTCTTGATGAATAAATGGGCCAAATCTAATGAAGTGATTGAAGCTATTTTTGGAATAAAAACCGCCATTTTTGAGAATCTGTCCACTATGACTAAAATTGAATCAAAGGAATTGGACAGTGGCAATTGAGTGATGAAATCCATTGAAAGGCAAATCCAAGGACCACTTGGAATTGGAAGAGGCTTGAGGAGTCCAAACTTCTTGTGATGAATATTTTTGTTTCTTGAACACTGTTGACAGGATAATACATAATCCTTGATAAATTGAGTCATGCCGGACCAGTGAAAATCCCGCTTGACAAGTTTTAGAGTCTTCTCTTGGCCAGGGTGTCCAGCTAGAGGAGAGTCACGCCGCTTTTGAAGTATATTGAGCTGGATTGTGGGGTCATTTGGGACCACCACCCGATCTTTGAAAAGGAGAAGTTTGGAAGAGGAATCAAGAGAATAATCTTGGACAGATTTACCTTTACCCAAATCTTCAAGGACACTTCTATATTGAGAATCTTGCCACACTGCCTTCTGAATTGAGTCAATCAAATTTGAAAATGAATCCACCTTGACTGCAAAAAACTTTGAGGCTTGAATTTCATCTTGCTTGATTATCCTCTGATAGTTCATTGGATTCTTGCTGATGAAATCCTCCCCCCTCTCTGGGTAAACGTTGTCCCAACGTGACAAGGCATCTGGAAGGGTGGCCAAGCGGCCAGGGCAGTAAGTGATTGAGAAATGGAATTAAGATAAAAATTCAGCCCAGCGGGCTTGACGGCGAGTGATAATATTGGAAGACATAAAATATTGAAGAGATGAATGATCGGTGAGAACTTCAAAAGGGGAAGAAATTGAAAGAAGGAAAGCCCTCCAGCACTTGAGAGCCCAGACTATGCCAAGGAGTTTCTTGTCATGAATTTCATAATTAAGCTCAGCTGGGAGAAGCTTGCAGCTATCAAATGCAATGGGATTTTTTCCTGAGTCAGAGACCTGACTCAGTACAGCACCCAAGGCATAATCTGATGCATTGGTCTCTACAATGGTGGGCAGAGAAGGATTGAAATGAGAAAGGATTGGAGAAGTGGTGAATGCCTCTTCGAGTTGATGAAACTGTCTAAGAGCTTCCTCATTGAGGGGAAAACGGGAATGTTTCTTGAGGAAACTAGTGAGTGAACTAATCTTCTTTGAATAATTCTTGATGAAACGGCGGTAAAAATTGGCAAAGCCAAGGAATGATTGAAGAGCCTTGAGTTTTCTTGGAGGTGGCCAATTGAGAATTTGCTGGACTTTTGCTTGGTCCATCTTGAGGCCTTCAGAAGAAACAACATAACCTAAATACTCTACACTAGAAACATGGAATAGGCATTTGGATGCCTTAGCAAAGAGGTTATTGGCTCTGAGTCTAGAAAGAACAGTGGACACATGAGTGACTCGTTCTTCCTCAGACTTGGAAAAGACCATAATGTCATCCAAATAAACCACAACATAAAAATCAAGAAGATCATAAAAAAATCATTGACAAGATTTTGAAAAGAAGCAGGAGCATTAGTAAGCCCAAATGGCATAACCAAGTACTCATAACTACCATATTTGGTTCTAAAACAAGTCAAATGTTCATCACCTTCCTTGATTCTGAGCAGGTTATATGCACCACACAAATCAATCTTGGAGAAGATAGAAGAACCATTGAAAACAGTGAGAAGCTGATTCATAGGAGGAACAGGATACTTGTTCTTCCTAGTAACAGCATCGAGTTTGCAGTAATCAACACACAAACGGAGGCCACCATCTTTCTTTTTGACAAAAAGAACAGGTGCTCCTGTAGAAGAGGAGCTTGGCCGGATGAAACCTTTCTCTACATTCTCTGAAATGTAGGCCCTGAGTGTATCTGACTCTTGGTTTGATAAAGAGTAGATCACCCCAACTGGAGGTAGAGACCCCTCCAGCTCAATATGATGATCACAGGCACGGTGAGGAGGAAGTTTTTCTGCTTTCACCTTGGAGAATACATCCAAGTACTGGTGATAAACAGAAGGAACAACCTTCATCACGGTTTCTATTTCTTCTGGATCTTCCTCTTCATCCCACAACTCCTCCAGGGAGTCATGATAAGATGAAGGAGGAAGGTCCATATTCCCAAAGAAGAGATGAAGTGAAGATACAGAATTATCTTCTCCAACATCTTGAATCTCTTTGAAGACTTCATCTCTAGATGATAGTAATGACTGATGGGAATTAAGGGAAGGAATATGGACAGAAGACGGAAATGATGGTGTTCTAGAATCACCAACCAGAGCTGCACATGATTTGGCAGAAGAAAAGTCATTACTAAAAGAAATCGAAGGATAATTATAGTCCTTATGATCAGAATTAAAGGTGATCAATCCTTGCCTCCAATCAATAAGCGGATTAAAATGATTAAGAAAGTCAAAGCCCAATATGAGGTCTTCTCCCTTGGGAGTATCAATGACTAAAAAGTCCCATTCAAAGTTTGGGAAGGAAGGGAGCTCAACCATATATTTAGTATGGTGAGTCACAAATAAAGAAGGAGACTCAGAGGAGTCTAAAATGATGAGGGGAATCTTCTCTGGAAGTTCTGACGTAGTCAATGAATACTTGTGAACAAACTGCTTTGCAATAAATGAGTTGATAGCACCAGAATCAATGAGAATACTGTAAAAAACATCAGAAAGAGAAGAAAAAACAAAGAATTTAAGAGAATTTTTGACACCAGTATTCAGAATGCACAATTGTGCTCTGGATGGAAAGCTGTGAAGACCATTGAACACAACATGATCTTCACTCAGGCTTTTCCCTGGCTGGGAAATTTGCCTGATGGTTGGGTAAGCTTGTTTTGAGGTGTTTTGAAACAGGACTCAAGACTATGCTTCCCACCACAATAGGTACAAAGACCCTCCTTGATTCTTCTTTCTTTTTGGGAGTTCATGAGCTTGAAATCTTTATTCAACAAAGAAGAATGGGGCTTGTCCCTCTTCTGAAAGTTCTTCTTCTTTTGGCTTGAGCTTGAAGAATTTTGAGGATGAGAAGAACTTGACTTTGAGGCTTCTGGCTTCTTCTCTTGATGATGACTCTTTTCATTTTGCCTCTCATGGTACTTGGTATCAAGCTCCAGGGTAAGGTCCATTAAGTCTTGAAGAGAGTCAATTCTTGAAGGATGGGAGGCCAGTTGATCCAAAATCCTGGATGGCAATCCCTTCCTGAAATTATGGATGAGAGCTCTTTCACCCCAATCCCCGATTCTTGAGACTAAGCTTCTGAAATCAGCAATGTATAAGGATACATGCCCACCTTCTTTCATTCTTAAAGAATCCAACTCAGCTTCTGCTTTTCTGACTTCATTCGGGTCACCAAATAGAGTGAAAAGTTGAGATTCAAATAAAGGCCAAAAATTGAGAAGGTAATTTGAGTCTTGATTGGTGAGATTGGAAAGATAAGGCTCAATCCATTTTGCAGCCCTGCCAATGAGAAATGAAGTGGCATAAAGGACCTTCTTTCTGTCTTGAGCGAAGTTTGCCGGATCATTATGAAATATCAATTGACAAGACTGAATGAAACTTCTAACTTTGAAGGGCTGAGTCCCATCAAAGCATTCTGGTGCCTTCATAGATGGAGTCTTTATGCTTGAAGATTGGCCATAATTTGAGTCATTTTCTGCATGATGGCCAATAGAGATGGTTCAGACTGATGAGAGACAGGTTGATTATACTGGGCTAGAGTTGGTCCTCCAGTACCTTGGGATGCCTCCACTGGAGCAGGGACACCTTCAGTACCATCAGACTCTTCCCCTTCCACAGAATTCTCCTCCTCCTCTTCACCATCTTCACCTGGACCTTTGAAAATAGTCCTTGAAGTTCCTGGAAATCCGCCAACTACTCCTGAAAATGAACTTGATCTTCTGGGCCCTCTTCCTTCCTTCCTGGATGGTGCTGCTCCTTCCATGCAGGGTCCTCTATCTAATTGGGCCCTCAGTTGAGGAACTGCTGGGGTGCCATCTACAGGAGCTCTTGGAGTTGGAGTGAGAACAGCTTGAGCTCTGGCCTGAGATCTTGTCTGTCTTGCCGGAGGTGAGTGTTGAACAGGCATGATATCAGGAATAAAATGAAATAAATGAATTAAACCAAAATTTTCTTGAAGTGAAAAGAGTCAACAATCAAATCTTGAGGAAAAATCAATGAATAAAATGAAAATCTTCAAGTACGTCAATAAAATCAAAATCAAATGAAGTCTTGAAGTCAAAATCAAATCAATGTCTTGAAGTAAATCAATGAATCAAATCAAAATGAAGTCTTCAAGTCAATAAATCAATGAATCAAATCAATCAAAAATCAAAGTCTTGCAAAAAAATCAATCAATCAAATGAAATCTTGAAGAAAAATCAATTTATGTCAAAATTCTTGATGTGAAAAATCAGCAAAATCAATGAAATCTTCAGGTCAATCAATTTTCTTGAGGTCAATATCAAATATGTCAAATCAATCAATCAATCAAAAGCAAGTGAGTTATTCTTTAAAAATCAAAATTCTTGAAGAATGAATCAATTATGAATCTTGATATGAATAACGTGTCTGAATATCTTGATGAAAAATTTGAAAATCAAAGAAAATCAAGATGACGCCTGAATTATGAATGAAATGAAAATTTGATGATTTGAAAAAGATTTTAAAAAAGAATAACAAAAATAAAAAATGGGTCAGCTTTCAATTTTCAAAATGAAGAATGAATGAAAGAAAATTGAGAGGTGACAATGAATCATTAAGTTCATAAGCATAAAAGAATCATAATTTTGATGAAATGAGTGAATGAAATTATAAAGAAAGAATGAACAGAATGAAAAGGAATTAGCAGTTAATTAATATAATGTCACAGGGGCTCTTGGACAGAAATACAAGAGTGGCCTGGCACTCAGCAATCAGGGAACTCACTTGGAAGACTCCAAAAGAATAAGAATAAAAATAATAAGAATGAATTCCTCTAAAAGATATGCAGGTACAAGATGAGATGCAAAAGAGGAAAGGGAAGCCAAATGGCCAGAGAGCCAACCAAGTAAGTCCTTAATCACTGTTTCAACCTGCCAAAAATGAATAATGGAATTAGTAAGGATATGACCACCAAATATCCATTGACAGGTGAAGAAAGTGAAAGAGAAAAATGCTAAATGACTGACTTAATAATATCAGTATTTGCTTAACTAAAATGAAAAGGAAATAAAGATAAAATAAAATCAAAGTATATTAATTAACTGGGGAAAAACCCCCCAGGGTGGAAAGGGTAGCCGGTATATGTGAAAAGTTGGGAGCTTGAGTTCTTCAGGCTGAAAACTGATCTTTATTGATCCTTGAGGCTGTATTTATTGTTTTGGGAATTGATACAGCTGGCTAATATTGAAATTGAATTGGGTTGAATGAAATTCCCATGCTTGAAAATGAAATACAGTTCTTGATGGATCCAGACTGTATTGAAATGAATATGGTTGCCAAGATGGATTGAGTGGAGCTTTGACACTTGACAACTTCTTTTGGCACTTCCTCTTGAATACACTTTGAAAATGAATTGACAGTATTCCCTTGGAAGGAATACTTGGAGTGATAATAACCAATGACTTCTTGATGGCGTCATTGGTCTTTGACGCTGAAACACTTGCTCTTGAGCCTTGATGATTCCTCTGAATGATTGGGTGCCTTGATGACGTGATGAGATGTTGGAATGTTGAAAAGACCATTTGATATTTCCGCCATTGAATTGCTGTTGAAAAATGATGCACAATGATATATAACATCATTTATGGCATATTGGTTGATTGGCAAGAAGATTACATCCAAAGGTCTTGAGATGGAAAGGCAGAGGGGAAAAGGATGGATGTGATGGCTTCAGAGCTTGGAAAGGTGTTTCTGGGCCCTTTGGGGTTTTTGGCCACTTTTGGGTTCTGAGCCAAAAACTGGCCCAAAAGGCAGGAAAGTGTCTTTTGGACACTTTGCATCAAAATGCGCAAAAGTGCGCAAATGCGCAAAAATGCGCAAAATTCGCAAATGCGCATGATGAGCCCAAATGGCCAAAAACAGCCATTTGGGCCATTTCCCCTGTTTTTGAGGGAAATGACCAGAAATACCCATTTGGGCATAAATTGCCGCTATGGGTTCTGGATTGAGGTGAAGGGCCATGAAGGCCCCAAAACACAAATGGTCATAAATGGTCCATAAGATGATGACATGGCCATATTGGCCACTGGTGATGGATATGGCCAATTGGCCATAAAAGAACTGTGGCTTGATATGCCATATGGGGATCCAAGGAGGTGAATTGCCATGGTTGTGACATTAGCACACCACTCATAATGATCCTTTTCCACTTAGTATTTGTAATTCTCAAGTAGGATAGACTTTGGCTATTTCTAAGTGGCATTGCTTTACTTTTGGATTATTTGACTCATCTACCATGGCCAGTTCCTTCTGCCATAGATTTCATCCAGTTCTTTGTAACATATACTAGTATTTCCTCTGAGCTCTGTGTTCAGCCTACCTGTTATTCAATAGTCTTGTATACTTGGTACATCAATGAAGAGTCCATAAATACAATCATATTCCCCTACACCATAGAATTTTGGCCAACTTGTGGTTTCTGAAAGCTTCTTCAGTGCTTCCTTCTCTGAATAATTCATTTTATCTCCATCTTTATGATTTAATGGGGATCTTTGCTCATTTTCCATTGGGGAATCTGCTTTGATGTGCTCTTGGTGGTATGCAGTATGTATGTTACAAGAAAAATAGCCCCGTTTTTGTGGGTTTATGTTTTTTCAGACATTGAAATTTTTTCTCATTTCTTTATCCAAGTAATCCATTCCCCTCTTTCAGTGTTATTTCTCCTCCAAGACTTTATTTCACCAGGGTGAATCTCGTGTCAATCGTCGGCGATTGACTTCACGTCAAGCAGGATAAAAGTCGAGCTCACGTCAAGCAAAAATCAAGCAAACGTCGAGCACACGTCCTACTCTTGTCTTACACCAAATCCTGTGACATCCACCAATATTGGTTCCCCTGTGCCTTCAACTCAGATGCCTCACCACCTGATCATCCCGCAACCGTCCAATGGTTGGTAAAAATTACACAAGACCTGCCTGTTTTCACAAACACACATCAAAGAGGTTCTTCAGCCAGTCTTGATGTAGGCGGGGGGTTTGACTTCACCAGGTCATCAAAAAAGGACTCCGCCTGAGCGGGATTGTCGTTTTGCAGGTGACACTTGTAGAGCCCGCCGCACAATACCATGTGTGCAGGTGCGCTTGCGTGTGCATTGGCGTGTGCGCATGCGGGTGCGCAAGGGTCGCTTCCCCTTCCAACATGATGATGGCGCAGTTAGAAATTTTGGCTGCTGTGAAAGGTGAGTGTGTGGGTCATTTGATCATTGAACTTGGCTTATTCACACTGTACCCAAAGTCAAAATAGTAAGTTCTTTGTGGCAATGTGAAAAAATGGGCTTTGCTTGTCACAATGGCATGTCTCTGTCACTAAATTTTGAGGCAGTTATTTCACTAGCAAAATTGCTAATGAATCTGAGAGATTTGCATTTCTGTAGACTAAATTTCATGAAATAACGGCTTTATCATTACAAGCAGTCCACATGACAGAACTTTGTTATCATACAATCCACAGTTACCTTCTATTTCTTCTTCAGATATAATCAAGTGTCCATCATCAAAACCAACAGCTTTATAAATATTCAGATGCGGCCAATCTGGCAAGAAATTCACATCAATCTTCAAAGTTTTTAAGATCAGAAAGCTATTGTTCAGTATGCTAGATGGCTCAGAGACTTTAAAAATGCTATTAATAATACCAAATCGTCGTGAGTTGCCCCTCAGAAAACATATCACACTGTTGCTGACATTTTTGGATTCAGTTGAAAATATATTGTTCCCAATATTAATGTTTGAAACTGGAAAATACCAAGGTGAGAAAATCCTTGAAGTGGGAGGACTTGTGGATTGCACGGTAGTGTCTAAGCTTATCCAATCAACTATTTCCCTTGTTGCATGAAAATTCTGTAAGTACTCAACCAGGCAATCATAATTTTCTTGGTCATGGCGGGATGGTTTGTTATATTTATGGTCATTGAACAGGGCAGGTGGCTGTGATTCGAAAAGCTGTTTTATTTCACATGGCACGGATGGGGATTTCAGGAGAACGGAAAGGTTGGAACATCGACAGATATGTTGAAGTAAGGTTTTATCTATATCATCTATTCAGAGTTGCAAGAAGTTAATCTTATTCAGTTCAGGTGTTTCATCAATTTGAATATATTGATCTTATTAATTGACGTACATATCTTGTTATTTGTTGGCATTTTTGCAAATACTCCAATCAAGCGCTCATAACCCCATGTGGCTGAGGCTTGTGCTGGTCCCCAACGTTGGAAGAGTTCGGGAATATGATCAGCAAAATGATGATTTGGTTTACTTTTCTGTTTTGGGAACAGGAGTTGATTGGAAAGGCGGAATTTTTTCCAATGTTCAGCAAATGCAGTTGCATCATCTATTGAAACAGTCCAACTTGTGGCAATTTTGATAGCACTAATCAAATGGAATGTATTCTTGGTTAGTTCATTTGCAAGTTCTTCTGACTGATCCATTTTTCTTTGAGTGTTCGCGGATTGGTGTACATCTAATCACATCTGTTGACTGAGCATTAAAAATGGAATATAGACCTTATATAAGAGAGCCCATTCAGCGGCTTTTAAGCTACCATGAGAGGGGGCACCCATGTTGCGAGGTACTCTTTTCCATGATGAGGGAATTATTGTCTCAGATATGATTTGTCGGAGATGCTCCAAAGCCTCACCCTTGATCTGGTGATCACTCAGTGCAGTGATATCCAATTCAGAGGGGATTTCAGAAGTGGGGATGTAATCGGCATCAAATGAAGGAATCTCCGCAGAGCCACTAGATGGATGTTCCGTGTGAGGGGTGGGCATTGGGAAGTAGTTTTTTTGGGTGGAAGTAGTGGGGAGTGGCTCATTTATTATTTTTGCTGCGTCTCTTCTCAGGGAGCGGGCCTCTCTCAATGTGATTTTATCAAGAGAGCTGTTGGAGGTCATGGAATCTGAGTCTGAACTGTTGGTGTCATTGGATTTCCTGGCGGACCTGAGGTAAATTTTTGATTTGGACTCTGGAATGCACAATTTGAAAGTTGCATGATCCTTCAAAATTCCAAGTATTAAATTATGCATTATGTCAAGATTAACCATTCTGGTTGCATCCCAATACGGAAGGTCTTCTAAAATTGAATATTGCACTCCATACTCAGAGAAAATTGCTTGTCTTTGTTGTGGGGTTGCCCGAAGCCTTTTGGGAATGGTTGATTTATGATTTTGATATGAGCGTGTGTAGTGAAATTGAGGACCAATTTCTTCAATTTGAGCTTTGTGAATGGTGCAAAAATTACAAAAGTGGTTGCCTGAATGGGAAATAAGTCCAGTAAGCTTGCGCATGGCAACCACATCCGCAATGGCTGTGAGAATGGGAACATGGATAAAGGATCCTGAAGGACCTGTTGAGGTGGGTGAAAAATGGTAACCTTGCCATAGCTCTTTGAGCTCGTTGATGAGTGGCATTAATAAATAATTCAATTGAAGGGAAGTGGGCTCCTTCGGACGAGGGATGATTCCTGAAACATAGACATTCTCTGGCTTCAATCTTTCACTTGGGGGGAGATTAAGACAAATAAGCATGGTAGGTCCAATGCTGGCCAACCGGGTGGACTTTCCATGTGCATTAAACCAATCCACATAAATGGAGAAGGCCAATGCACCAGGAATGGACATTAATGGGGGGTAATGGATATTTCTAGTGCCAGTGAAGCGTCTCCAGACCAATCCATCCCAGACGTCACGTTTTGGGGAATCTTTGGGAGTTTGGGATTGTTGATGTTGATGCAGAATGTCCATAATTCCAGCCCGCTGGAGAAATCTGGCAAGCCAATTTTTGAATGGTTGATAAATGAAATGTTTTGTTGGTATAAATTTTTGCTTCATGTTGGTGGTGTTTTGGGTGTGGGCTTCAAATGAATAGATGAATTTGCCTAATGATTGTGTGCAAGGGGGATCATGATCATTTGGGTCATTATGGCGTTGACAGTGGGGTTGGTCAGTTGTGACTGATTCAGTAAGGCCATTAAGAGAGAAACATTGAGGACAACATATATAGTTTTGAATCACTGGCTCCAATTGGAAATTTTCAAATATGGTACTCACATCTTGAGGTATATGGAATGCAGGAATGGGGGGACCACCGGAGCTTGAGATGCTGGACTTGATCAGCAGGTTTAGGGCGGGGTTGAGAATGCGTGAAGCCCTGCGGGGTATATTATACCTTAATTATAGAATGGCAGATATTATCATTCCAAGGTCTTGTGGAGGAAGGATTCGACTGCTGCTGTATGGTTTCTGTGCAATTGAATTGAGCCCCGGTCCTGTGGAGAAGGTTGTCAGCCTGTGACTCAAAACCAGAGCACAAGCATGACAGCCAATATACCATAAATCAATGGTATAGCCAAGATACCACCAAAACATGGAGCTGAGCCAAATCAGCTCAAAAGGTATCAAAAGAAGGAGGAAACTCACCCCTTTCTGAAAATATAAGTCCCATCACCATAGGACAAGAAATAACAAAGTTATTCCTGCTCAAAGTTATTGCTGAGCATAAACCTTAATTTTCACCTCTCATCTAAAATCTAGAAGGATAGGCTTAACCCCATCAAATGGGTACTCAAAATGAAGCTCTAAGCCAGGGCTATCCAATGGTACCAGCCAAACTGAGCTAGCACCAGTATTACTTGAGTTATGGTCAAATTCAGGCCAAATAAGGGTGAAC
Source organism: Austropuccinia psidii (assembly GCA_023105745.1). NCBI lineage: Eukaryota > Fungi > Basidiomycota > Pucciniomycetes > Pucciniales > Sphaerophragmiaceae > Austropuccinia > Austropuccinia psidii. The sequence continues at coordinate 77,592,346 of JALGQZ010000001.1, read as the reverse complement.
AAAACATTCACCTCTCATCTAACTTCTACAGTTTTAGTGTGGGATACTTGAAGTGGGGTCTCTTTGGAAAGAGCACAATCAGGGCTATCTGATGGTGCCATTCACTTCTTCATATCTCAACTATAACAGAAGTTATGAGGCAAACAAGCTCAATACAGCTTTTTGCCCAAACCACGCCTTTGTACAAAAAACCTTGTACATGGGATAACTTTGTCATATTTAATGATAACCATACCAAATTGGGTATCATTGTGTAGAGCTCATACAGGGCTATCCAATGAACCAACTTTGAGCATGATATCTCAACAACTGACAGAGTTATGGCTGTCTGAAGGTTATAATCCCACAATATGGCCAATACAGCTGTATTATGACAGGATACAGTTGTACTCTGATTATGAGGTGTCAAACAGACGCTGAAGCTTATTTATACTTCAATACCTCATAACTAAGTCAAATACAGAGGTCCATACAGGTTCTGTACAATTTCTGACGCGTCAGGAGCACCAGAATACACCTGTAAAGTCCATTGGTGAAAATTTTCACCCTGTATAGGGTAAAACTGACTACTTGTGGTTCTAAAACCACATTTCAACCCAATACTAGCCTGTATTGAGTGTATAGAACCACAAACCAGCCCACAGTAGTGAAAATTTTCACTCTGTGGTCGTGTGCAGAGGTAAACCACCTCCCACTACCCCAGAACAAGATAAAAGGAGGCTTTGCCTCACCAGGAAGCAAATCCAGCATCCTGTTCTTGATATTCTTACGTGGTATAACTTCTTAAAAAGGAAGTGATACTCTTAGAATTTAACAGGTATACTTTAAAGTAAGTATTGTAGGGTTTGCTATTGTAAACCAACAGGCAAACACTGCACCCAGGGCTATCAGCAGTACTCACCATCACTAAATTATTTTAGTATAGCCCTTTTTCACTCATATTCTCACTCTAAATATAATCATTATTTTCGTGTCACACTCAGAGTTATAGCTTCTATTATCTTTCTGAAGCTATATCATAGAGTCACCCTGACATTTTGGGGGCCTGGCCAGGTTTTTTACCTATTTTAGACAAAATTCTAGCTTGTTTTCACTATTTTTAACTAATTTTCATGCCTTTTAAAGTTATTATATTTGTTTTCTTGCTTATTTTCACTTTTTTGAAACCATAAGAAGCCCTGAAGGGGATTCATTTCGTGGTTTTTCTCTATTCTGATTTTTTTTACTCACAAAAAAAATATATTAAAAACAAAAAAATAAAATAGAATAAAAAATCAAAAAAAACTGTATACATATCCTTTTTTGAAAAAATAATATTTTTTCATTTTTTGAAGAGTTATAAATATATAATTTATATTTATAAAATATTCTCTTTTTATAATAAAATAAAAACCATATTTTATTATTGTTTTTTTTATAATATATACAAAGTATATATTATTTGAATTTTTCTTGAAGAAAAACTCTGATAATTCATTTTTTCACCCAAATTGGCGTGAAAAATTGATTATTATCATTATTATTGATAATACCAATAATTATACTTAATAATAAAATAAAAACCATATTTTATTATTGTTTTTTTTTCATAAGATATACAAAGTATATTATTTGAATTTTTCTTGAAGAAAAACTCTGATAATTCTTTTTTTCACCCAAATTGGCGTGAAAAACTGATTATTATCATTATTATTGATAATACCAATAATAATACTTAATAATAAAATAAAAACCATATTTTATTATTGTTTTTTTCATAATATATACAAAGTATATATTATTTGAATTTTTCTTACAGAAAAACTCTGATAATTCATTTTTTCACCCAAATTGGCGTGAAAAATTGATATTATCATTATTATTGATAATTTCAATAATAATACTCAATAATAAAATACAAATCATATTTTATTATTGATCTTTTTTTCATAATATATACAAGGTATATATTGTTTGAATTTTTCTTAGAGAAAAACTCTTATAATTCTTTTTTTGACCCAAATTGGCGTGAAAAATTGATTATTATCATTACTATTGATAATTTTAATAGTAATACTTCATAATAAAATACAAACCATATTTTATTATTAATTTTTTTAATATATACAGAGTATATATTGGGGAGAGTTGATTGATATTTATTATTGATATTTTCAATAATAACTTGTCCAAAGTGACTTATAAATCCTAACAAAAGGATTCAATCAACTAGCTGAAACTCTCACTTTACAAATCAGAAATGATACCACCTCATTCCAAAGACTTTGGATTTCCAAGGGATTATTCCTTACAAAGAGAAACAACCATCAGTTGGAATAGAGGCCTGGAAAAGAGAGAAGTTGAAGTTGTTCAAAGTCATAATACATGGCAAAATGAACCTTTCTACACCTTCCAAGATGGGTTTCAACAGCAAACCTCCAGGAATGGCTTGCATAGAACAGTTTGTTCTAACCCATCAAATCTTCCAAGAAATTCTCCAATGGGGAATAGCAGACAGGGAATTCAAACCAGATTCCCACTACAAACAACTTGTAGAAAGTATTCAGAAGATTTCCCTCAAAGAGATACTCTTCAAAGAACTTATCATAGACAAGAAATGGAACAAGAGCTAACACACTCTGACCCTTTCAGGCTCATGAGGACTGGTAACCCAACCAGACTCCCTAGTGGCTTCACACCACTCAGGCACCAGCAGATCAGTGACCAAGAGTCACTATACTTTCCAATCCAAGATAGAATCCAGGAGAGGAAGAGGATCATAAGGCAAGAACAAGACTTCTTTCAACCAGAGGCTGAAAGAGTCAGATCCTATGATCCAGAAATTGTTGGACCTGTTGCAAGAAGTACAAAGAAACAACAAACAGTTGTAAACACTTCTAATGCACCTAGCAGCCCTATGATAAGGAATGATATCTCCACTCAGATGAAACACAATGTTGTGATACCTGAGAGTACCATAAGTAGTAATACTCTATGATTACAATTTTCCCAATTTGTAGAACAAACTCAAAAAGAGTTTGAAAGACTCCATGAAAGTATGTCAAGGTTACAAGAGGCTTGTACCTTACAAGCCAAAACTATTCATACTCTTCAAGAGGACTATATTGAATTATATAAAGCCTCAGAAGAGTCCAAAAGAAGACTAAATCAAGTCTTGGAGGAGCAAAATCACTGCCAAAGGGAAAGGGAATACCTGGATCAAGATATTGACAAATTGTTCAATTTCTGCCAAAAAAATGAAACCCCAAACACAAGGGCATGTTTCTGGAAGCACCCCATACCACCAGGAAGACATCAAACCAGATTCTTTATTGGTGAATAAGGCAAGGTCTCCATCAAAATACCAGGATGGAGATAATATGTCTTATACTGAAAAGGAAGCCTTGAAACAGCTTCCTGAGGCCTCAAGCTGGCCCAAATTCTCTGGAACTGGAGAATATGATCATATGGAACTCATAGATTATATTGATGGACTCTTCACTGATGTACCAAGTATACCAGATTACTGGATTACTGCCAGACTAAATACAGCTTTTAAAGGACATGCTAGTATTTGGTACACACAAATGAAAGAAATCCATGGCAGAAGAAACTGGCCATGGTGGAGGAGCCAAATAATCCAAAAGTACAGAAATGATACATGGATATGGCAGAAAACCCTTTCATTTGGAAATGATAGATACACAGTGGACAAAGATCCATATGATTGGTGTCTGAGACAGTCAAAAAGGTTAATAGCCATTGACCCTCACATAACAACAGAAATGAGAAATCACAAACTGTTGACCAAACTACCAGGAGACTTAGAACATGCAGTAAAATGCAGATGCTCCAAAGAATCCACCCTGGATCAAATATCCAATACTTTGCAAGAAGTAAGGATTAGAACATCTATTGGTAGATACAATAACCATAGTAGTGGTGATAACAGGGAGAATCCAACCCTGGAAGCCAAAGATACTCATGATTCAGATTCTGAAATCACAACAGGATTTCACAATTGTGATACACCCAATCACTATGCAGAAAATTCTCCCAAAGACAGGGAAGAGATATTTGCAAGAGAGGAAGAAACAACAAAAGACCAAGAAGGTCATGAATCTGACTCTGATAGTGTGGGGAATGGCTATGGAAATAATTCATACAGTGAGCCTAACCCCCATGAGGAATATTTGGTGGAATTTAAGAACAATCCAATAGAGGAAATTGGTTCAGTCCATTCCCAAAGGAGGAAACCAATGACCAAACACCTGGATGGTTTGAAACATAAGCCACCAGACAGGGAGGGTATGACAACAAGGGAATTGTTGGCTCAACGTCACATGAACCATGCTAATACCTCCAAGAAGAGAGGAAAGTCTCATCAAAAATGAGCCTTTTTTTAGAGGGAGGGTATGTCAGCCTGTGACTCAAAACCAGAGCACAAGCATGACAGCCAATATACCATAAATCAATGGTATAGCCAAGATACCACCAAAACATGGAGCTGAGCCAAATCAGCTCAAAAGGTATCAAAAGAAGGAGGAAACTCACCTCTTTCTGAAAATATAAGTCCCATCACCATAGGACAAGAAATAACAAAGTTATTCCTGCTCAAAGTTATTGCTGAGCATAAACCTTAATTTTCACCTCTCATCTAAAATCTAGAAGGATAGGCTTAACCCCATCAAATGGGTACTCAAAATGAAGCTCTAAGCCAGGGCTATCCAATGGTACCAGCCAAACTGAGCTAGCACCAGTATTACTTGAGTTATGGTCAAATTCAGGCCAAATAAGGGTGAACAAAACATTCACCTCCCATCTAACTTCTACAGTTTTAGTGTGGGATACTTGAAGTGGGGTCTCTTTGGAAAGAGCACAATCAGGGCTATCTGATGGTGCCATTCACTTCTTCATATCTCAACTATAACAGAAGTTATGAGGCAAACAAGCTCAATACAGCTTTTTGCCCAAACCACGCCTATGTACAAAAAACCTTGTACATGGGATAACTTTGTCATATTTAATGATAACCATACCAAATTGGGTATCATTGTGTAGAGCTCATACAGGGCTATCCAATGAACCAACTTTGAGCATGATATCTCAACAACTGACAGAGTTATGGCTGTCTGAAGGTTATAATCCCACAATATGGCCAATACAGCTGTATTATGACAGGATACAGTTGTACTCTGATTATGAGGTGTCAAACAGACGCTGAAGCTTATTTATACTTCAATACCTCATAACTAAGTCAAATACAGAGGTCCATACAGGTTCTGTACAATTTCTGACGCGTCAGGAGCACCAGAATACACCTGTAAAGTCCATTGGTGAAAATTTTCACCCTGTATAGGGTAAAACTGACTACTTGTGGTTCTAAAACCACATTTCAACCCAATACTAGCCTGTATTGAGTGTATAGAACCACAAACCAGCCCACAGTAGTGAAAATTTTCACTCTGTGGTCGTGTGCAGAGGTAAACCACCTCCCACTACCCCAGAACAAGATAAAAGGAGGCTTTGCCTCACCAGGAAGCAAATCCAGCATCCTGTTCTTGATATTCTTACGTGGTATAACTTCTTAAAAAGGAAGTGATACTCTTAGAATTTAACAGGTATACTTTAAAGTAAGTATTGTAGGGTTTGCTATTGTAAACCAACAGGCAAACACTGCACCCAGGGCTATCAGCAGTACTCACCATCACTAAATTATTTTAGTATAGCCCTTTTTCACTCATATTCTCACTCTAAATATAATCATTATTTTCGTGTCACACTCAGAGTTATAGCTTCTATTATCTTTCTGAAGCTATATCATAGAGTCACCCTGACAAAGGTGCTTTGGGTCAATGGTGAATAATCAGCTGGTAATATTTGATCCAATAGAAGTTGTGGGCACTCAGATCCTGATGCAGAAGTAGGGATGTTTGGAAGAGATTTGGGTGCAATGGTTTATTTGAGCTTTTTAATGTGCTGTTTATATTGGAAAGGTGTGAAGGCAACTCCAGGCCTATCACCCTCAGGGGAAGAGTGTGTTTGAGTTGAGCAGTGTTGACACATGCATATACGCATTGAGGAATAGCGGCGGGTTGTCATTGCTGCAGGAATTGGGAGTACGGTTGGTTTGTGTATAAATATCTATGGCTGATGTGAAAGTGTTTAGGAGTGTTATTAATTGGCAAAAAAATTGAGTGATTATTTATGAAGGGGGAGATGATTTGAGCCATCTGAGAATTTTATCTCATTTGTAATGGTGCGTGAGCTGCAGCTGATGGAGTGTAACATGTCTCATCTGGATGGCGGAATTGGTTAGGAGTTTAATTGGGTAAAATGCCATGCTGCTCAATGCTCATACATATTTTATTTTATTTACACATGGGGATACTGCGGTTTTGACCCTTGAGGGGTGTTCCAATAGGGATGTGTCAACATTGATTTGAGGGGATTGACATTCAAACCATGTACTCTGGCATGCCATCGTACATGGCTTAAACCTTATTACAGACATAACGATATAGCTCTATTACATAAGGGGTTGGAGTGCAGCTAAAGTCTTGGTATTTGGTTTGAGTGCAGCAGGCTTTTAATCGGTTGGAATGTGATTTGGATTTTCTCGCCTTTCTTGAAAAGGTGATGTCTCTTTTGTGGGTAAATCCTTCATGAATATACCCCTTTACAGATGTACAATGCTGTGGAATTTTGATGCATATATTGGCAGTTTGGATAATTCACAAAATGTGACAATGGGGAGGCGGAAATGTTACCAAATATGATTACTTATGGATGATGGGTCCCCTTTGAGATCAAGGAAATATTACATTATATGGTGGTAGGCCGTGCCAGGTGGTTTCCGATAAAAGCGGAGGAGCTCAAGAGGAGGCAGGGAGGATTCTCCTAAAAAGAGGCTTATTGGACTTCCACGCAACAGTTGGTTCCAACTATTCATAGAATTTCTCTATTCTAAATTTGAAAAGATTTCATCTCATATCACTCTATTTTATCATAATACTGAGGTGTTTTATCTAGTGAAAAATATTAGTGTACTTTTTCGGCCCTTATGTCATCTTCCAAGTCACATATATCCCGTTCAGGTTCTGTTCATGACTCAGATAGTGAATCTAGCATAGAATATGTTCAAACACAGTCACCATTGAGTCCCAACATTCCTCTCACAACTCCTATCGCATCCTCAATGAATGTATCAGGTCTTAACATTGATGTGGGCAATCAAAAGGCTCCAACTTCAAGCACTGGGTCGATCCCAAATATTTCCATCACTCCAATTCCCCCGAATCCCACTAATACACAAATGCATGTGTCTCAGGGGCCAGACGTCACACCTCAAATCTCATCACACGCTAATCCCCAATCAAAATTGCCACCTGAGTTCCTCCTTAATCCCGGTCGGAATCCAGTCGCATCCCAGGATCCCTTTGGCCAAAGTAAACAGCCAACCCTCAATATTCCATCAGGATCTCAGGTTCATGTGGGTGATGAAAGGTGTGTGGATGGGGGGAGATGAAAAAGACCATTGGAGAATGTAACTTGGAGTGGTCTGTTGGAGGGAAATCCAGGATTGATGCTTCATCAAAGTAAGTCATTTTAATTTCGGAGTATAACCTTTTTCACAATTTGACATGTTTGTTTCATGGGTTAGATATGGCACCTAAAGGCAAGTCAGTCCGATCTCAGGAGCCAATTGGAGATTGTGAGTATGACCAGTCTTCATTAATTTTTTGATGTGTTAACTGAGGATGTGCATGGCAGGTGATGAGCTTTATGCATCTTCACCTCTGGTCCATAAAGAGAAAGTCACTGGACGTCATCATCCATATGCCTCCAAACCAAGAACAGCTCATGGCAGTTCATCAAGAGAAAAAATGGTGGATGATGAGGATGAGAACATGTCTCCGACTCAAATGGAAACAGATGATGAATCAAGGAGGGACGATTTGACGGCGCATGAGCATGGCACTCAGTCATATGAGTTCACCCATCCTCAAATGGGCCTTGCCCAGAGTATGCTTGAACAATCCAAGGTCAGACAGCAAAGTAACCAGGCTCGTAAAGCTCACAATGTGGCAAAACGTGCAAGCCAGAAGGAGCAACAAAAATAGCTGAAAGCAGAACTTCCAGAGAATGTCCATGGAATGAGATCAGCAGTACATGCACATTGCCTGTTCCTACTCAAAGTTAGGGATAAGGATTTTTCCTCACTACCAGCACCACCAAGCACAGAAGAGCATGAAATTGCAATTCAAGTGGCTGGTCATCTCGGTTATGTCCCCGAGGATGTTTTCAATGAGCCATCAACACAGGTTCAGTCTCAGGGTTTCCAAAGCTACTGCGAAAATGAGCTCCACAAGCTAGGACTAAAGCGATTCACTTGGGACTGGGAGAGCTCATGGCAACATCCGTTCAATGAGCTGATGTCTATGGTGTTTTACCGTACATTCCGTCTTGCACTGGTCAGCACCGAGTATCATCATTACTGTTGGAACAAGGATCATAATAACTATGGGGTCGTGGCGGCTTTAATGGAGCGATATTTCACTTATTTGAAAAGAGAATGGAAGTCTATTCAAAAGGATGCTGAGTATTTGGTTAAAAAGAAGGAGAATCAAAAGCTCGCAAAGATCCGTCAAACGGTTAGTTAATGTATCTCTTCTTCATTTTGAGCAAAGACTGATGATGATCTACTTGATTATGTGCAGACCTGTGAGCGCTGTCGTGAATGGTGTGATACGGCTAAATTTCCCATTCTAGCATCACAATTCAATGACCCTCGAGTATGCTCAGATACTGAGGAGGTACTGGAAAATGGCCGTCAAGTTTACCGCAAAGTGGGATTACGCTGGCGCTCCCAGTTATTTAATGAATTGGTATTAAAAATGGATCGAGACATAGAGTTTTGTAATCGCATTAAAAAAAAGGGTAAAAAAACTATTGATAGATAGCCAGAATTACGATAGACAGATGATGGTGATATTCCGGAGGGCTTATCATTTCAGGTATTTGATCAAGATTGGCTCAAAGGCTGTAGTAAGATGCAGACTAGCGCCCTCAAGATACTTGACATGCCAGTTATTAGGCCGAATGGTGATGCTCTGCAGTAACTTAGTAAGATAAATGTATAGCACCATTACAAATTAACGTTTTGTGAGTTATTTGTGCAGGTGTAATACAATCTGAGTATTATTTCTTAAAGATGCAACAACTTGCTAAATATGTCAGAATATAGACAATAGGAATTGGAATGTATCACTGTCTCCCTTAGAAAAAAGACTCTATTGCTCATTTTCATTGAGGAAATATTGAAGGAGTTCGATCCAGCTCATGGTGTTCATAATTGTGGACCTATGCCAGGTTGAACAAGAGTTATCAACTTGGTCAAACACAAATTATATAATATCAGTAAGGCTCACGCAGTTAATTATTTTTTCTTTTCTTGGACCTATTGGTGTTTGGAAAATGGCATTTCCATAAGGAAGGATTTTAGAATAGCAATACAATTAGGGTCAAAGATGATCTTGAAAGGTACCTTCCGCATGTTGACCTCAACTGAATGAGGAGTGATATAGTGGATGACCTTTACAGGTTGTTGTTGGCCAATACGATGGAGTCAATCAACAGCCTGAGCCTCAATGGCTGGGTTCCAATTGGGCTCCTGGAAATGTGGATGTCAGGGGCCGCAAATCAGGGCAGAACTTTGGGGGTCCCCTCACCATTAAATAGACCGTATTAGCACAAGTTATATTGAGGCCAGTTCCAGCTGCGGCAATGGATGCAATCAGTACTTCACATTCAGGATTATTGAAGAAATTCTCCAGTGCCTTCTCCTCTGCTCGTGCTGCAATTGTTCCATCGATTTGTGCTGAAAGGATAGATTGATGGGCAAGTGCAATACCAATTCTACAATATGAAAAAGTCAGATGGATTCAATTGGTAATGGATGCATATTAGAATTAACGCACAAATCTAGAATTTGGGTCCATTGGGTATAAACCACCGATTTGGTTGGACCACACCTTGTTTGTTTGTTCTTCATTAAGCTTTGTAGGAGGTGTGAAATTTTACTACTCATCATGCATGTTTCCACATCCACAATAGTTCGTGTGATTGTTGGGGAGTTATCCTGAGTGCTCCTGCCCTCGGGGTCTTCCAAATACGCCTCTGCAATTGTGTTAAGCATGATGTGATGGTTAAAACATATTCGCATCTTATTAATATTTCTGAAAAATTCTCCAGGTCCTTTGCTTTTGGATGATAGGAATTCTTCATATAATATGTAATATTCTTGCTGCATGGTTGGGTTGAGTGGGAGCAGCTCATAATGATGGCTAATAGTGGGGAGGGATTCGAGATGTGTGGTTTTGGTGTGGCGCAAACTTAAATGCCGCAATGCCAAATGCAAGATATCATTGCAGCCTTTGGAAAGACTACTCAGGATGAATGGTGACCAGTTATCTTGATCGGCGCTCTGGGGTTGAGTGATGAATGATATTATGCCCAAAAGGTCATAAATGGTGTTGTGAATAGGTGTGCCTGTTAAACATATTCAACGGGATGAAAGGAGGCTATTAATGGCACGGTGAGTGGCAGTGTATTGAGAGCGAATATAGCTATAAGATGGGGCAAGGGTTATTGGATATAAAAGGTAATTTGAATCATTTAAGATCAGACACTCACTGTGCTTCATCCAAAATTATATGATGCCAATTGATTTGAAAAATGAATGATGTAGAGGTATTGGTTTGCTTAAATTCTTGGGTGATAGTATTGTAAGAAGTGATGATGATATCATATTTTAAGATGTTGTCTTTGGATAATGAGTGACGAGTGGGACCATGGTAGATTTTGGAATGCAGCGCTCAAGCCTGAGCATGCTTGGATATTTCTGATTGCCAGTTGGTAATTAAGCGAGGGGGGCAGATGATCATGGTGGGCGTGGAGCGATGGGGGTTTGCAATCATCCGCTCCTTGGAGGTACCAATTAGAGCAATGGCCTGAATGGTTTTACCTAATCCCATATCATCCACGAGCAGTCCTCCAAGAGGGGTATTGGTCGAAAGGGATTCAAATGAGCTAACGACCTTGTTTGTAATGATGTGCCTGGCATTGAAAGTGGATCCTGGGGGTGAGGTGGCCCAAAGGTTACGGGCTGATTGGCCATTGGGGATTTCTCGATCCCAGAGAAAAGCTAGTCTGGTCTTTTGATGAGGGAGGAGGGGGGTTTGAATAATGGCATGGGGCGGGGTCATCATGGGGAGGTCTGATCCACTGGGTAATTGTATCAGTTTTTGCTTGGAAATCAATGATGAAACAGCAGGATATGAAGCTGGCGTCAAGTTTGAAGCGGGAAATGTCGGAGTAAAGAGTTGACATTGACTATGAGTATTACAGTCATATTCTTTGGGCATTTTAAGCTTGAAATCTTGTGTTCGAAAGCTTTCCATTATGAATAAAATGTTTGGATACCATGTGAAGAACATCAATGCTAGATTGGGTTTCTGAGATGAGGAGGGATCATTTGCATCAGTCATAAATACTCCCTCAACGAATAATATTTGAGAAGGATTGGATTGGCAATTTTCAATCCATGCCCCACCAGGACCACAGTGCATGAACGTTTTTGGTGCCCCAAGGAATGGTATCAACCTTTTGGAAAGGGTTCCAGGTAGAGAGCCAATAGCATGCTGGTGATTGGGGAGATAAACAAATATGTTGTGTTGATTGTGCCATATGATAATCCAAGAAGCTAAGTGGGAATCCTCAGGATTTAAGGCTATATCACTATTTATTTGAATACGAATATTAATCATCCCAATGCAAAGTGGTTGTGAAGGGGTTGACATGATGGCTATTTTAAATTATTTGGGGACAGTTGGAAATTATATGATCGGGAGGGGTTAGCTAAACGGAATGAAGACAAATAGGCGCAGGTGGGGAACTTATATGAGAGGCAGCAATGGGGTCAAGGGGGGATGGCCTGTGGTTACGTGCATGGTCTTGATGGGGGTGGGCCTCTTGGGATCATAATTTTCATATCCGATTTGGGGCATATATCAAGGCAAGGTGGCCAAAATGTGGGTGCACCGATATGAATGCTGGATCTGCGGCAAGGTACAAAACCTTTGGTGGAACAAGGTTGACATTAGCATATCCAAAATTGGGTGGGTTGTAGCAACTTATTGTGGAGGGCATATTAGAGGCATGCAGTCATGTTCCCTGGTGTGACAGCGAACAATGAGCGTATCCTCCCCAGGTTAATTGTTCACAGGGACCTACTGGGCAATGTTCGCGGTTTCAAAGGGCAATCTCACTGTGGGGATGTTTGTGTGTGGGCGGGTGAGATATGTTTGGTGGCATGCCACCGAACATGACTTTGGTTTTGCCTGAAGTTTTTTGCTGACTGATGCCTACTGGGCTTCCAGGGGGGAATGTGTGGGATGATCAAAGGGGGCGCCAGCCGTGAGCCGTGATCCACATATACATTCACCCCTATTGGGTTTGAGGCGAGTACTAATCCACCGAGATTGGCATCCGGGTCTTTGCCTCATGCGCGTACAAAACTCCGGCGAAAGAGGCCACCCACCCAAGGGAATTTTTGGCTGCAAGCCAGGTGCCACAACTTGCGCAGGGCGTGTGAGAACGTGAAGCAAATAACCCGCGTTGGGAGATACCCACGCAAACATAACCAGCCTCAGCAAACATAGGCTGGGATTATTCTAATGTGGATGAGGCTCAAGCAAATCCACACTGATTGGCCTCAGGTTTCCACGCGCGAGCAGGTGAGCATCTGCAGTCAAACTGACCACCCGACCAAGAAACTAGCCGGTCGGAACACTGGCAGTAAAATGTCTTCCAGGCATGTGAAAGTTGCCTGTGTATGACCCGTTGGGGGGTTCGTATGAAAGCGTGTGGCTGCCCGACAATGAGCACGCGCAATGAACAAGCAGGGCCAGTCATTGTTTGCCCTGACAATGGCACCGGATGGAATCCACTGTTTGTGTATGACCCAAATAAACAGTCATCCCACTATGACCCACTTACATTAACTTGGATTACATGCGCATCTGTGCCATAGTTAGGCAGAGCTGTCCAACAAGGTGCATCAAAGGGATGCAGGTGAGATATATGACTCGATGGCTTGACGTGATTGGATGTTACATCGTTGAACAACTTTTTCTCTGCCCTGCAGCATTCATTTACAAAGGTGTACTGCGTACTACAGTGTTGGCTGTACAGTACAGATCAGGAAGGTGTAATACTACTTGAGCCTGCATGCATATAGCAAATGTGCATGCACCTTCCAATCATTTGAATATACGTAGCTCATGTGCCACATGCTCAGCATTGCGTTTCACCCGATTTGCACACGCAAGCTGAGCATGTCATGGTCAAAAGAACCATGAGGAAGTGCTCAGTAAAGCCATGGAATGAACTATTTTTGCAATAGTTCATTGGAAGGCTCAGTTTGGAGCACTTCACCAAAGCGTGTGAAATGTCATCCGATGCAGTGCCAAATGCTCACATTGTGTGCATACAAAAACGACTGAGCAATGGCTCAGCACAGTGCATTTGATATTGTTATATCAATAGTTCAATTACTGTGCAATTAAAATGTTCAGCCACTGAGCATTTCAATTATGACCCAAAAGCAAACCTGAGCAATGGGTCAAGGCAAGCTCACGCTGTATTCACTTGTCTTACAGCCCCCCCCTTTGTTCAAACAATATGACCAGGCCATATGGCCGGTAATCTCCCCGCGGTCACTTGTGACCAAATGCACCGGGTGCATTTCTGCATGGGTCACTTGTGCATTGCACCCACAATGCACATTCAACAAGGGCCTCACGACCACCCTCCTGGGTGATCGGGTTGCTATTTAAGGAAACAAAGGGGATTTGACTGAGATTGACAATTCAATAAATTGCACTACTCAGCCAGACCCCCATTGTTCTTCTGCCTCATGCGAGCATTTCACTTCTCAGTTGCAGCATTCGCTGAGACTCAGCTTCAATTTTGCCCACATGCCTTGAAGCTGAGACTTTTGCGGGTGCTGAAACTGCTGAGATCGTCTCAGCTTCACCATGGTATAAAAGACCATCTTCACACGACACGCCCTTCACTTTCTTTCTCACCCGCTCCACTTCGTTCAACCTCACCCGCGTTTGTCTTTCTTATGCGTATTCCCCTTGGTCTTCCTGCCTTTCTACTTTTGTCTTTCCCACTCCACTAAACCCACTCCCCTTCCTTTTGCCTGTTTGTTTCTTCTTCTGATCCTTTCAGAACCTCCCTTCTATCCACCTCGTGCGTTACCTCTTTTTTTAGCTTTTGTCAACATTATGTACCGATATTAATACTTATTTTTCTTCACGACTCTTTTCCAGACTTTTAAAAACTTCGGACTAGAGCCTTCTTATTTTGTTTCCGTTTTAAATTTATAATTCATCGTACGTCTTCATTTTCTCTCTTGATTGTTTACTTTGTATGCAGTTACTAACCTCAATTGTTTTGTTTTTAGATGTCGTGCACTTTATGCACCAAGCGGGGTATCCCCTGCATTTGTTCCTCGACGACAAACGACGCTTGTGATGCTTGCCGACAAGCACACAAGAAATGTTCGTTCGTTGTCTGGCCCTTCCGACCACAATGCCAGAGGAGTTCCCGCCCAAGACGCCCTCGCGAGGACTCCTTTGTGGTCGGCGATGATGAAACCATTTCCGAGCGTGAATGGACGCCGGGACCCCAAACAGGCCAACGGGAACGATTCTGGATGATTAGCCCTGTCCACTCCCCCTCCTAGGCCACCATCTGATGGTCACTTCACTCCTTGACCGGAGTGAAGTGATTATCCGGCCGATGAAGGATGGCGATGGCGAGAGGACATTCAAGCTTGGGCTGATCGTCACCATGTCTTGTCACCGATGGGATTTAAATGCCAAAGTAAGTTTTCTTTCTCCTCCTTATCTCATTTCTCTTCACGCAATAATACTGACTTTTTCCATTACTCATAGAACAAAACCCCCCGAATCCCCCCCGACATGACTCTCCCGTTCCTAGTTTGCCTCGCGAGCAAACCCCCCGGCAACCCACTCCAGGCCCGAGTGGCACCCAATGGTCTGAGGAATTATTCCGCGGTAAGCAGCCAAAGTTTCATTTCATTTTCACTTTCACTTTCGAGTCGAGTGAACTGACTCTTACTCCTTTTTTAGAACCCTTCCGAACCAAAGAGCCACCTATTCCTGGCCCAAGTCCATCGTCCCAACCACCTGAGGACGATATGACTCTTGAGCCAGAACCTGAGGTGGCTCCTACGCAATCCACGGAGGAACCTTATGGTAAGTCTCCCCTTCTTTCTCTTCGATCCATATCCACTTTTCCTCATTTTTTCTTTGACCGTCTCCATATCGTCCCGCCACTGCTCACTCTATAATCATCATTGACGATACGCCCGTCGGATCCCCCCATCCCCCTCCCTCCACTCCTACCCCGGTTCCTTCCCAGGATCTCCCTCCCATTGCCCCCGAGAACCCAACCTCCTCCTCTCATTCCCACAAGGATGCTCGCCAGGAATTCACCAACCTGCGACCGACCCTAATGATTCCTTGAGCCATTGTCCATGAATCGATCAACCGAATCTTGTTGGAGCATCGCCGCTTGCTCCACATGATTCCTTTCGTGGATGCAACTCATCGAAATGAGATGCACCGGGAATTCCGGGAGGAACTAAACTCCCTCCTTGCCCAGGCACTGGAGGCTTATCCAAAGGAGGACATCACCGGGATAGTCTCGAAATTCTTAGAAAAATAAAAATTTAAAAAAATGTCATTATTTCCTCTTTTTATTATTTGTAATACTTTCTTTTAAATAAATTATTTGTCTTCAATTATTGTTATGTTCAATTTCTATTACATTCTTTGTTCACATAAAAATTATTTATTTCCTCCTTAGAGAAAAACCCTGATTGCGTGAGAATTATTTTTGTAAGTGCCCCACCAAGAGTTTGAGTGAGTATTTGTTTTCGTGAACCTCTTTTTCCCAAAATGTGCCAATAGTTGCCGTTACCATCTCCTATATTTTCTTCTTCCATGGTTTAGAGCCATATCCATTCTTGACTGTAAAAAAGCGGGATCTTCCCGCATGTGAGCAATCCACTCCAGATTTGTGAAACATGGCCTTTCCTATGGTCACACGCTATTAATCTTACTCATGTATTGAATTGTTTAAATTGTCTGGAACCTTCACAAGCGTAAGGATTGGCGTGTGACTTGTCGGGAGGCTGCACAGGCGTAAGGATTGGCGTGTGAATTGTTGGGAGCCTGCACAGGCATAAGGATTGGCGTGTGAATTGTCGGGAGCCTGCACAGGCATAAGAATTTGTCAGCACTGTTGGCAACCTTCCCAAGCGCAAGGATTGGCGTGTGAATCGTTGGAAGCCTGTACAGGCGTAAGGAATTTTTAGCATTTTTGGGACCCTTCACAAGCATAAGGATTGGCGTGTGAATTGTTGGGAGCCTGCACAGGCGTAAGAATTGGCGTGTGAATTCTCGGGATCCTGCACAAGCCAAGAAATTTTCAGCATTGTGGGGAACCTTCACAAGCGTAAGGATAGGCGTGTGTAGCGTCAGCACTCCGCATAGGCGTAAGGAACTTTTAGCATTGTCAGAACCTGCACAAGCATAAGGATTTGCGTGTGAAGAATTGGCATCGTGGAAAATAGCAACAAACCAGGACAGATGTACGATGGCATGCCACCGTACATAATCCACTTCACCCCTTTTTCATGTGAGACACCCCATCTCCTGCACTTGAATCCATCCAATCCTGGTGTATATTGTCCTCTGCCTTACCCAACACACATGCAAATCTCCTCATTCTTTGAATTGGCATGAGATTGTATTACCATCCCTGATTTGATAGCCCGCTCTCTCGCCAATCTCATAATAGCCGTGGCTTTTTTGCCGCATTGTTTTTGCTAACCTGCTTGAGCATTGTGCGGACATACCCACTAGTGTCGTGCTTTCGTTGTCCTGCGCTGGATCAGTATAATGAACAAATGTACTACTGGCCCACACTACCTGAATGAGCCCATGAAATGCAGATAGATCAATCCAAAAATTCTCATTTGGGAAAATCAATTTTCCCCCTGTACACCGCTTTGACGCATCCCTTTGAATTTGGCCGGTCCGCTTATCAGCTTGAAACCACCATCCCGAAGCATACAGCGATGCATTTTTGAATCCATTCATGGTGAAAGTGAGTGCGGAAGCGAACTCGAATGCACCCTGATTTGCCGGAATATTGCCTTCATAGTTGACTTGATCAAAAGACGGAACCCCCAATGAATTGTAGAAATTTTGAATCTTCTCAAATAAGTTATCCCCAACATATTGTAAGGATTGACCTAGAATGCAACCCACCGAGCTAAGATTGGGACCTTGGTTCTGCCATTCATCTTTTGCCTTTTCAATTTTCCCGACACTTCCATACAGACCAAATTGTTCATTCTTCGTGCTGCATTTGCGCCACCCAATTGTGAACATAAATCCCTCCAGTAATGCTCCATTGGTTGCAATCGGGTCGGTGAATCTCTTTCCGCGAAATAAGAATTGTGATAATTCATCCCATTGATTGACCTTGACTTCACTCATTGTTGTGAATGGTCGGAATTCGAAAAGGGCAATGAGTAATCCGGTTGAAGAGAAAATTGCCACACGGCCAAAGTGAATGGTTTTGATCTGATTGACATCCACAACCCTCCGAATTTCACTTGGGGTGATTTTTGCTGATACTGGCATTGATATTTGTGCTGTTGGGCGAGAGGAGGAAAACAACCTATTCATTCGGGTCGTTTTGCGCTCATTTGTCTTTTGGGATCTGCTACTATTCCCAAGTGGTTGAGGGATCACTATGTGTTGAAGCACACAAGATATCAGATACTGCCAAGGAGCTTTCTTCGGAACACATCCTTTGACTTCCCTGTTGGAGCACACATGACATTGGCACAATCTGAACCGACTAAAGCCAATGTTCTTCGGTGGGGCCCAATGAGGGTGCCACATAAATGTGGAAGCATATATACACTGAGATTAAGCGAGCAACTCACACTTTCCTTCCTCAGCCTGACGCTTTCTCGCGAGTTCCCTTTTACGCTCTTTTCCTTTTTTCGTGAATGGCATGCTTTCAGCAGAAAATGAAATGAAACCGAATGATTACTGATTTATTAATATCACCTAAATTGAATTGAGGTTGATGAATCCTTTTTGATTGCGGCTAAAAAGAAAGATCACACCTGACCTTGGCAAATTCGCGATCTCAAATACCTGAACCTGAAAATTGCAGTGGATAGTGCATTATTCAATTTTACACATTGATGTTCCCATGCAATCACTTTCCAATCCAACCATTTGGAATATTGCAAGCACACGCAAATGCAATATGAATCCTGCTGCAGATCCCTAGCTATCCTAGTCCTCTTGAAAGACACAGGAACATTTGGCCTATTATGGGCTGGCGGGAAGTGATAAACGCGACTTCCCGCAATGCCCCCGCTTGTGCTACTCACGGGCACAACGCCTGACTCAGCTTGCGTCTTGTCGGAGTCTTTGCAATGATGTACGGAGGCATGCCGCCGTACAATTACTATTGGTACTCAGACTGTGGCATCCGGGCAGTAGTAGGATAGGAAGTCATGATTATTAAATTCATAAATCACTTTGCAAAATTAAATTACAATCTATCTAGTACAAAGCTAATCTAAAACGGGTCAATCCTGGTTGTGAGTTTAGCTGACCTGGGTACCGTCAAGGTGACCTCATCACTTGAACCAAGACCGCGTTTCGCCACCCAGGCATCACCAAAGTCTAATACTAAGCATCATGCAAATTCAAGTCTAAGAGGTACAGTGGGGTTAAAAGACTCTGATGAGAAGAAACTTTTATTCAGTAAATTACATATATACTTATTAGTATGTAGCCACACTGGCTCCACTAGATTTTTACCCTCTGAACATTTTGCGGAAATGTCAATGAGTGATAAAGCCCCTTTAACTGAGCTTGTTCTCCAGTCATCTGAGCATACCATCAAACCACAAACCCCCGCCACACAGAATGCCGCTAATATACCATAGCAAATTCGATTTATTCCAAGATTCTTGTGACACGCCAAAAGATCTTTGATGGCCTCATCTTTTTTTGAGTTCGTGAGTTTGCCTTTGATGCCATTAACTTTGACCTTTGTATGTGCACGTACCATGTTGTACCCAATCATCAAATGGATAACTGTATCCATTAGATCCTCCAGGTTCTTGTGCGGCTTTGTGGATATCTCATTGTCAGCCCCGCCACCTTCAATGCTGAGTTGGGTTGCACGTTGCTTCGATTTACTCAAGCAGGAGGCAAGGTATTCAACTGCCCCCCGTTTGAGTCCAAGAGGATGGGTCGAATTTGATGTTGGTGCAACATATGGTTTGGGTGCAATCACATCGTATGAGACTAAGCTAATGGATTCAAACATAACATTTGCCCAAAAATGTTTAACTGGATTGGTGGGGTAAAGAAGGCTCTGAACCATTTTGAAGAAGGAGTGTTCAGATTTTGGGAGATTCTCTGGAGGTTTAGCTGATTCCTTCATCAATTTGAGATTCCAAATGTTGTGATCAAAAAATGCTTCTGTTTTGTTTGGCTTAAAAATATCTAACCCTGTATATTGCAATTTATATCACCAGTCAACAGCCAATAAACATGTATCATGCACAAAGATAAAACTCACCTGCCATCTCAAGGTCCTCCAGCCAGGCCGACATTTTAAGCTCTCGGTTACTGATCACCTTAATACCAACAGGCAGGAATGTATGAGCATCTTTTGTTGGTAAATTGTCCCATCGATTTTTGTAAATACTATTGATATTATCAAGCCCCCTTTTCCATGATTGTTGAGTAATATTGGAATGATAATTCAAAATGCCTGCAAACTCTTCCATGCGGGATAAAAATATTCCTTGAAAAGTAGCAGACGATGACACTTCAGGCTCAGGGTCAGGAACTATATCAGTCATATCTCGTCCCATTTTATCATGTTTAATTGTTTCCCTTTCTTGAAAGTCTTGAATATTCCAAGAGGCGTGAGGGGTTGCATCATGCATTGTTTCATTCGGTATCGGGGGGCTTTCAGTATGTGGAGCTTCATCATGGATTGTTTCATTGAGTATTGGGGGGGGGTTCAGTATGCGGAGGTTGATTATCAATATGGTCCCCTTCAACATTGATAATTTCATGACCTTGCTCGCGAGAATTGTTTGCGGCTTCAAAGGTACGGCGTTTTTTGTTTGTTTTTTTGCTCACATGTATATTTGGTCTTTTTCCTAATCCTTTGCCTGGAAATCCAATGACGACTTGAGATCCTTCAGGTAGAGATTCTCCCACCTCCACACCTGCCCATATATTGTAAGCAGCTATTTTTATCAACTTTGTTTTGAATTAGTAATGGACTTACGGTTCAAATCCATTTTGAGCAGGCTCATGGCTTCAGCAATCTTTTGACGCACATAATCAGGAATTTTACTATCATTTTGGATTTTTTCGAGCCTTGGGATTGTTTGAGCAATGTTGGAGACAAATTGCTCCTTGGATATAATTTCCACCTCCCCACTGAAAATTACATCATCTTGCCCATCATCTTCTGTCAGTGCACAAGGTTCAACAGTCTTTTCCTTCTCATAACTTTTAAAATTTGGTTTCTGAGAGCTTGGAGGCTGACCTGAAATAAAGGCTATGACACAATATCAGGTTTTGGGAGATTAGAAATATTCAAGATGGATGCACACTCACATTCTGGAAGAACTGGTCGATCTTGATTATCTTCATGAGACTGGCTCTCTACTTCAATGCCTGATTCACGACTACTGGCGATATCAGAGATTTCACTTCCACTCTCTGGGGCTGAAGTTGGTTGTTCATTGAATTCATGTGAATTTCCCGGGGTTTGGGCCATAGCAGAGGTAGTTTATTAAGCAAATAGATGGTGACGAGTGGATTGATAACTTGTTTGAAGATTTTTGAATAAAAAGATCCAAATTGAAGAAAAAAGGTGCAAGTAAAATAATCGCATTTGCAAAATGCGATTTGTTGGGAAATTGAAGGAGGTGATGTTTTGCAAATTATTTCATATCATGCAAATGAAATCACTTCCCTGTGAGACATTGAATAAAGTTGACTAGTGAGAAACCTACTAAAGTAAACTTTTGAACTATTCAACGCTCATGAGGTAAGGACTAAGCAAAGTGTTCCATTTGAATGATATGAAATAAAATGGTTTTGTGGGCAAAACAGGAGACACAATTCTTGTCTTAAATAGTCCACTTATTAGGTTTTAATTTGTGAGTCTCATGATTTAAACCATAACCACAACATTGTGAATATACTGACCAATTTCCTCTTAGGTCCTGTTGGCAGAGAAGGCCACTCAGCATATTTTGGCGATTGTGTTCATCGTGTACGCCAACAAGCCACCGTACACTATGGATGTAGGATGGAAGCGTAAGGATAAGTCGTGTCGGGAGCATGTTGAGAGGCACTCCGCGAGCGTAAGGATAAGTGGTGTTGGGAGCATGTCGGGAGGGCACCACACAAGCGTAAGGATAAGTGGTGTCGGGAGGGCACTACACAAGCGTAAGGATAAGTGGTTTCGGGAGGGCACTACACAAGCTTAACGATAAGTGCTGTCGGGAGCATGTCGGGAGTGCACTCCACGAGCGTAAGTATGGTAAGCAGTGTCGGGAGGGCACTACACAAGCGTAAGGTTAAGTGGTGTCGGGAGGGCACTACACAAGCATAAGGTTAAGTGGTGTCGGGAGCATGTCGGGAGGGCACTACACAAGTGTAAGGATAAGTGGTGTCGGGAGCATGTCGGGAGGGCACTCCGCCAGCGTAAGGATAAGTGGTGTCGGAGCATGTTGGGAGTGCACCACCTGAGCATAAAGATGGTAAGGGCGGGGGTGTGAAAGTGTAAGGAGTGGTGAGGACAGAGATGGGGGGGCAGTGTCGGAGTCTCATCTGGAGGGCGGTGCGGGCTCGTAAGCATGCAAAGCATCGGGGCGGATTAGGTGGGGATGCGGAAGCCAATGAGGTGAAATTACCTGAACATTGTGAATAGTGTTGAAATGGGTTTGGGCTTTGAGTGACATTCTCATGTGACACATGTGACGATTGACGTTGTCTTGACGCTGACGTGACGTGACCCACTAAGTCCAGTGACTATAAAGTGACACTAACGCGACTGAAGCAAGATTTAATACTGAAAGCGGTGCGACGTGAAGTCAATTGCTGACGATTGACGCGAGATTTGCCCTGGTGTTTGGTCTTCTGTTGGTCTCTTTGGTGGCTTTACCTCATTTAGTATATTCTTTTTTAAAAGTAAGAACAGTTTTGGTTTGCAGGGTATTTACCTCTTGTAACCTTGAAATATTTTCATTAAGTCTTTTGAACTGTTCTTTAAATTGGGACATTTATAACCAGAGTTCATTTCTTTTTATGTTAATCTTGGGCTTAACAACACTATTTTCACTCTTAGAGGATTTCAATTATGATAGTAGGGCTACTTATTCTATCAGGAGTATTTAAAATCATTTCTGGCTCTTGTGTACTTCTTTCACTAATTCCAACAGCCTCTGAATCATTTTGTCTGACCCTTTCTGCCTCTGGTTGCAAGAGGTCTTCTTCTTGCCGTTGGATCCGTGTCTTCTCCAGGAAACTACCTGGGATTTTGAATGTGAGCCTTGAGGTATATTTTGCTTACCCAAATAGGCCACAATTCTCTTAAAAATGAATTCTGAATTATGCATAACCCATAAGTAATGCATATATTCAAAATTCATCATTTTTGATTTCAGAAAAGAGGAATAAATTTTCATTGAGTAAGTAAATCCATGGATTTAAGGCCAGATTTGGATTCTACACAAAATTTCACCCAGGGTAGCTCCATAGAGTGAATAAGCTTAAATCAAATTTTTGAGGTTGTAATATGGAAAATACTTCAATACCACATCATCAATACCACATAAAAGATCTGTGAAAATGTTTGTTTATCTCAATTTCTTGCCAAAATAATGGGAATGTGAGAAATCCCATGTTACATATACACTAAGAATAGTGTCATGCATGTTTTTGGCACTTAATATTATGGTATTCCTACATGCACCTTTGTTACACCCATAGTGGATATCTCACTTGAAGCCTAAATTTCTATCTTGACATAAAAAATAGTCAAGGGGGATAAAAGACATCAAAGGGAGCCAGGGTACCCAACTTCTGAGGACTTTGAGGTGTGGAAAGCTCCAAAGCTTGGATCAATGGCTGATAATGGCCCAATTAGTAAACTAAAACCTTTTGGGAACTTGATTACCAAGTCAAAACTTCATTATATCATAAGGTAATAGCAAAAAAGCTGCTATTTTGACGTGACAATGAGGTAAAGAGCAACTTAGACTCCTGTAACCATGTCAATTGTTAATGTTTTTCCATTGATAAGCCCCAAAATAGTAATTAAAACCCTTTTTGGATTAGTATCCTTTGATTTACCTCATAGCAACCAGCCATATACTGCTATTTGCAATTCCACATAGAAATGAGGTAAAAACTTCAAAAATTCATGAAAAATACAATTCTTAATGAATCTTTCTGAAACCTTCAGGACCAATTTGGAACTGCATATTTCATATAAAAAACAAGAAAAATATACTTTTATAATTAAAATTAAAAGTTTTACTTACAGTCCATTTTTGATGATTCCACGTGAAATACTGAATCTTTAAAAATTCACAGAAAATACACTCTGTGATTAAATTTCCAATAACATTTATAACTTTGAGAAATAAATGATTATTTTGGAATAAAAGAATATTTACAGTTATTACTCCTTTTATTCTTAACCCTAAATGGGTTTGTAGTCACATAAAAGCATCAATTGAGTAATAATGATAATCTTACATGACAACAGGTGATGCAATCAATAATCTAAAAAGAATTATTGTTTTCTCACTCACTGTGTTTTCAGTTTGCTTCATGGCACACCTCTGTGAGCTGTCTTAGACTTAAATGAGGCCTCCTCTTGCTGTTTTTCCAAATCATCACATTATTCAATAATACCGTTATTACCAACAAGTAAGTAGTAGTTAAGCCTTTCTTAAGTGATTTAATTCTTTCAGAATCAATCAGAAAGACGTTAAGTCAAAGAAATAAACTATATATTTTTTTAATACTGTTATATATCTATTATTCATCTTTTAAATCTACAATTATCCTTCAAATCTCTCTACTTTATTCTTTAATAAGTTCTTTGGAGTACTAGTGAGTGATTCATCTTAATTATTAAAGTTTTTCTCTAGTAATTGTTTTCTTCAAGAATTATATTTATAATTCTTCTTGTAAAAGATAATTATACATTAAAATAATTTTATTATTTTAATAAAGAATTTTCATTATTAAATACTTCTTGTAATCAATTCTAGTAGGCAATTTTTACTGTTATAATCACTAGTAGTGTATAATAAGTAAAAGAAATAATTAATTCTTCAATTATTCATTTGTGGTTATAATAATTTTTATTATTATATTTCATAAGAACAGTCATAGTACTGTTGATTAATAGTAATATTATCAGCAAATTTCATAGACACATCTTACAGTGAAGAATGGTGACTCTTCATCACTAATTTTCTGATTCCTGAGTGGTTTGGAGCCATTGGCAAGTCTGTTTCTTTTACTCCTTGTAAGCCTGCAGGAATCAGAGTATTCTCTTTCTGTTTTAACTGTTCTTCTATGTCCTGGGTAGCAACTTTATTCTTCCTTATCATGGCTTCCCTTTCCTCAAGGAGTCTGAACTTCCTGTTGGGATTCCAACCTTTGGAGATTTCCATAAGGTCCCTGAAAGGTATCTCTTTGAGAAATATCCTCTAACAGCTTTTTCAAAGTTATCCCCAGTTTTATTCTAGGTTGAACCTTTTGTTTTGCATTCTCCACAAAAACAAGTTCTTGAGGAGTTGGTGGAGCTTAAGAACTTGATCCATATCCTTCTAGTCCTCTGGTTTGAGGTTCTTGTTCAGCTGGAAGGTGAATGGCAGCATTGGCAAGATTTCCCTGAGTGTTCTTCCATCCACCATGGTTTCTAGACCCAGATCCTCTGTTTCTGAACAGTCCTGGTCTCTCCTTTTCCTGGGTCCTTGGGACTCCAAGGTTTCTGAGGTGTAAAGGGGACATGATATCAGTGTTTTTAAGCAGTAAGAAACTTGATATTCTTATGACATTTACCTTTGACTGTCCTTTGTACAAATTTGTGTTAAACCTCTTTGGAAAACTTTCCTTTACAGGTTAAAACTGGGTTAACAATGCTTATCTTACCTGTACAGGTTATCACGGTTGGTTTACCTTGTATGGAAGCAGATATGTGTGGTTTTCCAGTACACTAAGTGGCAATTGGTGTCCACTTCCTGTTGGATATGAGAGTTACACTGTGCCTCTTCCCTTTTCCCTTCTGTGTGTCTGTGTCCAAGGGTGGCAATGGTGTATTACCCTGTGACTAGTGTTTTAGTGGTATGGAATCTTCCTCCATTGAAACAAAGAATGAGGGCTTATGGTTAGTCAAGACTCTTATTATGCTTCTATATGTCAAATAATGGCCTCTGATACAATATATGTGCATATTTTGGATTTTTATTATGATTTATTATGATCTACTATTGAATCCATTGATTTTACATCAAAAATACTGTTTTTTTGGATGTATGGTTTACTACTGTATCCCAAATATCTCACAGGTTATCTTTTAATTAACAAAATTAATCTTACAGTTGGTTATGTAATGGACAATTTAAACTATCAATATGTCCAGCTGTGCCTCTGAGACTTTCATTTCTTGTACATAAGTACCCTTTCATGTAAAAAGAAATAATTTCATAAGCGTATTAGTGTTTGGACCACAGAAACCTTCCTAATTTCATCAGTGGAAATTATATGATAATTAAACCATTTCAATAAATCAAAAAGAAAAACACAGTGGTATAAGACTATGTACCACTTAAAAAAAGAATATATGATATTTTATTGAGCATATCTTCATTCTGAAAGAAGGTAATTGTAATGAGAATTCAAGATAAAATAAAGAGAATTACTCACTTTTATACCAAAAATCGAGTTTTTACTCCAAAAAACATGGCCAGGCCCTCAAAATGTCAGGCTGAGTCTGTTATCAAGGGATTATAAGGGTGGTTACAGCTTTAACTATTACTTTGACATGGATATAAAGTATAAAAAAGATTTTTTTAAAAGATATTCATGGCTTTAATATAAAGGGATAGTGTTGGTGAGTGCTACTAAAAGCCCTGGGTGTGGTAATCATCAATTGATTAACTATGTAAGCTACTACAACAATTAAGTTTAAATTATACCTGATTATTTTATAAGATTATAAATTTTGGTCAACATTTTCACTATGTATTAAGTCAAGATCAGGATGGGGAGTCCTCTTTTAGGTAGAGGAAGGTTCCTTTTTATGCTGGAATTGGGTGTAAGTACCATTAATTCTTAACATATAGAAGGAGTTAAGATGTCCTCACTACAGAAGGTAGAAGTGTGGCTTCTAAGGTCCTTTATAGCCTTTATTGGGCTGAGATGGTGCTTTGAAACCAGATCTGATCGGTTTTCACCAATACAGGGTGAAGACTTTCATCTGGAGGCCTCATAGCCCTCTTCTGATGTGTATGAAGTGTAAATTTCCGTACAGATCCTGTATAGGGATCCGATAAAGGGAAAACCTTGAGGTATTTAAGGATAACCAAGATCCTTTGCAGAATTGACACCTGATATTCAAGAATATGGGATAGTATTGCACAGTATTGGGTTTTTGGAAGTACTTTGTGATTTTTACCTTAAAGCTGCTCTACCTTTGTCAGTTTTGAAGTTAGTTCACGTTGTAGCCATATATGAGCTCTCAACAATGGTACCTCATTTTGTCAGGCTGAGTCTATGATAAAGATGAAATAAGGCTATTTACAGCTTTAACTATGACTGTGACACAGATAAGAGTATTTTTAAAAAGGTTTAATTAAAGATATAAAGGGCTTTACTAATGAGAATTAGTGGTGGTGAGTGCTATTGAAAGCCCTTGGTGCAGCTTTACTTGTTGGATTACAATAATAAAGACTACAATACTAAGATTTATGGTATAACATTTTCATTTTCCAATAGTATAACTTTTTTTACAGTTGTACTACTTAGGAATTCAAGAGCAGGATGGGAATTCCTTTTCTGGCAGTTAAAAGGCCTCCTTTTAACCTGAAATGGTGTGAAAAGACTGCTAGACCTTTTCACAAGGAGGAAGTGATGATTTTTCACTCTAAAGGACTGGATTGTGGTTTGCAAAAGGCCTGTATAGCCTGTATTGGGCTCAGACATGGCTTTAAAACCACATCTGGGCAGTTTTCACCAATACAGGGTGAAACCTTTCATCTGGGGACCACACAGCCTGGTTCTGACATGTATGATGCATAGAATTCTGTACAGAACCTGTATGGGACCCCACTACTGAGTTAAAAACAAGCTTCTTCATCAGTTTGAAACCTCATAGTCATGGGTATGGGATATTATCCCATGGTAAGGCTGTATTGGCCAAACTGTGGGATTTTGACCTTAAAACAGCTATACATTTGTCAATTTTTGAGATATAAACCTCAAAATTGGTTCAGTGCTCAGCCCTGTATGCTTTATGTACAATGGTAACTCATTTGATCTAGTTATCATTTTATATGGATAGTTTATGCCATGTACAAGACTTTGTACATATGCGTGTTTTAGGAAAAAAGCTGTATTGGGCTTGGTTGCCTTATGATGTTTGTTCTAGATGAGGTATGGGGAAATTAATGGCACCATCAGATAGTCCTGATTGGGCTCTTTCCAAAAAGAGCACACTTTAGGTATCTCACGCTAAAACTGTAGAAACTATATGAGAGGTGAATATTTTATTCACCCTTATTTGGCCTGTATTTGGCTATAACCTCTGTAATATTGGTGCTAGCTCAGTTTGGCTGGTACCATTTCATATCCCCGACTTAGAGCTTCATTTGGAGTACCCATTTGATGGGGTTAAGCCTCTTAATCTGTAATTCAGATGAGAGGTGCAAATTAAGGTTTATGCTCAGCAACAACTTTGAGCAGGAATAACTTTGTTATTCTTTGTCATATGATTATGGGACTTGTATATTTGGAAAGAGGTTAGTTTCCTCCTTTGCTTGATACCTTTTGAGCTCATTTGGCTGAGATACACGCTTTGGTGGTATCTTGGCTTTACCATTGGTTTATGGTATTTGGCTGTCATGCTTGTGCTCTGGTTTTGAGTCACAAGCTGTGTCAGCCTGTGACTCAAAACCAGAGCACAAGCATGACAGCTAATATACCATAAACCAATGGTATAGCCAAAATACCACCAAAACATGGAGCTGAGACATATTAGCTCAAAAGGTATCAGAAGAAAGAAGAAACTCACCTCTTTCTGAAAATATAAGTCCCATCACCATAGGACAAGAAATAACAAAGTTATTCCTGCTCAAAGTTATTGCTGAGCATAAACCTTAATTTTCACCTCTCATCTAAAATCTATAAGGAGAGGCTTAACCCCATCAAATGGGTATTCAAAATGAAGCTCTAAGCCAGGGCTATCTAATGGTGCTAGCCAAACTGAGCTAGCACCAGTATTACTTGAGTTATGGTCAAATTCAGACCAAATAAGGGTGAACAAAACATTCACCTCTCATCTAACTTTTACAGTTTTAGTGTGAGATACCTAAAGTGGGGTCTTTTTGGAAAGAGCACAATCAGGGCTATCTGATGGTTCCATCCATTTCCTCATAGCTCAACTACAACAGAAGTTATTGGCCAAACAAGCTTAATACAGCTTTTGCCCAGACCACGCCAATGTACAAAAATACTTGTACATGGGATAACTTTGTCATATTTAACGATAACCATGTCAAGTTGGGTACCATTGTGTAGAGCTCATACAGAGCTATTCAATGAACCAACTTTGAGCTTGATATCTCAAAGACTGACAGAGTTATGACCATTTTAAGGTCAAAATCCCACCTGCTGTCAGATACAGCCTTACCATGGGATAATATCCCATAACCATGAATATGAGGTGTCAAATAGACGAAGAAGCATGTTTTTACTTCAATACCTCATATGTCAGTCAATACTGGGGTCCCATACAGCTTCTGTACAGCATTCTACGCGTCATACACGTCAGAATCAGGCTGTGAGGTCCCCAGATGAAAATTTTCACCCTGTATTGGTGAAAACTGCCCAGATGTGGTTTCAAAACCACATCTGAGCCCAATACAGGGTATACAGGCTGTTTTCAAACCACAAGCCTGTCATAGAGAGTGAAAAATCTTCACTTCCTCTACGTGGAAAGGTCTAGCAGCCTTTCCACCTCAATTTCAGGATAAAAGGAGGGCTTTTCACAGCCAAAAGCCTTTCCTCATCCTGCTCTTGAATACCCTACGTAGTAAACTGTCAAAAACAGTTTTACTCTTGGGTAATAAACAGGTATAATTATATATTTAATTATTGTAACTCTTATTATAGTAACTCAACTGGTAAGATTGCACCCTGGGTTCTCAATAGCGCTCACCACCACTATATCTTTATAGTAAAGCCCTTTAAATCTTAAATTAAATCATTTATTATCAATCTTATCCTCTTTTAAAACCATTTTTACCGTGTCACAGTCATAGTTAAAGCTTGTAAATACTCATATACACCTTTATCATAGACTCAGCCTGACATTTTGGGGGCCTGGCCGTGTTTTTTGACCTTTTTTGGACCTTACAAGTAAGTCTTTTCTCTTTTTCATGACTTATTAACACATTGTTTTATCATTTTTAGGCGTAATTTTTGTTTAAAAATATATATTTTATATATTTTACCTTTTTTTTATATATACTCATATTATAAGAGTATTTTTACGTGGTTAATACCCACAGTAATTTATTATTTTTGGCGTGTTTTGCATATAAAAACACATAAGCCACTAATAAAGTCCTGTATTCTTGACTGAATAAGGACACCTCTGACTGAAAAACCATCAGTTGAGGCGTGGTCAAGTGTATTGTTAATTCAATAACACTTGTATACAAACCACTTTTACAGAATACACTTGCAAACCACAAGTGTATCTGAGGGATACTGACACACAAACAGTGTGACAGGACACCATAAGCTGTATTTTTGACGTGAAATTGTTAATTCAATTACATTGTCATTATACAAGGGCATACTGTAATAATATACAATCCCAGAGGCCATTCTTAGACGTGCAAAACCAGCCATTTAAGAAGTCTTAACTGACATAAGCCCTCTTTTTCCTGTTTTGATTCAGTGGAAGAAAACTACATCCCACTTGAAACCCAGTCACAGGCCAACACACCAGTGACACCCTCAGAACCAGAGGGCAGCAAGGGTAAAGGAAAAAGGCTTAGTGAAGGCCTCATTACAGCCAAGAAGTGGACACCAATAGCCACTCAGAGGAGTAGAAAACCACGAAACTCTGCTTCAATACAAGGTAAACCAACCTTAACCACTTGTACAGGGAAGATTACAATTATTAACCCAGTTGTAACCTCCAAAGGCAAACTGCCCAAATCAGCAGATAACAAATTTGTACAAGGCACAGTCAAAGGTAAATACCCTAAGAACATAAAGTTTTTGACTGCTTGCAAACACTGATATGTCCCCTGCATACCTCAGAGACCTTGGCTTCCAAAGGAACCAGCCAGAGGATAGAGCAGGAATGTCTAGAACCAGAAGACCTGAAAGAAGACACATTGGACACAGTGGTGGATGGCAAAACAATGAGGGAGATAATATCAACCTTGCCATTCACACTCCAATTCAACAGAAACCTCAAACCAGAGGACTGGAAGGATATGGATCAATTTCTTCAAATCCACCAACTCCTCAAAGATTTGTTTCAATGGAGCATGGACAACAAGGGGTTTGTGAGCCTTAGAGGTACTTTCATATACCCAAAAGACCACAAATATAAAAAATAACATATTAATATAAATAAAATAAATTTATTTATATTATTAAAATAAAAATCAAAATATAAATATAAAATTATATTAAAAAATAAAAAATTAATTATAATTTAAAAATAAAAATACATTAAATTTTGTAAATATAAAATTACATTTATACTTGAAAAATTTAAGTAAAAATAAAATTTTAACAAAATTGTGAAAAAATAAATAAATTTGGAAAAAAGTTAAATAAAATTTATTATAACTTTTTATCCAATAAATAAACATATAAATTTATTTCACCATTGGATTCCTCATAAAAAATCAGGTGGGGTCACCTCTGAGTGAAATTCTTGTAACTCAACTCTAAATAAGCTTAAATTAAGTTTTTAGTATTTTCAATACAAAAGTTGAAAATCCTCAAAACTTTAATTGAATTCACACCACATGTGGTGTTAACCATCAATTTTTGTGTTAAAATTGAGGTGTTGTGTTTAGTTTAGAAGTTATGAGGAATTGAAGTATTTTCAATTGAATTCAATTGAAATGTCAAAATGTGCGCGTGTATTACATAAGTGAACTTTGATTTACATATGAGGTGTCAATTATTACTGTATTGTACTGTACAATTGAATTGAATTACATATGTAAATTATAAGTATAATACATGATGAGGAATTAAAGGAAAAATAAATTGGAAAGATTAAATTTGGGGGGGAAAAGGAACTCCAGCTCTAAGGGGGAGCTAGACCCCCAAAATCCTTGCTGACAGGCGTGGGATGTCAAAATTCACGCAAAAGTTCATCACTTTTGGCCTGGAATTGAGTTACAGGGTCTGTGGACTCAATTGATGATGAGGTTTTGATACCAACTGGGGTAGTTTTAGCTGTTGCCAAGAGGGTAAAACTACCCTTAAGATAAAACCATCATAGTAAAAACAGTTTTAACTGGTTTCTACGTCTCTGAAACACATTCTGACGTGTTTTGAGGGCTCTAGGCCTGGTATTGCTATAGTAATGGCTGATTTAAGGGTCTAAAATCGCTAAAAATGGCTAAAAATGGCTTAAACCAGCCCTTTTTGGTCTAAACCAGGGTTCAATGATGCCATAATTGGCTTTTCTGTTGTCAGACTGTTTTTCACGACTGACAAGAGTAAATTTTACTTTTGGAGTAAGAGAATTGATGGCTATAAAAGAATGTCTTCTTTGCCCCACTTTTCTCTTCATGTTAGAATCTTTTCCTTTTATTAATTAGTTTAAAACTGTTAAACCAATCAATCAAAGATTCCAACCACCACTTTTAAATCATTTTAGTCCTTTTAACCACGTGAAAAAATCATTATAATCATTGTTTGTAACTCTTATAATCATTTTTACCCCTGAACCACCCCAAAAGTGAATTAAAGCATCTTTCATCACTGTAAACTTTGTCACTTTGTTTCCAAATTCACTCTGGTCACTTTTGGGCGTGTTTTCTCTTTAATATTCTTTTTAAAGACTTTTTTCTTTAATTAATTGCTTGCAGTTCTTTGCTCAATTAATTCCAATTGAAATTGCTCTTGAAGAAATTTCTTTTGTAGCCTTAAAATATCTCTTGTAGAGTATTTTTTGGATAAATCTTTATTGTTGGTAAAACAATAAATTTTTATATTATTGTTTTATACTAATAAAGTTATAAACAATAAAATTTGGAGTGTTTTCTCTTAAAAATAATATTTCATACTATTTTTAACTGAATTTTACCTTATACAAATTTTGAGGACAGGAAAAGTACTTGATTTTTAATCAAAGTTTCATATCCACACCTTACATTTGGGGGCCCAGCCGTGATATTTTACCTGTGACATATTTTTTTTACTCTTTTTAAATCTTTTTTCTTATATTGAAAAATTTAAAAACATATAAAAAATACTTATAATTCAAAAAACCCATAAAAAATAATTTTTTTCATATTATAAGTGAGGCTTAAATTTTTATTTCTTTTTTTGAAATATCCTTTTTTTACTTAATTAATTGGCTTTTTCATTAATTTTAGTGTCTGACAACGTGGTAAGACAAGAAAACATTGAAACAGCCTCAACAGTAACCAGCATTATCCCTGCCAGTACTGTTAATTCTGATCATAATAGCACTGTTATTGTGACTCAAAATAACCAGCCTGAACCAATATCTTCTGAATTAATTAACTTGGACATAAGTAATACTCTTCAGAAGGCTAAGAATTTGGCCAATAGTAAGTTTTTGACGTAAAAATACTATTTTAAGCCTTTTTTAACCATAATTATGCCTTCAACCAGATCAGGAGCCAGCTACAACCCCTCAAGCAGCTCCCAAAAAGGTAATAGACGTGATTATGGCAGAGGCCAATCAGGTACAGAAGGAAAAGGGTCAGTTGATGACTTCCAAACAACTAAAATGGGTCATTCTGAAGCTGATAATACCATTTTACCTTCAAAAAGAGCTGACACCGCCACAACAAGCCTCTGTGGACATATACAAAGCCAGCCACAGTGCATACAACAATGCACTCCAATTCAAGGAGTACCAGATCCTTGCAGACCTGTGGAAGAATTGCATGAATTCTTACCTGACAGTAAGAAAATTCTTGGGCCATCCCAACACTTGCAAATTGCTCAATGGATGGCATCCATTGATGGAGAAGAAAAACATGATGCTTTTGACACTAGAATGGAGGAAAAACAACCCTCCACCACCCAAACCAGTGCCAAAAACAGCCCCAGTGGCCAGCAGCAGCAATTCCAACGTGAAAAAGCAGCCACAAACTCCAAACAAGGGCAAAGGGAAGGCACCAGCCCCAAAACCTTACAGCCAGGGCTACAGAATCCCAAAGATTCAGCAGGATGCCATGGAAAATGTATTTCAGATGGCCAGAACCATGATGGAATTACAGAAGAAGGAGGAAGCCAGATTAAGGATCCAGAAATGATTTCTGACATATTTGATTCCATCCCAGAGTTGTATAATGCTATAAATGACGTGAAAAAACATCTTTCTGATAAAAATGAAACCATTTGTAACAACATTAAAACAAACAACCTGAGTCTGTGCCAAATTAATGAAACACTTATGTGTTTTGAAAAAGTTTTCAGAACAATTAAAAATTCCAATAATGATAATTCTTCTAACAATAAAATAAATGAACAATCTGCCATTATTAAAGAATTAACAAATAAATATTCTAAATTCAATATTGATGACATAATTGAAACAAGAATTAAACAAGCCATAAATATTATCAAGACAGATAACAAGAAAGTCCTTGATGACATTTCAAATTCATTTACTGAAGTAAAGACATATACCATTGCCTTGAAAAAGTGTTTTGATGCTTCACAAGAAGAAGTATCAAAATTATCAATGAAATTGAATCAAGTCACTGCTGATAATACAAGACAGACAGAGTTATGGCAAGAACTTACACATAAAGAAGACATGTATAAAATTGAAGTAATAAATTTAATACAAAGCTTCCAACATGAATACAGAAATTCCCAAAGGTGTAGCAACAGTAAAATGAATGACATTGAACAAATACTGAACACCTTACCAAGAATGTCTACACCTCTAAATCAAAATGAGGGCACAAGAATTCCAAATCCACAAGTATTGGATCCTGATAATTCACAATTAAAAAATGAATTATCCACTTCTTTTCATAACTTGGAACCATCAATGGGCCAAGCACTCTTGAAAGAAGTTCCAAAACTTAAAGAATGGCCTCACTTCAGTGGTGAAGGAGAGTATGACCATATGGAATTCATTAGAGGTATTGACATGATCAAAGAGGATTTTGAATTACCAGACAGATTGGTAACAGCCAGGTTTAACACCTTGTTTACCAGATCAGCTCACAGATGGTACATCAAAATAAGACAAGCACATGGACACCAGAGTTGGACTTGGTGGAAAACCCAAATCATCAACAAATGGGCAAATGATGCTTGGAGGTTTAAAGTTGAAACAGCCTTTGAATCTGCCAAATTTAATGCTGATAAAGACAAAGCTTTACCATGGTTTTGCCAACAGAAGGACAGATTAACAGCATTATATCCTGACATGTCAGAATTTATGATCCATAGAAAAATTCTGAGACAATGTGGGGGTGACTTAGAGCATGCTGTCAAAAGCAGGACTACTGAACAATCTTCAGCAGAGGATATCATCAATATACTAGAAGAAGTAACCACCAGAACCAAAATTGGTTCTAGTAGGGTGAATCTTAAAACAAGGTTTAATACACCCTGGAAAGATTCTGTGGACAAAAACCCCAAAGAAAATTCTAGTAATATTAAATATAAATCTGCAGATACAGTCAGAAAATGCCATATTTGCCAAAGCACCACCCATTTAGCCAATACATGTCCAAAAAGGGGGAAAATCAATGAAATTGACATTGAAAAGGGACCAGATGTTGAAAAAGAAGACATAATTGAAGACAATTCAGATGATAAGTCATCCATATTTTCTGAATCTTCAAAAGATATAGAAAATATCAATGCCACTTTTGACATCATGGAATCTTATTCCCACTTACCACAATTGAGCAATGGTCAAGTTGATTTATCAAAAGTTCAAGATGCACAACTTATGAAAACAAAACCAAACAGAGGAAAAGGTTATACAGCTGGTAACTCCTGTATAACAGAAGTGGTGATTGACAACAAGCCCACTAAACTTTTGCTTGACCCAGGAGCCTTCTGCTCTTGTGTTGGAAAATCTTTTCTTAAGACTTGTGTACCAAATTTTGAAGACCAATTGTTACCAATTGATGGTATAAAATTCAACAGTGCAAGTAACCCAATGAAAGCATTGGGAATCTTTGAGACCAATGTCATATTCCCACACATAAATGGGAATTTAAGGATCACAGTTGAATTTGTTGTTATGGAAAATTGCTCTAGTACCCATTTTATATTGGGAAATGACTATTTAATCATGTATGGGATAGATTTACATAATAACAAAGACAGATACTTTACAATTGGGGACAATAAGCGCCAGAAATTTGCCTTTTTACCATTTAAAAGACAAATTACAGTAAACAAAGTATCACCAGTCAACTTAGAGTTAGAGAAATTCAAGTCTGAACAGTTAAATGAGGCTGAAATAAGCCTTCATCTGACTGATAAACAAGAAAATGAACTTTCTTCCCTTTTGTATGACCACAGAGGAGCATTTGCTACAGACAAAGAACCCCTGGGAGCAATTATTGGTCATGAAGTTGACATCATTCTTAACATTGAGAGACCTTATCCACCACTCTTAAGAAGACCTGCTTATCCAGCAAGTCCAAAATCAAGAGAAGCTCTAGAAATTCATATCAAAGAACTTCTAGACCTTGGTGTAATAAGAAAAGTAGGCCACAATGAGGAAGTAGAAATAACTACACCAGTCATAGTGGCGTGGCATAATGGAAAATCCAGGATGGTTGGGGACTTTAGAGCTCTGAACACTTACACTGTCCCAGACAGATACCCTATACCAAAAATCCAAATTGCCCTTACTCAAATATCTCAAGCAGTGTATATAACCACTATGGATGCCCTTAAAGGATTCCATCAAAATGTGGTAACACCAAGAGCAAGAAAATACTTGAGAATTATTGTTCATTGTGGAGTGTATGAATACTTAAGGATGCCCTTTGGTATCAAAAATGCACGTTCACACTTCCAAAGAATGATGAATGAAATCTTCCCTGAAGAACTCTCAGAGGGATGGTTAATCATTTACATTGATGACATTATTATCTGTTCAAAGAATTGGGAGGAGCACATGTACAGATTATCAAGAGTTTTGACAAAAATCCAATCAGTAAACATGAAAATCTCCTTGAAAAAATGTCATTTTGGATTTAAAGAACTTAAGGCACTAGGACATGTTGTATCTGGTTTGTCCCTTGGAATTGATAAAAACAAAGTTGCAGCAGTATTGTTAAAACCCATGCCTCAGAATAAGAAGGAAATTCAGTCATTCTTAGGTTTTGCAGGATATTACAGGCAACAAATTAAAGACTTTGCATCCATAGCAAGACCACTTTATAAGTTGTGTGACAAAGACACAGTATCTGAGATGACTGTTGACAGAGTCAAAGCTTTTGAATCTCTAAGAGAAGCGTTGACCACTGCTCCACTCTTACTGATGCCAGACTTTAAATTGCCTTTCAAACTGTATATTGATGCATCAGGGGATGGACTAGGTGCTGCACTTCACCAAGTTCAGATCATAAATGACAAACCTGTAGAAGGACCAATATGTTTCATATCCAGGCAAATCAAACCAACTGAAGCCAGATATGGAACAAGTCAAATGGAATGTCTATGCCTTGTCTGGGCCTTGGAGAAATTGAACTATTTCTTAGAGGGATGTGTTTTTGAAGTAATAACAGATTGTACAGCTGTGAAATCACTTTTGAACATGAAAACACCTAACAGACACATGCTCAGATGGCAAATAGCCATACAAGAATACAGAGGCAATATGACTATTGTTCATAAGGATGGGAATATTCATAAGAATGCAGATGGACTAAGCAGATGGCCATTACCAAATAACATTGATAATCCTGCTTATGTTCCAGAAGAAGCTTCACCACAAATTCCAATAGAAGGAATAAGTGTTACAGACTTGAACACCACCTTCTTCGAAGAAGCCAGAAATAGTTACACTCAAGATAAGAATTGTAGCATCTTATGCCAATTACTTAACAAGGACTGTAAAGACAACTCTCCAATACATGCCTTGGATGAAGTATGGAGAAAATCTTATAATGAAGGAAGATTTCACCTACTGGATGGTATAATTTACCACAGAACCAAGCACACATGTGTCATGACAGTTGTAGACAGGTCATTAATCAATCTTGTACTGAAAGAATGCCATGATAGTCCCTTTTCAGGACATCTTTCTGAAGACAGAACAAGAGAGAAAGTGAAGACCTGCATATGGTGGCCAATGTGGCAAAAAGATGTTGCAGAGTATTGCAAAACCTGTGACAGATGCCAAAAGGCAAATAAATCCACTGGCAAAAGACTTGGAAATATGATGAAAATCCAAGAACCAAACAGACCTTGTGAAATTGTCCATATGGATTGGGTAACTAGCCTACCACCAGGAGGAGACAGGAGCTATAATGCTTGCCTAGTAATTGTGGACAGATTCAGTAAAACTCCAATCTTTTTACCATGTCACAAAGATGATACAGCCATGGATACAGCTCTTCTGATATGGAATAGAGTAGTGTCATGGACTGGGATATTTACAAATATCATCAGTGATAGAGATCCCAAATTCACTTCAGCACTATGGACAAATCTTCACCAATTATTTGGCACTAAACTGTCTTTCTCTACAGCCTACCACCCACAAACTGATGGCCTGGCTGAAAGAATGATCCAAACCTTAGAAGACATGGTGAGAAGATTTTGTGCATATGGCCTTGAATTCAAAGATTGTGATGGATTTACCCATGATTGGTGTACTCTGTTACCAGCACTGGAATTAGCATATAAAACATCAATCCATGCTAGTACCAATCAGACTCCTGCTATTCTAGAAAAAGGATGGAACCCCAAGTTACCCCAAGACTCCTTGAGGAAAGACTTAATTGAAATACATCCCACAGCTGCTAGCTTCAAAGGAATGCTAGACAAAGCTAGAAAGCATGCAGTAAGATGCATGGAGGACTCTTTTGCATATGCTAAAGACAAATGGGATAAATCTCATGCAACTCCAGATTTCAAAGTGGGGGACCTAGTTCTTGTATCCACCACTAACTTCAATAACATCAAGGGATGTAAAAAGTTGAAAGACTCCTTTGCAGGACCTTTTGTGATTAAAGCCCTCCATGGAGAAAATGCTGTTGAAGTAGAGTTATCTGAAGAACTTAGCAATAAGCACCCTACATTTCCAGTGAGCTTGATAAAACCATATAAATCTAGTGATGCTGAGAAATTTCCCTTGAGGAATAAAGTTCCCCAAGTTATACCTCCTATTGAGACATCTGGTACTAAGAAAATAACCAAAGTTCTTAAAGAAAGGAAATTAAGAACCAAGAAAGTAAGGGAATACCTTGTTAGGTACAGTGACCCAACTTGTGAAGATTAATGGTTAGAAGAAAAAGATATACCAGAAGCTACCAAACTCCTCAGAAGATTCAGACACACTAGAAACACCAATATTACAAAGTAATATTCTTTTTTAGGGGGAGGGAATGTGAGCCTTAGAGGTAATTTCATATACCCAAAAGACCACAAATATAAAAAATAACATATTAATATAAATAAAATAAATTTATTTATATTATTAAAATAAAAATCAAAATATAAATATAAAATTATATTAAAAAATAAAAAATTAATTATAATTTAAAAATAAAAATACATTAAATTTTGTAAATATAAAATTACATTTATACTTGAAAAATTTAAGTAAAAATGAAATTTTAACAAAATTGTGAAAAAATAAATAAATTTGGAAAAAAGTTAAATAAAATTTATTATAGCTTTTTATCCAATAAATAAACATATAAAATTTATTTCACCATTGGATTCCTCATAAAAAATCAGGAGGGGTCACCTCTGAGTGAAATTCTTGTAACTCAACTCTAAATAAGCTTAAATTAAGTTTTTAGTATTTTCAATACAAAAGTTAAAAATCCTCAAAACTTTAATTGAATTCACACCACATGTGGTGTTAACCATCAATTTTTGTGTTAAAATTGAGGTGTTGTGTTTAGTTTAGAAGTTATGAGGAATTGAAGTATTTTCAATTGAATTCAATTGAAATGTCAAAATGTGCGCGTGTATTACATAAGTGAACTTTGATTTACATATGAGGTGTCAATTATTACTGTATTGTACTGTACAATTGAATTGAATTACATATGTAAATTATAAGTATAATACATGATGAGGAATTAAAGGAAAAATAAATTGGAAAGATTAAATTTGGGGGGGAAAAGGAACTCCAGCTCTAAGGGGGAGCTAGACCCCCAAAATCCTTGCTGACAGGCGTGGGATGTCAAAATTCACGCAAAAGTTCATCACTTTTGGCCTGGAATTGAGTTACAGGGTCTGTGGACTCAATTGATGATGAGGTTTTGATACCAACTGGGGTAGTTTTAGCTGTTGCCAAGAGGGTAAAACTACCCTTAAGATAAAACCATCATAGTAAAAACAGTTTTAACTGGTTTCTACGTCTCTGAAACACATTCTGACGTGTTTTGAGGGCTCTAGGCCTGGTATTGCTATAGTAATGGCTGATTTAAGGGTCTAAAATGGCTAAAAATGGCTAAAAATGGCTTAAACCAGCCCTTTTTGGTCTAAACCAGGGTTCAATGATGCCATAATTGGCTTTTCTGTTGTCAGACTGTTTTTCACGACTGACAAGAGTAAATTTTACTTTTGGAGTAAGAGAATTGATGGCTATAAAAGAATGTCTTCTTTGCCCCACTTTTCTCTTCATGTTAGAATCTTTTCCTTTTATTAATTAGTTTAAAACTGTTAAACCAATCAATCAAAGATTCCAACCACCACTTTTAAATCATTTTAATCCTTTTAACCACGTGAAAAAATCATTATAATCATTGTTTGTAACTCTTATAATCATTTTTACCCCTGAACCACCCCAAAAGTGAATTAAAGCATCTTTCATCACTGTAAACTTTGTCACTTTGTTTCCAAATTCACTCTGGTCACTTTTGGGCGTGTTTTCTCTTTAATATTCTTTTTAAAGACTTTTTTCTTTAATTAATTGCTTGCAGTTCTTTGCTCAATTAATTCCAATTGAAATTGCTCTTGAAGAAATTTCTTTTGTAGCCTTAAAATATCTCTTGTAGAGTATTTTTTGGATAAATCTTTATTGTTGGTAAAACAATAAATTTTTATATTATTGTTTTATACTAATAAAGTTATAAACAATAAAATTTGGCGTGTTTTCTCTTAAAAATAATATTTCATACTATTTTTAACTGAATTTTACCTTATACAAATTTTGAGGACAGGAAAAGTACTTGATTTTTAATCAAAGTTTCATATCCACACCTTACAGGGTTCAACCTAGCAACTCACTGGGCAGAACTGGGATAAAGTTGCCAGAAGATCTGTCTCAAAGAGATAGACTTCAAAGACCTTATGGTAATCACCAAGGGTTGGAATCCTACCAGGCAGCACAGACTCCTGGAGGCAAGGGCACAGAGGATAAGGGAGAATCAAGCCACTATCCAAGCTATAGAAGAACAGTTCACCCAGACAGGGCCTACTCAGATTCCTTCAGGTTCACAAGGAGCATGCCAAATCAGCTCTCCAGTGGCTTCACACCATTCAGAAACCAGCAGATCAGTGGCCAAGAGTCACCATTCTTCACAATTCCAGGAAGTTTCCAGGAGAAGACAAGGCAACAAGGGCAAGAACAAAGCCTCCTTCAACCAGAGGAGGAAAGAGTCAGACCCCATGATCCAGAAGCTGTTAGATTTGGTAAAAGAAGTACACAAGAACCAGAAGTAGTTGTAAACCACTCTAGAATCAGTAGTCCTAGTAATAGAAACATTACCCCCACTCAGACTGAAAATAACATTATCACATCTGAGAGTAACATCAACAGTGACACACTGTGGTTACAAATGTCCCAATATGCTGAGCAATCTGCAAAGCAGGCTACAGAATTCGCAGCTTCCCAAGAGAGGATGAGAAAAACTCAAGCCTCATTGGAGCAGATAGTTAAAAACCTTCAGGAAGGATATGCTCAACTGAGCAAAGCTTCTGAAGAAACCAACAAGAGACTGAATCAAGTCTCTGAAGAACAACACCATAGTAGCAGGGACAGGGAGTGTCTGAACCAAGACATCAACAAATTGTTTGATGCCTACCATAGCTTAAAGCCCCAACCACAAGGCCAAGCTATGGAGAATCCATATCAACCAGATGACATCAAACCAGATGCCATGTTGTTGAATAAGGCAAGATCTCCATCACAATACCAGGATGGAGATGGCATGTCTTATTCAGAGAAGGAAGCCTTGAAACAGCTTCCTGAGGCCTCAAACTGGCCCAAATTCTCTGGATCAGGAGAATATGATCATATGGAACTCATAGATTATATTGATGGACTCTTCATTGATGTACCAAGCATACCAGATTACTGGATTACTGCTAAACTGAATACTGCATTTAAAGGTCATGCAAGTATATGGTACAGTGAAATGAAAGAAATCCATGGCAGAAGAAATTGGCCATGGTGGAAGAGTCAAATAATCCAAAAGTACAGTAATGGAACTTGGATATGGCAAAAGACCATGTCATTTGAAAATGACAAATGCTCTGTGGACAAAGATCCATATGAGTGGTGTCTTAGACAGTCTAAAAGACTTAAAGCCATTGATCCTCAAATGAACATTCAAATGAGGAATCATAAACTTCTGACACAACTGCCAGGAGAACTAGAGCATGCAGTAAAGTGCAGATGCAACCAAAATTGCACTCTAGATGATATAGCCAATACCTTACAAGACATAAGGAAAAGGACTAATATAGGGAAATTCACCCCATATAGAAGCAGTAGTTTCAAAGAGAAACAACCTTTCAGGGTGGAGTTTAAAGACAAACCCAGAGAAAGAGTGGCAGAAGTGGCAAAAAAGAAGAATTCTTGTCACAATTGTGGTTCAACAGACCACTATGCCAACAACTGTCCAAAAGCAAAGAAGAAAGTCTATGCTATAGAAAAGGTCCCTGAAGAAGAACCTCCAACAGAGGATTCTGAATCAGACTCTATGGGTGATGCCATTAGAGAACCATCTGATGAGGATCAAGACCCAAGAGAGGAATTTCTAGTGGAATGCCAAGAGGAAACCCCACTAGAAATCCAGGATATACAGTTGGAAGCAGGCATGCCACAAGACACTGCCAACAAGAATTTGTGTAAACATACACAAGATGCACAAACATTCCTGGTTACACCAACCAAAGGAATGGCATACATACATGGAACAGCCACAAAAATGACTGCATGTATTGACAATGCTCAGCATTCACTGATCATTGACAGTG
Organism: Austropuccinia psidii; assembly: GCA_023105745.1. NCBI lineage: Eukaryota > Fungi > Basidiomycota > Pucciniomycetes > Pucciniales > Sphaerophragmiaceae > Austropuccinia > Austropuccinia psidii. Next base: position 77,549,225 of record JALGQZ010000001.1, on the reverse strand, counting down.
GAGCACACTGCTCCATAGTGGCCAGAAATTATCTGGATAACCACTTCCCAAACTGGGAAAAAGAACTCTTGCCCACCAGGGCAAAGAACTTTAAGAGTGCATCTGGAAAGATGACCTCTATTGGGACAATTATCAAAGAGGTAATTATACCCCACAGAAAAGGTAATATCAGACTCAACCCAGAGTTTGTTGTACTTGAAGATGCCCACATCCAAGGGTTTTTACTGGGAACAGATTGCCAGAGGATGTATGGCATAGATATTTACAATAGTAAAAATAGGCATATTACCATTGGTACTAACAAGGAAAAGAAATTTTCTCTTGATATATACCAGATATCTTCTCAGGACCCACTGGAAGAACTTCTGAAAGAATTCAGAGAGGGACAGTTTAGCACTACCCTCACCAGTAAACAAAAGCTAAGTTTACTGAAGATGCTGAGGAAGAATAGACCAGCATTTGCCATTCGTGAAGAACCATTAGGCAAGATCAAAGGCCATGATATAGAACTATATCTGGATGTGGAAAGGCCTTACCCACCCATGTTAAGGAGACCTCCTTACCCAGCAAGTCTGGAGACCAGGAAAGAGATTGAGAAACACATCAATGAACTCCTGGACATGGATGTCATCAGGAAGATTGGACATAATGAAATAGTGGAAATCACCACTCCTGTCCTGATCACCTGGCATGATGGCAAGTCTAGATTGTGTGGAGACTTCAGAGCCCTGAACAACTACACAAAAGCAGACAGGTATCCTATACCAAGGATACCTCATGCCTTAGATAAATTGGCCAAAGCCAAATACATAACTAAGATGGATTGTATGAAGGGCTTCCACCAAAATGGAGTTAAACCAAACTCCATGAAATTACTCAGAATTATATGCCATATGGGCATATATGAGTACACCAGGATGCCATTTGGCATCAAGAATGCACCAGCCCAGTTCCAAAGGATGATGGACACCATATTTCAAGAAGAAATAATGGAAGGCTGGATGGTAGTATATCTTGATGATATCATTATATACTCAGAGACATGGGAAGACCATGTACAATACATAGACAGAGTGCTAAGTAAATGTACACCCATTAATCTGGAAATTTCACTCAAAAAGTGTAATTTTGGCCAACAGGAGCTACTAGCTCTAGGACACAAAGTCTCAGGCCTTAGTCTGGCAATTGACCAGAACAAAGTAGCAGCAGTACTACAAAAGCCAGTACCAAAGAACATCAAAGAGATGCAATCTTTCCTTGGATTTGCTAGCTACTATAGAAACCACATCAAAAACTTTGCTCACATAACTAGTAGTTTATCCAAGTTATGCTCAAAGGATGTAGTCTTTGAAATAACCAAGGAAAGAAGGGATGCATATGAGAGGATCAAATATGAACTCACAAATGCACCTGTGCTCATCTTGCCTGACTTTGAACTACTATTCAAGTTATATATAGATGCAGCATGCAGCCAAGGCTTGGGAGCAGCCCTTCACCAAAGACAAATTGTGGATGGTGAACCAAGAGAAGGTGTAATATGTTACATCTCTAGGAAGCTGAAAGATTCAGAAGCCAGGTATGGGGCCACCCAGACAGAATGTCTATGTCTAGTCTGGGCTCTAGAAAAACTCCATTATTATTTGGAGGGTGCAGTCTTTGAAGTCTACACAGACTGCACAGCCTTGAAGTCTTTACTAAACATGAAGACTACTAATAGACATATGCTGAGATGGCAAATAGCTATCCAGGAGTATAGAGGGAACATGACCATCATACACAAGGAAGGTAAAAGCCATACCAATGCAGATGGCCTTAGCAGATGGCCACTGGACAATGTCAAAAGCAATCCAGCTTATGACCCTGAAGTTGCTGCAAAAATTCCTATCCATTTTATGGAAATAAATAGGAAGAAAAACTTCAGATTCTCTGAATGGGCACCAGGGAGTGGTACCCTTGACAGTGAAAACACTGATTCAGAAGGGACAGAAACCCCCATACTAGGAATAAGTTCCTCAGAACTGCACAATGAATTTTTCAATGCAGTACTGAAATCTTATGCCAAACACAAACAGTGTAGCATACTACTCCAACTCCTTCAACAAAAATACAGGAGCCCAGAACTGGAAACCCAGCTGGAGGAACCCTGGTTGAGGGCCTATAAGGACAATAAATTCTTCCTTATAGATGGCCTGATTTATCACAGAGAAAAGCACACCAGTGCACTCACAGTGATAGACAGAGACCACATCTCTTTAATCCTGCAGGAATGCGATGACTGCTCCTACATGGGACACATGAGTGAGGACAGGACTAAAGAGAGGGTAGCAAGCACAGCTTCGTGGCCCAAGTGGGAGCAAGAGTTGAGTGAATACATCAACACTTGTGAAAGATGCCAAAAGGCAAATAGAAAAAATGGGAATAAATATGGGTTGCTTCAACACATAGAAGAACCCAAACACCCATGGGAAACCATCAACATGGACTGGGTCACAGGACTTGTCCCAGGAGGCAAAGAAAACTACAATGCCTGCTTAATCATAGTTCATAGGTTCAGCAAGAGCATGAGATGTCTACCATGCCATAAAGAGGACACAGCCATGGACACTGCTCTGTTATTTTGGAATAACATCATATCCACCTGTGGAGTCCCTAAGATCATAATCAGTGACAGGGACCCAAAATTCACATCTGAATTTTGGACCAATTTATATGACATGCTTGGCACCAAGCTTGCTTTTTCCACAGCTTACCATCCACAAACAGATGGCCTAGCTTAGAGGATGATCCAAACAATGGAGGACATCCTCAGGAGGTTCTGTGCCTATGGCATGGAATACAAGGACCATGAGGGATACACCCATGATTGGGTCACCCTCTTACCAGCAGTCCAACTGGCTTATAATACAAGCCAGCACTCTACCACAGGAAAAACACCTGCACTGGTAGAGAAAGGGTGGAATCCCCTGTTACCTGTGGATCACTTGAAGAAAATTCTTCTGACCATCCACCCCACAGCCAAAGACTTCCATGATATGTGGAAGAAAGCCTGTGATACTGCTGCCAAATGCATAGCTGAGGCCAAAGAGTAAAACAAGCAGAGGTGGGACAAATCACATATGGAACCTGACTTCAAGGAAGGGGACCAGGTGTTAGTATCTACACTGAACTTTAAAAATCTCAAGGGACCTAAGAAAATGAGAGACTCATTTGTAGGGCCCTTCACTATCATTAAGTTGATAGGGAAGAATGCAGTAGAGGTCAAGCTCACTGAGGAGTTTTCTAGGAAACACCCAGTCTTTCCAGTAAGCCTTGTCAAACCATACTTCCAAACAGAGGAGGATAAATTCCGCTCCAGGAAGAAAAACATCACTCCACCAGAAATAGTGGAAGTAGAAGACTCTCCTGGACCTGTGAGTAAAATCATCAGGGCCAGAAAAATCAGACTTAATGGGAAGGATCAGAGACAATATCTAGTCAGATTCAAGAACCAGACAGCTGACAAAGACAAATGGTTGGCAGAGGATGCCATACCAGATGGGAACCTTCATCTAACAAGATTCAGAGCCTCTAGGAGGACTGAACAGTCTCATCAATGATGAGCCTTTTTTAGAGGGAGGGTATGTCAGCCTGTGACTCAAAACCAGAGCACAAGCATGACAGCCAATATACCATAACCCAATGGTATAGCCAAAATACCACCAAAACATGGATCTGAGCCAAATTAGCTCAAAAGGTATCAGAAGAAAGAGGAAACTCACCTCTTTCTGAAAATATAAGTCTCATCACCATAGGACAAGAAATAACAAAGTTATTGCTGAGCATAAACCTTAATTTTCACCTCTCATCTAAAATCTAGAAGGAGAAGCTTAACCCCATCAAATGGGTATTCAAAATGAAGCTCTGAGCCAGGGCTATCTAATGGTGCTAGCCAAACTGAGCTAGCACCAGTATTACTTGAGTTATGGTCAAATTCAGACCAAATAAGGGTGAACAAAACATTCACCTCTCATCTAACGTTTACAGTTTTAGTGTGAGATACCTAAAGTGGGGTATTTTTGGAAAGAGCACAATCAGGGCTATCTGATGGTTCCATCCATTTCCTCATAGCTCGACTACAACAGAAGTTATTGGCCAAACAAGCTTAATACAGCTTTTGCCCAGACCACGCCAATGTACAAAAATACTTGTACATGGGATAACTTTGTCATATTTAACGATAACCATGTCAAGTTGGGTACCATTGTGTAGAGCTCATACAGAGCTATTCAATGAACCAGCTTTGAGCTTGATATCTCAAAAACTGACAGAGTTATGACCATTTTAAGGTCAAAATCCCACCTGCTGTCAGATACAGCCTTACCATGGGATAATATCCCATAACCATGAATATGAGGTGTCAAATAGACGAAGAAGCATGTTTTTACTTCAATACCTCATATGTCAGTCAATACTGGGGTCCCATACAGTTTCTGTACAGCATTCTACGCGTCATACACATCAGAATCAGGCTGTGAGGTCCCCAGATGAAAATGTTCACCCTGTATTGGTGAAAACTGCCCAGATGTGGTTTCAAAACCACATCTGATCCCAATACAGGGTATACAGGCTGTTTGCAAACCACAAGCCTGTCATAGAGAGTGAAAAATCTTCACTTCCTCTACGTGGAAAGGTCTAGCAGCCTTTCCACCTCAATTTCAGGATAAAAGGAGGGCTTTTCACAGCCAAAAGCCTTTCCTCATCCTGCTCTTGAATACCCTACATAGTAAACTGTCAAAAACAGTTTTACTCTTGGGTAATAAACAGGTATAATTATATATTTAATTATTGTAACTCTTATTATAGTAACTCAACTGGTAAGATTGCACCCTGGGTTCTCAATAGCACTCACCACCACTATTTCCCAATAGTAGAGCCCTTTAAATATATTATAAATCATCTTTAAAATCAAAAACTCTTATTTTTAATCAATTTTCTACGTGTCACAGTCATAATTCTAGTTGTAAATACTCTTATTACCACTTCAATATAGACTCAGCCTGACAAGCTGACACATTTCATATGGGTAGACTTAAATATGGAATCTCTATACCCCTTTAAAATTCCATTGTTCAGATATGAATTTTTCTAAAATCCTGTATTGAGTTATTTTGCTTAATTAAATTTGATAAAAGTGAACTACACAGGGAAGGATGGTACCATCAGAAACCTCTGATCTTTTTCTTTCAAAAATATCAAACATTAATTATCTTTTACTAAAGCTTTAGGAGTTATATGTGAGGAGAACATTTCATTCACCCTTAGTTGGTCTTTATTTGACCATAGCTTCTGTAATTCTTGTGCTAACTCAATTTGGTTAGTAACATTAGGTAGCCCTGGTTGAGATCTTCAGTTTAAATACCCATTGGGTGGGTTTAGTCCTCTTTTCCTGCATTTTGGATTAAATTTGAAATTGAAGTTTTATTCCCACTTGTTAGTTTGAGATGGAGTAAACATTTTATTACTTTTCCTATGGTCATGGTAGTAGTATGTTTTGGTAGAGGTGGTTTTCCTCCTTATTTTGAGCTCCATTAACCATGAGAAAAATGGCTATTCCTGAGAGTAGGTGTTGCATTTGGAATTGAACATGGGAGATAGATTGTATTCAGGTTGGAGATAGCACAGAAATTGGACTTAGAAATAGAATTTTTGGAAGAAATTCAAGTCACATATGCAAGCCACAAAGTATCTATTCAGTTTACTCAAGAGAAGTTCTTGTTTGGGGTTGTCAGAGTTCAATAATTCAACAATACATTTTCCAAAAGTGTATTTCAATTTCCCCTTTGTTTGAATCTTCTTTATTACTTTTAATCATTATATTTACAGTACTTTTAACCTTTGGGGGTCCTTCTTATAGATGTTAGAATGTGTATTTTAGTTTCAACATTAATTGTAAGTCAAGCCCACTTATGGGAGCCCATTTATGAATGATATTTACTTCCAAACCTTCAAGTGTCAAAGTAACTTTTCATTAATGATAAAATTTCTTCTAGGATTTTGGACTTCCTTCACATATGAATATTGTAAAAAATGAACCCTATCATTGAAATGCTTACTATCAATCAAAGAGGTAATTCTGTGATTAATTATATCTATTTCTTTCTCCTCTTCTTAAAGTAAGATTTAAACCAAAACTGAAACAATATTACAATATTTACTGGACAAAGTAGTTTTAAGGAGGGAACCACAAAGCAGTGCTATGTATTGAAAACCCATACCCCTATTTCAGCCAATCAACTTCTTCATAGGAGGTTTTTACACTTTTAGATAGATAATATAGTGATTAAAATTGGAATATTTCTTTTCAGTTCTATAATTAGCCACCTTTTTATTATAAAACTTTATGGTTCAACTAAAGAAAATTTCAATCTTTATATAAAGAAAATTAATAAAAGAATTTTAAAGAACAAAAAAACAACCACTTCTTTATTTTTTGGATAATTAAATGTTTTCTTTATTGATACCAACTGAAATTCACTTTTTATATTCTTCAGAAAATCCCAATTCTTAATTAAACATCTTTATCTATCAAACTACTTTAATATGTGAAAAACTAAGATCATATTAGTCTTTATTTTAATGAGGTTAGGGTAGTCTGCTTATCACCAAATGAAATAAAGCTCAAAAAATGCTAGTGTTTGTGTGAAATTTGATTAAATTGAATATTCATGTATAAATATTTGTCACAGGGCCTCTTGGACAGAAATACAAGAGTGGCCTGGCACTCAGCAATCAGGGAACTCACTTGGAAGACTCCAAAAGAATAAAGAATAAAAATAATAAGAATGAATTCCTCTAAAAGATATGCAGGTACAAGATGAAATGCAAAAGAGGAAAGGGAAGCCAAATGGCCAAAGAGCCAACCAAGTAAGTCCTTAATCACTGTTTCAACCTCCCAAAAATCAATAATGGAATTAGTAAGGATATGACCACCAAATATCCATTGACAGGCGAAGAAAGAGAAAGAGAAAAGTGCTAAAAAACTGACTTAATTATATCAGTATTTGCTTAACTAAAATGAAAAGAAAATAAAGATAAAATAAAATCAAAGTATATTAATTAACTGGGGAAAAGCCCCCCAGGGTGGAAAGGGTAGCCGGTATATTTGAAAAGTTGGGAGCTTGAGTTCTTCAGGCTGAAAACTGATCTGTATTGATCCTTGAGGCTGTATTTATTGTTTTGGGAATTGATACAGCTGGCTAATATTGAAATCGAACTGGGTTGAATGAATTTCCCATGCTTGAAAATGAAATACAGTTCTTGATGGATACAGACTGTATTGAAATGAATATGGTTGCCAAGATGGATTGAGTGGGGTTTTGACACTTGACAACTTCTTTTGGCACTGCCTCTTGAATACACTTTGAGAATGAATTGACAGTATTCCCTTGGAAGGAATACTTGGAGTGATAATAACCAATGACTGCTTGATGGTGTCATTGGTCTTTGACACTGAAACACTTGCTCTTGAGCCTTGATGATTCCTCTGAATGATTGTGTGTTTTGATGATGTGATGAGATGTTGGAATGTTGAAATGACCATTTGATATTGCCACCATTGAATTGCTGTTGAGAAATGATGCACAATGATATATAAAATCATTTATGGCATATTGGTTCATTGGCAAGAAGATTACGTCCAAAGGTCTTGAGATCGAAAGGCAGAGGGGAAAAGGATGGATGTGATGGCTTTAGGGCTTGGAAAGGTGTTTCTGGGCCAAAAACTGGCCCAAAAGGCGTGAAAGTGTCTTTTGGACACTTTGCATCAAAGTGCGCAAATATGCGCAAAATGCGCATTATGAGCTCAAATGGCCAAAAACAGCCATTTGGGCCATTTCCCCTGGTTTTGAGGGAAATGACCAGAAATACCCATTTGGGCATAAATTGCTGCTATGGGTTCTGGATTGAGGTGAAGGGCCATGAAGGCCCCAAAACACAAATGGCCATAAATTGTCCATAAGATGATGACGTGGCCATATTGGCCACTGGTGATGGATATGGCCAATTGGCCATAAAAGAACTGTGGCTTGATATGCCATATGGGGATCCAAGGAGGTGAATTGCCATGGTTGTGACAATATTACTAAAAAAAATCAATTTGAGAAATCATTTGATAATTTCAGAATACTTTATAAAGATAGATTTCAGTGTAATGAGTTTTTTGATCATGTTGGCTGTATTTAATATTTTATCTTACTTCTCAATACAATTTCCTTAACACCAACCCCATTGTCACAACCATGGCAATTAACCTCCTTGGATCCCCATATGGCATATCAAGCCACAGTTCTTTTATGGCCAATTGGCCATATCCATCACCAGTGGCCAATATGGCCATGTCATCATCTTATGGACCATTTATGGCCATTTGTGTTTTGGGGCCTTCATGGCCCTTCACCTCAATCCAGAACCCATAGCGGCAATTTATGCCCAAATGGGTATTTCTGGTCATTTCCCTCAAAACCAGGGGAAATGGCCCAAATGGCTGTTTTTGGCCATTTGGGCTCATAATGCGCATTTTCCAGAAACACCTTTCCAAGCTCTGAAGCCATCACATCCATCCTTTTCCCCTCTGCCTTTCGATCTCAAGACCTTTGGACGTAATCTTATTGCCAATGAGCCAATATGCCATAAATGATGTTATATATCATTGTGCATCATTTTTCAACAGCAATTCAATGGTGGCAATATCAAATGGTCATTTCAACATTCCAACATCTCATCACATCATCAAGGCACCCAATCATTCAGAGGAATCATCAAGGCTCAAGAGAAAGTGTTCCAGCATCAAAGACCAATGCCACCATCAAGCAGTCATTGGTTATTCTCACTCCAAGTATTCCTTCCAAGGGAATACTGTCAGTTCATTCCCAAAGTGTATTCAAGAGGCAGTGCCAAAAGAAGTTGTCAAGTGTCAAAGCTCCACTCAATCCATCTTGGCAACCATATTCATTTCAATACAGTCTGGATCCATCAAGAACTGTATTTCATTTTCAAGCATGGGAAATTCATTCAACCCAGTTCAATTTCAATATTAGCCAGCTGTATCAATTCCCAAAACAATCAATACAGCCTCAAGGATCAATACAGATCAGTTTTCAGCCTGAAGAACTCAAGCTCCCAACTTTTCACATATACCGGCTACCCTTTCCACCCTGGGGGGCTTTTCCCCAGTTAATTAATATACTTTGATTTTATTTTATCTTTATTTTCTTTTCATTTTAGTTAAGCAAATACTGATATAATTAAGTCAGTTTTTTAGCACTTTTCTCTTTCTCTTTCTTCGCCTGTCAATGGATATTTGGTGGTCATATCCTTACTAATTCCATTATTGATTTTCGGGAGGTTGAAACAGTGATTAAGGACTTACTTGGTTGGCTCTTTGGCCATTTGGCTTCCCTTTCCTCTTTTGCATCTCATCTTGTACCTGCATATCTTTTAGAGGAATTCATTCTTATTATTTTTATTCTTTATTCTTTTGGAGTCTTCCAAGTGAGTTCCCTGATTGCTGAGTGCCAGTCCACTCTTGTATTTCTGTCCAAGAGCCCCTGTGACACCCATTTTGTAACTATTGGGACTTATGGATAGCTCTCAATGAACCAGACAATTAAAAATTGTATCTGAGCTTGGTTGGTTTATAGCTTCAAGTATCTAAACAAGGATTTTGACTTTCTGAATACTAAAAAATAAAAAACTAATATAAAAAATAATTTTCCCATTTCTCTATAATAATATTTCCTTAAATTCATTGGGGACCACTTTATATAGCTCTTTCAATAATTTCATTTAATCTAATATAAAGTCTCAAAATCCATTTAAAAGAGTTGAAAAATTCAGGTTTATGAATAAATAAAACAATTTAATTGGTTGTTTGAAGGAAAAACAACTGGTAGAAATTGCTTCCTTTGAAAAATTGATTTCTCAAAGAATATCTATAAAGATTGTGGTAGGTTTATGAGTTCAAGGTTAATTTTATATATTTTTAAGCCTCAATAAATGTGAAATAAACAATGAGAATCTGTTTTTAAGATTAAGTTAATAAAATTATGTATTCAGCTCTTTCAAATGTTTTCAAAGGATAATAAAGTCAAATCTCTCTATTTTATTTAGTATTTATGCTCAATGAAATAATCAAAGAGTCTATATAAGTAGCATTCAATAAAGGGAGGCACCATAATTAAATTATACCTTGTTGATAATTAAGATTCAAGTTGGACAAAGATCACTTCAGAGCCATATCCACTGATAATCAAAACCTGGTCTGAATATTGTTTCAATTATTCAATTTTCATTATGAATAGTTTACGTAGTAATTGAAAGAATTAATATTATCTTTTGATGGAAATATGTGAAAGGTGTGAGCCTTAGAGGTATTTCTATATACCCAAAAGGCCACAAAGAATACAAATGATATAATTATAAATAAAATAAATTTCTTTATATTATAAAAAACAAAAATCAGAATATAAATATGCAGCTTATATACAAAATTTGAATTTTCATTATAATTCAAGTATAATTCAAGAATAAAATAACTTTAAAATTCAAAATTGTGAAAACACATTTTTACTTGAAAGAATTAAGTAAAATTGGATTTTTAACAGAAATATTAGAATTAAAATATCTTTGGAAAAAATCCAAATAAAAGTTATTATAGCTTTTTATCCAATAAATGAAAATATGTAAATTGTTTCACCATTGGATTCCTCATAAAAAAAGGGTGGGGTCACCTCTGGGTAAAGTTTCTGTAACTCAACTCTAAATAAGCTTGAATTAAGTTTTTTATTATTTTCTGTATAAAAATTGAAAATCCACCAAACCTCAATTGAGTTCACACCACATTTGTTATTAACCATCAATTCTGGTGTTATAATTGAGGTGCAGTGTGTATTTTAAAGGTTATGAGGAAGTGAAGTATTTTCAATTAAAATTTCAAAATGTGCACATTTATTACATAAGTGAACTTTTATTTACATATGAAATATAGATTATTACAGTTGTGTACTGTCAAAACTCAATTTAATTACATATGTAAATTAGAAGTATAATTCATGATTAGGAATTAATGAAAAAATAAATTTAAAATAATAATTCTGGGAAAGAGGGAATATTGGCTCCAAGGGTGCCAGACTCCCCCAAATTCCTTGCTGACAGGTGTGGGTTGTCAAAATTCATGCAAAATCTCATCACTTTTGGCATGTAATTGAGTCCCAGGGTCTGTGACTCAATTGATGATGAGTTTTTGATACCAACCATGGAAGTTTTAACTGGTTTTCATGTCTCTTACACACATTTTTACATTTTTTGAAGGTTTGAAACCAGGTATTACTATAGTAATATGTTATTTAAGTGTCTAAAATGGCTGAAAATAGCAAAAAATAGCTAAAACCAGCCTTTTGTGGTCTGAACAAGGGTTCAATGATTCCATAAGTGGCTTTTCTGTTTTCAGAGTGTTTTTCACAACTGACAAGAGTAAATCTTACTTTTGGAGTAAGAAAATTGGTGGCTATAAAATTATGTCTTCTTTACCCCACTTTTCTCTTCATGTTAGAATCTTTTCCTTTGATGATTAGGTTAAATACTGTTAAACCAATGAATAAAGGATCACAATAACCTTTCTTAAATCAATTTGAACATTTTGACCACATAAAAAAATCATTATAATCATTCTTTGTAGCTTTTATAACCTTTTTACCCTTGAACCACCCCCATAAGTGAGCTAAAGCATCTTTCATCACTGTTAGCTATTTCACTTTGTTTCTTAATTGACTCTGGTCACTTTTGGGAATGTTTTCTCTTTAATAATATTTTTAAATACTTCTTTCTTATTTTGATTGCATGCAGTTCCTTTCTCAATTAATTCCAATTAAAATTGCTCTTGAAGAAATTTCTTTTGTAGCCTTAAATATCTCTGGTAGAATATTTTTGGATGAATTTTATTGTTGGTAAAGAAATAAATTTTTGAAATATTATTGTCTTATATTTATAAAGTTAAAAACAATAGACCTGCCATCTTTTCTCTTAAAAATTTTAAATCTCAATACTTTCAATTATATTTTACCTTATACAAATTTTTAGGACAGGAAAAGTACTTAACTTTTAACCAAAGTTTCATATCCACACCTTACATTTTGGGGTCCAACCATTATATTTTACCTGTGAGATAATTTTGTTTTATGTTTTGAATCTTTTTTTCTTATGTTGAAAAATTCAAAAATCTATAAAAAAAGAAAACTTTTTTGTATTATAACTGAGGCTTTATTTTTTCATTTCTCTTTTGAAGAACCTTTTTTTACTTAATTAATTGCTTTTTTCATTGATTTTAGTTTCTGAAAATGTGGTAAGACAAGAAAACATTGGAATGGAATCAACAGTTACTAGTATTATCCCTGCAAGTACTGTCAATTCTGCACATAATATTACTGTTATTATAGCTCACAATAATCAGCCAGAGCCAATTTCTTCAGAATTGATTAATTTGGACACTATTAATACCCTCCAGAAAGCAAAGAATCTGGCCAATAGTGAGTTTTTTGATGTAAAATTACTATTTTAAGATTTTTTTAATCATACTTATGCTCTAAACCAGATCAGGAGTAAGCAAAAACCCCTCAAGTATCTGCCAAAATAGTTATAGACATGATTATGGCAGAAGCCAATCAGTTACAAAACAAAAAAGGTTATGAAGCCCAGATTGACAAATTATGCCATTCTGAAGCTGATAACACTTTTTTCATTGAAACAGAGCTGAAACCACCACAAAAATCCTTTTTGCTCATATAAAACGCCAGCCAGAAGGCTGACAACAATTCCTTTCTGCAAAAAAGAGTACCAGATCCTTGCAGATCTGTGAAAAACCTGCATTCATTCTTATCTGACGGTGAGACAGTTTCTGGGCCATCCCAACAGCTGCAAGTTACTCAATGGATGGCATCCATTGATGGAAAAGAAAAGCATGATGCTTTCAACAGCAGAATGGAGGGAAAACAATCCTCCAGAATCCAAGCAAGTGCCAAAAATAGCCCCAATAGCCAGAAGCAGCACTTTCAGCTTGAAAAAGTAGTCACAAGCTCAGAACAAGGGAAAAGGCAAGGCACCAGCCACAAACCCATACAGCCAGGGCTACAGATTCCCAAAGATTCAGCAGGATTCCATAGAAAATTTATTTCAGATGGCCAGAACTATTATGGAATTACAGAAAAAGGAGGAATACAGATTAAAATATTAGAAATGATTTCTGAAATTCTTGATGGAATTCCAATTTTTAGAGCTATGAATGATGTAAAATGTCATATTTCTGATAAACATTCATCAATTTGTAACAATCTTAAAACAAATAGTTTAAGTCTGAGCCAAATAAATCAGATACTTATGTGTTTTGAAAAAGGTTTAAGAAAAATTGAAACATCTAATAATGAGAATTCATTTGGAAATAAGTTAAATGAACAATCTGTAATTATAAAGGAATTAACAGATAAATATTTTCAATTCAATATTGATGACATGATGAAACAAGAATAAAACAAGCCATAAATATTATCAAATAAGATGATAAGAAAGCTCTTCATGATATTTCAAATTCATTTACTGGAATAAAGACATATACAATTGCCTTGAAAAGGGGTTTTGAAACCTTACAAGAGGAATTATCAAAATTAACAATGAAATTGAATTGATTCATTTCTGAAAATACTAGACAAACTGAATTATGGCACAAAATGACAATTAAAGAAGACACATAGAGAATTGAGTTAATCAACTTAATACACGGTTTTCAACATGAATTCAGAAATTCCAAAATGTGTAGCACCAGTAGAATGAATGATATTGAACAATTACTGCAGACCTTACCAAGAATTTCTACACCTCTTAATCAAAATGAGGGTACAAGAGATTCCTACCCACAAGTATTGGATGTAGAAAATTCACAATTAAGGAATGAACTTTCCACTTCTGTCCATAACTTGGAACCATCAATGGGCAAAGCACTTTTGAAAAAAGTAGCAAAAATGGAAGAATGGCCTCACTTAAGCTGTGAAGGAGAATATTGCCATATGAAACTAATCAGAGGTATTGACATGATTAAACAGGACTTTAAATTACCAGACAGATTGGTAACAGCAAGATTCAACACCTTATTTACCAAATTGGCTCATAGATGGTATGTCAAATTAAGACAAGCACATGGACACCAAAGTTTTACTTGTTGGAAACCCCAAATTATGAATAAATGGACCAATGATGCTTGGATATTTAAGGGGGAAACAGCCTTTGAATCTTCCAAATTTAATTCTTAAAAAGACAAATATTTACCATTGCTTTTCCAATAGAAAGACAGATTGACAGCATTATATCCTAACATGTCAGAATGTATGATTCACAAAAACATTCTGCCACAATGTGGAGGTCAGTTGGAGCATGCTTTCAAAAGCAGGACTACTGAACAATCTTTGGCAGAAGATATTATGAATATATTGGAAGAAGTGACCACCAGAACTAGAATTGGCTCTAGTAGGGTGAATCTAAAAACAAGGTTTAATACACCTTGGAATGATTCTGTGGACAAAAATACCAAAGAAAACTCTAATAATATGAAATATAAATCTTCAGATTGAATCAGATAGTGCCATATTTTCCAGAGCACTGCACATTTAGCTAATGCATGTCCAAAAAAGGGAAAAATCAATGAAATAGACATTGGGGAACCTGATGTTAAGAAAGATGATAAATCACCAATATTTCCTGAATCTTAAAGAGATATAGAAAATTCCAATGTCACATTTTACATCATGGAATCTTATTTCCACTTGCCATAATTAAGCAATGGTCAGCTTGATTTGTCAAAAATTCAAGATGCACAACCTATGAAAACCAAACCAAACAGAGGGAAAGGTTCTACATCTGGCAATTCCTGTATAACAAAAGGGTCAATTGATAAAAAACCCACTAATGCTTTATTTGACCCAGGAGCCTCCTTCTCTTGTGTTGGAAAATCTTTTCTTAAGGCTTTTGTACCAAAATTTGAAGATCAATTGTTTCCAATTGATGGCATAAAATTCAACAGTTCAAGTAATGAAATTCAAGCATTTGGAATATATGAAGATACTGTCATATATCCACATATCAATGGAAATTTAAGAATAACTGTTGAGTTTTTTGTTATTGAAAGCTTCTCTAGTAGCCATTTTATATTGGGAAATGATTACTTAATCATTTATGTCATAGATTTACATAACAATAAAGGGAGATACTTTACTATTGGGGACAATAAGTGTCACAAACCTTCCTTTTTAACTTTTAAAAGACAAGTCACCGTAATTAAAGTATCACCAGTAAGCTTAGAGTTGGAGAAATTCAAGTCTTAAAAGTTGAATGAAGCTGAAGTAAGTCTTCACCTTACTGATAAACAGTAGAATTAACTTTCTAACCTTCTTTATGACCACAAAGAAGCCTTTGCATCAGATAAAGGGCCTCTGGCTGAAATTATTGGTCATTAAGAGGAAATTATTTTGAATATTGAGAGACCTTATCCGACATTCTTAAGAAGGCTTTCATATCCAGCAAGCCCAAAATCAAGAGAATCCCTGGAGGTCCATATTAAAGAACTTCTTGACCTTGGTTTAATAAGAAAGGTTGGCCACAATGAGGAAGTAGAGATACCTACACCAGTCACTGTGGAATGGCATAATGGAAAATCCAGAATGGTTTGGGACTTTAGAGCTCTCAACACTCACACTGTTCCAAAAAGGTATCTCATACCAAAAATCCAAATTTCCCTCACTCACATTTCTCAAGAAGTGTACATAAGCACTATTGATTCCCCTGAAGGCTTCCATCATAATGTGATGACACCAAGAGCAAGAAAATATTCAAAAATTATTGTTCATTTTTGGGTGTATGAATATTTGAGCATTCCTTTTGGTATAAAAAATGCACCTTCACACTTCCAAAGGATGATGAATGACATGTTCCCTGAATAACTTTCAGAAGAATTGTTAATCATTTAAATTTATTACATTATTGTTTGTTCCTAGACTTGGGAGGAACATATATACAGATTTTCCAAAGTTTTGAGAAAAATTCAATCTGTGAACATGAAACTTTCTTTGAATAAATACGACTTTGGATTTCAAGAAATCAAAGCCCTGGCACATGTAGTATCTCATCTATCCTTTGCAATTTACTAAAACAAGGTTTCATAAGTACTACTGAAACCTATGCCTCAGAGCAAAAAGGAAATTCAGTAATTTTTGAGCTTTTCAGGATACTACAGGCAGCACATTAAAGACTTTGCATCCATAGAAAGACCGTTTTATACATTGTGTGACAAAGACAGAGTATTTGAGATGACTTTTTAGAGATTCAAATCCTTTGAATCTTTGATACAAGCATTAACCACTGCTTCACTTTTACTGATGCAAGATTTTAAGCTTCCCTTGAAGCTTTATATTGATTCATCAGGGGATGGGCTAGGTGCTTCACTACATCAAGTCCAGATTATAAATGACAAGCCTGTGGAAGAACCCATATGTTTCATATCTAGGAAGATCAAACCAACTGAAGCCAAATATAGGGCAGGTCAAATGGAATTATTATGCCTTTTCTGGGCCTTAAAGAAACTCAACTACGTTTTGGAAGGGTGTGGTTTTGAAGTTATAAAAGATTTTACCACTGTTAAATCACTTCTAAACATGAAAACATCCAACAGACATATGCTCAGATGTAAAAGAGCCATACAATATTATAAAGGTAATATGACCATTGCTCACAAAGATGGGAATATTCACAAAATTTCAGATGGACTAATAAAATGGCCATTACCAAAGAACATTGATAATCATTCTTATATACCAGGAGAAGATTCCCCACAGATTTCAATAGAAGTAATAAGTGTTAAATACCTGAACATCACCTTCTTTGAGGAAGTAAGGAACACTCATACTCAGGATAAAAATTGTAAAATCCTACTCCAATTAATTATTAAAGACTCTAAAGATAACTTTGTAATACATGCCTTAGATGAAATATGGAAGAAATCCTATTATGAATAATTATTTCATTTACTGGATGGCATAATTTACCATAGGACTAAGAAAAAATGTGTGAGGAGAGTTTTAGACAGATCCTTGGTCAATCTTATACTGAAAGAATACCATGACAGCCCCTTCTCAGGACACCTATCTGGGGACAGAAAAAGGGAAAATTTGAGACTGGTATATGGGGACCAAGGTGGAAAAAGGATGTTTCAGAGTATTGCCAAACCTGTGACAGATGTCAAAAGGCAAATAAATCTACTGGGAAAAGACTTTGAAATATTATCAAAATCCATGAACCCAGCAGACCTTGCGAAATCTGCCATATGGATTGGGTAACTGCTCTACCACCAGGGGGTAATAAAAGCTATAATGCATGCCTAGTGATTGTTGACAGGTTCAGTAAGACTCCAATATTTCTGCCATGTCACAAAGATGATACAGCCATGGATACAGCTCTTCTGATATGTAATAGAGTAGTATCATGGACTGAAATATTCTCAAAAACCATTAATGACATGGGTCTCAAATTTACCTCAGCCCTCTGAAAAAACCTTAACCAATTATTTGGATTGAATGTATCCTTCTCTACAGCTTACCACTCCCAAACTGATGGTTTAGCTAAAAGAATGATGCAAACCATGGAAGACATGGGCAGAGGATTCTTTTCTTATGGCCTAGCGCTCAAAGATTGTGATTGATTCACCCATGATTGGTGTAAACTGTTACCTGCACTTGAATTGGCATATAAAACATCCATTCATGTTGGTACCAATCAAACTCCTTCTATTATAGAAAAAGTATTGAATCCTAAACTAACTCAATATTCCTTGATGAAGTATTTGGTTGAGATACATCCCACAGCTGCTATCTTCAAAGGAATTCTAGACAAGGCAAGAAAAAATGCATTAAGGTGCATGGATAACTCATTTGTATATGCCAAAGACAAATGGGACAAATAACATTCCACTCCAGACTTCAAAGTGGGATATTTAGTACTTGTATCTACCACTGACATCAATAACATCAAAGGATGTTAAAATCTCAAAGACTCCTTTGCAGGACGTTTTGTAATTAAGGCCCTTCATGGAGAAAGTTTTGTTGAAGTGGAATTATCCAAGGAACTGAGTAATAAGCATCCTACATTTCCAGCAAGCTTAACAAAGCCAAATAAATGTGGTTATGCTGAAAAATTCCTTTTGAGGAATAAAGCTCCCCAGAATATACCTCCTGTTGAATCAGCTGGTACAAAGAAAATGATACAAGTTCTCAAAGAAAGAAAGTTGAAACCTAAGAAAGTAAGGTAATACTTTGTCTGGTACAGGGACCCAGCTTGTGAAGATGAATGGTTGGCAAAAAAAAAACCTGAAGCTACCAAACGTCTCAGAAGGCTCATATACACTACAAATAACAATATTAAAAAGTAATATTGTCTTTTTTAAGGGGAGGGAATGTGAGCATTAGAGGTATTTTTATATACCCAAAAGACCACAAAGAATAAAAATTGATACAATTATAAATAAAATAAACTTATTTATATTATAAAAAAATAGCAAAATATAAATATAAAATCTATATATAGGATCAAAATTCTAATTCTTATTCAAAAATAAACTTACTTCAAAATTTAAAATTGTGAAAATACATTTTTACTTGAAAAAATTAAGTAAAAATGAATTTTTAACAAAAATTGTCAGCCTTGAGGTATATTTTACATACCCCAATAAGACACAATTATCTTAAAAAGGAATTTTGAATTATGCATAACTCATAAGTCATGCATATATCCAAAATTCATCATTTTTGATTTCAGAAAAGATGAATAACTTTTTATTTAGTAAGTAAATCCATGGATTTAAGACCAGATTTGGACTCTACACAGAAATTCACCTAGGGTAGCTCCATATAGTGAGTAAGCTCAAATTAACTGTTTGAGGTGGTAAAATGGAAAATACTTCAATACCACATCATCAATACCACATAAGAGATCCGTCAAAATATTTGTTTTTCTTAATTTCACACCAAAATAATGGGAAAGTGAGAAATCCCATGTTACATATACACTAAGAATAGTGTTATGCATGTTTTGAGCACTTAATATCATGGTATTCTTACATGGACCTTTGGTACACCCATGGTGGATATCTCACTTGAAGCTTAAATTTCTATTTTGACATAAAAAATAAGCAAGGGGGCCAAAAGACATCAAAGAGAGCCAGGGTACCCAACTTCTGAGGCCTCAGAGGCATGGACAGCTCCAAACCTTGGATCCATGGCTGATCTTGGCCTAATTGGTAAACTAGAACCTTTTGGGAACCTGGTTACCATGTCACAACTACTGTAAATCTTAAGAAAATAGCAAATAACCTGCTATTTTGACGTGCCAAGGAAGTAAAAAGCTACTTAGACTCCTGTAACCATGTCATTTCTTAATGATTTTCCATGGATAAACCCCAAAAGAGTAATTAAAACCCTTTTTGGACTTGTATCCATTGAATTAACTAATAGCAACCAGTGAAACACTGATATTTGAAATTCTACGTAGAAATGAGGTAAAAACTTCAAAAATTCATTAAAAATACATTTCTTAATGAATCTTTCTGAAATTTTCAGGACCAATGTAGAACTATATTATCTATGGTACAACCAAAAAGAATTACAGTTTTACTTACAGTCCATTTTTGACTATTCTACGTGAAACACTGAATCTTCAAAAATTTACAGTAATTACAACCTGTGATGAAATTGGAAATAACATTTATAGCTTTCAGAAATCAATGATTTTTTTGGAATAAAAGAAGATTTACAGATTTTACTCCTTTTATTCTTAACCATATTGGGGTTGGTAGTCACGTAAAAGCATCAATTGAGTAATTATGATAATCTTACGTGACAACAGATGATGCAATCAATAATCCAAAAAGGGTTATTGTTTTCTCACTCACTGGTTTTTCAGTTTGCTCCATGGCACGGCTCTGTGAGCTGTTGTTGACTTAAAAGAGGCCTCTTCTTGCTGTTTTTTCCACATCATCATCTTATTATCATTTAAATCATTATTACCAACAAGTAAGTATTAGTTATATCTATTCTTAAGTGTTTTAAATCTTTCAGAATCCATCAGAAAGACGTGAAATCATAGAATCCAACTATATATTGTTGTAATACTGTTATAACTTTATTTTGATCCTTAAAATCCACAATTCTACGTCAAATCTCTCTATCTTATCTTTCAATAAGTTCTTTGGAATATTAGTGAGTGATTTATTCTTAATTCTTAAAATGTTTCTCTAAAATTAGTCTTCTTCAAGAATTATCATTATAATTATTCTTGCAAAAGATAATTATATATTAAAATAATTCTATTATTTTAATAAAAGAAGTTTTATTATTAAAATCTTCTTGTAATTGATTCTTGTATACAATTACTTGCTCACTGTTAAAATTACTAGTAGTGCTTAACACATGAAAGAAATAATTCTTTAATTATTTAATTGCGGTTATAATAGCATTTCTGTTATTATATTTCATAAGAACAGTCATAGTACTGTTGATTAATAGTAATATTATCATCAGTTTCATAGACACATCTTACATTTGGGGGCCTGGCCGTGTTTTTTTTGAACCTTGTACCCTTAATTAATATATTTTTAAGTTCTAAAATATATTAGCTTAATAATTTTTTTCTTTCATTTTAAATTTAAAATAATTTTATTTTTGAAATTGTTTTGGAAATCTTTTTCATTGAGGAATTTGGTTTAATTTTATACTGCTTTCACACGTGGCTTTTTCACATCCAAAAACTTATAAAATTATTCTTTGAGTTACTCTGAATTAATTTTCATTAAAAATTTCAAATTTTAATTTTTTTTCTTTAAAAATAATAATTCTTCAATATTAAAAAATATAAAACTTATAAAAAATCTTTAAAAATATTCTAAAAAGTATAAAAAATGATTTTTCTCTTTTATAATCAATTTTTAGCGTCTTTAATCAAATACTGTGTAGCTGGCAATAGAATCAGTAAGAGATATATTACTAGTCCAGAATCTGAAGACAGTATTGATGTGCAAATTGCTAAAAGAGGCACCTTATTTAGCTCACAAAAAGCTAAATTACCACCAAAATGTGTGTATTTTATCTTATATATCACCTTTTATCTTTAAATTGACGTGAAAATGGTGCATACCAGAAATGGAAGCAACTATTCAGTCCAACCAGATGGATGTGGAAAAGGAAGAGGCAAGACCAAATCCAGAAGTGTAAAGTCTTCCACAAGAAAGACACATTTGGAGGATGCCAGAGTTGCCCCCCATTCCCCAAGGTCTGTACCAACAGATTTTGATGTGAATTCTGAGCCTGAACTAATCTATGACCATATTTCCAGGGCTGAACCATTTTCAAGTGGCAGCAATAGAAACATATCAATGCCAGTACAAAAATTGGCTCAGAGAAGCCAAAGAAGAGGAATGGGAAATATGCCCAAGCCTTTGGCAGGGGGCCATGAACTCCTACTTACACATCAAGAGCTTTCTGGGTCAGGAGAAGACCATAGAACTCTTAGGAGGATGGAGCCCCCTGTCTTGCAAAGACAAGGTCAAAAAGATAAAGAATTGATTGAAGAACCAAAGTCTTTTATCCATAGACCAGAAGAAGGAACTGGAAATGACTCCAGCTTTGGAGACAGAAGCCCCAGTGGCGTCTACCAGCTCCAAACCAGCACCAGAAGTGTCCAAAGACAAGCCCAAAGGACCTCAGAAGAAGCAGAGAGTTCCCACAAACCATCAAGGCAAGGGCAAAGGCAAAGCCAATTGGCACAGACTTTATCCACAAGGGTAGAGGATCCCCAAATTGGAGCCTTCAGCCATGGACAGTGTATTCAATATGGCCAGAACTCTCATGGAATTCACAGCCAAGAAGCAGGAAAGGATGAACAGGACTTTTCCACGCAAATAAATCATGTAAAAAGAGCTATTAATGTAGAAATTGGTAAACTTGATTCAAAGTTAACTAAAATAACATTGGATATTAATGACTTGAAAAAACATGACAAGAAATATACTGAATGGTATGAAATAACAAATGCCAAAATTGATTCAATTATCCATGCTTGTAGCAGAATTGAGAGTACATGTCAGATTCATAATTATGAAATGGAAGATCTTTCTATTTTTGAAATGAATGATCAAATTAAAACTCTACAAGACCATATCTTGAAGATAGTTGAGAATACCAATCCATTTGCTACACCTTTGGCAAAAAGTGACAGTGAAAGGCAGAAGTTAAAGAATGAAATCATTGAAAATGTAGAACAAATTCATAAGAATTATGAACCACATATTCCAAGACATTCTACACCCTTGACTGAAGAAAAACTTTCTGTTAAAGGAAGTTTTACCCCACTTTTAGGAGAAAATGTTGTCTCTGTCAAAGATATTCCCAAATTAGAGGAATAGCCAACATTCTCTGGTGAAGGAGAATATAACCATATTGAGTTCATCAGGACTATTGATATTTTACAGGAAGACTTTAATATACCTGATAAAATCATAGTAGGGAAATTACACTCTCTGTTTACCAGAACTGCAAAGAAATGGTATTACAAAATGAGAATGGATCATGGTAAACATGATTGGTCTTGGTGGAAATCTGGAGTGATTACCAAATGGTCCAACAATTCTTGGAGGTTTAAGATGGAAAATGCTTTTGAAAGTGCCATTTTGAACTCAGAGAAAGATAAACCACTTACTTGGTTCTTCAAGCAAAAGGACAGATTATCTGCCTTACACCCAGATATGTCTGACACTATGATTAATATGAAGATATTAAGGAAGTTTGGAGGAGAACTGGAACATGCTATCAAAAGCAGATGTGTAGAACCCTGTTCAACAGAGGACTACATTAATGCAATGGAAGATATCATTACCGGAACAAGGATTTGTAAAACTTGGACTAAGATCCCTATGGAATCCAAGATGGTCCCAAAGATTCCCAGAGAAGATAAAAGACCAGAAAAACCTGTCTTGAAGTGTCATAAATGTGGAAGTACTTCACATTTATCAAACACTTGCACCAAAAAGACAAAAATCAGTGAAGTTCAAGTCATTGAAGAAATTCAGTGTACTGAAGAGAAAGGGGAGTCTGATCAAGATTCTGCAGTCTCTGAGGATACACCAGTGGAGGACTATCCCATTGAAAACATTACAGCTTTCTTTGAGGTCACAGAAGTCCATACCCACTTGCCACAGTACAGTGAGGATTGCTGCAACCTGATCAATATCCAAGATGCAAGAATGTGTAAAACAAAACCTGCTAGAGGAAAGGGTTACTCTGCTGGAGCATCCTGTATCACATCAGTTTTGATGAGTGATATTGAAGCCAAAGTAAACTTGGATACAGGGGCATTTTGCACTTGTGTAGGCAAAGATTATCTCCAAATTATACTTCCTGAATGGAAAAACCATCTATTACCAATAGAAGGTGTGCAATTTAGTAGTGCTAGTAGCAATATGTACCCCTTAGGTATATTAGACACTAATCTTGTATTTCCACACCCAGCGGGAAGTGTAAGGATGAAAACTGAGATTGTGGTAATGGATAATTGCACATCTCAGCAAATCATTCTTGGAAATCATTACTTGAATATATGTGATATCTTCTGTCAAGGATACTTATAAAGATGAATTTGTGTGAAATCAACTTGTTGAAGCACAAATTAATCCATCATTATCACCAAAAATGAGGAATGAACTTATTAATGTGTTATACACATACAATAATGCATTTGCCTCTTATAATGAACCATTAGGTGCTATAAGGGGACATGAAGTTGATATTACTTTTAATATTGACAGACCATATCCTCCAGTACTTAGAAGACCAGCTTATCAAGCCAGTCCCAGAGCTAGAGAAGCCTTGGAAAAACATATCCAAGAGTTAATCCAACTTGGTGTACTAAGGAAAGTAGGCCATAATGAGGAAGTTAAAGTAACAACACCTGTTATTATTTCCTGGCATAATGATAAGTCAAGAATGGTTGGAGATTTCAGGGCATTGAATACCTACAAAGTTCCAGGTAGGTATCCAATCTCTAGAATTCAAGAAACCTTGACTCAATTATCTAAAGCCAAGTATATAACATCAATGGATGCATTGAAAGGCTTTCATCAAAATGTTTTGACACCCAAAGCTAAGAAATTACTTAGAATTATCACTCACTGTGGTATTTATGAGTATCTTAGAATGCCATTTGGCATTAAAAATGCCCCATCCCATTATCAAAGAATGATGAATACCATCTTTCCCACAGAATTGTCTGAAGGATGGCTTATCATTTATATTGATGATATTATCATATATTCTGATTCTTGGTTGTTACACCTTGAAAGAGTTGCAAGAGTACTTCACAAGGTCGCAGAAGTGAATATGAAAATTTCACTTAAGAAATGCAATTTTGGTTTTGAAAAACTTAAAGCATTGGTACATATTGTTTCTGGTTTAAGCTTGGACATTGACAAAAACAAAGTAGCAGCAGTGTTACTTAAGCCAATACCCCAGAATAAGAAAGAAATGATGTCTTTTCTTGGGCTTGCCAGTTATTATAGGAAACACTTAAAAGACTTTGAAATTCTAGCCAAATCACCTTATAGAATCTGTGATCAACAGACTGTATTTGAGATGACACAGGAGAGAATTAAAGATTATGAGAAGATAAGGAGAGCTCTTACAGAAGCACCTTTAATCTTCATGCCTGACTGTAATATTCCTTTTAAATTGTACATTGATGCATGTGGAGATGGATTAGGGGCAGCCCTACATCAATTCCAAATTATTGATGACAAACCTACAGAAGGACCAGTTTGTTTTATCTCAAGACAAATCAAACCAACAGAAGCCAGAAATGGTGCAAGCCAAATGGAATTCTTATGCTTGGTATGGGCACTTGAGAAATTACACTATTATCTTGATGGCAGTGTTTTTGAAGTAATAACTGACTGTAATGCAGTAAAATCACTTCTTAACATGAAACCTCCCAACAGACATATGTTGAGATGGCAAATAGCTATTAAAGAATATAGAGGAAACATGACTATAGTCCACAAGGCAGGAAACATTCACAAGAATGCTGATGGAATTAGCAGGAGGGCATTAGCCAACACTCCTGATAACCCAGCTTATGTACCTTTGGAGGCTGAACCGCAGCTTCCAATTGAAGGGATTAACATAACTGATATTGGGACTGAATTCTTTGAAGAGGTCAGAGAATCTTATAAACAGGACATTAATTGCCATATCTTGACTTCTTTATTAGATAAATACTGCAAAGATACATCTTTGGTCAATGCACTAGATGAAGTTTGGAGAAATTCCTATTCTGAAGGAAGATTTCACTTGTTTGATGGGATTATTTACCACAGAACCAAACATTCTTGTGTAATGACATTATGTAGCAGATTGCTTATTAATACCATTCTTCATGAATGCCATTATAGCATCTACTCTGGACACCTGTCAGAAGACAGAACACTTGAAAAAGTAAAGAACTGTGCATGGTGGCCATCTTGGAGAAAAGAAACCATTGAATATTGCCATACCTGTGACAGATGTCAAAAAGCAAACAGGAGTACAGGCAAGAAATTTGGACTTATGATCCGTATTCAAGAACCAAAATCCCCTTGGGAAGTTGTTAACATGGATTGGGTCACAGCACTTCCTCCAAGTGGTGAAAAAAGTTACAATGCTTGTTTCTTCATTGTAGACAGATACAGCAAGAATCCCATATTCTTACCATGTCATAAAGATGACACTGCTATGGA
This sequence comes from Austropuccinia psidii, assembly GCA_023105745.1. Classification (NCBI taxonomy): domain Eukaryota; kingdom Fungi; phylum Basidiomycota; class Pucciniomycetes; order Pucciniales; family Sphaerophragmiaceae; genus Austropuccinia; species Austropuccinia psidii. The sequence continues at coordinate 77,523,343 of JALGQZ010000001.1, read as the reverse complement.
TACAGCTCTTCTTCTATGGAGTAGAGTTATTTCTCATACAGGATTATTTAAGAATATCATAAGTGACAGAGATACCAATTTCACATCTGCAGTTTGGACCAATCTTCATAGATTGTTTGGGACCAAGTTATCATTCTCTACAGCATATCACCCTCAGACAGATGGGCTAGCAGAGAGGATGATTCAAAACTTATAAGACATGATCAGAAGATTTTGTGCTTATGGGTTAGAATTCAAAGACTCAGATGGCTTTACCCATGACTGGTGCACTCTGATACCTGCACTAGAATTGGCATACAAGACATCAGTCCATTCTTCCACAGGACAAACTCCTGCTATGTTAGAAAAAGGATGGAATCAAAGACTGCCAGCAGACAAACTGAGGAAAGACTTGATTGACATTCATCCTACAGCTTCCAGATTCAAGATAATGCTTGATAAAGTAAAACATCATGCAAAACAAAGTATGAATGATGCTGTTTATTATGCAAAACAGAAGTGGGACAAGAGTCATAAAGTACCAGACTTCAAAGTAGGGGACTTAGTTCTAGTTTCAAGCTTGAATTTGAATAATATCAAAGGCCAAAAGAAACTCAAATATTCTTATGTAGGACCTTTTGTTATTTTTGCCTTACATGGAACCAATGCAGCTCAAGTGGAATTGAGTGGTGAATTGGAAAATAAACACCCCACCTTTCCAGTCAGCTTGATAAAGCCTCATCAACCAGCTGATAAAAAATTGTTTCCTTTAAGGAACCCAGCTCCTTTAACTGTTCCACCAGTGGAACAGAATGAAGATCAAAATATAAAAAAAGTCATTAAAGAAAGGAGACTTAGGGACAAAAATCAAAGAGGATATCTTTTCAGATATAGAAGCCCATTACATGAAGATGAATGGCTTGAAGAATCAGAAATACCTGACTCAGATAAACTCTTGAGAAGATTTAGACATGAAGGAAGGCCACAAGCCTGAATATGTCTATAAATGTGCTTTAATTACTTGATCTTAGTAATGTAAAGAGGTTGGACAGTGGGCATTAACCCCCCTTTGGGGCCTTTTATTCCTTATACCATTGATAAAATTGTAGTACAATTTTATTTTTTGGTGGGAGGGAATGTGAGCCTTGAGGTATATTTTACATACCCAAATAGGACACAATTATCTTAAAAAGAAATTTTCAATTATGCATAACTCATAAGTCATGCATATATCCAAAATTCATCATTTTTGATTTCAGAAGAGATGAATAACTTATTATTGAGTAAGTAAATCCATGGATTTAAGGCCAGATTTGGATTCTTCACAGAAATTCACCTAGGGTAGCTCCATAGAGTGAGTAAGCTCAAATTAACTGTTTGAGGTGGTAAAATGGAAAATACTTCAATACCACATCATCAATACCACATAAGAGATCCGTCAAAATATTTGTTTTTCTTAATTTCACACCAAAATAATGGGAAAGTGAGAAATCCCATGTTACATATACACTAAGAATAGTGTTATGCATGTTTTGAGCACTTAATATCATGGTATTCTTACATGGACCTTTGGTACACCCATGGTGGATATCTCACTTGAAGCTTAAATTTCTATTTTGACATAAAAAATAAGCAAGGGGGCCAAAAGACATCAAAGAGAGCCAGGGTACCCAACTTCTGAGGCCTCAGAGGCATGAACAGCTCCAAACCTTGGATCCATGGCTGATCTTGGCCTAATTGGTAAACTAAAACCTTTTGGGAACCTGGTTACCATGTCACAACTACTGTAAATCTTAAGAAAATAGCAAATAACCTGCTATTTTGACGTGCCAAGGAAGTAAAAAGCTACTTAGACTCCTGTAACCATGTCAATTCTTAATGATTTTCCATGGATAAACCCCAAAAGAGTAATTAAAACCCTTTTTGGACTTGTATCCATTGAATTACCTAATAGCAACCAGTGAAACACTGATATTTGCAATTCTACGTAGAAATGAGGTAAAAACTTCAAAAATTCATTAAAAATACAATTCTTAATGAATATTTCTGAAATTTTCAGGACCAATGTAGAACTATATTATCTATGGTACAACCAAAAAGAATTACAGTTTTACTTTCAGTACATTTTTGACTATTCTACGTGAAACACTGAATCTTCAAAAATTTACAGTAATTACAACCTGTGATGAAATTGGCAATAACATTTATAGCTTTGAGAAATCAATGATTTTTTTGTAATAAAAGAAGATTTACAGATGTTACTCCTTTTATTCTTAACCATATTGGGGTTGGTAGTCACGTAAAAGCATCAATTAAGTAATTATGATAATCTTAGGTGACAACAGATGATGCAATCAATAATCCAAAAAGGGTTATTGTTTTCTCACTCACTGGTTTTTCAGTTTGCTCCATGGCACGCCTCTGTGAGCTGTTGTTGACTTAAAAGAGGCCTCTTCTTGCTGTTTTTTCCACATCATCATCTTATTATCATTTAAATCATTATTACCAACAAGTAAGTATTAGTTATATCTATTCTTAAGTGTTTTAAATCTTTCAGAATCCATCAGAAAGACGTGAAATCATAGAATCCAACTATATATTGTTGTAATACTGTTATAACTTTATTTTGATCCTTAAAATCCACAATTCTACGTCAAATCTCTCTATCTTATCTTTCAATAAGTTCTTTGGAATATTAGTGAGTGATTTATTCTTAATTCTTAAAATGTTTCTCTAAAATTAGTTTTCTTCAAGAATTATCATTATAATTATTCTTGCAAAAGATAATTATATATTAAAATAATTCTATTATTTTTGTCAGGCTGAGTCTATATAGTAGTTATAAAATGTAGTTACAAGCTAGTATTATGACTGTGACACGTCAAAAAACAAATAAATTCAAATCTTCAGGTCCTACTGCTACGTGGTAACAGTGGTGATGAGTCTGTTGAGGACCTGGGTTGCAATACTCTAATATCTTTGACTGTAAAGAAGTACTACAATAATTATATTCTAATTATGTCTTTAATGATAATTCTAAGGACACTACTGATTTATAACAGTTCTTTCACGTAAGAATATGGATAATAAGCTAAGATGACAGGTTTTCAAGGAAAAAACCCTTCTTTTTATTTCTTTCAAGACTGTCAAGAGTTATTAACTCTTCACACATCAGAGGAGTTAAAATTTTCACTCCAATGGTCAGTCTGTGGTTCTGGATCATCAATTCTGACGTCAATAGAGGCAGAATTGTCGTTTTGGAACCACAAATGATCATTCTGGATCAATACAGGGTGAAAAAACTTTTCACCTGCCACGTCAGCACTTGGATGACGTTGTTCTGGTGTCTGTATGATTAATAATGATGATTTTAGAGAGGTTATATCTTCATAAGTATATTATTTTAAGTATGAGAGCAATACTGTGTAATACAAGTTTGATACATCCATGTATTGCTGGAAAAACCTTCCAATCAAGATATCTCAGTCAGTTCTTAAGATATCAAGAAATCAAGAGCACAGAATTGAAGGGCTTAATGAGCTCTTCAATTTGGTATGCTTCATGTTTACCCTTCTTTAAAATAGCAAAAGTTATAAGGGTTTTAACTTTTTGGATGTATTCTTGTACATCAGTATGAGGATTCAAAAACTTCCATACCAGATATCTTCTTCAATTTGGAAGTTATCTGTATTCTGATTATACAGTCTTGTAGGGCTTGATTAGCTCTACAGGTCGGTATATTGCACTGTACAGTTGTATGAGTGTATGCCAAAGATACAGGGGTTTGTTTATATTGTTGTTTTCAGAATATCTGTATTTTGGTTGTTAAACCTTTGAACCAAGATCCCTCAGTCAATTTAAGAGATACAGAGGTCTAAGGTGTCTCAAATTAAAGCTCTTGTTTAGATCTTCAATTTGGTTGTACATTTGTACAGTTTTGTACAAACCCTCTTTGACTTTCAGGGGGGTCTTGGTTTTAAAATAAAGGTCATATGGTATCTCCAGTTGTAGTGGTGTTACAGCAACATGGATGATACCATTGTGTAGCTCTCTATGTGAGCTTTAAGAAAAATACCATTTTGGTATAGGATAACTTAAATTAGCATAAGTTAGATGAGAGGTGAAAATAAGGGTTTTGACTTGTCTATTCTCCTCTAGGTTTCCTTATTCTGTTTGGATAAGGTTTGTGTTTAATTTAAGAGGAGTTTTTTGCTCTTATTTATTACCTGTATTGACTATTTTTGTTCAATACTTGTCATGCCATTATTTATGGTATGTTGGATGTCATGCTAGTTCTCTGTTTTGAGTCACAGGCTGACAATTTTAATAAAAGAAGTTTTATTATTAAAATCTTCTTGTAACTGATTCTTGTAGACAGTTACTTTCTCACTGTTAAAATCACTAGTAGTGCTTAACACGTGAAAGAAATAATTCTTTAATTATTTAATTGTGGTTATAATAACAGTTTTGTTATTATATTTCATAAGAACAGTTGTAGTACTGTTGATTATTAGTAATATTATCATCAGTTTCATAGACACATCTTACATTTGGGGGCCTGGCCGTGTTTTTTTTGAACCTTGTACCCTTAATTAATATATTTTTAAGTTCTAAAATATATTAATTTAAAAAAAAATTTTCTTTCATTTTAAAGTTAAAATAATTCTTATTTTTGAAATTTTTCTGGAAATCTTTTTCATTGAGGAATTTGGTTTAATTTTATACTGTTTTTACACGTGGCTTTTTCACATCCAAAAACTTATAAAATTATTCTTTGAGTTACTCTGAATTAATTTTCATTCAAAATCTTGAATTTTAATTTTTTTTCTTTAAAAATAATAATTTTTCAATATTAAAAAATGTAAAACTTATAAAAAATCTTTAAAAATATTCTAAAAAGTATAAAAAATGATTTTTCTCTTTTATAATCAATTTTTAGTGTCTTTAATCAAATACTGTGTAGCTGGCAATAGAATCAGTAAGAGATATATTACTAGTCTAGAATCTGAAGACAGTATTGAGGTGCAAATTGCTAAAAGAGGCACCTTATTTAACTCAGAAAAAGTTAAATTACCACCAAAAGGTGTGTATTTTATCTTATATTTCACCTTTTATCTTTAAATTGACATGAAAAAGGTGCATACCAGAAATGGAAGCAACTATTCAGTCCAACCAGATGGATGTGGACAAGGAAGAGGCAAGACCAAATCCAGAAGTGCCAAGTCTTCCACAAGAAAGACACATTTGGAAAAAATAAAATTACATTGAAATTTAAAATTTTGAAAACACATTTTTACTTGAAAAGATTAAGTTTAAATGAATTTCCAACAAAATTACTGAAATTGAAATATTTTTGGAAAAAATTTAAATCAAAATTATTTTAACTTTTTATCCAATAAAAAAACATAAGAAGATATGTTCACCATTTGATTTCTCATAAAAAATAAGGTGGGGTCACCTCTGGGTAAAATTTCTATAACTTAACTCTAAATAAGCTTAAATTAAGTTTTCAGTATTTTCTGTATAAAAATTTGAAAACATCAAAACATTAATTTATTTCACACCACATGTGGTGTTAACCATCAATTTTTGTCTTGAAACTGAGGTGTGGTGTGTAGCTTAGAAGTTATGAGGAATTGAAGTATTTTCAATTGAAATGTCACAATGTGTGCGTGTATTACTAAATTGAACTGTAATTTACATATGAGGTATCAATTATTACATTTGGGTAACTGTAAAACTCAATTGAATTGCATGTGTAAATTACAAGTATATTACATGATGAGGAATTAAAGAAAAAATAAATTGGAACAATTAATTTTGGAGAGGGAAAATTAATCTTTGCTTCAAAGGAACCAGACCCCCAAATTTCTTGCTGACAGGTGTGAGATGTCAAACTCCATGCAAATGCTCATCACTTTAGGCCTGGAATTGAGTCACAGGCTCTGTGACTCAATTGATGATGAGGTTTTGATACCAACCAGGGAAGTTTTAACTGTTGCAAAGAGGTTAAAACTACCCTTCAGATAAAATAATCATAGTAAAAACAGTTTTAACTTGTATTGACATCTCTTACACACATTCTGACGCGTTTTGAAGGCTTAAACCCAGGTATTACTATAGCAATAGCTGATTTAAGGGCTCAAAATGGCTAAAACCAGCCCTTTTTTGGTCTAAACCAGGGTTCAATGATGCCATAATTGGCTTTTCTATCTTAATATTGTTTACCACTACTTAAAAGAGTAAATTTTACTTTCAAATTAAGAAAATTGGTGGCTATAAAAGAATGTCTTCTTTGCCCCACTTTTCTCTTCATGTTAGAATCTTTTCCTTTTATAATTAGTTTAAACACTGTTAAACCAATCAATAAAATATTCCAATCAGCTCTTTCTTATCACTTCAAACCTTTTAAACAGGTGAAAGAATCATTATAATCATATTTACCCTTGAACCACCCCATAAGTGAACCAAAGCATCTTTCATAACTGTTAGCTTTGTCACTTTGTTTCCAAATTCACTCTGTTCACTCTTGGAAATGTTTTCTTTTTAATAATCTTTTTAAGGACTCTGTTCTTATATTAATTTCCTGAATTCCTTTGCTCAATTAATTCCAATTGAAATTTCTCTTGAAGAAATTTCTTTTGTAGCCTTAAATATCTCTTGTAGAGTATTTTTTGATACATTTTTGTTGTTGGTAAAACAATAAATCTTTATAATATTATTGTCTAATACTTATAAAGTTAAAAACAATAAAATTGGCTTGTTTTCTTATGAAATCTTATTTCATACTATTTTTAATTAATTTTTACCTTATACAACTTTTGAGGACAGGAAAAGTACTTTATTTTTAATCAAAGTTTCATATCCAAACCTTACATTTGGGGGCCCAGCCGTGTTATTTTACCCGTGAAAAATTTTCTTACTCTTTTTAAATCCTTTTTCCTATATTGAGAAATTCCAAAAATTCATAAAAATACTTATAAATCAAAAAATCCATCAAAAATGAAACTTTTTTATACTATAAGTGAGGCTTTATTTTTTCATTTCTCTTTTTAAAAGTCTATTTTTACCCAAATAATTTCTTTCTTCATTAATTTTTGTGTCTGACAACGTTTTAAGATAATAAAATATTGAAACTGCATCAACAGCTACTAGCATTATTCCTGCCAGTACTGCTAATTATGACTATAATTGCATAGTTATTATAACTCAGAAAAACCAACCAGAGCTAATTTCTTGTGAATTAATTAACTTGGAAATAAGTAATACCCTTCAGAAGGCAAAGAATTTGGCCAATAGTAAGTTTTTTGATGTAAAATTACTATTTTTAAGCTTTTTAATAATAACTATGCCTTCAACAAGATCAGGAGCCAGCTATAACCCCTCAAGCAGCTCCCAAAAAGGTCTTAGATGTGATTATGGTAGAAGCCAATCAGTTACAGAAGAACAAGGGTCAGTAAATGAATCCCAAATTAACAAATGATACCATTCTGAAGCTGATAATACTTTTTTACCTTCAAACAGAGCTTAGACTTCCATAAGAAGCCTCAGTGGACATTTATAAAGCCAGCAAGAAGGCATACAACAATGAATTTCAGCACAAAGAGTACCAGATTCTTGCAGATCTGTGGAAAAGCTGCATGAATTCTTACCTTACTGTGAGAAAATTTCTGGGCCATCCCATCACTTTCAATTTACTCAATGGATGGAATCCATTGATGGAAAAGAAAAGCATGATGCTCTTAACAGCAGACTGGAGGGAAAAAACCCTTCACCACCCAAGCAAGTGCCAAAAACAGCCCCAGTAGCCAGCGGAAGCAATTCCAGCATTAAAAAGAAGCCACAATCTCAGAACAAGGGCAAAGGCAAAGCACCAGCTACAAAACCTTACAGCCAGGTCTACAAAATCCCAAAAATTCAGCAGGATGCCATGGAAAATGTATTTCAGATGGCCAGAACAATGATGGAATTACAGAAAGAGGAGGAAGCCAGACCAAAATATTGGAAATTATTTCTGATATTCTGGATGGCATTCCAAACTTGTACACAGCTATAAATGATGTAAAAAGGCATATTTCTGATAGCAATTCATCAATCTGTCAACAAAAAAATTAAGTCTGAGCCAACTAAATGAGACACTTATGTGTTTTGAAAAGGTTTTAAGAATAATTAAAACTTCTAATAATGAAAATCTATTTGACAATACATTAAATGAGCAATCTGCCATTATTAAAGAATTAGAAGACAAATACTCTAAATTCAATATTGATGACATAATTGAAACAAAAAACAAGCCATAAATATTATCAAAGAAGATAATAAAACAGTCCTTTATGATATTGCAAATTCATTTACTGAAGTAAAGACATATACAATTGCCTTCAAAAAAGTTTTTTACACCTCACAAAAAGTATCAAAATTAATAATGAAGTTGAATCAAGTCATCTTTGATAATACTAGATAGAAATGATTATGGCAAGAATCGACACATAAGTAAGATATGTATAAAATTGAAATGATAAATTGAATACAAAGCTTTCAACATGAGTTTAGAAATTCTCAAAGGTTTAGCAACAGTAAAATTAATGATATTGAACAATTACTGCACACCGTACCAAGAATGTCTCAAACTCTGAATCAAAATGAGGGTAAAAAAATTCCCAACCCACAAGTATTGGATGTAGAAAATTCACAATTAAAGAATGAAATTTCCCCCTCTTTCCATAACTTGGACTCATCAATGGGCCAAGCACTGTTGAAAGAAGTAACAAAGCTCAAGGAATGGCCTCACTTCAGTGATGAAGGAGAATATGACCACATCAAATTCATCAGGGTTATTGATATGATTAAAGAAGATTTTGAATTACCTGAAAGATTGGTAACAGCAATATTTAACACCTTGTTTACCAGATCAGACAACAGATGGTATATAAAATTGAGACAGGCACATGGACACCAAAGTTGGACTTGGTGGAAAACTCAAATTATCAACAAATTGGCCAATGATTCATGGAGATTTAAGGTTTAAATAGCCTTTGAATCTGCTAAATTCAATTCTAACAAAGACAAAGCTTTACCATGGTTTTACCAACAAAAAGATAGATTAACAACATTATATCCTGACATGTCAGAATTTATGATTCACAGAAAAATTCTAAGACAATGTGGAGGTGATTTGGAGCATGCTGTTAAAAGCAGGACTACTGAGCAATCTTCAGCAGAAGATATTATTAATATGTTTGAACAAGTAACAACCAGAGCCAGAATTGGTTCTAGCAGGGTGACTCTCAAAACAAGGTTTACTACACCTTGGAAAGATTCTGTGGACAAAACTCCCAAAGAAAATTCTAATAACATGAGATATAAATCTTCAGATATGGTCAGGAAACTCCATATTTGCCAGAGCACCACACATTTAGCTGATTCATGTCCAAGAAAGGAGAAAATCAATGAAATTGACATTTAAAAGGAACCTGATGTTGAAAAAGATGGTGAGGTAATTAAGGAAAATTCAGATGATAAATCATCAATATTTTCTGAATCTTCAAAAGATATAGAAAATATCAATGCCACTTTTGACATCATGGAATATTATTCCCACTTGCCACAGTTAATCAATTTTCAACTTGATTTGTCAAAGATTCAAGATGAACAGCTAATGAAGACCAAACCAAACAGTGGAAAAGGTTATACAGCTGGTAACTCCAGTAGAACAGAAGTGGTGATTGACAACAAACCCACGAAGCTTTTACTTGACCCAGGAGCCTTCTGCTCTTGTGTTTCCAAATCTTTTCTTAAGACTTGTGTACCAAATATTGAATATAAATTGTTGCCAATTGATGGCATAAAGTTTAATAGTGCAAGTAATTCAATGAAAGAATTGGGCCTTGTTGTTATGGAAAGCTTCTCTAGTACCCATTTTATATTGGGAAAGGATTACTTAATCATGTATGATATAGATTTATATAACAATGAAGACAGATGCTTTACTTTTGGGGGCAATAAGCATAGAAAATTTGCCTTTTTACTATTTAAAAGACAAAGTACAGTAAAAAAAGTATCACCAGTCAACTTAGAGTTAGAAAAATTCAAGTCTGAACAGTCAAATGAAGCTGAAATCTGTCTTCATCTCATTTATCAACATGAAAGCAAACTTTCTGCCCTTTTTATGACCACAAAAAAGCCTATGCATCTGCTAAAGAGCCACTGGGAGCAATTGTTGGTCATGAAGTTGACATTATTCTTAATATTGAAAGACCTTACCCACCACTCTTGAGAATACCTGCACATCCAGAAAGTTTTAAATCAAGAGAAGCTCTATAAATCCATATTGAAGAACTTCTAGACCTTGGTGTAATAACAAAGGTTGGTCACAATGAGGAGATATAAACAACCATACTGGTCATAGTGGCATGGCAGAAAATGGGAAATCTAGGATGGTTGGGGACTTTAAGGCTCTGAACACTTACACTGTTCCAGACAGGTACCCAATACCAAAAATCCAAATCGCCCTTACCCAAATAGCTCAAGCATTGTATATAAGAACTATGGATTCCCTTAAGTGACTTCATCAAAATGTGGTTACACCAAGGGCAAGAAAATACTTGAGAATTATTTTTCATTGTGAATTTTATGAATATCTGAGGATGCCTTTTGGTATCAATAGTTAACCTTCACACTTCCAAAGAATGATGAATGAAATCTCCCTTGAAGACCTTTCAGAAGGATGGTTAATCATTTACATTGATGACATTATTGTCTACTCCAAGACTTTGGAAGAACATATATACAGATTATCCAAAGTTCTGAAAAAAATTCAATGTTTAAACATGAAAATTTCCCTATAGAAATTTCATTTTTGATTTAAAGAACTCAAAGTACTGGGACTTGTAGTATCTTGTTTATCCCTTGGGATTGACAAAAACAAAGTTGCATCAGTTTTACTGAAACCTATTCCTCAGAACAAAAAAAATGCAGTCATTTTTGGGGTTTTCAGGATATTACAGGCAGCATATTAATGATTTTGCATCCATAGAGAGGCCTCTTTATAAATTATGTGAAAAAAAAAGTAATTGAAATGACTGTTCAAAGAGTAAAGGCCTTTGAATCTTTAAGACAATCCTTGACCACTGCTCCACAATTACTGATTCCAGACTTTAAGATGTCCTTCAATATTTATATTGATGCATCAGGGGATGGGCTAGGTGCTGCACTTCATCAGGTCCAGATTATAGATGATAAACCTGTGGAAGGACCCATATGTTTCATATCCAGGCAAATCAAACCAACTGAAGCTTGATATGGGGAAAGTCATAAGGAGTGTTTATTCCTTTTCTGGGACTTAGGAAGACTCAATTACCTCCTGGAAGGATGTGGCTTTGGAGTAATAACAAATTGTACCGCTATTGAATCACTTTTCAACATGGAAACACCTGACAGGCATATGCTCAGATGGCAAATAGCCATACAGGAGTATAGAGGTAGTATGACTACTTTTCACAAAGATGGTAATATTCATAAAAATGCAGATGGACTTAGAAGATGGTCATTACCAAAGTATATTGATAATCCCGCTTATGTGCCAGACAAAGCTTCCCCACAGATCCCGATAGAAGGAATTAGTGCTACAGATCTGAACACAACATTCTTTGAAGAAGTAAGAAACAGCTATATTAAAAATGAAAACTGTAGCATGCTATGCCAATTACTTACCAAAGACTGTAAAGACAACTGTTTGATACATGCCTTGGATGGAATATGGAAGAAATAATATGATGAAGGAATATTTCACTTATTGGATGGTATAATTTACCACAGAACTAAGCATACATGTGTAATTACAGTTGTGGACAGGTCCTTGATCAATCTTGTACGGAAATAATGCCATGACAGCCCCTTCTCAGGACACCTGTCTGAGGACAGGAAAAGATAAAAGATAAAGACCTGTATATGGTCGCTAATGTGGAAAAACAATGTTGCAGAGTATTGCAAAACCAGTTACGGATGTCAAAAGGCAAATAAGTCCACTGGAAAAAGTCCTTGAAACATAATCAAAATCCAAGAACCCAGCAGACCTTGGTAAATTTTTCATATAGATTGGGTAACTGGCCTACCACAAGGGGGTGATAGAAGTTATAATGCATTCCTAGTGATTGTTGACAGATTCAGTAAGACTCTAATCTTTCTATCATTTCACAAGGATGGTACAACCATGGATACAGCTCTTCTAATATGGAATATAGTAATATCATGGAATAGAATATTCACAAATATCATTAGTGACAGAGATTCCAAACTCACCTCAGCACTATGGACAAATCTTCACTAATTATTTGCAAAAAAGTTGTCCTTCTCTACAGCCTACCACCCACAAACTGATGGTCTAGCAGAAAGAATGATCCAAACCTTGGAAGATATGGTGTGAAGAGTTTGTGCATATGGCCTTTAATTTAAAGATTGTGATGGATTTACCCATAATTGGTGTACATTTTTAACAGCACTGGAATTGGCATATAAAACATCCATTCATGCCAGTACTAATCAAACTGCTGCTATTCTAGAGAAGGGATGGAATCCCAAATTACCCTAATATTCATTAAGTAAATATTTGTTTGAAATACATCCCACAGCTAGTAGCTGAAAACGAATGCTATAAAAAGCTAGAAAGCATTCAGTAATGTGCATGGAGGACTCATTTGCATATGCCAAAGACAAATGGGACAGATCACATGCCACTCCAGATTTCAAAGTGGGAAATTTAATACTTGTGTATAACACTAACTTCAATATCGTCAAAGGATGTAAAAACCTCAAAGACCCCTTTTTAGGACCTTTGTTATTAAGGCCCTCCATGGGTAAAATGCAATTGAAGTAGAATTATCTGAGGAGCTTAGCAATAAGCATCCTACATTTCCAGTAAGCTTTGTAAAAAAGTATGAAACTAGTGATTCTGAAAAGTTTCTTTTGAGAAATAAAGCTCCCCAGCATATACCTCTTATTGAATCATCTGGTACTAGGAAAATAACCAAATTCCTCAAAGAAAGATAGTTAAGAACCAAAAAAGTAAGGGAATACCTTGTTAGTTACAGTGACCCAACTTCTGAAGATGAATGGCTAGCAGAAAAGGACATAACTGAAGCTACCAAACCTTTTAGAAGGCTCATACACACTAAATATAACAATGTTACAAATTAATATTTGTAAGGTTTGACTATGAAACAATAAGTAAAAATTACTAATTTATTACTTATTGTACTCTGAATTTCCTTATAATTGAAATAAATAAGATTAAAATAATAATAATAATAAAGAAATATTATTATTATGGCGTAAAAATATTATATTATTAAATAAATGTAATAATATAATTAATATTATATGAAATTATAATATTGTAAATAATATATTAATATAAAATAATTAATATATTATAAAGCTCTTTATTATTGTTACCAACAAATAATAAAGGCGTAAAAAAACTGTTTTTTATAAATAAAAAACAATTAATAACAATAATATTACCAATATTAAAGTTATATATTAATATAAATACTATTTATATTAATTAAGAATTATTAAGAGTAATAATAAGAGAGAAATTATTATAATAAGATGAAATAACCTACTTTTAACACTTAAAATAATAATTTTGAGATATTTTACGCCAAAAGAATATAATACAACTTTTTCAAATTGTATTTACAATAAAAAATAAAGGAAATTTACCAAATTTCTTGATTTTACGTGGAAATGAGTTTATAGAGAGATTTATGACAAAAACAATTAAAGAATTGATTTAATCACGTAAAAATAGTGATTAATATTAAGATGGTCTTTGGTCTTTAATAATATAAGAGTTTTATATATAAAGAATAAATAAATTACCTTTTATTTAATTGATTTAATGTTTTTGATGCGTCTGAGGGGAAAATAGAGTAAAAAGAGCTCTATTTATAGTAAATACCTCCCTCCTAGAGTCCAACAGGCTTCTAGTAGACGTGTACTGATCATATCCACTGGAATTGATCAATATTTTAAGGTTTGGAGATGATTACATCATTATCAAACCATATTACATCATTATTACACCATTATTTAGAGTTATCACTATAACTCTAAAGTTGATGACATCAGAGGCTTGGCAGAAACCCAAATTTCATGGATTTTATTAGTTTTAATCATAAACTAATAGTATTCACCAATTTTATCACTCTTAAGACTGTTAAGCTTAAATTAAGGTTACAGTGTGTGATCATAACTGCTCAAATTGAGCTCAAACTTTGATCCTCAATAACTTTTGAAATTTACACGCTACAGCAATTAAGAGAGTGAATTCTGACAGCCTGGCATAACCTTATTATGCTGCCAAGAGCCTTTCATTACATCATCAAAACTCTAATTTTGATGATTTTTCTTGTAACTCATCTTTTCTGTCGAAATTCAATATTTTAAACTTCAAACCTTGATTTCAGGGGGTTATACCCTGAACTTAATGATAAAAATTACATCATTCTTCACGAGAGAACTAGTAGAATCCAACTGTATACTTTTTTTTTAGTTTGGAACACTTTCACAACAAAGTGGTCAACAGCTCTGTTGATTTTTATCAATAATTCATCATAGGTTTTAACCTTGTTTATAATTTGTAAAATAAAGTTCATATCTGTGTTCTTACAGTAATTACTTGGTAACTTTATTTTTGGTTCATCATTCTATCATGTATAGTTTAGAAGATATTAGCTATGATCCTTGAATATATGTGTTGACCAAAAAAGTGCATATATTCAGGTTAATTCCTTAAGTATTAACATTGGGAATTAGCTTATTAATTGTTTTATGTGTGTATTTTCATGGGGAATCCACTGGTACAATTTATTTTACATGTTGTTTCATTAGTTCTTGACATAAATAAGGTTTTATGGTTTTTATAAGGTATTATACCTTATAATTCCTTAAATATTGATTTTACAGATATGCCATAAAAATGGTATATGTGTATTTTTCCATGGGGAATCCAATTGTATGATTCATTTTACATGTTGATTCATTGGTTTTTAAGTTAAACCAATTTTTGTACCAATTTATGGTATTTTTTGTATATTTAAGTAATTATTCTTAATGTATAATTATTCTAAGTAATTTTAATATAATTATATTAAAGGTATGATTATTCTGAGTCTTTTTTGTGACCTTATTGGGTATGTGGTCATATCTCAAAGGCTCACAATATTCTTTTTTTAGGGGGAAGGAATGTGAGCCTTAGAGGTATTTTCATATACCCAAAGGATTACAGATAATAAAACAAGATACAATTCTAAATAAAATAAATTTCTTTATATTATAAAAAACAAACATTAGAATATAAATATGAAGCTTATATACAAAATTTGAATTTTAATTCTAATTCAAGAATAAAATTACTTTAAAATTTAAAATGGTGAAAACACATTTTTACTTGAAATAATTAAGTAAAATTGGTGTGAGCCTTAGAGGTAATTTCATATACCCAAAAGACCACAAATACAAAAATAACATATTAGCAAAAATATAAAATTATATTAAAAATAAAAAATTAATTACAATTTAAAAATAAAAATACATTAAATTTTGTAAGTATAAAATTACATTTATACTTGAACAAATTAAGTAAAAATGAAATTTTAACAAAATTGTGAAAAAATAAATAAATTTGGAAAAAAGTTAAATAAAAATTATTATAGCTTTTTATCCAATAAATAAACATATAAAAATTATTTCACCATTAGATTCCTCATAAAAAATCAGGTGGGGTCACCTCTGAGCGAAATTCTTGTAGCTCAACTCCAAATAAGCTTAAATTAAGTTTTTAGTATTTTCAATACAAAAGTTGAAAATCCTCAAAACTTTAATTTAATTCACACCACATGTGGTGTTAACCATCAATTTCTGTGTTAAAATTGAGGTGTTGTGTTTAGTTTAGAAGTTATGAGGAATTGAAGTATTTTCAATTGAATTCAATTGAAATGTCAAAATGTGCGTGTGTATTACATAAGTGAACTTTGATTTACATAGGAGGTGTCAATTACTACTGTATTGTACTGTACAATTCAATTGAATTACATATGTAAATTATAAGTATAATACATGATGAGGAATTAAAGGAAAAATAAATTGGAAAGATTAAATTTGGGGGGGAAAAGGAACTTCAGCTCTAAGGGGGAGCTAGACCCCCAAAGTCCTTTCTGACAGGCATGGGATGTCAAATTTCACGTAAAAGTTCATCACTTTTGGCCTGGAATTGAGTTACAGGGTCTGTGGACTCAATTGATGATGAGGTTTTGACACCAACTGGGGTAGTTTTAGCTGTTGCCAAGAGGGTAAAACTACCCTTAAGATAAAACAATCATAGTAAAAACAGTTTTAACTGGTTTTTACGCCTCTGACACACATTCTGACGTGTTTTGAAGGCTCTAGGCCTGGTATTGCTATAGTAATGGCTGATTTAAGGGTCTAAAATGGCTAAAAATGGCTTAAACCAGCCCTTTTTGGTCTAAACCAGGGTTCAATGATGCCATAATTGGCTTTTCTGTTGTCAGACTGTTTTTCACGACTTGCAAGAGTCAATTTTACTTTTGGAGTAAGAGAATTGATGGCTATAAAAGAATGTCTTCTTTGCCCCACTTTTCTCTTCATGTTAGAATCTTTTCCTTTTATAATTAGTTTAAACATTGTTAAACCAATCAATAAGAGATTCCAACCACCATTATTAAATCATTTTAAACCTTTAAAACACGTGAAAAAATTATTATAATCATTGTTTGTAACTCTTATAATCATTTTTACCCCTGAACCACCCCAAAAGTGAATTAAAGCATCTTTCATCACTGTTAACTTTGTCACTTTGTTTCCAAATTCACTCTGGTCACTTTTGGGCGTGTTTTCTCTTTAATATTATTTTTAAAGACTTTGTTCTTTAATTAATTGCTTGCAGTTCTTTGCTCAATTAATTCCAATTGAAATTGCTCTTGAAGAAGTTTCTTTTGTAGCCTTAAAGTATCTCTTGTAGAGTATTTTTTGGATAAATTTTTATTGTTGGTAAAACAATAAATTTTTATAATATTATTTTTTTATACTAATAAAATTATAAACAATAAAATTGGCGTGTTTTCTCTTAAAAATAATATTTCATACTATTTTTAATTGATTTCTACCTTATACAAATTTTGAGGACAGGAAAAGTACTTGATTTTTAATCAAAGTTTCATATCCACACCTTACATTTGGGGGCCCAGCCGTGATATTTTACCTGTGACATATTTTTTTACTCTTTTTAAATCTTTTTTCTTATATTGAAAAATTTAAAAACATATAAAAAATACTTATAATTCAAAAAACCCATAAAAAATAATTTTTTTTCATATTATAAGTGAGGCTTATATTTTTTATTTCTTTTTGGAAATAACCTTTTTTTTACTTAATTAATTGGCTTTTTCATTAATTTTAGTGTCTGAAAACGTGGTAAGACAAGAAAACATTGAAAAAGCCTCAACAGTAACCAGCATTATCCCTGCCAGTACTGTTATTGTGACTCAAAATAACCAACCTGAACCAATATCTTCTGAATTGATTAACTTGGATATAAGTAATACCCTTCAGAAAGCTAAGAATTTGGCCAATAGTAAGTTTTTTGACGTAAAAATACTATTATAAGCCTTTTTAACCATAATTATGCCTTCAACCAGGTCAGGAGCCAGCTATAACCCCTCAAGCAGCTCCCAAAAAGGTAATAGACGTGATTATGACAGAGGCCAATTAGGTACAGAAGGAAAAGGGTCAGTTGATGACTTCCAAACAACTAAAATGGGTCATTCTGAAGCTGATAATACCATTTTACCTTCAAAAAGAGCTGACACTGCCACAACAAGCCTTTGTGGACATATACAAAGCCAGCCACAGTGCATACAACAATGCACTTCAATTCAAGGAGTACCAGATCCTTGCAGACCTGTGGAAGAATTGCATGAGTTCTTACCTGACAGTAAGAAAATTCCTGGGCCATCCCAACACTTGCAAATTGCTCAATGGATGGCATCCATTGATGGAGAAGAAAAACATGATGCTGTTGACACTAGAATGGAGGAAAAACAACCCTCCCCCACCCAAACCAGTGCCAAAAACAACCCCAGTGGCCAGCACCAGAAATTCCAACGTCAAAAAAAAGCCACAAGTTCCAAACAAGGGCAAAGGGAAGGCACCAGCCCCAAAACCTTACAGTCAGGGCTACAGAATCCCAAAGATTCAGCAGGATGCCATGGAAAATGTATTTCAGATGTCCAGAACCATGATGGAATTACAGAAGAAGGAGGAAGCCAGATTAAGATTCCAGAAATGATTTCTGATATATTTAATTCCATCCCAGAGTTGTATGATGCTATAAATGACATGAAAAAACATCTTTTTGATAAAAATGAAACCATTTGTAACAACATTAAAACAAACAGCCTGAGTCTGTGCCAAATTAATGAAACACTTATGTGTTTTGAAAACGTTTTAAGAACAATTAAAAATTCCAATGATGATAATTCTTCTAGCAATAAAATAAATGAACAATCTGCCATTATTAAAGAATTAACAGATAAATATTCTAAATTCAATATTGATGACATAATTGAAACAAGAATTAAACAAGCCATAAATATTATCAAAACAGATAACAAGAAAGTCCTTGATGACATTTCAAATTCATTTACTGAAGTAAAGACATATACCATTGCCTTGAAAAAGTGTTTTGATGCTTCACAAGAAGAAGTATCAAAATTATCAATGAAATTAAATCAAGTCACTGCTGATAATACAAGACAGACAGAGTTATGGCAAGAACTGACACATAAACAAGACATGTATAAAATTGAAGTAATAAATTTAATACAAAGCTTCCAACATGAATAAAGAAATTCCCAAAGGTGTAGCAACAGTAAAATGAATGACATTGAATAAATACTGAACACCTTACCAAGAATGTCTACACCTCTAAATCAAAATGAGGGCACAAGAATTCCAAATCCACAAGTATTGGATCCTGATAATTCACAATTAAAAAATGAATTATCCACTTCTTTTCATAACTTGGAACCATCAATGGGCCAAGCACTCTTGAAAGAAGTTCCAAAACTTAAAGAATGGCCTCACTTCAGTGGTGAAGGAGATTATGACCATATGGAATTCATTAGAGGTATTGACATGATCAAAGAGGATTTTGAATTACCAGACAGATTGGTAACAGCCAGGTTTAACACCTTGTTTACCAGATCAGCTCACAGATGGTACATCAAAATAAGACAAGCACATGGACACCAGAGTTGGACTTGGTGGAAAACCCAAATCATCAACAAATGGGCAAATGATGCTTGGAGGTTTAAAGTTGAAACAGCCTTTGAATCTGCCAAATTTAATGCTGATAAAGACAAAGCTTTACCATGGTTTTGCCAACAAAAAGACAGATTAACAGCATTATATCCAGACATGTGAGAATTTATGATCCATAGAAAAATTCTGAGACAATGTGGAGGTGACTTAGAGCATGCTGTCAAAAGCAGGACTACTGAACAATCTTCAGCAGAGGATATTATCAATATACTAAAAGAAGTAACCACCAGAACCAAGATTGGTTCTAGTAGGGTGAATCTTGAAACAAGGTTTAATACACCTTGGAAAGATTCTGTGGATAAAAACCCCAAAGAAAATTCTAATAATGTTGGGTATAAATCTGCAGATACAGTCAAAAAGTGCAATATTTGCCAAAGCACCACCCATTTAGCTAATACATGTCCAAAAAGGGCGAAAATCAATGAAATTAATATTGGAAAGGAACCTGATGTTGAAAAAGATGACATAATTGAAGACAATTCAGATGATAAGTCATCCATATTTTCTGAATCTTCAAAAGATATAGAAAATATCAATGCCACTTTTGACATCATGGAATCTTATTCCCACTTGCCACAATTGAGCAATAGTCAACTTGATTTATCAAAAGCTCAAGGGGCACAACTTATGAAAACCAAATCCCAATAGAAGGAATAAGTGTTACAGACTTGAACACCACCTTCTTTGAAGAGGTCAGAAATAGTTACATTCAAGATAACAATTGTAGCATTTTTACCAATTAGTGAACAAAAACTGTAAAGACAACTCTCTAATACATGCCTTGGATGAAGTATGGAAAGGATCATATGATAAAGGAAGATTTCACCTACTTGATGGTATAAAATTCAACAGTACAAGTAACCCAATGAAAGCATTAGGAATATTTGATACCAATTTCATATTCCCACACATAAATGGGAATTTGAGAATCACAGTTGAATTGGTTGTTATGTAAGATTGCTCTAGTACCCATTTTTATTGGGAAATGACTATTTAATCATGTTTGGGATAGATTTACATAATACCAAAGACAGATACTTTCCTATTTAGACATCTGGTACTAAGAAAATTACCAAATTTCTTAAAGAAAGGAAATCAAGAACCAAGAAAGTAAGGGAATACCTTGTTAGGTACAGTGACCCAACTTGTAAAGATGAATGGTTAGAGGAAAAAGATATACCAGAATCTACCAAACTCCTCAGGAGATTCAGACACACTAGAAACACCAATATTACAAAGTAATATTCTTTTTTAGGGGGAGGGAATGTGAGCCTTAGAGGTGATTTCATATACCCAAAAGACCACAAATACAAAAATAACATATTAATATAAATAAAATAAATTTATTTATATTATTAAAATAAAAATAAATGAAAATATAAAATTATATTAAAAATAAAAAATTAATTACAATTTAAAAATAAAAATACGTTAAATTTTGTAAGTATAAAATTACATTTATACTTGAAAAAATTAAGTAAAAATGAAATTTTAACAAAATTGTGAAAAAATAAATAAATTTGGAAAAAAGTTAAATAAAAATTATTATAGCTTTTTATCCAATAAATAAACATATAAAAATTATTTCACCATTGGATTCCTCATAAAAAATCAGGTGGGGTCACCTCTGAGTGAAATTCTTGTAACTCAACTCCAAATAAGCTTAAATTAAGTTTTGAGTATTTTCAATACAAAAGTTGAAAATTCTCAAAACTTTGATTTAATTCACACCACATGTGGTGTTAACCATCAATTTTTGTGTTAAAGTTGAGGTGTTGTGTTTAGTTTAGAAGTTATGAGGAATTGAAGTATTTTCAATTGAATTCAATTGAAATGTCAAAATGTGTGCGTGTATTACATAAGTGAACTTTGATTTACATATGAGGTGTCAATTACTACTTTATTGTACTGTACAATTCAATTGAATTAAATATGTAAATTATAAGTATAATACATGATGAGGAATTAAAGGAAAAATAAATTGGAAAGATTAAATTTGGGGGGGGAAGGAGCTTCAGCTCTAAGGGGGAGCTAGACCCCCAAACTCCTTGCTGACAGGCGTGGGATGTCAAAATTCACGCAAAAGTTCATCACTTTTGGCCTGGAATTGGGTTACAGGGTCTGTGGACTCAATTGATGATGAGGTTTTGATACCAACTGGGGTAGTTTTAGCTGTTGCCAAGAGGGTAAAGCTACCCTTAAGATAAAACAATCATAGTAAAAACAGTTTTAACTGGTTTTTACGCCTCTGACACACATTCTGACTTGTTTTGAAGGCTCTAGGCCTGGTATTGCTATAGTAATGGCTGATTTAAGGGTCTAAAATGGCTAAAAATGGCTTAAACCAGCCCTTTTTGGTCTAAACCAGGGTTCAATGATGCCATAATTGGCTTTTCTGTTGTCAGACTGTTTTTCACGACTTACAAGAGTAAATCTTACTTTTGGAGTAAGAGAATTGATGGCTATAAAAGAATGTCTTCTTTGCCCCACTTTTCTCTTCATGTTAGAATCTTTTCCTTTTATAATTAGTTTAAATATTGTTAAACCAATCAATAAGAGATTCCAACCACCTTTATTAAATCATTTTAAGCCTTTTAACCACGTGAAAAAATCATTATAATCATTGTTTGTAACTCTTATAATCATTTTTACCCCTGAACCACCCCAAAAGTGAATTAAAGCATCTTTCATCACTGTCAACTTTGTCACTTTGTTTCCAAATTCACTCTGGTCACTTTTGGGCGTGTTTTCTCTTTAATATTCTTTTTCAAGACTTTTTTCTTTAATTAGTTTCTTGCAGTTCTTTGCTCAATTAATTTGAATTGAAATTGCTCTTGAAGAAATTTCTTTTGTAGCCTTAAAATATCTCTTGTAGAGTATTTTTTGGATAAATTTTTATTGTTGGTAAAACAATAAATTTTTATAATATTATTGTTTTATACTAATAAAGCTATAAACAATAAAATTGGCGTGTTTTCTCTTAAAAATAATATTTCATACTATTTTTAATTGATTTCTACCTTATACAAATTTTGAGGACAGGAAAAGTACTTGATTTTTAATCAAAGTCTCATATCCACACCTTACAATTGGACTTTTAACAGAAATATTAGAATTAAAATATCTTTGGAAAAAATCAGAATAAAAATTATTATAACTTTTTATCCAATAAATAAACATATGAAAATTTTTTCACCATTGGATACCTCATAAAAAATAAGGTGGGGTCACCTCTGGGTGAAATTTCTGTAACTCAACTCTAACTAAGCTTGAATTAAGTTTTGAGTATTTTTTGTATAAAAATTAGAAATCATCAAAACATTGATTTATTT
Organism: Austropuccinia psidii; assembly: GCA_023105745.1. Lineage (NCBI taxonomy): Eukaryota > Fungi > Basidiomycota > Pucciniomycetes > Pucciniales > Sphaerophragmiaceae > Austropuccinia > Austropuccinia psidii. The sequence goes on along the minus strand of JALGQZ010000001.1, from coordinate 77,500,628 downwards.
CACACCACATTTGGTGTTAACCAACAATCTGTGTGTTATAATTTAGGTGTTATGTGTAGTTTGGAAGCTATGAGGAATTGAAGTATTTTCAATTGAAATGTCAAAATGTGAGTGTGTATGACATAATTGAACTTTGATTTACATATGACGTATTAATTATTACAGTTGTGTACTGTAAGAACTCAATTTAATTCCATATTTAAATTACAAGTATAATAAATAATGAGGAATTAAATAAATAATAAATTGGAAAGATTAATTCTGGGTGGGAAAGGAATCTTGGCTCCAAAGGTGCCAGACTCCCCCAAATTCTGTGCTAAAAGGCATCAGATGTCAAAATTCGTGCAAACGCTCATCACTTTTGGCCTGGAATTGAGTCACAGGGTCTGTTACTCAATTTATGATGAGGTTTTGATACCAAACAGGGCATCTTGAACTATTGCAAAGAGGGTAAAACTACCCTTAAGCTAAAGAAAATCTTAGTAAAGACAGCTTTAACTGGTTTTGATTTCTCTTACACACATTCAGACATGTCTTGAAGGCTTGGAACCAGGTATTACTATAGAAATGGCTGATTAAAGAATCTAAAATGGCTAAATCCAGCCCTTTTTTGGTCCAAACCAGGGTTCAATGTTGCCATAATTGGCTTTTCTGTTTTCAGAGTGTTTCTCACGGCTGACAAGGGTCAGTTTTTACTTTTGGAGTAAGAAAATTGGTGGCTATAAAAGATTGTTTTCTTTGCCCCACTTTTCTCTTCATGTTAGAATCTTCTCCTTTTATAATTAGTTTAAACACTGATAAACCAATCAATAAAATATTTCAAACACCTTTCTTAAATAAATTTAAGCCTCTCAACCACATGGAAAAATCATTCCAATAGGTCTTTGTGACTTTTAAAATCATTTTTACCCCTTGAACCACCCCATAAGTGAATTGAAGCATCTTTCATCACTGTTAGCTTTGTCATTTTGTTTCCAAATTCACTCTGGTCACTATTGGGTGTGTTTTCTCTTTAACAATTATTTTAAATACTCTGTTCTTATATTAATTTCCTGTAGTTCTTTGCTCAATTCATTACAATTGAAATTTCTCTTGAAGAAATTTCTTTTGTAGCCTTAAATATCTCTTATAGAGTATTTTTGGATGAATTCTTATTGTTGGTAAAATAATAAATTTGGCATATTTTTGCTTAAAAATCCTAAATCCTAATAATTTTAATCATAATGTACCTTATGCAAGTCTTGAGGACAGTAAAATGACTTGATTTTCAATCAAAGCTTCATATACATACCTTACAGAAGGTTTCTATCCAGAAATTCTGGAACCCATTAATCAATTTTATTTACAAAGAATGAATTGATTATACCAATAAACCAGTATCTTTAATATTTTTAGCAATGATACTGTGATAAAAATTTCCAAATAAATGTATTCAAAAAATAAAGAAAACTCTGTTTAACATTTCAAAAGAAGAAAAATATACTTAGTATGAATATTAAGGAGTTTTGAACAGGATTGAAGTAAAATCAAGTCCTTTGATATTTTTTTTACATAATAATATGCTTTATGGGAAGAGAGCTCTCACAAAATGAGTCAAGTTGTCCTTATTCATTATAATAAAAAAGCTTCAATTTCTGATTAATATTATTGAAATTTTATTTAATTCAATATATACTCCTAATGGTATTTCTGAATTTATTGATAAACATAAATATCATTTATATTTATATTTTCAAAAGAAAACAGTAACAAAATATCCATAAAAATTTCCTAAAATGTTTTTCTCCATAAAAAAACCTCAAAAATATTAAATGTAATAAAATTCATAAGATTTTCATGGAGTTTACTTTCATTATTTAAACAAAGCTCATATTATATTTTTTGTGGAAAGACAGTATAAATAGCTGCCTTTCTGCTCCTATTAAACAGTTTTCTTTATCTTTTTAATCATTTTTTTGAGTTTTTTATCCGTATTTTATGGTAATCTGTTATTTTGATTTTTTTAGGAATTTTTTTTTGTTTTTTGTGTGTTTATTCAGTTTTGCTAAGCTTGGCTTTTATACCTGTAAGTTGGTTTTGATTTACTTTTATATCTTATTTATCAATAAAAATTACAGTAACTGGCCTTTACAAGGACTGTTACTATAACAACTTTGAAATATATCAAGTTGATTACAGTACAGAAACTGTAATTCCTGCTTATTTAATATTGTCAACAATGGTCAACAATCTTACAGTAGCTTCCATTATGTGCCTTTTACTAAAGTTTCATTTGAAAGTTATTGATTTCCGCCAGTAGTAGGGGCTTTTTTGCATAAATCCCACTGCTTCACTTTTGAGCTGATGAATAAAAACTTTAAACAAGCCTTATTAATGAACTTTCTTCTAAAAAAGATTAATTCTGGTGCTTATAGTAGAAATATATGAAATTCATTCATGATAAAAAGGAATCAGAAAATGAAAAAATCTGAAATAATTTCTAGTAATTCTAATCAATAAACAAAACAATATTAAATTCTTTTATCTTTGGGGAAAAAGATTTATTTAAACATAATATAACATCCTTTATCTTTTCTTTCTGAGGTTGCAAAAATTCTAAAAATAAACTGAAAAAAAAAATTCTCATCAATCCAGTTTCTAAAGAAGAGGATACAGCTTAAAGCAGATTATCTTGATTTTTGGGAGCCAGTTTTTGAATCAGAAATAAGAATTGATATTTTTAAAAAAACATCAAGTCATCAATAAAGACATATGAATGTTTCTCTCATCTTCAAGAGTGGTTTTGAAGAATTTCTCCTTCCACAAGAACTGGAATTTTCCAAATGGAAAATAAATATTGAGATGAGATTTTCATCTTGAAAAATATTAATATTAAGATCAAAATATAAATTGAAATAGTTTGAATATACAATATTCTCTACTTACTCAATCCAGCTGAAAAAAAGAGGAGAATCTGGGAAATTCTGTAACATTCAAGTGGCTTGGAAGAACTGGTAATACTAACCAACATTTGAGTTCTGGTTTAAACTTAGTTCACAGGAAGGGTCCAAGCTCACTCCAAATTTATTTCAAGCTAGTTTCCAAATGGAACACCTGCTCTCAGGTGAATTCAATTTTCTCATGTTGATGGTGAGCCATTTTGGCCCATTTCAGGCTTAAGTGAGCCAACCTCTTTCAAATGATAACATCTTTACCCATAGTAGATGTGAGTTGGCTATATTATAGCCATTCTTGATTTTTGATTGATAATCTAATATTCCAAAAAAACTAATTGTAATTCTATTATAAGCTTTGAATTGATGAAGGAGACCATGTTAGATAATATGTATTGTTGAATCTCTCAGAAAGAGGCTTTTAATTGTTTCATCTATTTTTAAGCACCCCTACATCAGATGTTATTTATTTTTCACCTTTAATCTGAAGAAACCCCTCCAAGGTTAAAGGAGGGATTGGAATTTCCTCTCCTTAAAAACGCAAAAAGGTTGATTAATTCACTTTTACCTTCAATTATAGTTACTTTTCAACCCTTTTTTGAATGATGAAAAATATATCTTACAAGCTTTCAGTAAAAAAATCAGTTTCAACAAATCAATAATACCTGTTTATTTTCCATATCGAGTGAAAATAATAATATAGGGTATAATTTATTGAGGATCTCACCGGGAGTCACTCTTAAAAATAACAGCCAAAAGATCATTTATTGAAGAGATAAACAAATAATCTTATTTATTATAATATTTCTGTCATTGTATTTAATTTTGGTAAAATATTGAAAAATGATAATTTTCCGTGAATTTAAGAGTGCAAACAAATCCATCTAAAATTATTTTTTCTGAAAGGATTTAACACTAAAAGGGAATTTACTGTTAAATTCATTATTAGCTTTTGTCCAAAACTTCTTTTTTAAAAGATATCTTATAATTTACTCAAAATCACCTAAGTTTTGGATTCAATGAACTCTATTCTCTTTTATGGTTAAGCTATAACAATATAGTAATATTTCCTTAGCTGCCTTCAGAAAATGTATTGATCAATATGATTATAGTTTTACCTAAAATTAGGAATCTTTTATCTTGAATAATGGAGGTCATTCACAATTAGACAATCTGGGAGCTGAAAAATGAAATTATTTGCAAAAAAACTCATATTTATTCAGTAAAATGGAAGAAAATTGAGTTTAGAGCTTAATTTCCTATTTTGGTAGATAATAAAATCTTGCTTTTTCATTTATGATAAAGAAACTTAAAATATTCTTTATTTCTTATTATATTCTATATTTTGAATGAACTCTTTCTCTCTTTACAATTTTTTCCCTTTCAATTTTCTAAAGCTAGTATCAAGATCAATTCATTTAAATAAGCTTTCATTAAATGAGAATGAGAAATATCCTTTAATTAATAATCTATAAATCTGAAACAAGATAAATTATTGATATTTCTGGAGTGAGCTTTGGATACTCTTTAATCACTGATGGATCTGAGGGAATTCAAAAATCACTTTACATCAAATCGTTTTGAAGGGTAGGAATTTATATTTGCCAAAATTAGAAAGCTGTGTTCATATCTCTTATCTTTCATCTTCTATTTCAAATGAGAACATTGAGCTATTCTTCTATTTCTAAATTATATAAAGAATTTATGAAAAATAAATAAATCTTACAAAATGGAACTTGGATAAATGAAACAAAATATCATACAACCAATAATTGGAATAATAGTTAAGGGAGAAGCGCAATCATGAGAATAATTTACAATTGGTTTATTTGTGAGAGCTGTAGAGCTAATATTTTTTCAAATTAATTGGACTTATATATCAAATAAGATTAGAGAAAAAATGGAAAAGAATATTGTGACATAAACAGGAAGCTAATAAGGAAGTATTTTTGATATTTCATTTCTTGAATGTGTAAAATTAATTCTATCTCATCTTTTTAATTAGCCTTATTATTCATTTCTTATCGAATTCGAAAATTGATGTGAAATATCTAAAAGATGGTATTTTCATTTGGAATTATAAACTTTCAAGCTCAAAGTCAATTAAAATAATAAAGGGAATGAAAATATTCTGAATTTTTTTGGGCTGTATAAGATTTATTTTTCAAATGATCAATGTCCTTTTTTTGAGACCTTTACTCATGGCCCAATTTTGGTATTCTCAAACATCATTACACATCTAAGCTGATTTATTGGTTAATCTAGAAAATCAAATGGATAAACCTATTTTATTACAATTATTTAAAAGATAAGCTATTAGCTCAAGTTGGAGTCAATACCATGTCATTCTTGGGCTCTTCGGGAGTCCAAAAATATCTTGTAAGGGCTATTTTTACATAAAAAGGCCATGTGAATGGCTTTTGATGAAAATATTTGAAAAATAAAAGGGGTTAAACTTCTTTTTCTATAATACTGGCTCTACATAGATATGAGACATACTAATCGGAAAACCAGCTTGTGCAGTTTATTTGCCTCTGAAAGGGTTCAAAATTTAATACCTATTGTCATGTCCAAAAAACCATTTTGGGCTCAACAGGTTGGAAAATTTGATGAATTTGCTCCTCTTATGTACTTTTGGAGTCTTTTTGCCATTTTTTAAATATTAAATCATTCTTTCGTATCTTTTTTTAGATTTCCCTTTTGTATTATCTTGGTTATGCTATCCTTGGGTTGTTGAGGACAAATTTTCGTTTTCTTTATTTTTTTGGAAGATATGGTAATTTCTTGATTCTATTCATGCTTTTAGGTTTTCATATATTTTTTCGTTATATTTTGATCTTCATTAAATTTAATTCCTGCTCTTTAATATTTCTGTTTGTGTATTATTCTGATTTTTTTGTTCATTTATTATTGGTTCTACTTTTATTTATTTTTTACCAAAAATTCTCATATTTTTATCATTTTTTGAAGTTATTTTATCCTGATAATCTCTTGAATTTGAAAGAAGCACCAACAAATATTCAAAGAATCATGGAAAGACTCATCTGGCCAAGAATTGCCATAAAATTCCATTTTTCAAAATATAAGGGAAAAAAATCATTTTCAGATTCCATAAGTAAAATCTCATTTTGTGACCCTTTCTCCTTGAGCTTTCAAATTCATTCAAAAAATGACCAAGTAAGAAGTTTTTCAAAATCAAAAAATCTGAAAGAATTATTGGGGCTTAAGCAAGCCTGAAAAAGCAGAGAAACAAATGAATGATAAAAAATGATAGAAATGAGTAATGCTTTGTAACAATGTATAAACAGGTTAAAATCAATTTACCAATTTACTTTTATTTAGTCATTTATTTTCATTTTTCTTATTAACTTATATACATATATATCTATTTATCTTTATTTATTTTCAACTTTTTGAATTGTATATACTATTTTTTTTAGAAAAATTATCAGTATCAAGGGTTTTGACCTCAAAAAATAGGCCACAACCCGCTGGAATGCACTGAAAATTCCCATGAAGAGTATGTATTTTTGAAATTTTATTTCCTCACAAAAACTGGGTTTTCCAATGTGTCCGAAAACTCATCATATATGCAGTTTTCTTGAAAATCGAAAATCTGAAATAATTATTGAGGTTTAAGAAGTCCTGAAAAAGAAGAAAAATATGAAAAATGATTAAAATTGACTAAAAATGATGATAAATGATGATAAAAATTGACAAATAATAATAAATAATGATAAATAATGATAAATAATAATATATAATAATAAATAATAATAAATACTAATAAATAATAATAAATAATAACAAATAATAATAAATAATAATAAATAATAATAAATAATAATAAATAATAATAAATAATACTAAATAATACTAAATAATACTGAATAATACTAAATAATACTAAATAATAATACATAATAATAAATAATAATAAATAATAATAGATAATAATAAATAATAATAAATAATAATAAATAATAATAAATAATAATAAATAATAATAAATAATAATAAATAATAATAAATAATAATAAATAATAATAAATAATAATAAATAATAATAAATAATAATAAATAATGATAAATATTAAAAAATAATAATAAATAAATAATCATAAATAATAATAAATAATAAATAATAATAAGTAATAATAAACAATAAATAATAATAAATAATAATAATAATAAATAATAATCAGTAATAATAAATAATAATAGATAATAGTAAATAATAATAAATGATAATAAATCATAATAAATAATAATAAATAATAATAAATAATAATTACTAATAATAAATAATAATAAATAATAATAAGTAATAATAAAAAGAATAAATAATAATAAATAATAATAAATAATAATAAATAATAATAAATAATGATAAATAATGATAAATAATAATAAATAATGATAAATAATAATAAATAATAATAAATAATAATAATAATAAATAATAATCAGTAATAATAAATAATAATAGATAATAGTAAATAATAATAAATGATAATAAATGATAATAAATCATAATAAATAATAATAAATAATAATAAATAATAATTAATAATAATTAGTAATAATAAATAATAATAAATAATAATAAATAATAATAAATAATAATAAAAAGAATAAATAATAATAAATAATAATAAATAATAATAAATAATGATAAATAATGATAAATAATAATAAATAATGATAAATAATAATAAATAATAATAAATAATAATAAATAATAATAAATAATAATAAATAATAATAAATAATAATAAATAATAATAAATAATAATAAATAATAATAAATAATAATACATAATAATAAATAATAATAAATAATGATAAATAATAATAAATAATGATAAATAATAATAAATAATAATAAATAATAATAAATAATAATAAATAATAATAAATAATAATAAATAATAATAAATAATAATAAATAATAATAAATAATAATAAATAATAATAAATAATAATAAATAATAATAAATAATAATAAATAATAATAAATAATAATAAATAATAATAAATAATAATAAATAATAATAAATAATAATAAATAATAATAAATAATAATAAATAATAATAAATAATAATAAATAATAATAAATAATAATAAATAATAATAAATAATAATAAATAATAATAAATAATAATAAATAATAATAAGTAATAGTAAATAATAATAAATAATAATAAATAATAATAAATAATAATAAATAATAATAAATAATAATAAATAATAATAAATAATAATAAATAATAATAAATAATAATAAATAATAATAAATAATAATAAATAATAATAAATAATAATAAATAATAATAAATAATAATAAATAATAATAAATAATAATAAATAATAATAAATAATAATAAATAATAATAAATAATAATAAATAATAATAAATAATAATAAATAATAATAAATAATAATAAATAATAATAAATAATAATAAATAATAATAAATAATAATAAATAATAATAAATAATAATAAATAATAATAAATAATAATAAATAATAATAAATAATAATAAATAATAATAAATAATAATAAATAATGATAAATAATGATAAAAGATGATAGAGAGTGGGAATTCTATTTGAATATACCAATTACCCTTCATTTGTGCATTTTTGTTTATTTTCAACTTTTTAATTATTTATATCATTCTTCTTCAAAAAATATATAAGCAGTATCAAGGGTTTTGACTCAAAAGAAAGGCCACAACCCTCTGGAATGCACCTTGAATTCCCCTACAACTTATGTCTTTCCATAATTTTATTTTCTTACAAAGAATCATATTTGTTCATAAAAACAAGGAAGAAAAATTGAACTGTTTTATCTGAGTTTTCTCAATTGCTTTTGTCACTTCTTTTCAAAAAGAAAATGAAAAGAATTGTTTTAGAAAAAGAAGCCAAAAAAATTAAAATACTCATAAGTTTAATCAACATTTTGTTTTATGATTCTTTTTGACCTTCAAATTTTTACTAAATTGAAGTTTTTTTCATGGAAAGAAGGTTTTGATATATATTTATATGGATTTTCATATATATATGAGAACAAATAACAAAGAAAATGTTCAAACTCGCTTTTTCAAGAAGTTGTAAAAAAACCAAAACTAATTATTTATATTGACCAAGAAAAAATACATCTATGTATATTTCAATACCATTTGATTATTTATTTATTCATTTATTCATTTATTTAATTTATTTAATTTATTTTCTTGTTTTCCTCGCAAAACAAACAAACAATCAGTTTTATTTATTTTTAATTATTTCTTTTTTTTTCCTTTTTTAAAAATTTGAATATGCTTCAATTATCATTAGTATTATTATCTTCAAAAAGATAACAAAAATGTGATTTGTTAAAGAATATAAAAAATTGAGTTATAATTATTATTTTGATATATATATTATATCTCCTTAAATACATAATTAATAAGGAAATGATAAATTTTCTTAAGCTATTTTGGTTATTTCTTCACAAAACTTTCAAGTCAGTTTTGGGTTTTTTTTTCTGTTATAAAAGTCAGAAAATGGTTTCTCATCTCAAAAATGAATTTTTTAGACAAAAAGCTCATCGTCAAAATTCAACATTTGCATGAAGATACATATTCTAAATGACTCATGATATGTTTCTCCATAGTTGATACTTTGAAATGACTGCAGATTGTTTTTGGTTACAAAAAAGTCTATGTAACCAACCTGTTCAACAGAAATTTACTTGCTCTTATTCAAATTGAAAAGAATTTACATCTGTCATGAAGAGCAAATAATATCCACTGTAGTTTACTTTCTTCAGCAGTCCCCCTACAACCGTCAAAAAGCATTTTCAAAAGGCATCAAAATGCTGCCTAAAGAAAGACTTATATTTGAGGGCTACTGAGCGAAAGCCTACCCTTCCCCGAAATGCTCAGGCCGATAGATAATCTTCATCCTTTACAAAAAACATAAGATTTTAATCAGCCTTATATCTACTTTTTTTCAAAGCAAACTGAAGGGATTATGATGAATGGTGTGGACTGCTGAGAAATATTTGCTAGTCCATAGCACCTTCAATCACAAAGATATCATGTTACTTAGTAAGCAATACAAAACCGAACAAAATGAATAGACGGGGAATCTTTCAGCAACATAGAATTCTGCTGAGCACTTATCAGACTAATGAAACTAGCAGCAATCATGACATGCGCGATAACGCTGATTGCTTAGTTATAAACCAAAAGAAATGTTTTCCTGGTTGAACATACATTTTTAGCAATATTTCTTCAAATGTTTCCAAGATAAAAAAAACAATACGAAAAGCATTAAGATTGAGGTGAAAGATCGCCAAAGGTTAGATTAGCAGCGAGCGAAATTCGACTGATGCGGTGACTGAAATTCCATTGAACAACAATCTAACTAAGCAACAACACGTCAATATTTCGACATATTCCAAAAGTCAGATTTAGGAAACAAGCTTGGATTGGATGCCCAACGCGCAACCAAATATCCAAAGGTGATTACTCCGATTAAATAATGAATTGTGATTGCTATAGTTTAGTAGATTAGTCAGTTAATCGATGGGATGTTAAGTTGATGGATTACTAAATGCTTACTAAGCCTCTTTTGAGGGTATCGTGAAAAAGACTGTAATAAGGGGGGCAAGCCCATCATGTTACAAAAGCTATGGCACAATGTCGCCCCGAGTAAAGAACCTAAATACAAGAAGATGAGGCTAATTTTAAATAGTCTGATAGGAAGGAAGTTACTAACCCGTTCGTAAGTGAATGAAGCTTGCATACCAACCAAACATTGTGGTGTAGACAAATTGGAATACTATGTTTGCAAAGTCCAGGAGACAGATCAGATTAGTGATAATTTGAATAAATCAGTTTGTTGATTACAATATCAGAGGACTAACACGAGATTGTCGCTGCGGAAAATAAGGCACGTCGAGTGCAGCCATGGTTGACATAGATCTCCCAAACAGTATGCAGATGTGCTGTGATGAGCAGCCAAAAAGAAAAATGCAAAGCAAATGATGAGCGAGTTAGTCTTTAGCCGAAAAGAGGTTAGCGCGACTTGCCCAATCCAAACCAAAGTGGACATGTGAATATTAGCTGCAGCCTTGACAAGCGATTAGGTGGTAAGACCATTAAGTTGAATGCTGTGATGCAACCACGATATATGATTTCTTCAAAGAGCGGCCCAAGAATGAAAGCGCGAAGCGTGTAGATGTTTGAAAGATGAGACCAAATTTGATGAAAAGGTGACTTTTGAAAAGATGAAGGAGGTTCCAAAATGAACAAAGTATAGAGTGGTCCCAAATATAAAATAGCTACAAGTATGACAGGTTGCAAGAGAGTTTGCAGGTACTGAAGATAATTGACGGGATATGATGGGCTGAGACCGGTCAAAACAAAAGTAGAACGAATTGTATCGATCAAAGACTGAAAATAAAGCAAAACACATCAACGGATGAATGAAACAATTTAAAGAAAGTAGGGATTAGTTTAAAGATTATACCATTTTCCCTTGTGAATGAAACGCCCTCAAGGATGAACCAACGGCGAGGAGGTTGACCACAGTGGCGAAAGTGGCGGCCCATAACCTGGCTCTCAAGATATCAGGATGATGACGATCTAGTCGACGGCCATTCCCATCGATCTCCCAAGGTCTAGAGCGAGCTGAAGGGAATAGATATAACACTGCGACATAGGAAGAAGCTGCGAGGCATGAAGCTAATTGAGCCAGAAAAGGCGTGAATGAAGGTGACCCCGTGAGATTTCTTGACATTGAAAGATTTTGTTGGTGTTAGTTATCTGTTAAGATCCGAATGATATCAAGATTAGCCAATCGATTCATACAAGATCTTTCGTTTTTCGTTTTAATAAGTAAATCCAACGAGCTCACTTTACTTTTAAGGAGATTTCGAGGCGACAATGATTCACTTGGAGGAGATTAATTCCAAAATCGATGAAACAATCCAGACCATACGATCGAAGCCATCAACATCTACTCCACGGATAAAATTAGTTTCGTCGGTGACCCAAACCCTAGAATCTCTATAAAGTCTCGAAATCAGCTTCACTTGGAGGCCTTCAAAGGAAATGGAAGTGTTTTGCTGTTTTTATTCGAGGACTTGGTCATTTGTCTCGGTGTAATAGATCCACACTTGGTCGTAGCCCTTATCGATCTACGAATGATCCGGCAGACTGAGACCAACAAGCCTTAAAAATTAACGATTCGTAAATTGATCATCTATCGAAACTTCATCACAACTTAAGTTTGCTATGTCTTCGTCGGCAGTTGATAGATTCCCAGTGATTATATTGATTGTGGGCTCTAGGATGGATAGTATCTCATCCCTCTTTATCTTTATTTGTTCTTAATTTTATGATCTTTTCAAAAAGTCTTGTTTCTTTAGCACTTTTTCTTTCTCCAATACATCTAATGTCACTAAGAGTTGGCTCTCCAAATATACGACTGAGGTGGTATTATCCCAATTCCTACCTCGAAATAAAAGGCTAACCCCCCACCTTAACAATCAACAACTCCTGCTGATGATCCTTCATCTTTGAATCAAAATCCTTATCTACCTTTTAGTGATCAAAATCCCTCTATTGCATCTATCAAACACATAAGTAACTGTGTTGCACTTTATCCTCTCCATCATCTAATGGTAAGCATCTCACAAATGACCAGGCATTCAGAATATTCTTTGGGATCTATGACTGGTCAAAGTGTCAAGTGGCCTAATAGTGACAATCACTACATCACAGGGAATGGTTCAATGATAAGTCTAATCTCATCCAATGATACCAGTTCCCCACATGCCAAAACTTTTAATGATTCCAAAATTGAAACTGAGGGAGATGGAATAGATGATTAATCAGTGGAGGAGCCCAAAGAGGTCATAGGCTGCTTGTCTGAGACAAATTGTAGATCTTAAGTGTATAGCTATTTCAAGGTCTGATTGTGTCAGGATGAAACTATGATAAAGTGGTAAATAGGCTAGTTACAACTTTAACTATGTTTGTGACATGGTTATAAAGATTAAAATAAAGGTGTTTTTAAGATAATAAGGGCTTTACTATTGAGAAATAGTGGTGGTGAATGCTGCTGAAAGCCCTGGGTGCAGTGTTACCAGTTGGATTACTACAATAAGAACTACAATACTAAAGTTTATAGTATAACCTGATTATTTTCCAAGATTAAAACTGTTTTTTGACAGTTTACTACATAGGAATTCAAGAGCAGGATGAGGAAAGCTTTTCTGGCTGTGAAAAGCCCCCTTTTTATCCTGAAATGGGGTGAAAAGGTGGCTAGACCTTTCCACATAGAGGAAGTGAAGATTTTTCACTCTCTAGGACAGGCTTGTGGTTTACAAAAGGCCTGTATAGCCTGTATTGGGCTCAGATGTGGTTTTGAAACCACATCTGGGCAGTTTTCACCAATACAGGGTGAAAATTTGCATCTGGGGACCACACAGCCTGATTCTGACGTGTATGATGCGTAGAATGCTGTACAGAACCTGTATGGGACCCCAGTATTGAATGAACTATGAGGTATTGAAGTAAAAACAAGCTTCTTCGTCAGTTTGACACCTCATAATCATGGTTATGGGATATTATCCCATGGTAAGGCTGTATTGGTCAAAATGTGGGATTTTGACCTTACAACAGCTATAACTTTGTCAGTTCTTGAGATATCAACCTCAAGATTGAATCTGTGTGTAGCCCTGTATGTTTTCTACACAATGGTATCTTATTTGGTATGGTTATCATTGAATATGACAAAGTTATCCCATGTACAAGTTTTTTGTACATGTGCGTGTTTTTAGGCAAAAGCTGTATTGGGCTTGTTTGCCCTATAAATTTTGTTCTAGTGGAGATATGGAGAAATGGATGACACAAGTAGATAGCCCTGATTGTGCTCTTTCCAAAAAGACCCCACTTTAGGTATCTCACACTAAAACTGTAGAAGTTAGATGAGAGGTGAATGTTTTATTCACCCTTATTTGGCCTGAATTTGACCATAACTTCTGTAATACTGGTGCTAGCTCAGTTTGGTTTTTACCATTGGATAGCCCTGGCTTAGAGCTTCATTTTGCATACCCAATTGATGAGGTTAGGCCTCCTACTCTGTATTTCAGACAAGAGGTGAAAATTAAGGTTTATGCTCAGCAACAACTTTGAGCAGGAATAACTTTGTGATTCTTTGTCCTATGATGATGGGACTTATATTTTCAGAAAGAGGTGAGTTTCCTCTTCCTTTTGATACCTTTTGAGCTGATTTGGCTCAGCTCCATGTTTTGGTGGTATCTTGGCTATACCATTGGTTTATGGTATTTTGGCTGTCATGCTTGTGCTCTGGTTTTGAGTCACAGGCTGACATACCCTCCCTCTAAAAAAGGCTCATCATTGATGAGACTGTTCAGTCCTCCTATAGGCCTTGAATCTTCTTAGATGAAGGTTCCCATCTGGTATGGCATCTTCTGCCAACCATTTGTCTTTATCAGCTGTTTGGTGTTTGAATCTGACTAAGTATTGTCTTTGATCCTTTCCATTAAGTCTGATCTTTCTGGCCCTGATGATTTTACTCACAGGTCCTGGGGAATAATCCACTTCCACTATTTCTGGTGGTGTGGGGTTCTTCTTCCTGGAGGGGACTTTATCCTCCTCTGTCTGGAAGTATGGCTTGACTAAGCTCACTGGGAAGACTGGGTGTTTCCTGGAAAATTCCTCTGTGAGTTTGACTTCCACTGCATTTGTCCCTATCAATTTAATGATAGTGAAGGGCCCTAAAAATGAGTCTCTCATTTTCTTAGGTCCTTTAAGATTATTAAAGTTTAGTGTAGACACTAACACCTGGTCCCCTTCCTTAAAATGAGGTTCCATGTGTGTCTTGTCCCACCTCTGCTTGTTATATTCCCTGGCCTCAGCTATGCATCTGGCTGCTGTGTCACAAGCCCTCTTCCACATATCATGGAAGTCTTTGGCTGTGGGGTGGATGGTCAGTAGATGCTTCTTCAAGTGATCCACAGGCAACAGGGGATTCCACCCTTTCTCTACCAGTGCAGGGGTTTTTCCTGTGGTAGAGTGCTGACTTGACTTATAAGCCAGTTGGACCGCTGGTAGGAGGGTAACCCAGTCATGGGTGTATCCCTCATGGTCCCTGTATTCCATGCCATAGGCACAGAACCTTTTAAGGATGTCCTCCATTGTCTGGATTGTCCTTTCAGCTAGGCCATCTGTTTGTGGATGGTAAGCTGTTGAAAATGCAAGCTTGGTTCCAAGAATTTCATACAAGTTGGTCCAAAATTCAGATGTTTATTTTGGTCCCTATCACTAATGATTATCTTAGGGACTCCACAGGCAGATATGATGTTATTACAGAATAGCAGAGCAGTATCCATGGCTGTATCCTCTTTATGGCATGGCAGGCACCTCACACTCTTGCTGAACCTATCAACTATGATTCAACAGGCATTTTAGTTTTCTTTGCCTCTTGGGACAAGTCCTGTGACCCAGTCCATATTGATGGTTTCCTATGGGTGTTTGGGTTCTTCTATGTGTTGAAGTAACCCATACTTCTTCCCATGTTTCCTATTTTCCTTTTGGCATCTTTCACAAGTGTTGATGTATTCACTCAACTATTGTTCCCACTTGGGCCACCAAGCTGTGCTTTTTACCCTCTCTTTGGTCCTGTCTTCACTCATGTGTCCCATATAGGGGCAGTCATGGCATTCCTGCAGGATCAGGGAGATGTGGTCCCTGTCTACCACTGTGAGTTCACTTGTGTGTATTTCTCTGTTGTAGAGCAGGCCATCTATAAAGAAGAACTTGTTATCCTTATAGGCTCTCAGCCAGGGTTCTTCCAGCTGGGATTTCAGGTCTGGGCACCTGTATTTTTGTTGAAGGAGTTGTAGTAAGATGCCACACTGTTTGTGCTTGGCATATGACTTTAGTACTGCACTGAAAAATTCATTGTGCAGTTCTGAGGAGCTTATTCCCAGTATGTGAGTTTCTGTTCCTTCTGAATCAGTGTTTCCACTGTCAAAGGTACCACTTTCTGGTGCCCATTCAGAAAATCTGAAGTTCTTCTTTCTATCTATCTCCATGAAATGGATAGGGATCTTGGCTGTAACTTCAGGGTCATAAGCTGGATTGCTTTTGACATTGTCCAGTGGCCATCTGCTAAGGCCATCTGCATTGGTATGGCTTTAACCTTTGTATATGATGGTCATATTCCCTCTATACTCCTGGATGGCTATTTGCTATCTCAGCATGTGTCTATTTGTAGTCTTCATGTTTAGTAAAGACTTTAAGGCTGTGCAGTCTGTGTAGACTTTAAAGAATGCACCCTCCAAATAATAATGGAGTTTTTCCAGAGCCCAGACTAAGCATAGACATTCAGTCTGGGTGGCCCCATACCTTGCTTCAGAATCTTTCAGTTGCCTAGAGATGTAACATATTACTCCCTCTCTTGGTTCACCATCAACAATTTGTCTTTGGTGAAGGGCTGCTCCTAAACCTTGGCTACATGCTGCATCTATGTATAACTTGAATGGTAGTTCAAAGTAAGGCAAGATGAGCACAGGTGCATTTGTGAGCTCATGTTTGATCCTCTCATATGCATCCCTCCTTTCCTTCGTAATTTCAAAAACTACATCTTTGGAACATAGCTTGTATAAACTACTAGTTATGGGGGAAATATTCTGGATGTGGTTTCTGTAGTAGCTAGCAAACCCAAGGAAATATTGCATCTCTTTGATGCTCTTTGGTACTGGCTTTTGCAGTACTGCTGCTCCTTTATTCTGGTCAATTGCCAGACTAAGACCTGAGACTTTATGTCCTAGAGCTAGTAGCTCTTGATGGCCAAAATTACACTTTTTCAGTGAAATTTTCAGATTGATGGTGTGTGAACTCCTCTTGTGTGGGATTAAAATGAGGCAGTACCTGGAGAGGGAAATCACAATAACTAGTTTTGAATTGCTAATAACTCCTGTAACCAAGGGTGGCAAGGGTGCATTGCCTGCCCCTCCTAAAATACTGAAAAAAATCTTCCTTGGAGCTCACAAACCAATATAAAATTAGTAAGTGGCTTTACAACTTCAGAAGACAAAATTCAGCAGTCTCAGATCAGACCTATTCAATATACAATATGAACAAATAATGTTACTGATTTTGGTTAATTCTTTAGATTTAATGAAATACTTGTCTGTTTTAATTTTAATTCTTTTTTAGTTGAATTGAGGTGAGTTTTTTCTTCTTGGTTAAAAGCCCTTGTAAGATGGTTTTTTAAGGTGTTCTGGAAAATTTGATGAGTATTGATGAAGGTAATTTTGTTATGGTAAAGTTATAATAGAGTAAAATAATTCTTTAAAGGTTTGGTATTTTTTTTAAGAGTTGTTGATAATAAGATAAAATTGTATTTTTCAAATCTAAGAGGTAAGATTCTTTGATATTAGATTTTTAAAGGGGTAAGTAATTTTAAATCTTGATAAATGGTGTTAATTTTACTGGATAAAATAATATTAATACAGTAGTAACCTTAATCTTGGGTACTGGGTAATTTTTATTTTTATTTTAATAATAATAAGATTCCACTGAGCTTAGCTACTGGCTAATCTTCAAGACTATACTTCTACTGATCTTAGCTACTGGGCAAGTAGATTTACTATAATATACTGGACTACCTCCCAGGTGAGGGATGAATTATTCCTTTGCTCCTACTGTGCAGGGGATATAATGTGCATGGGATATAATTTGCATGGGATATTTGTTTTGAAATTTGGGGGGAGAGAGCCCCTCTATTTATACCTTTTGGGAGCCCAGGGGGCCCTCCATGGGAGCTGTATTTTTCCACTTTAATTCCTCTTGATTTCATCATGTGACTCTGTTTTTGGTGAGGACCTTTCTTGCATGGGTCAGGTGATTTAAGGTTTGGTGATAATATTTTCTCTGCACAGCCTCCATTCATCGCATGATGGGTTTCTGGTGAACTAATTATGATTTGATATTCTTGGATTTTACTTGCATGCATGAGGTGATTTCATTTTTGCTGAGGATTTTTCTTGTGCATAGCATTTTTTTTCTGTCACATGATATGCTGTTGGTGGGTGCAGTATCACATGATGACCTTGTATTTCCTTTGCATATGTCACTTTTAGGCTTGGTAGAAGTGGCTGTGTAATTAATGCAGGTTTCCTGGCTGTGTTTCTTCTTTTGAACTTTAAAATGAGGTCAGGTGATAACTTCTTTCACTGATGAATTAACTGTTTTTATGAGATGATGTGATTTCTGAGTTTGGCACATGCTGTGCATGGTTATTTGGTTGAGTTTTAATTAGAATTGTGTACTTCATGCAGCTTGTTGTAACTAGCTTTGGTTTGCATGAGGTGATGAGTGGTGTAAATAATTTCAATTCTGTTTTAAGGTTTCAAGTGGGGTTACTGTGGATATAAGATAAGGTACTCCTGGGGCTGTGTTGTAAATGACTTGCAGGAATTCCATGGGGTTTAGCTTTGCATTGTGTGACTTTCTATATTGAATGAAAGATGGCTGTACAACTAAGGCATGTTTAATTTTCATACTGTATGAGTCCTGTGTCTATAAGGGGGTGTAAAGCTGGGTGGGGTGTGTAATTTTAAAGGGTGGTGCCTTATTTGTTGTAACTAGTTTACTATATGTAGCTTGATTTTTACATATTCATGATGAGATTGAATAATTTATTTAAACACATACACTGCCCTTTGGTGCCTGTGCCATGGCTTTATGAGTTAAATCCAGCTTATTGCTGTAAAATTGACCTTTTGGTGTAAAATTTGAGTGTAAGTCTGCCTGTAGTCTGGATTTACTGCTGCTTTGGGGTACTATGAGCTTGAGCCTGGTAAAAAAAATGGTATGGAATACCACATCCCCCTCTCCATTTAATGCTGTCCCCAGAATTCCAGGTGAGAGCTCTCTATTCTTCATCTGATTCTGTGGTCTCCTCAAATACCTCCTCCTCATTTATTGATTCACTTCTTCTGTGTCTTCTTTTGTGTCTTCTTTTGTGTCCATCAATTTTCCTCTTGGGTAAAACCTTTTGACTTGAGAGGCTGCAAATCTTCTTGTAATTCTGTTCCATCCAGCTCCTCAAGTTCATATGGTCCATTGTTTATTTGTCTAATTACTCTGTAGGGTCCATTCCATTTGTTTTTGAAAAGTAGTCCCCAATTAGTTTCCATTGCTTTTTTGTAAACCAGGACCAAATCTCCTGGATTAAGTGGTGATCTTAGTTGGTGAGCCATTCTTCTATCCCAATATTTCATTGAGTCCTCCATTGATTTTTTGAGTTTTTCTGCTGCTTTCCTTCTCATTTCTTCTTTTCCTTCTAATTGATTAGCTCTGGCTTCCAATAATTCCTCAGTTGTGGATATTTTGTGCCATCCTACTGCTAAAAAGGTTTTTGTTTCAATGTCAATTGGTAATACTGGTAGTTGCCCAAATTGGAGTTCAAATGGTGAGAAACCAGTTGTCCTTTTAGTGGAAATTCTGTCAGCCAATGCTACTAGTGGTAGATATTTTTTCCATTTTCCTCCATTTTCCCCACACATCTTGACTAGTGCATCTTTGAGTTGTTTATGGCCCCTTTCCACCAGTCGTTGAGACTCTGGGTAATAGGGTGTGGTGACTCTGATCCTTGATCCTGCTTTCTTTACTGCATCTTGCAATTCTTTTCCAAACTCTGGCCCCCCATCAACAGTTACTTCTTTTGGTGAGCCATACCTGCATATCCATTCTGAGGTGAACCATTCTGCAACTTCTTTTGCTGCTAATTTGACTAGTCCAACTGTTTCTGGCCATCCTAAAAAATCATCTCTGGCTACAAACATATACTTCCATCTTCCAGATTTGATATGTACTGCATCCATACTGACTCTTTCAGAAATTTTTGATGTTTATGTAGATTTTCCTTGTTCCCTTTGTAAGCTTTGACTTCTCTTTTGGAAGACTAGGCAAGATTGAACCCATTTCTTGACTGATTTCTTCATTCCTTCCCACCAAAATCTTGCTTTAATTCTTCTATAAGTTTCATTTTCCCCTCTGTGGCCCATGTCTTCAAGAAGTGACTTTAAAATGTAGCTTTGAGCTTCTTGACTTGATATCACCAATTGAGGGTTTGAGTTATTTCTTGTTTTGAGTTGGCCATCTTCCAAGAGAAATTTGGATGACCTTCTTTTTATCCTTCTGAACTCTTCATCTTTTCTTGATTGTGGTTTTTTCATTGTACTTAAGTATTCTTGAATTCTCTTCAAAAATACTTCTTGTTTGGTTGTTACTTGTACTCCTGAAAAATGGAGTTAATTTACATTCTTAGCCCCAAATCCAGGGTGTGTCTTGATCCAATCTTCTTCTTCATTAAATTCTGGTGCATCTTCATCTTCTTCTTCTGAGGTTTTTGGCCTTCTGGACAGCCCATCTGGCATAGTGAGAATTTTCCCTGGTTTGTGTACCAAATCAAAGGAAAATAGTTGAATTAAAGCCACCCATTTTGTCATGGGGGCATTGGGTAAGCAAGGGGTGTTTATAATTTCAATTAAGGCCATGGCATCAACTTGTAATTCGAAATGTTGTCCCCAAAGTATTGTCTGAAGCTTCTTGAGAATTCTTGCAACTCCACAGAGTTCCAATTTGGGTTGTGAGTATTTTGATTCTAATTTAGAAAAAGTTATTGATTCATATAATACTGGTCTGTCTTTTCCTTCTTTATCTTCTTGAATGAGTACTGCTCCTGCAGCAATGTAGCTTGAATCTACTGCTAGCTTAATTTTTACTGACTTTTTGTCATAATCCAATTTCTTCAGGGTTATTTCTTCTCCAACTATTCTTCTGAGATTATGGCAAGCTTCACATTTTTGATCCCAGTCCCAGTCAACATCTGCTCTGGTGAGCCTTCTGAGTGGTGATGCAACTTGTGAGAAGTTTTCAATGAACATCCTTACATAGGCACAAAGTCCAAGAAATCCCCTTATTTCCTTCTTGTTAAGAGGTGTTGGCCAATTTTGAATTTTGTTGATCTTTTGTTTTGAAATTGTTCTTCCTTTAAATAATACAACATGCCCTACTATGTCCAAAGCTGGAACACAGCATGCAAACTTTTCTCCTGAGATATTAATTCCTGCTTCTTCAATCCTGAATAGGACTCTTTCTAAGGTTATGGCATATTCCCATATAAATCTTCTGATTGAGGGGTTTTCTGGTGGTGTTTCTTGGTTATAAAAGGATCTTCATCCTTTTATTCCTCCATCATCAATGAAAATTCCTACACTTTCTGGTATTTCTTCTTGGAGTATCCAGGTCATTTGGGCTTGGTATACTGCTACTGAGTTGGTGGCTCCTTGGGGTAGTCTTGTAAGTTGCATCCTTCCAAGGGGTGTTTCAAAAGTGGTGAGGGGTCTTGTATTGACATCTAATTCTCTTTCATCATATCCTCCCATGATGTCTCCTAGTCCATAACATGCTCTTCCTGAAAATGAATCTACAAATTCTTCAATGTGAGGTGGTAAGCCAGCATCATTGATGGTGACTTTGTTGAGTTCTTGAAGGTCATGGACAATTCTGAGTTTCCCATTTGATTTGGCCACACAAAAGATTGGGCTTGTGTAGCTTGAGGTGGATTGCTCATAGAGTCCAGTCCTGATTCTTTCTCTGATTAATTCAGTAAACTGAGGTAAAATAGATTTGGGAATGGGAATTGGTTTCTTCTGCCAAGTTTCATGAGGTATTACTGGTATTTTGTAAGGTTTTTCATATGAATGCTTGAGTAATCCTCTTTCTTCTTCAGAGAAGGCTATTGCTTTTCCCCTTAAGGTAATAACATTTTTGAGTAAATTGATTTCTTCATTTGATAACCATCCTGGTGGGCCAAAATTAACTGCTTGAAGTCTTTCATGGGTGACCTTGAAGGTTTCCTGAAGTATAGGTGGGTTGGGTGATGAGGGTGTTTCATAAGGATCTCTTGACAAAGGTGGGTTAAGGTCTTGAGGCAAGGGCTCATTTGACTGTTCTCACCTTCTTCAGGACTGATTTATATTTGGCTTCTAAAATTTGGTGATCCATCTTCAATTGGTGATTTTTTAATTTGTTCTAAGAATTTGCTAGTGTCCTGGACTATTGAGGTCTTCAAAATTCTTCTTTTCTTCTTTCTTCCATAAAATAATGTAGTTTAGGGTCATACAGGACCTACAACTAGGTGTGTAACCCCTATATATTAGGTATACAAGTCCTGCAGTTTAAGTCATGCAAGGACCTCCTGGCCTAATCCAAGGGCTTATCTTGATTCTTGAGCTCCTTTGGGCTTGATTTTGGATTCCACTTGACTCTTGTTTTATTGTTCAATCTTCATTATTCCCACTTGATGAAAGATTCTTCTGGTTGTTTTATTTCTTGATAAGGAGTTTTCTTGTCTTAATTGATGTCTTGGGACTCCATTTTGTTCATTTTGGCCAATTTGATAATTCTAAACACCTGTGAAACCCCTTGTTCTTGTTACACAAAGGGAGCAGTTTATTGTCATGCTAAGGACAAAAATGGTCCTTCAGCCCTTCTCCTGACTAGGAAAATCCCCTCCAGCTTCTTGGCTGTTTTTTTATCATAATTTTCCCTGCCCAAGTCTACAGGGGAAGCAGTTTAGTGTCATGCTGAGGACCTCTTGAGTCTTCAAGCTTCTTTAAAGTCCCAAGGGAAATTTGAGTTGAGTGTTTTCATAATCTTGTTGGTCCATCATGTTGAGTGAGTCCTGAGTCAATAATTAATCCAGTGAGTCATCCTTCAGTCCATAAATCCTGGCCAGTGATTCTTGAATTCCAAATGAGTTTCAATCCAAAATCAAAGAAACCTCCAATGTAAGGTGTGGATATGAAACTTTGATTAAAAATCAAGTACTTTTCCTGTCCTCAAAATCTGTATAAGGTAAAATTCTGTTAAAAATAGTATGAAATATTATTTTTAAGAGAAAACACGCCAAATTTATTGTTTATAACTTTATTAGTATAAAACAATAATATTATAAAAATTTATTGTTTTACCAACAATAAAAATTTATCCAAAAAATACTCTACAAGAGATATTTTAAGGCTACAAAAGAAATTTCTTCAAGAGCAATTTCAATTGGAATTAATTGAGCAAAGAACTGCAAGCAATTAATTAAAGAACAAAGTCTTTAAAAAGAATATTAAAGAGAAAACATGCCCAAAAGTGACCAGAGTGAATTTGGAAACAAAGTGACAAAGTTAACAGTGATGAAAGATGCTTTAATTCACTTTTGGGGTGGTTCAGGGGTAAAAATGATTATAATAGTTACAAACAATGATTATAATGATTTTTTCACGTGGTTAAAAGGATTAAAATGATTTAAAAGTGGTGGTTGGAATCTTTGATTGATTGGTTTAACAGTGTTTAAACTAATTAATAAAAGGAAAAGATTCTAACATGAAGAGAAAAGTGGGGCAAAGAAGACATTCTTTTATAGCCATCAATTCTCTTACTCCAAAAGTAAAATTTACTCTTGTCAGTCGTGAAAAACAGTCTGACAACAGAAAAACCAATTATGGCATCATTGAACCCTAGTTTAGACCAAAAAGGGCTGGTTTAAGCCATTTTTAGCCATTTTTAGCCATTTTAGACCCTTAAATCAGCCATTACTATAGCAATACCAGGCCTAGAGCCTTCAAAACACGTCAGAATGTGTGTCAGAGGCGTAGAAACCAGTTAAAACTGTTTTTATTATGATTGTTTTATCTTAAGGGTAGTTTTACCCTCTTGGCAACAGCTAAAACTACCCCAGTTGGTATCAAAACCTCATCATCAATTGAGTCCACAGACCCTGTAACTCAATTCCAGGCCAAAAGTGATGAACTTTTGCGTGAATTTTGACATCCCATGCCTGTCAGCAAGGATTTTGGGGGTCTAGCTCCCCCTTAGAGCTGGAGTTCCTTTTCCCCCCCAAATTTAATCTTTCCAATTTATTTTTCCTTTAATTCCTCATCATGTATTATACTTATACTTTACATATGTAATTCAATTCAATTGTACAGTACAATACAGTAATAATTGACACCTCATATGTAAATAAAAGTTCACTTATGTAATACACGCGCACATTTTGACATTTCAATTGAATTCAATTGAAAATACTTCAATTCCTCATAACTTCTAAACTAAACACAACACCTCAATTTTAACACAAAAATTGATGGTTAACACCACATGTGGTGTGAATTAAATTAAGGTTTTGAGGATTTTCAACTTTTGTATTGAAAATACTAGAAACTTAATTTAAGCTTATTTAGAGTTGAGTTACAAGAATTTCACTCAGAGGTGACCCCACCTGATTTTTTATGAGGAATCCAATGGTGAAATAAATTTTATATGTTTATTTATTGGATAAAAAGTTATAATAAATTTTATTTAACTTTTTTCCAAATTTATTTATTTTTTCACAATTTTGTTAAAATTTCATTTTTACTTAATTTTTTTCAAGTATAAATGTAATTTTATAATTTCAAAATTTGATGTAATTTTATTTTTAAATTGTAATTAATTTTTATTTTTGAATATAATTTTATATTCATATTTTGAATTTTATTGTTAATTTTGTATTTGTGGTCTTTTGGGTATATGAAATTACCTCTAAGGCTCACATCCAAGGTCTGGTGTTGCCCAAAGGTCAATCCATAAGGAACTCCTGCTTTTCTTTATAAAAAATCTTCTTTATTTTCAGTATTGTCATAATTGGTATGTGATATAATGTTTCCAAATTATATTGATATTTCTTCAAAATAATTTACTTCCTTTGGTTCTTCTGTTTTCCTAAAGTATTCCTGTTATAAAAAATAAAATGGAAAATGAAAAATTATATAATAATAAGATGATTTATAATTGATTTTTTGATATTGATTGATTGATTTTTCTAATAATAGTGTTTTGGATGAGGGCCCCTCTCTCCATTCAAAAATCTTGAGTTGGTTTTCAAATTTTGAATAGGATATGTTCTAATTCCCCCAAAACTTTCACTATAAGGAATAGTGTAAGAAATAAGTTTACTCACCCCTTATTTTTTATAGTGATTTTGATAAGAATAAATAATAATACAGTAAATTCACTTAGTCCACCTTTTTTTCAAACTAGACTGAATAGTATTATTTTTTTGTTTGTTTGATTTTAAGTATAAAATAACCTAGAAATTGATATATCTGAGTAAAAATCACACTTCAAAAGAAATGATCCTGAATCACAATCAAGATCATGGATCTCTTTGGTTAAAGGTGGTAATTTGTGCCATTTAGCAAAAATTGGTGCTCTTAAGAGTATTTATAATTAATATTAAATAATTGAATGATCATAATTTGAGTCCTTTATTCATATAATGACCCCTGTGATGCCACAACTCTTCCTTTTGGAATCATCATTGTGACTCAGACTTTATTTCAAGTCCATCCCCTTTATGGTTCAGATTTTCTGTTACCCATAAATGCATTTGAGTTGTTAAAAGAAATATAAACAGTGAAATTGAAAATTTGTACAATTAAAGAAACTCTTGTTTGCTTTTTTGGGGGCTTTTTCATGTCCATTTGGAATAAACAGCACATTGAGGTGTTATTAATATGTAAACTCCCCGAATTATGTCATCAATTTATGAGTTTTTGATATAAATAACTCCTTCATAGTTCAATTAATGTCTTCAAGGCACAAATACTTCTTCTTTTCAAACAAGTTCTAATCACTTTCTTGTAATTGGAGAGATATTTCAAATAAATTTATCATTTTAACAAAATTAATTGATGTACAGTTTTTTTTAATAATTATTATCCTTTTTTTTGAATTAAAAAATTAAGCTAATTTAATGGCTCTTGTTGTAATAGTAGGAAAAGTATAATAGAAATAATAAATAAAGAGAATATTCTTGAGATCATGAATGGGATATGCCCCTAATTCTTAGGAAAAAATAATTTAATTTGAAGTAAAAAAAATCAAAAAATATGTTCAAAAGGCTTGAGTCAGCAAATATTTCTAATTCTTGTTTATAATGACATAAAATTAGAAATTAAGAAATGAAACCTTAGGTAGTTTATAGTCTTGCCAAGGACCTTTGGTTTACTGTTTTGTATTGAGTCCTCGTTGAGAGTTTTTGGTGGGCAGTTTATGGTCTTGCCAAGGATCATTGCTTTTTTTTTGTTGATATTCTTGTTGATATGCTGAGGAATTTCTTGATATTTGAAGGGGTAGTTTATGGTCTTGCCAAGGACCATATCTTGTGTCCAGGAGCCTGATTGTGGCCTTTGGGGTTTCATGGCATGTTATTTATCTTCAAAGCCAAGTTTTATAATTAGCTTAAACAGTCTATAGTCTTATTGAGGACTCTTGGTTAATTTTTTTACTTTGAGTCCTTGTTGAGAATTTTAGTGGGCATTTTATAATCTTTCCAAGGTCCATTGCTTTATTTTTTGTTGATATTTGCTTTACTTTTTGTTGATTTTGAAGGGGAAGTTTATGGTCTTGCCAAGGACCATATCTTGTTTTTCTTGATAATTACTTTATTCCTTGTTGATAATTTTGGTTTTGATTTATCTTCAAAGCCAAGTTGTAAATTTAATTAAACTGTTTATAGTCATATTTAGGACTAATCCTCCTTTGATACTCCCTGTTCAATATTTTTGAGTATTTTAGATAGGCAGTTTATGGTCTTGCCAAGGACCATATCTTGTGTCCAGGCACCTGATTGTTGCCTTTGGGGTTTCATGGCATGTGATTTATCTTCAAAGCCAAGTTGTATAAGTAGTTCAAACAGTCTATAGTATTATTGAAGACTCCTTTTCACTTTGAAAGCAAATTTTAAGCCTATAAAGTAAGAGAAATATTTTATTAATGTTGAATACCTGGAGAAGCCAAATCAAATATGTTAGTATAGTTATTATTCAAAATAAGAAATCATAAAAGAGAAAATAGCAGTTTAAAGCCTTGCTTAGGGCTTTTTGTTATTTTGTTTATTTTATTTTATTTTATTTCTTAAGCCCATCAGTTTAAAACCTTGATGAGGGCTTTTCCTTTATAAGTCTTAATTAGGAAATGAAAAATAAATTATAAAATCAGCATAAAAAAAACAAGATAGAAAACTTCAAACCAGCAGCTTATAGCCATACTGAGGGCTTTTTGTTTCTTTTGTTTTTTACTCTTCCTAAGGCATTTTAATCAAGTAAAAAACTAAATTATCAGTAAATTCAATAATTAGTAATCAAAAAAAATAGACATAAAAATAGAATTGAGCAGTTTAATGCCTTTCTCAGGGAATTTATTGTTATTTATACCCCTGTAGCACATCAAAACAAAATATGTCAGCTTCATGTAAGATTAAGGAGAAAATGAAAGAAAATTCCAGCAGTCTAATGTTGTGAGCCTTGAGGTATATTTTACATACCCAAATAGGCCACAATTATCTTAAAAAGAAATTTTGAATTATGCATAACTCATAAGTCATGCATATATCCAAAATTCATCATTTTCAATTTCAGAAAAGATGAATTACTTTTTATTGAGTAAGTAAATCCATGGATTTAAGACCAGATTTGGATTCTACACAAAAATTCACCTAGGGTAGCCCCATAGAGTGAATAAGCTCAATTTAAGTATTTGAGGTGGTAAAATGGAA
This sequence comes from Austropuccinia psidii, assembly GCA_023105745.1. Taxonomy (NCBI): domain Eukaryota; kingdom Fungi; phylum Basidiomycota; class Pucciniomycetes; order Pucciniales; family Sphaerophragmiaceae; genus Austropuccinia; species Austropuccinia psidii. The sequence continues at coordinate 77,473,000 of JALGQZ010000001.1, read as the reverse complement.
AATACTTCAATACCACATCATTAATACCACATGAAAGATCCATGAAAATTTTTGTTTTTCTTGATTTTAAGCCAAAATAATGGGAAAGTGAGAAATCCCATGTTACATATACAATAAGAATAGTGTTATGCATGTTTTGAGCACTTAATATCATGGTATTCTTACATGGACTTTTGGTACACCCATAGTGGATATCTCACTTAAAGCTTAAATTTCTATTTTTACGTGAAAAATAAGCAAGGGGGACAAAAGACATCAAAGAGAGCCAGGGTACCCAACTTCTGAGGCCTCAGAGGCATGGATAGCTCCAGAGCATGGATCCATGGCTCATCTTGGCCCAATTGGTAAACTAAAACTCTTTGGGAACTTGGTTACCAAGTTACACCTACTGTAATCATAAGAAAATAGCAAATAACCTGCTATTTTGACGTGCCAAGGAGGTAATGAGCTACTTAGACTCCTGTAACCACGTCAATTCTTGATGACTTTCCATGACTAGACCCTAAAAGAGTAATTAAAACCCTTTTGGGACCCATATTCATTGATTTACCTCATAGCAACCAGCAAAATACTGCTATTTGCAATTCTACGTAGAAATGAGGTAAAAACTTCAAAAATTCATTAAAAATACAATTCTTAATGAATCTTTCTGCAACTTTCAGGACCAATAGAGAACTGTATTATCTATGGTACAACCAAAAATAATTACAGTTTTACTAGTAAAATTAAAAGTTTTACTTATAGTCCATTTTTGACCATTCTACGTGAAACACTGAATCTTCAAAAATTCACAGTAATTAAAACCTGTGATGAAATTAGAAATAAAGTTGATAACTTTGAGAAATCAATTATTATTTTGGAATAAAAGAAGATTTACAGATGTTACTCCTTTTATTCTTAACCATATTGGGGTTGGTAGTCACGTAAAAGCATCAATTAAGTAATTATGATAATCTTACATGACAACAGATGATGCAATCATTAATCCAAAAAGGTTTATTGTTTTCTCACTCACTGGTTTTTCAGTTTGCTCCATGGAACACCTCTGTGAGCTGTTGTTGACTTAAAAGAAGCCTCTTCTTGCTGTTTTTTCCGTATCATCATCTTATAAACTTATTAAATCATTATTACCAACAAGTAAGTATTAGTTACAAGCTATTTTTAAGTGTTTTAAATCTTTCAGAATCAACCAGAAAGACGTGAAGTCATAGAATCCAACTATATATTGTTGTAATACTGTTATAAATCCTTTTGATCTCTTAAATCCACAATTCCACGTCAAATTTCTCTACTTTTATATATCAAAAAGTTCTTTGGAGTATTAGTGAGTCATTTATATTTAATTCTTAAAGTTTTTCTCTAGTAATAGTTTTCTTCAAGAATTATCTTTATAATTATTCTTGTAAAAGATAATTATATATTAAAATAATTTTATTATTTTAATAAAAGAAGTTTTTATTATTAAATTCTTCTTGTAATTGATTCTTGTAGACAATTACTGCTCACTGTTATAATCACTAGTAGTGTATAACACGTGAAAGAAATAATTTTATAATTATTTAATTGTGGTTATAATAATTTTTTATTATTATATTTCATAAGAACAGACATAGTACTGTTGATTAATAGTAATATTATCATCAGTTTCATAGTCACATCTTACAAATGTCTTGCCGAGGACATTTTCTTTTATTTTTATCCCTGTAACATAAAAAAATTAATCAGCTAAATTGAATGAAGTAAATTAGCAAAACCAGCAGTTTAAAGCCAGGCTGAGGGCTTTTCTGTTATTTATAGCCCTGTAGCATAAAAAATTAATAAAAAATAATTTAGCTAAAATAAGCAAACCCAGCAGTTTAAAGCCATGCTGAGGGCTCTTCATTTTTTCAGCCCTCATTCTGTTATATATATTGATCCATAAAAAACTGTAAAATAAAAATCACAATCAAATTTTCAGTAAAATAATTAAGTAAACAAAATAATAAAACAATATAAAATTGAGCAGTTTAAAGCCTTGCCCAGGGCTTTATTGTTTATTTTTTAGCCCCTTTTTTATTGTTTTCCTTTTTGAATTCCTGTAGAAATGAATAATCAGAAGTTTCAAATTGATTTAGTTCTAAAAAATAAATAAACGTTAAAATTGAGACAATCATCAGTTTAAAGCCTTGATGAGGGCTTTTTTATGTTCCTTATAATTACTATAGTAAAAATTGAAAATATTGGTCAATAAATTCATAAAAAAAAACAAGATCAGTTATTATATCCAAAAATGAAGCAAAAGAGAAATCAGCAGCTTTAAGTCTTGCTGAGGACTTTTTCTTCATATAAATGTAATTTATGTCAGTTTTCAATTCTTTATAAGTACTACCTAATAAATGAAAATAAAAACAGGTTAGCAAAATAGAACCAGAAGTTTAGAGCCATACTGAGGGCTTTGTTTTTGTTTATTTATTATTATTATTACTATTATTTTTTTGACAGGTATATACTTTTGCGCACTGAGAAATTCATCAGTAAATTGACTACAATATTGAATAAACACAAATGAATAACTAAATAAACATAAGGTTTCTTTAAATACTTATATTTTTCTTATTATGTTATTATTATATCTCTTATTATTATTTGTAGGCTTGGTTGAAGACCCTGTGAGGCTTCATAACCCATTGCACAGCTCTATTGGGCTGTTACAGGGTTATTACACCTTTATAGTGATTATCAGGACGTCAAGTGGCTTGTTTTGTGGTAAATGTATGCTCCAATACCTTTTAGAGTGCTCAATATTTGATCAGGTGAGTTTTTCTTTGTTTTTGAGGTGGCCAGAACACTCTTATACTACTTGAGACCAATTCGTGTGGCTGATTTTTGTGATAGGAGGATGCTTTTCACCTCATAAGCCTCCCTGGGGCTTATAAGTACTTCAGGTGCTTTTTTTATCAGTTAGAGGGAATTATAATGGTCTTCCAATGCAGTGTGGGTGAGCAGTAGCTATTATACCCTTAGCAATCTATTCAATCACATTGGGTTGAAATCCTTTAGCTCTACCAAGACTGCTAGGCTCTCAGGCACCTTCTTTTACATCTATTTGGCAAGAACCTCTCTTTACTTGGTAACAAGTTAGGAGAAATAAATACTTTGAATCCAGATTCTAGGCTCCCAGAGGTGATAATGGCCAGGTAATCCAATGAGGGAGGCTGTAGAATCCTTTGTCCAAGCTAACTCTACTGTAGGGATGAGACCTGTTGTGTGAGGCTTAGAGGTATTTTTATATACCCAAAAGACCACAACTTCTAAATTAAAATACAAATATAAATGAAATAAATTTATTTATATTATAAAAATAAAATAAAATTATTTATATTATAAAAATAAAAATTGAAATATAAAATACAAATTTATATTTAAAAATCAAAACTTAATTATAGCTTAAAAATAAAATTACAATAAAAATTAAAATTATGAAAATTCATTTTTACTGGTAGAAATTATGTAAAAATGAATTTTTAATAAAAACTATGAAATTAAAATATTTTTGGTAAAAATTTATATAAAATATATTATAACTTTTTATCCAATAAATAAAAATATAAAAATAATTTCACCATTTGATTCCTCATAAAAAATTAGGTGGGGTCACCTCTGAGTGAAATTTTTGTAACTCAACTCTAAATAAGCTTAAATTAAGTTTTTAGTATTTTCAATACAAAAGTTGAAAATCCTCAAAACTTTAATTTAAATCACACCACATGTTGTGTTAACCATCAATTTTTGTGTTAAAATTGAGGTGTTGTGTTTAGTTTGAAAGTTATGAGGAATTGAAGTATTTTCAATTGAATTCAATTGAAATGTCAAAATGTGTGCGTGTATTACATAAGTGAACTTTGATTTACATATGAGGTATTAATTATTACTGTATTGTACTTCACAATTAAATTGAATTACATATTTAAGTTATAAGTATAATACATGATGAGGAATTAAAGGAAAAAATATATTGGGAAGATTAAAATTGGGGAGGAAAAGGAACTCTAGCTCTAAGGGGGAGCCAGACCCCCAAACTCCTTGCTAACAGGCATGAGATGTAAAAATTCATGCAAAAGTTCATCACTTTTGGCCTGGAATTGAGTCACAGGGTCTGTGACTCAATTGATGATGAGGTTTTGATACCAATCAGGGTGGCTTTAACTGCTGCCAAGAGGGTAAAACTACCCTTAAGTTAAAACAATGTTAGTAAAAACAGTTTTAACTGGTTTCTACCCCTCGTACACACATTCTGACGTGTTTTGAAGGCTCTAGACCATGTATGGCTATAGTAATGGCTGATTTAAGGGTCTAAAATGGCTAAAAATGGCTTAAACCAGCCTTTTTTTTGGTCTAAACCAGGGTTCAATGATGCCATAATTGGCTTTTCTATTGTCAGACTGTTTTTCACGAATGACAAGAGTAAATTCTACTTTTGGAGTAAGAAAATTTATGGCTATAAAAGAATGTCTTTGCCGCACTTTTCTCTTCATGTTAGAATCTTTTCCTTTTATAATTAGTTTAAAAATTGTTAAAACAATCAATAAAAGATTCCAACCACCTTTCTAAAATCATTTTAAGCCTTTGAACCACGTGAAAAAATCATTATAATCATTGTTTGTAACTCTTATAATCATTTTTACCCCTGAACCACCCCAAAAGTGAATTAAGGCATCTTTCATCACTGTAAGCTTTGTCACTTTGTTTCCAAATTCACTCTGGTCACTTTTGGTCGTGTTTTCTCTCTTATATTCTTCTTAAAGACTTTTTTCTTTAATTAATTGCTTGCAGTTCTTTTCTCAATTAATTCCAATTGAAATTGCTCTTGAAGAAATTTCTTTTGTAGCCTTAAATATCTCTTGTAGAGTATTTTTGGATAAATTTTTATTGTTGGTAAAACAATAAATCTTTATAATATTATTGTTTTATACTAATAAAGTTATAAACAATAAAATTTGCGTGTTTTATATTAGAAATAATATTTCTTACTATTTTTAATTGATTTTTACCTTATACAAATCTTGAGGACAGGAAAAGTACTTGATTTTTAATCAAAGTTTCATATCCACACCTTACATGTTGATTGGGAGTTAAGTCTGCTTGCATACACCGGAGACCAATTTCTTCCATCTTCCTTTGGTTTTAATTTAATCCACTTGTTTACAATACTACATTCACTGCAGTGAAATTGTTATTTTAGCATGGTATTGAGGCAGTTGACCAATGTTGATAATTTACACGATCCATGATGAGGTGCCAATGCAAGATTCAATTTGTGATTTGTCCCATTTTATTTGCTTATTGATTTGTTTTAGGAGTGATGATTCAGACTTGGTCCTGTATTAAGCAACTTTCCTCCAATAAACAGGGAAGAGAGGTCCCATCTAAAATGTTGATTTTATCATGTGTTGCTGGTGTCTTCTATCAGTAGAAGCAGCTGTCAGGAATACTGTATTGGAGGCGCTGTTGGCTTAGCTTCCATGAGCTGCATTCTTGTAAATTTTCTAGCTTTTAATCTTCATTCCATTGCTTAAACGACTGCATGTGGTGGACATGTGCAGTGTTGTCACTTGACTAGAGTAGTACTATGTTTGTGTACTGTTGCCATAATTTGGAAGGTCATGCAGATTTCTTCTTGATGGGCACTTCCCCAATTCAAAATTGCATTTCTCATATCTTTTCAGTTGTGTTTGACTAGGCTCCTCTGTAGGCTTTTGTGAGGTTATTTGAGGGCAACAACAGGGTTCTAAAATCTTCTTTTTCTTCAGTGATTTGTTCTTTTATGTTGATCAATCCCCGAATCAATTAGTCAAGTTACTTCTCTATGACAGGTTCCTTTTAACTCCATTCTCCTGTTAAGGCCTGTCAATTGCCTTTTCAAAGCTGCAGCCAGGGTGTAAGAAGCTGATTACTATAAATACCCCCTCTCTGGTCCAAAAATTGCCACCTGCTCTTCTCATAGAAATCAGTGCAACTCTTGATATAGATAAGACTCTAAAATTTAGCTAAAAGTACTATTTAATTTGAACAATAGATCGAATAGAGTTGTTTCAGGTTAAGAAATGCATCCCAAGTCCCACCTTAGATGAATTTGATGCAATTGAGAATCAAAACTCATTTGTTGAGCCTGCTAGGAATATTAAATTAAATTTGATATGCTAAGTCGGCTCTGGAAAGAAGCCTGTATAGTAAAAAAAATAAAATTAAACCATTGAGTCTGCTTTCATGAAGCATCTCAATTGCTGTTTTTGGAGGTAATGAATTTTATTCAACATCTTTTTCAGTTGCATTGACTTCAGTAACCAAGAAATAAAGACTTAGTGACTTTATTTCATTTCTCTATTTTCTTCAAAAATAGACTTGTGCATGTTGAATTCTTTTGTTGGGTTTGGTATTTGTTGCTATTCCCCCTCTTGTGGTAACCCTAGTTGATTGAGATAGTTACAACCAATACAGAGCTGCATATTCTTTTGTCTAGTGACTTTGGTTTCATTTTGTATTGAATTAGAGGGTGTATACCAGCTAATGATTGTTTCTTTCTCTCCTGAGTGTTTGGCTGGGATTCTAAATGCACTAAACGCTTTAGATTAGCTTTCTCCCTATGATTCTGTCACAAAAAGATAAAAAATGGAAAATAATGATAAAAGAAACCTCTATTAAATATAGATTGACAAAGAAATAAGCTATAATGAAGACTAAAATTAAACATAAAACATGAATCAAAATTAGATTAAATTGAAGTCCAATGAAATAATCAGCTTGAAACAAAAGCAAAAATGAAATCCAAATCAATAAATAAAATCCTGTTTGGGTTTTGCTTTTGAGCCAATTTAGCTATCCTATTGTTTTCTGTTTCTGAGATATGAATTACTTGAAGGTAATTTGAGTTTTTTTTAATAAAAGTAAATAAATATGATAAAATAGATTAAATAGATATAAAAAATAAGAATAGAATAGAAGGAAAGAGATCTCCGATATTCTGTAAGTCTTTCTTTCTTCTTGTTTTATTTATTTTATTTTATTCTATTTTATTTTTTTGTTTTTTATTGAGAGAAATAAATAAAGAAAAATAAGTATATTTTTTTGAAAAATCTTCAATATCAAGTAAACTAATTTTTTTTTCTGCCTTCTAAGATTATATTAACTGAAGATAATTTATTTATTTCCTTTAGTTTTATTTGTTTATGAAAGGAAAAACAAATAAAAAGAAGAAAGAAAATAAAGAAACTGATGGGTAAAGTAATCAAGTGAATACTTAGCAGGTGAGATTTCTTCAAATTAATTCTTATTGGTCAAGTATCTGTTTTAAAAATTCTTGTTTGATAATTTTACCTCCTCTTCCTTGTTCTTTTTTAGGTGTTTTGAAAAGGTATTCTTGACAGAAAGAGTTCCAATATTCTGTATTAAATTTAGTTGCACCACCTTTGAGGATGAATATTGCTGGTATAAGTGTTTCCTCCAAGTGACAATCCCATGTGGTATTCTTTATGATATATCCTCCTGATTCCATGCTTATTTTTACATTTTTAATTCTAAACTCCTGGAGGTTGGACCAGTCTTGGCATTCCCAGGTCCTCCAAAACAGGGATTTCCTGAGGTGTTCATCCATGTGGACTATTTCATTCCAGTAATTGTTTCCAAGGTTGGGTCAGTAAATCCAATAATTGATACTTTGTGAGGTTGAATCCAGGTAATTCTTTCCATGGATGTGGAATGAAAAGTTCTTATAGTGTTTTTTGCTTTTCAAAGATGTCCTCAAACTCAATATATGGAAGGATTATTGTGGAGATGGACAGGGTTCTGGTTTTTTTTGTAAGAACCATTCAGGATATTCACTTGCTTCTTGGGGATTATTGTAATTGGCCCAGACTTCTTTTTCTTCTAGCAAGCTGATATCTGTGTCCAGTTACCAGGGATTTTCTTCCAGTAATGGCCATGATTCCATTTTTTAATAATTTGGTGGATTTTTGAAAGTGTCAAAAGGTAATAATATTTGAGAATATTATCAGATTTATTTGTCAAAATAGTTTGGGGGTAGGTTGAATGGGTTTTGGATGGTAATTTTGGGTAAGAATTTGGATATTCCTCTTTGATAAGGTAGGAGGTAACTGCCTTGTGATTCTTGATCTTGGGTGAGTGACTTTGAGTATTGGATTTGATCAGAATTAATATTCTTCTTTGATAAGGCAGGAGGTCACTGCCTAATGATTTTATGGTTAAAAAAGTTTTTTTTTTTGGGGAGTGAAATTATTGATTTGAGTTGATGTGAGTTGATATTCCTCTTTGATAGGGAAGGAGGTCACTTCCCAGTGATGATTGAGTTTTGGTGAAGGCAAATGGTGATTTTGGTTTCTAAAAAATGATTTTCCTCTTTGATAAGGCAGGAGGCCACTTCCTTCTGAGAGAAAAATGAAATAAAAAAGAGACTAATGATACATTTTATGGATGATACTGATACATTTAAGGAATAAATATTTATTTTGTTGATTTTATTTAGAGTTGAACTCCCCCAAGTGGGAAAGGTAAGTGTCTGTTGAGTACCCTGGCCAAAATCAGGTCTTTGAGGGATTCCATAAAGGCATTTCTTTCTTCAATTTCTGGTTCTGATGGAAATTCTGACCACCATAAGTTTCCATAAATGAATATATATCCATCTCCAACCCATTTCAGTCTTCCAGTTTGGTATGTTGATCCATTCAATCCAAGGTACCATTGGGCCCAAATTTGATTGAAGTAGAGTCCTCTTCTTGGTGAAATTCCCATTGAAAATTTCTTATCCCATCACTTATTTGAGAGGTTTCCTTTAATTACCTCTTCAGTTAACAGCTCTAGGAATTGGATTCTGTTCAAGTTTGCTCCTGGAAGGTGACATAAATATTTGTCTTCACATAAAATTTCTTGAGCTTCATTCCCATAAAGTTCTTCAAAGGTAATATATGGTAAGTAGAGTTAGTTGTACTCATTTTCTAGGTTGGATTATGTTTCATCATCTTCATTGGGAGGTTGCTGGATAAACTCAGGGTTTTCCAGTTGCCATTCATAAGGTTCTTCTTGGTTGTTCAATGGTCTATCCAAGAAGTTTATATGGTATGTTTCTTTCAAATGTTTGTCTCTTTCTTCCATATTTTTGAAGTATTTTTCTATTTCATTTATAATTTCTTTATCTGAAAGCTCATTATGTTCACTGAATCTGAATTCCTTCCTTTTGGGTTTAGCTTTGAAAGGATTTCCATTTATTTTATCATTTCCATCCACAAAAATCTGGTATATTTCTTCATTATTATCAATTTGCTTGTAAATCATGTTGGGTAATTCATTTTCAGATATTGATTCTTCAATTTGTCTTTTGAGGTTGTTTTGCCATTTTTTATTTTGTAAATCTGGACCACATTTATCACTTTTTTGGAGATATGGATAACTCTTGGGTCCTCTGGGTCAACTTTATCATGGTATTGTCTCTTTTTGAATTTTCCAGCTTCTTTCCTGGGGTATTTATGACTAATTTAGCCATATCTCATAAATCCATTCCTCTAGGTGGACCAGTTTGCCATCCAAGTGCTTGAGGTTTGCATATTGGCATGCATAATCTTCTTCCATCAGGTTCTTGATAGCTCAGTATTTCTCTTTTTTTTGAGAAAATTCCAGCCTAATGTTATTGTCTGCCAAAAAGGGTCTTCCAAGTACTGTACGGACAGATCCTTTTGCAATGAAAAAGTGTATTTGAGTTTCTTCACCTGAAGCCAAGATGATTGGAGTAAACTCTGAAAGTGCCACCAATGAAGTATTATTGCCTCAAATTCCCCTAACGTTCATGTTTAGTTTTCTTGTTGTGAGTGAGGATTTGATTGCTATTTCTTCTGGTATAATGTTGAGTTCTGCCCCAGTGTCCACTAATGCTCTGATAGGATATTCTTCCTTTCCAATGAAGATTTCTATGAATCCCAAAGGACAAGAATGATGAATCTTGGGCTTTGGTATCTCTTTGAATCCAAATGATAATAGTATTTCTTGAAGATCCATTGAGTTGAGTGATTTAATTTTCTGCTTGTCTTTTTCTGATAATTCCTGTAGTTTATGGACAAAATTTGGTGACATCCTCAAAAGTTCTTCAATGGTGAGGTTGATCTTTTGTTGCAAGCTTTTTTTAATAATTTTGTCAATTTCAAATTTGGTTTCAACTTGTTTATTTTGAGGTTTTCTGAGCTTCTTTTCTTCTTTAGAAATTTCTTCATCTTCATTCTTATTGGCAATATTTTCAATTTCCTCCTCAGGTTGGTCTGATTTTGGAATATTTGAATTTTGGAATTTGGTAGGAATTATGATTCTTTCCTCTTCTTTTTCTTCTTCAATGTAAGTTCCTGGAATAGCTGCTTTCTTCTTTAGCTCTTGACTTTGGGATTGTCTTTCCATTCTTTGCTTGGTCTTCCTTAGTCCAATATGTGATTCAAAGGGATCATTGGCTGAGGAAATGGTAGGTGGTTTCCAATTTGACCAATCTTAAACATGTGCAATTGAGGTTGATTTATCCTCTGGTTTCTTTTCAGTGTGCTTAATCTCTTCTTCTGGTTTTGGTTTTGAAGTAGGTTTTTCCATGAATCTCTTGCTGAGTTCTGCTTGTTCCTTTGAAAAAGCTCTGACTATGTTTTTGACACTTTCATTCCCTCCCATAGGTGCTCTCTGATAGTTGGGAAATAGGTAAGATGCCCCTTGAGTTCTCACAATTCTTTTGTCCAAGTCTTCAGCAAGGTGAGTGCATCTAGTTGCTGAGTGGCCTTCTTCCTTGCAGTAAGCACATTTTAATGGTGGTCTTGGAGCCATTTGAGCTGGTATGTATGGTTGGTAACTGGATGAAAATGGTGGTAAGGGATTCCTTGCCCTGTATGGCTGATTATTCTGAGGGAACCTTTGCTCTTGATTATTGTTCCAATTCCTTCTTGGTGTATTAACTGCTTCTGCAAGTGTTTTGAGTTGATTTAAAACTTCTTTAACTGATTCTTTTCCCTCATTTCTTGGTTGAGTTTCTGGTTGTGGAGGATTTTTGATCTTTTGGGTGAGTTCTTTTACTTGTTTTAAAACTTCATCCCAGCTTTCATCCTCAAATCTTGCTTTATTTTCTGGAGGTTTTGGTTTAGGTAATTCCTTTTATTGAATCAGTACCTTGGCCTCCAAGTCTTGTTCAATGTATAGTTTCAAAATATCCAATCTTGGAATGATCTAACCTCCATCCAAGGCTTGAACCATAGCTCTGCCTTTGATCATTTCCTTATAAATTGACTCTTGAACACTTGTGGAAAGGCTGGCTAATATTTCTTGATTATGGTTGATATCACCTTAAATATATTGGTATCTTTTGAGGTAATTGATGATTGATTCATATTCCCCAATGAATTTTCTGTATTGAGTCACGTTTCTTATTCCACCTTTTTGTTGAGGTTTTGTGAATAAATCAGTGATTGAGGATAATCTGTATCTTCTTTCAGGTGAGACTGTTCCCCATCTTCTTTTCATAGCCACTTTCCATTGATCCCAATCAGCTGTTTCATATCCTGGCATTCCTTCAATATGATAACTGATTTCTTCATCTTTTGTCCAAAATGCTATTTGTCTTGCAATGTCTCTTCAACTTGCTCCTTCAATTTCTGAAATATTTTCAACTTTCTTGATGAATCTTTCAACATCCTTTCCATCAAACCACAGATTATAGTCCTTAGCTCTGATCTTCACTATTGGAGTAGTATTTCTTGGAACTTCTTGATGCAATGGAGTTGTAATTTGGGCAGGAATGTTAGATCTTCTTGGTAAAGTGCTTTGTCTTTTCTTTGTATAAGGTGATGATGTGGCCATGGTTCTTGGATAAGGTGAAGGTGATCCATGTGGCCTGAATGATCTTGGAAAGGTGGTCTGTTCTTCAATTGGACTATTTTGTGGAGTATAACTTGATGATTTATTTTTTCCTTCCTTTTTGATTAGTGCTAGTAATTCTGCTTGCATTTCTAGCATCTTCTGCTGAAGTCTCTCTGTTGAAGACATTTCATTCTGTCCTTAAACAGTCTCTTCATTAAGGTTTTCTTCCTGAATTTCTTCAATACTGGAGGGTAATTTTGATGATGAAGTTTTATCCATTTTTGATTTATTTATTTATTTCTTCCTTTGATTTTTGTGTTGAGTTATTGATTTTATTTCTTTCAAGGGGATCAAGGAAGAATTTCTCCACAACCTTCAAGTCCCTTTTATTGGTTCTTGTTGTTGCAATTGGGAAGTTGGAATATTTATTTGATTCCTCCCCTAGTTCTGCTTCTTTCTTGGTTGGATAATAATAATGATCAGAGTTAGCCGATGATTCTGATTTTTGAGATGATAGTTTTGGATGATTTTGATTATTTGACTCCGGTTTTTTTGTTATAAAACTATTATTCTTAGATTTTTTAAGAGTTTTTTAATTGATTGTAATTTGATTGATTTTTATTAAAGTTGAGGTTGTCTGCCACTGTTGAGACACCAGATGTGGGAACTCCTCTTGGGTGGGATTAAAATGAGGCAGTACCTGGAGGGGGAAATCACAAATAACTAGTCTTGAATTTCTAATAACTCCTGTAACCAAGGGTGGAAAGGGTGTATTTCCTACCCCTCCTAAAATACTGAATAAAATCTTCCTTGGAGCTCACAAACCAAAATAAAATTAGTGAGTGGCTTTACAACTGCAGAAGACAAAATTCAGCAGTCTCAGATCAGACCTATTCAATATACAATATGAAAAAATAATGTTAGTGATTTTGGTTGATTTTTTAGATTTAATGAAATACTTGTCTGTTTTAATTTAAATTAATTTTTAGTTTAATTGAGGTGAGTTTTTTCTTCTTGGTTAAAAGCCCTTGTAAGATGGTTTTTTAAGGTGTTCTGGAAAATTTGATGAGTATTGATCAAGATAATTTTGTTAAGGTAAATTTATAATAGAGTAAAATAATTTTTTAAAGGTTTGCTATTTTTTTTAAGAGTTGTTGATAATAAGATAAAATTTTATTTTTCAAATTTAAGAGGTAAGATTCTTTGATATTGGATTTTTAAAGGGGTAAGTAATTTTAAATCATGATAAATGGTGTTGATTTTGCTGGATAAAATAATTTTAATAGAGTAGTAACCCTAATCTTGGGTACTGGGTAATTTTTATTTTTATTTTAATAATAATAAGATTCCACTGAGCTTAGCTACTGGGTAATCTTCAACACTATACTTCCACTGAGCTTAGCTACTGGGAAAGTAAATTTACTATAATATACTGGACTACCTCCCAGGTGAGTGATGAATTATTCCTTTGCTCCTACTGTGCAGGGGATATAATGTGCATGGGATATTTGTTTTGAAATTTGGGGGAAGAGAGCCCCTCTATTTATACCTTTTGGGAGCCCAGTGTCAGCCTGTGACTCAAAACCAGAGCACGAGCATGACAGCCAAAATACCATAAACCAATGGTATAGCCAAGATACCACCAAAACATGGAGCTGAGCCAAATCAGCTCAAAAGGTATCAAACAAAAGACAAAACTTACCTCTTTCTGAAAATATAAGTCCCATCACCATAGGATAAGAAATAACAAAGTTATTGCTGAGCATAAACCTTAATTTTCACCTCTCATCTAAAATCTAGAAGGAGAGGCTTAACCCCATCAAACAGGTACTCAAAATGAAACTCTAAGCCAGGGCTATCCAATGGTACCAGCCAAACTGAGCTAGCACCAATATTACTGGAGTTATGGTCAATTTCAGGCCAAATAAGGGTGAACAAAACATTCACCTCTCATCTAACTTCTACAGTTTTAGTGTGGGATACTTGAAGTGGGGTGTTTTTGGAAAGAGAACAATCAGGGCTATCTGATGGTGCCATCCACTTCTTCATATCTCAATTAGAACAGAAGTTATGAGGCAAACAAGCTCAATACACCTTTTTGCCCAAACCATGCCTATGTACAAAAAAACCTTGTACATGGGATACCTTTGACATATTTAATGATAACCATACCAAATTGGGTATCATTGTGTAGAGCTCATACAGGGCTATCCAATGAGCCAGCTTTGAGCATGATATCTCAAAAACGGACAGAGTTATGGCCATTTCAAAGTTATAATCCCACAATATGACCAATACAGCTGTATTATGACAGGATACAGTTGTACTCTGATTATGAGGTGTCAAACAGACAAAGAAGCATGTTAATACTTCAATAACTCATAAGTCAGTCAATACTGGGGTCCCATACAGTTTCTGTACAGCATTCTACGCGTTATACACGTCAGAATCAGGCTGTGAGGTCCCCAGATGAAAATTTTCACCCTGTATTGGTGAAAACTGCCCAGATGTGGTTTCAAAACCACATCTGGGCCCAATACAGGCTATACAGGCTGTTTGAAAACCACAAGCCAGTACTAGAGAGTGGAAAATCTTCACTTCCTCTACGTGGAAAGATCTAGTACCCTTTCCACCTCATTTCAGGATAAAAAGGAGGCTTTTCACAGCCATAATTGTCTCCTCATCCTGCTCTTAAATAACCTATGTAGTAAACTGTCAAAAACTGTTTTACTCTTGGTTAAATAATCAGGTATAATTATAATCTTTAATTATTGTAGTCTTTTATTATTGTAACCCAACAGATAAAGCTGCACCCAGGGCTTTCAATAGCGCTCACCACCACTATATCCAGTATAGTAAAGCCCTTTAAATTCATCTTAAAACTTTATACATCTTTTTGAAACCATTTTTACCGTGTCACAAACATAGTCAAAGCTGTAAATAGCCTACTTACATCTTTGTCATAGTTTCATCCTGACACCCAGGGGGCCCTCCATGGGAGCTGTCTTTTTCCACTTTAATTCCTCTTGATTTCATCATGTGACTCTGTTTTTGATGAGGACCTTTCTTGCATGGGTGAGGTGATAATAGTTTCCCTTCACAGCCTCCATTCATCACATGATGGGTTTTTGGTGAACTAATTATGATTTGATATTCTTGGATTTTACTTGAATGCATGAGGTGATTTCATTTTGGCTGAGGATTTTTCTTGTGCATAGCATTTTTTTTCTGTCACATGATATGCTGTTGGTGGGTGCAGTATCACATGATGACCTTGTATTTCCTTTCCATATGTCACTTTTAGGCTTGGTAGAAGTGTCTGTGTAATTAATGTAGGTTTCCTGGCTGTGTTTCTTCTTTTGAACTTTAAAATGAGGTCAGGTGATAATTCCTTTCACTGATGAATTAACTGCTTTTATGAGATGATGTGATTTTTGAGTTTGACACATTCTGTGCATGGTCGTTTGGTTGAGTTTTAATTAAAATTGTGTACAGCATGCAGCTTGTTGTAACTAGCTTTGGTTTGCATGAGGTGATGAATGGTGTAAATAATTTTGATTCTGTTTTAAGGTTTTAAGTGGGGCTACTGTGGATATAAGATAAGGTACTCCTGGGGCTGTGTTGTAAATGACTTTCAGGAATTCCATGGGGTTTAGCTTTGCATCATGTGACTTTCTATATTGAATGAAAGGTGGCTGTGTAACTAATGCATGTGTAATTTTCATGTTGTATGAGTCCTGTGGCTATAAGGGGGTGTAAACCTGGGTGGGGTGTGTAGTTTTAAAGGGTGGTACCTTATTTGTTGTAACTAGTTTACTATATGTAGCTTGATTTTTACATATGCATAATGAAATTGAATAATTTATTTAAACACATACACTTCCCTTTGGTACCTGTGCCATGGTTTTATGAGTTAAATCCAGCTTCTTTCTGTAAAGTTGACATTTTGGTGTAAAATTCGAGTGTAAGTCTGTCTGTAGGCTGTATTTACTGCTGCTTTGGGGTACTATGAGCTTGAGCCTGGTAAAAAAATGGTATGGAATACCACAATGGGTGTACCTTTACTCAGAACTCTGTCTATGTATTGTACATGATCTTCCCATGTCTCTGAGTATATAATGATGTCATCAATATATACACACCATCCAGCCTTCCAATATTTCTTCTTTAAATATTGTGTCCAGCATCCTCTGGAAGTGGGGTGGTGCATTCTTGATGCCAGATGGCATCCTGGTGTACTCATATATGCCCATATGGCATATTATTCTGAGTAATTTCATGGAGTTTGGTTTAACCCCATTTTGGTGGAACCCTTTCATACAATCCATTTTGGTTATGTATTTGGCTTTTGCCAGTGCATCCAGGGCATGAGTTATCCTGGTTATAGGGTACCTGTCTGCTTTTGTGTAGTTATTCAGAGCTCTGAGGTCTCCATACAGTCTAGACTTGCCATCATGCCAGGTGATTAGGACAGAAGTGGTTATTTACACTATTTCATTATGCCCAATCTTTCTGATGACATCCATGTCCAGCAGCTCATTGATATGTTTTTCAATTTTTTTCCTGGTTTCCAGACTTGCTGGCTAAGGAGGTCTCCTGAGAATGGGTGGATAAGGTCTTTCCACATCCAGATATCGTTTCATATCATGGCCTTTGATCTTGCCTAATGGTTCTTCACCAATGGAAAATGCTGGTCTGTTTTTCCTCAGCATCTTCAGTAAACTTAGTTTTTGTTTACTGGTGAGGGTAGTGCTAAACTGGCCGTCCCTGAATTCATTCAGTAGCTCCTCCAGTGGGTCATGGGTAGATATTTGGTATATATCAAGTGAAAGTTTCTTCTCCTTGTTGGTACCAATGGTAATATGCCTGTTTTTACTATTGTAAATATCTATGCCATACATCCTTTGGTAATCTGTTCCCAGCAAGAACCCTTGGATGTGGGCATCATCAAGCACTAAAAGCTCTGGGTTGAGCCTGATATTACCCTTCCTATGAGTTATAATTATTTTTTTAACTATTGTACCAATAGAAGTCATCTTTCCTGATGCACTCTTGAAGTTTTTTGCCTTGGTTGGCAAGAGCTGGTTTTCCCAATTTGGGAAGTGGTTATCCAGATAATTTCTGGCCACTATGGAGCAGTGTTCCCCACTATCAATGATCAATGGATGTTGAGCATTGTCAATACAGACAATCATTTTTGTGGCTGTTCCATGTATATATGCCATTCCTCTGGTTGGTGTGACCAGGAATCTTTGTGCATCTTGGGTATGTTTGCACAAGTTTTTGTTGGCAGTATCCTGTGGAATCCCTGCTTCCAACTGTATGTCCTGAATTTCTAGTGGGGTTTCCTCTTGGTATTCCACTAGAAATTCTTCTCTTGGGTATTGGTCATCATCAGATGGTTCTCTGATGGCATCACCCATGGATTCTGATTCAGAATCCTCTGTTGGGGATTCCTCCTCTGGGACTTTCTCAATGGAATAGACTTTTTTCTTTGCCTTTGGACAGTTGTTCGCATAGTGGTCTGTTGAGCCACAATTGTTACAAGAATTCCTCTTCTTTGCAACTTCTGCCACCCTTTCTTTGGGTTTGTCTTTAACCTCTACCCTGAAAGGTTGTTTGTCTTTGAAACTACTGCTCTTATATGGGGTGAATTTCCTTATATGAGTTCTTTTCCTTATGTCTTGTAAGGTATTAAAAATTTCATCCAGAGTGCAATTCTGGTTGCATCTGCATTTTACTGCATGCTCTAGTTCTCCTGGCAGTTGTGTCAGAAGCTTGTGATTCCTCATTTGGATGTTCATCTGAGGATCAATGGCTTTAAGACTTTTAGACTGTCTAAGACACCACTCATATGGATCTTTGTCCACAGAGTATTTGTCATTTTCAAATGGCATGGTCTTTTGCCATATCCAAGTACCATTACTTTACTTTTGGATGATTTGACCCTTCCACCATGGCCAGTTTCTTCTGCCATGGATTTCTTTAATTTCTGTGTACCATATACTAGCATGACCTTTAAATTCTGTATTTAGTCTAGCAGTAACCCAGTAATCTGGTATGCTTGGTACATCAATGAAGAGTCCATCAATATAATCTATGAGTTCCATATGATCATATTCTCCTGTTCCAGAGAATATGGGCCAGCTTGAGGCCTCAGGAAGCTGTTTCAAGGATTCCTTTTCAGAATAATGCATATTATCTCCATCCTGGTATTGTGATGGAGATCTTGCGTTATTGCCCAACATGGCATCTGGTTTGATGTCATCTGGCTGATATGGATTATCCATAACATGGCCTTGTGGTCGGGGCTTCATGTTATGGTAGACATTAAACAATTTGTTTATATCTTGGTCCAGAAAATCCCTGTCCCTTCTGCTGTGGTGTTGTTCTTCAAAGACTATATTCAGTATTTTTTTGGTTTCTTCAGAGGCTTTGCTCAATTTAGCATGTCCTTCTTGAAGATTTTTAAAAATTTTATCCATGGAGGCTGTTAATTTTTTCATCCTCTCATGGCTTGCTTCAAGTTCTGCAAACTTCTTTTGAGTTTGCTCAGCATATTGGGACATTTGTAACCACAGGGCATCACTGTTTAAGTTACTCTCAGGTGAGACAGCATTATGTTCAATCTGAGTGGGGGTAATATTTCTATTAATAGGACTACTGATTCTAGAGTTGTTTACAACTACTTCTGGTTATTGTGCACTTCTTTCACCAAATCCAACGGCTTCTGGATCATTGGGTCTGACTCTCTCTTCCTTTGATTGAACGAGGTCTGGTTTTTCCCCTTGTATCCTTGTCTTCTCCTGAAAACCTCCTGGAATTGTGAAGAATGGTGACTCCTGGTAACTGACTTGTTGGTTTCTGAATGGTGTGAAGCCACTGGAGAGCCAGTTTGGCCTGCTCCTTGTGATCCTGAAGGAATCTGAGTAGGCCCTGTCTGGGTTAATGGTTCTTCTATAGCTTGGATAGTGGCTTGATTCTCCCTTATCCTGCTTGCCTTTGCCTCCAGGAGTCTGAGCTGCCTGGTAGGATTCCAACCTTTGCTTATTACCATAAGGTCCTTGAAGTCTATCTCTTTGAGACAGATCCTCTGGCAACTTGCTCCAAGTTCTTCCCAGTGAGATGCTAGGTTGAACCTCTTGTTGTCCATGCTACATTGAAATAAATCTTTGATGAGTTGGTGGAGCTGAAGAACTTGATCCATATCTTTCCAGTCCTCTGGTTTGAGGCTCCTGTTGAATTGGAGTGTTAATGGCAGGGCTGATATTATCTCCCTCATTGTTTTGCCATCCACCACTGTGTCCAAGGTGTCCTCTTCCAGGTCTTCTGGTTCTAGACAAGCTTTCTCTGTCCTCTTGCTGGTTCCTATGGAAGCCAAGGTCTCTGAGGTGTACAGGTGACATATCAGTGTTTGCAAGCAGTCAAAAACTTTATGCTCTTAGGGTATTTACCTTTGACTGTGCCTTGTACAAATTTTTTGTCTGCTGATTTGGGCAATTTACCTTTAGAGGTTACAGCTGGGTTAATTATGGTAATGTTCCCTGTACAAGTTGTCAAGGTTGGTTTACCTTGTATTGACGCAGAGTTTCGTGGCTTTTGACTCCTCTGGGTGGCTATAGGTGTCCACTTCTTTGTTGTAATCAGGCCTTCACTGTGCCTATTTCCTTTTCCCTTTCTTCCCTCTGGTTCTGAGGGTGTCAATGGTGTGTTGGCCTGTGACTGGGTCTCTAGTGGGATATAGTTTTCTTCCACTGAATTAAAACAGGAAAAAGAGGGCTTAATGTCAGTTAACACTTCTTAAAATGCTGTTTGCCTGTCAAATAATGGCCTCTGGGCTTTGTATATTATGACAATCTGCCCTGTATAATGACAGTGTAATTGAATTAACAATTCCATGTCAGAATTACAGCTGTTGGTACCCTGTTACACTGTTTGTGTACCAGTATCCCCCAGATTGACTTGTGGTTTTCAAGTACAATCTGTATTAAGTGGTTCTGTATAAGTGTAATTGAGTCAACAATACACTTAAACACACCTCAAATGTTGGCTTTACAGTCAGAGGTGTCCTTATTCAGTCAAAAATACTGGACTTATTAACGGCTGAAGTGTTTTTATATGTAAAACATGCCAAAAATAAAGGTCTTGTGGTTCTTAGCCATGTGACAAGTACTCTTATAATATGAGTATAAAATGGTATATACACCAATTAACAATATAAAATATATAATATATATATATAAGAAAAAATATGCCTAAAAAACATAGAAAAAATTGTCAGAAAGAAAGAAATAAGTGAAAAACTTACTTGTAAGGTCCAAAGAAAAATTCAAAAAAAACACAGCCAGGCCCCAAAATGTCCGTATGAAACTATGATAAAGTGGTAAATAGGCTATTTACAGCTTTAACTCTGTTTGTGACATGGTTATAAAGATTAAAATAAAGGGGTTTTTAAGATAATAAGGATTATAATTAGATAAAAAGAGCTTTACTATTGAGGAATAGTGGTGGTGAGCACTGCTGAAAGCCCTGGGTGCAGTCTTACCAGTTGGATTCCTATAATAAGAACTTCAAGACCAAAGTTTATAGTATACCCTGATTATTTTCCAAGAGTAAAGCTGTTTTTTGACATTTTACTACGTAGGAACTCAAGAGCAGGATGAGGAAAGCTATTTTGGCTGTGAAAATCCCCCTTTTTATCCTGAAATGGGGTGAAAAGGTGGCTAGACCCTTCCATGTAGAGGAAGTGAAGATTTTTCACTCTCTAGGACAGGCTTGTGGCTTACAAAAGGCCTGTATAGCCTGTATTGGGCTCAGATGTGGTTTTGAAACCACATCTGGGCAGTTTTCACCAGTACAGGGTGAAAATTTTCATCTGGGGACCACACAGCCTGATTCTGACATGTATGACGTGTAGAATGTTGTACAGAACCTGTATGGGAACCCAGTACTGAATGAACAATTAGTTATTTAAGTAAAAACAAGCTTATTTGTCAGTTTGACACCTCATAATCATGGTTATGGGATATTATCCCATGGTAAGGCTGTATTGGTCAAAATGTGGGATTTTGACCTTAAAACAGCTAAAGCTTTGTCAGTTCTTGAGATATCAACCTCAAGGTTGAATCAGTGTGTATCCCTATATGATTTCTACACAATGGTACCTTATTTGGTATGGTTGTCATTGAATATGACAAAGTTATCCCCTGTACAAGTTTTTTGTACATGTGCGTGTTTTTAGGCAAAAGCTGTATTGGGCTTGTTTTCCCTATAGCTTTTTTTCTAGTGGAGATATGAAGAAATGGATGACACCAGCATATATCCCTGATTGTGCTCTTTCCAAAAAGACCTCACATTAGGCATCTCACACTAAAACTGTAGAAGTTAGATGAGAGGTGAATGTTTTATTCACCCTTATTTGGCCTGAATTTGACCATACCTTCTGCAATACTGGTGCTAGCTCAGTTTGGTTGGTACCATTGGATAGCCCTTTCTTAGAGCTTCATTCTTCATACCCATTTGATGGGGTTAGGCCTCCTACTCTGTATTTCAGATCAGAGGTGAAAATTATGGTTTATGCTCAGCAACAACTTTGAGCAGGAATAACTTTGTGATTCTTTGTCCTATGATGATGGGACTTGTATTTTTGGAAAGGGGTGAGTTTCCTCTTACGTTTGATACCTTTTGAGCTTATTTGGCTCAGCTCCATGTTTTGGTGGTATCTTGGCTATACCATTGGTTTATGGTATTTGGCTGTCATGCTTGTGCTCTGGGTTTGAGTCACAGGCTGACAGATTGCTTTTACTTAGTTATAACACTAGAAAGTAACTTTCATGCTCATAACTATAGCTTCTGATAGCTCACCTCTCAAAGTGGAGTTTGAGATAAATGCAATCAGCAATATCAATATATATATATAAGTGCAACCATTTCAGTGCACAAATTAATATAGCTCAATGCAAGTCAATCAATCTCAATAAACACTGGAGTGTATGGAAAAGGCACTATAAAGCGTTGAATATAAGGAGACCTGGCTTCATTGACCCTGGCTAACATATACATGACATGGTCTGATTTCAAGAGTGATAAGAAAAATTGCTTCTGGAATAATAAAGAATAACATTCCTTTTGCAATATTTGCCAATGGCTCACTTCAACAGGTATTACACAAGATTTCCCCCATCTTTGAAATAAAATTATAATATCATGGGGCCACTATTGCAAAAAAACTGTACTATATATCTAAATAATGATTTTTAGATGAACTTAAATATATACCACATGGGCAACTGATTTTTGTGGGTCTTCACTGCTGGAAAACGAAGAAATGCAATGAGTCTCATCTCACCATTGTATTTTGATGCGTTGATCCTCCAGAATTTTTAATTTGAAAGGCAATTATTGGTGTTTGAGTCATTTTATGGATCTTACTTTAGGAAAGAAATAGAAGATGTATTCTGAGATTTTCTCAAGGAGAGTGGATTGATGAATCAATTTTATCTCATGACAGGAGACAATTCCAAAAGAAATATCTCAACATCCCAATTTATCCAGAAGAAACTTACAGCTTCTGGTGTCTAATGCCAATCCAAGAAGCTATTCCACAGATGCACATTTAATGTGCTCTGTCTTATTGAAAAATACTTTTTGTCCAGCTTTGATGCCTTTATCTATTTAGTTTATGAAGATTTTGATCACCATTCCTCAACCTACAAGGAACCTTCATTTGATCAAGAGGAAGGCCCCCTCAGAAATTGCGAGTCACCCACAGCTATGAAAATTAAATCCCAGGATGAAATGAATGCTTCTCATGAATTTCTGAGAATTAAAACCTCTATTTACGCAGTGTAAGTCCAGTTCGCAATCAATTATTGAAGGAAATATCTATTTATACTCAAAAAACCAATCTCCAACTCCTTTTACTCAAGCCTTTTCCAGATCTCATGAAACTTCCTGATGTAAATGATCCCCCCACATATCATATCCTATGTTAATCCATGGTATGCTGTTTTCACATTTAAATCTCACCCAAGAAATGGAACATATTCATCAAATTACTATATATGTGCAAAACAGACCCCAAGATAATTCCAATTAGTATGCAAATTTCATTCTTGAATTGCTTCCTTTAACAAATTAAGTACTCTCATCAATCAAAATAATGCATCTTCTTGTATACCCAAGTTCCTGAGTCAAACATTTAACCACTCACTGATTATTATTGGGCTGAAGTGGATTAAATCAAGCTGTTTCTTCAGCTCTTGGAATATTCCTGTTCCAATATCCTTATTAACTGAACAACTAACAATTTTTCTTACCTTTTTATCACTAAACCTGCGCTGAACCCCTAAAATTGGCCACCAAAACATCTCCTAACTGGAACTCAGATTTCAATGCTGCTTCCAGCCAACCAAAAGAATATATTGACTCCAAAGCTCAAAAATATAACACACTTTTGGAGTTCATGTTTGGCCCTGAGTACCAACAGTCTATATCAATACAATTAAGTACCCGAAAATTTCATTGAAAACTAGATATAAATGACTTGGTGGGTGAGTATTACTAAGATATTTACAATCTCACTGAGAAAAAATGAAATTAATATATCTTTAGAAATGTGTAACTAACCAAAAGGCAAATATTACACTATTAAGCAATTATAAGTAAATATTAAAACCTGTCCATAGAAAATACCCAAGCCCATCTATTTGAATATCAGGAAAATGATGAGATGGTTGAATATCTAGCTGATAACGTTCAAATGGCTCCTAAAGAGGATTTTCTATAATATTGGAGCTTATGCAGTCTTATCTCAAAGAGATTAATCATCCCTTTTAGCTTAATTGCTAAAACATTCACGGAATAAAGCTTACTTGAACAAATTTCCAATTATAGGGGTAAAATCCCTGCTCTCCTTGTGAAATTCAGAATTATTGGCTTTTGTTGTAATTTTTCCTTTTGAAAGTGGTAAAATAGTTACTCTTACTATCTTATACTTGAGCTCAAAGATGACATCTCACTTAGCTTTCCTTGAGAAATTTTACATAAAGCCGAATGAGCCTTTGTTATCTCTTTTCATGGTCTCATTTCATTGTCTTATGATACTTGTTTTTGTATTACTACGATTATTAGGGTTTTTATTGTTTTATTATCAAATTATTTGCCAAATAGTGGTCATATATGGTCAAGTTAAATACTTATGGATTCCATTAAGCTCGTTGTTTAATATTTGTTGAAATTAATATAGGAATGTGAGATTTAATTAAACTCAATTTCTTAATTAAGCCCTGTGATTATTTGAAGTAACATTCATTTTCTTATTTTTACTATGAGTACTCTAAAGTATTACTGTTTCGAAGTATAAAAATTCTGTCAGTAGGTACTGATTTTATTCCAATTACGTACAGTTGAAATTGAAGGAAAGCGCTTAATTCACATTAAATGTATGTAAAGAAGACTAAAATATTTCAGCAATCTGCTTGTACACCCTTGGTACATACCGATTTGTAGGGTTAGGTAATCATTTGACCGATTATAATGATTCTCAGACCAGAAAGAGATAAATCAAGAAACATTGTGCCATAGTTATAAGCAAGTAAAGCTCAGTTACAGCTTTCAAATTGAAATAGTACCAATAGTATGATAGATAAATTAGCAGCTGCACTCTGTAATGTTTCAATACCTTTGTGTTATGTCTCATTTATTGATTAAAATGATTAGGTTTTTATTAGGTATTACAAATCTACTATTTTGATGTGATTTATTACAACATTTCATTTCAAATAAATGAAATGAAGTCAAAATATTAAAAAACAGAAAGATTAAAAATTAAGCTAAGTAAATATTCTAAATGCTGATTTGAATTTTAATTGAACTAAATTTTTCTAATAGAGAAATTCAAAATTATTCCAAATTTAACTAGATAATATTTACCAAAAAAAGTTGATTTTAAAAAAAAACCTAATTATATTTAAAAACAAATTGGGATGATTTGAACTTATATTTATTTTTTCTAATGTATCAAGAAATGATAATATTGATTGGAATAACATCCCCCTCACAGGAAAACCAACCTATCAATGATCCAAACAGTCATAATCAAAGGAAATCCACATCAAAGCGTGTAAATCTGACAAAATATATATTTCAATGATCTCAAATCCAAATTTTCCCAAAAAAAGAAACTTTGCTATAATTCTAGAGCTGTTAAAAACTAGTAAGTGGATCAAAATTTGAGAGGTAGATTATCTTTGACTAAAAATTGCCTGAGATAAATTAATACACAGGACTGCTCTATTTTTATGGTTAACCAATCAAGTAATGACTAGAGTATCTTATAAAAAGAGAATGAAGCATTAGTTGGCTCAAGCATATTATAAATACAAAGAAGAAAGATTAAATAAAGTAGAATATAAATAACTCGGAATACCATCTGTTCTAACCATTGGTTCCCTCATATCACAAGAGAATATTAATGATAACTCAATTCGGGATCTCTTAGTTAAAAAATGAAAATTATGTAAGAATAATTTAGATGAATTAATTCTTTGAAGATACTTACAAAGCTAATAGACGAGAAGAAATATATATGTCTTGAGTATTAGTAACCTTTTTTGCAATGTGGGACGATTCTTTAAAAAAAGAATTCAGAACATGAAAAGAATCATTCACTAATATAAGCTAACTGATTAAAACTCATATCATTTCAAAGGATAATTCCTTACAATAGAATTTATCAAAATGCTATCAGCTATAATAAAAGCTAGAAAAAAATTAGTGCAAATGGCAATTGGAGGTAAGTGGGGATATTTGCAAGAAATTTAAATTTTGAGAGGGGAACTGTTATTATTTGATACAAAGGATTTATTACCCATTTAAATGAATTAGAAAAAGAAAACTTAATGTTTACCAAAAAAGAAATAAAATGAAAAAACAACCATTCATGAAGTAAGAAGAAGCAGGTAAATCATCCATCAAGGGCTGGCGCCTGACTTGAATTTATTCCAAATTAAACCACTAATAATTATTTCTCACTTCAAAAATAGGTCACAGCTCCTCCAAAAAAATAATGCACTATAAAGTCCACCAGAATTCTAGAATAATAGTGGGACTTAAGGGGATTTTTAATGTCACAGATGTCATGTTTTGAGTCAAAAAAAAACTTCACAGTTATTTGTTAAGGACTGTATGTTACTGAAAAAGTGTACATTCTTTCCATGAATAGTATAGTAACCCAAAATATGTCTTAAGGCACTTTTTCTCAAGAAAAAAAAGGAAATTATCAAATATTTTTATTTAAAAAAACATTTCAGTGTGTGAAACAGTTACGTAGATTTGCTCCTAAGCTTTATGATTACCCAAATGGGAAATGTACAATGTGTTTGTGATGGATTTTCTCGCAAATATTGTGATGACAAAAACAGTCGATTTTCATTGTGATTTTAATGTAAATTTACATTTTTGAAACTTTTTTACAGATGCTTGTATTTAATGAGCAATACAGTGAAAATAAATGGAAATAAAGAATGGAGGAAATGTGATAAAACAACAATTAATATAAGCAATATTCATAAGAAATGAAGATGAAGCCTTTTGAATCCATTTCACTGATAGTGGCTATGCTACAGTTTTAAAAAAATTAATTTCCTACCATTTCATGGATCCACCATTGGATTCAACCACTGCCTCCATTTGCTTATGCATACCAATAAGAAATTTCTCAAAGAAGCTGGGTGAGAGATCATCCTAAACGCTCAGAATGGCTGAACATATTTTTTCCATTCTGCAGGGCTGGTGATGATTTTTTACATGTGTTTTAAAGACTTTCCAGACATTATAGATTGGATTGAGCTCTGGGGAGTGGGCTGGACAGGGAACCTTGTAGATCTGATTGGTGGCTTGCCATTTTTTTGATAATTTGGCGGTGTGAATTGGCGCTCCAACTTCCATCATAGCAATTTGATCTCAAGTCCGAATATAAGGTGTGTTGACCATATAGCTGTAAAACGGTCATAAGTGTGGTTCATATACTTTATTTATAAAATTCGCGTCTTTTTGGGTACCGTCTAAGAATACAAGTGGGTGTTTTGTGCTGCCAATGAAAGCCCTAATACCCTGAGTGATTTTTGGCCCAAAAAATGATTCACTTGAAGGTTTTCTAAGAGATGTTTTTCTTAAGTTGTTTGACAAACTCAAACCTGATCAGTCTTATTCTTTAATTCAAACAAGGATTCATCAGTCCGAATGTTGCAAACCTATTGTTGAATAGTCCAATTATCAAACTTCTGGGAAAAGCTGAGTCTTTGTTCACAATCCAATTGGCGAAGATAGAGCTTCTTGGGGGCAATACATGATTGCTTACCAAAATCATATATTTCCTTTCTGATGGTCCAATTACTGAAATTGTTTTGAGCTTACTGTGAAATCTCATTTATATTAGCTCGTTTATTTTGAGTAATAAACACATCCAGATCTTGTCAGTCTGCATCATTTAGCAACCTTGATTGCCCTGTTTTTTGGAGATTGGCACAGGATGAATTCTCTCAAAAACATTTGATTGTGTCATGCACTGTTGATTTTGGAGCAGCCATGCGCAATACAATGGCTCAGATTGATAAAACAGCAGTCCACATGCCCATGATCTGGCTGCATTGCTCCACTTAATTATTCTCAGGAATTGGTATCTGTAATTGGGATAAAGTAAATTAATTAGTCAATATTCATTTCCTAAACAGAATGAATGTAAAAAAGATTTAAAAGACAAACATTGAAAAAGTAAATCAAAGAAAAACAAAAGGAAGAAAAAATAAAAGTTGTTGAATTTAAGTGGAAATTAGGAATGAAATTCTTTGAAACGTCAAGGTAGTGGAAAGAACGTTAGCACAAGATGAAAATTGTTGAGGAAAAAAAATCATGCATGGATCTTCCGCTTTGTATCCATGCAGAAGGTGTCCAACGACATTCTTTGGGTCACTGTACATATCAAAAGTGGCTTTTCAGTCCCTAATTTTGGTATATGCTGACTCGTTTGGCTTATTAATTATCCTACCATAATTTATTTTAAGTATATACCCAAACTTATCAAAGATAATTTCAGTCCCACTGGGCTCGGCTCTGGACGGATCTCCAATCTCTATATCCTCAATATAGAATGTGATTCCAAGCTGTTTTCCATCAATAACTAACCCTTTTTTCAAATCCAACACATCTCCAGATCTTTCCTCATTTCTAAGAAATAGCTTATTTTGATTTCTTTGCCAAAAACTCACTCACATTTCATCTATATAACCATTCTCACTGACAATTCAAGTTTTCATCTATGTTCAAGTATTTATTAGCCAGAAATTAAGCAATGGACTAATTGGTGATATGTTTGGCTATAAACATTGGTCCTGTGTCATGAATTTTCCTCCAAGTCCTTATCAGGAAGAATAACTACTTCCTTTTGATTTCAACAGTGATTTGTCTGTTTTACCTTGTGAAATTAATTGGCACAATTAACTGTACTTATTTTTGTAAAATTTTTCTTACCTAATCCTTTTTAGGTAACATTTACTCAATAATAGAAGCTGAGTACCTCAGTCCACAAGCTTCTGATATAAATGATGATTATTTGGTTCAGGGAATTAGTGGGGAGGGTATTGGACAGGTGGGCAGTGGTCAAAATGATTCCAATGCCAAGCAGAGAAGGTGCATCCGGTCCAATTTATATGAATACTTTGAGGTAATTATTCATAAAAATTTATCAGGACCAGATATACTAATCTTGTATGATTTGAAGAATCTGACTCCTAATGGTATATGGGATCAGAAGAAGGAGATCGTTTGATATACCTAAAAATTTTGGAATTGAAGGTATGTCATCTACTAATAAGACTATAAAAGACCGCCACAAGAGCACCTCATCTTCCTTTTTTAATTTGGCAGTGTTGCAACTGCAGTATTAGGGCGCAATAACTCCAACTTAAACAAGCATCAATCCAAGTGTGGTGGCCAATATACTGCTTGAGACACAAGATTTCCATGGTCCATTGACCCATACCTTGGGGCCAAGCGTGTATCAAAAGAGAAAGAGGCCCTTCAGAGGAGTGTTCTGGATTCTGTGGCTGCTAGTCAATTATTGTCTTTTTCTTTGAAATTGGTTGGACACACACTGTGCTATCACAATTGGCACCCAGCTTTGTCTGGCCAAAGCACAAGCAAATCACCACAATATTTACTCACCTCTAATTTCAACGAAAGAAGAAACTCATCAAAGAAAGAACCTTATCTGCCAATGGAACCTGCATCTGCATGGCCTTTGATTTCTGGACAACCAAGAATAAGAGCCAGAGCTACCCAAAAGCTGTTTGTCAATGGATTTATCTAATCAAATTTATTTTTTGCAAGACCTTGTTATCATTTGAGGTAAGAAAACAGGTTCTTAGTCTTTTTATTGTGCATTCAAATTGCTATATACCTCTCAATGGACCCTAACTGGTTCTCACACTGTTCAATCACTTTCCTAGAGTGTTTGGGAATCTCTCTACAAATGTGGAATTCTTGGGAATTTCTACAGCATCACTGGAGGTAACACCACCAATGATTTATCAATGATAAATTATCTTTAAAATAAATACAATGGGATCAACATAGAGTGGCAACATAAGCACAGGCTCTATCAGTGTGGATTTCATGTGATTAATTTGGTGGAAAAGAAATTTTTAAGCTCAATGGGTGAATTAAACAATGTCCATTACATAGCCATTATTAGGGCCCGAATTGATGACAGTGAAGATGACAAAACTCTCTCCAACAAGAAGGTGCAGGGCAATCCCTATATGTCCCATATCAGAATCATGGTATATTGACCAGCATGTTATTTAGCTACAATCTCAAAGGTTAAAGGCCACAAAAGCACTTCTGCACACTCCAAGAAACAATTCTCTTTGAATCAGACCACATTGTAAATGCAGGATCAATATGAAGCAATTTAATTGATTACAAGTTATATTATAGCCCCCACAAGCAAAATGGAATATGATACCATACCTTTGTAATCCATGCCATCATGTAAGTACATACTCTCAGTTTCTACCAATAATGAATAATCAACAGGGAAATGTCTTCAAATTGCACTTCTGTAAGTACAAAGTATTTCTGCAAGCACATTAGTATCACATTATAGTCACTGGATTTTGTGTGTCATGTCACATCTACATGAAGACAAGGTCAATTGTCCAATATGTCACTCAAAGCAAAAACCTTCATCAACACCATTCTCAATCTTTGGGTAGTTACACCTCATTGTTGAATCCAAAAGTTGGACATGCTCATGCTTATGCATGAGATGACTTTTGCACTGTTGGCTGATAATCTCCTCCCTTTAGCATGCCTACTCTCACACATATATTGGCTTCCACACTTCCTGATAATCATTCTTACACTTACACAAAGAATGACTTCTGCAGCACTGCCTCCATATCACTGCCATGTACCATCCTTATGCTTCTGCACCCCTGCCTCATCATGTCAGGCTGAGTCTATGATGAAGGTGTAATAAGGCTATTTACAACTTTAACTATGACTGTGACATGGTACAATTCATTTGAAAGAAGTTTCTAATGGATAATGAAACTTTAAGATTGAATAAAAAGGGCTTTACTATTGTAAAATAGAAATAGTGGTGGTGAGCACTGTTGAAAGCCCTGGGTGCAGCTTTACCTGTTGGGTTACAAAATTAAAGTCTAAAATACTAAAGTTCATAGTATAACCTGATTATTTTCCAAGAGTATAACTGTTTTTGACAGTTTTACTATGTAGGAATTCAAGAGCAGGATGAGGAAACCTTTTCTGGTGGAGAAAAGGCCTCCTTTTATCCTAAAGTGGGGTGGAATGGCCCTCTATACCATCCACATAGAGGAAGTGAAGAGTTTTTCACTTCAGAGTACTAGCTTATGGTCTTCTTAGCTCCAGTATGCTCCTTATTGGGCTCAGATTTGGCTTTGAAACCACATCTGGGCAGTCTTCACCAATACAGGGTGAAAATTTTCATCTGGGGACCACATAGCCCTCTTCTGATGTGTATGAGGCGTATAATGCTATACAGAACCTGTATGGGACCCCAGTATTTAATTAACTAGGAGGTATTGAAGTATTAACATGCTTCTTCATCTATTTGACACCTCATAGTCATGGTTATGGGATATTATCCCATGGTAAGGCTGTATTGGCCAGACTGTGGGAGTTTGACCTTAAAACAGCCATAACTTTGTCTGTTTTTGAGATATCAACCTCAGAATTGGTTCTGTGTGTAGCTTTGTATGTTCTCTACACAATGGTACCTCATTTGATATGGCTATCATTAAGTATGGATAAGTTATGCCATGTACAAGATTCTTTGTACATATATATGTTTTGCTTAAAAACTGTATGGAGCTTGTTTTCCCCATAAATTTTGCTCTAGATGATATATGGGGAAATTAATGGCCCCATAAGATAGCCCTGATTGTTCAATTTCCAAAAAGACCCCACTTTAGGTATCCCACACTAAAACTGTAGAAGTTAGATTAGAGGTGAATATTTTATTCACCCTTATTTGACCTTATTTTGGTCATAACTTCTGTAATTCTGGTGCTAGCTCAGCTTGGCTAGAACCATTGGATAGCCCTTACCTAGAGCTTAATTTTGAGGACCCATTTGATGGGGTTAAGCCTCTTACTCTGTATTTCAGATCAGAGGTGCAAATTAAGGTTCATGCTCAGCAACAACTTTGAGGAGGAATAACTTTGTTAATCTTTGTCCTATGATAATGGGACTTGTATTTTTGGAAAGGGGTGAGTTTCCTCTTTCTTTTGATACCTTTTGATCCGATTTGGCTCAGCTCCATGTCTTGGTGGTATCCTTGCTATACCATTGATTTATGGTATTTGGCTGTCATGCTTGTGCTCTGGTTTTGAGTCACAGGCTGACACATCATCTCTGAAACTTACCATACTTACACTCCTGCACCACCCTCTTGTGTTCCCAATTTATACTCCTTCTTCTCATGCAATGATTGGCTTCCACACTGATGGCTGTTCATTTCTCCAATCTACCATCTTTCTGCTCATGCACAGATGGGCTTCTATTCTAGCACATCCGCTGTGGTATTCCATACCAATTATACCAGTCTCAAGCTTACCAAATGTAAAAAGGAAGATTAAAATAGAATTTTTGAATAACAGGAAAATTGTGGAATAACTCCAGAGAAAGGAATAAAATTGGGAATTTTTGAAGAAGAAATAGGAATAAAATTGTGGAATTTTGGATAAGAAACAGAAATAAAATTTCAGAATGGCTTCAGAAATGGAAAGAAGTTTTAGTAATTAGGGAATGACTCCCAAGAATAAAATGCAATTTTGGAATAACTCTGGAAATGAACATAGGAATTACAATATAACTCCAGAGGTGGAAATAGGAATTAGGGAATAACTCTGGAGGTGGAAATAAGAATTAGCAAACAACTCCAAAGGTGAAAATAGGAATTAGGGAATAACTTTGGAGATTAAAATAGGAATTGAAGAATAACTATGTAGATTGAAATAGGAATTAGGGAATAGCTCTAGAGGTGAAAATAGGAATTAGGGAATAACTCAGGGGAAAATTGAGGAATGGCTCCCAAAAAGAAAATCATATTGTGGAATAACTCTGGAAATGAACATAGGAATTACGGAATTACTCTGGAGATGGAAACAGGAATTAGGGAATAGCTTTGCAGATGGAAATAGGAGTTAGGAAATAACTCCCAGGAAGGAAACCATATTTAAGCACTCTGGAACTAGGTAAATCAAACTGTAAAGAAGTCCTGGGGAATAATCAAGAAGATTAAAGTTTCAACTGGAAGAATTTTAATTAAAATAGAAAATACCAACTTTCCCACCTTTTTAAAATCCAATGGCAGTGCACTCAATAACAAAAAACTGTATTTTCCCAACTTTCTCCACTTCCAAGAAAAATGTCACCAGCTAAATTCTCTCAAAGATATAAAATGACTAGAAGAAATCCCAATTGTCAGAAGCTGTATTTTCTTCACTTTCTTGCCAAAAATAAACACTCACCAGCAAAATTATCTCAAGGACATCCCATGATTTTGATAAGGAAAAAAACCACCAGTGAAAATCTCTCAGCAAACATGTAACAAAGACACCACAACTACAGATCTCACCAGCTAAAACATCTCAGGTATGAGTTTTCTAAGTCCCCTGTTTTGAGAAGCTTTATGGAGGCCCAAAAGGTATAAATAGAGTTCTTTTCTCCCTCATTTTTCAAAAAAGAAACATATGAAAAGCTCATATGATTGAGGATCACAACCATCCCTGAACTAGCAGGATATCTAGAGTAGTAGTAGTTTAACCATAGTGAAAAGCTCAGCAGCCTTTCTCAGAAGCTTAGTATTAGTGAAGAATAGTAGCTTAACCATAGTTCAAAGGTTAGTAGACTTGCTCATAAGCTTAGTATTAGTGAATAATAGTAGTATAACCATAGTGAAAAGATCAGTAGCCTTGCTCAGAAGATTAGAAGTTTAACCGTAGTGAGAAGCTCAGAATCTTAGTATTAGTGAAGAATAGTGGTATGAACATAGTGAAAAGCTCATTTGCCTTGCTCAGAAGCATAGTAGTAGTGACATAAAAGTAGTATAAGAAAATTTAATTGAAGAATTTTTATTAGTATTAAATTCCATAGTCTTATTATTAGTATTTGTATTAAAAAAATCTTTATTAGTCTTATTAACATAAAATAAAGTAGTAGTATTGAGTTTATTATAGTGTTACATGAGAGTTTTGGCTATCAAATTATTGATAGGTCTGATTTAGAGACTACTGATAGGTCTTCTCAATCTGTTAAAGCCACAAATCTTATTTCATTTTTGTGGTTCTCTGTAGACTGACTATTCAGTATTATTTATTGGGGCAGCTAATACACATTAGCACCCATGGTTATTGAAAAATTCTGAAGTTCAAAAGAGACTTATCAATAATTTCCCCCTCAAGTTACTGCCTTATTTCATCCCACACCAAAAGGAGTTCCAACACTGCATCTCCCCAATTTAGCATCCTTACACTTTTGCACCCCTTCCTGATCATATCCAGCTTAAGGTCCTCCACTTCCCTCATGTTTTAAATTTACCATCCTTATGCTGACATAATGATTGGCTTCCATACAGAGGGCTGTTCATTTCCCCAATTCACCATCCTTATGAATCTGCACACTGGCCTCATCCTCTCTGCAGCTTACCATGCTTAGGCTCCCACACTTCCCTCTAATGTTCTCAATTTACCATACTTATGCTCATGCAATGATTGGCTTCTGCAACGAGGGCAGTTCATTCACCCAATTGACCATCCTTGTGCTCATTGAAACTTGATCTTACATATTATTTCCATTGGAAATTGATATCAAACTCCTTAATGCCACTTTGCCACACAAGTATTTCATTTTAGGATCCTCCTTTCTCACCTCATCCCCAATGCTCTTCTACAATTTTGGGAAGGGGAGAAAGGGGGATATGAGTGACATATCCTCATATTAAGCACTTAGAGCCATAAGCTACAGTGGCTTTTTGGAATAAATAATGAACCCAATCACAGAAATATGCTGAGTGTCCTTCTCTGAAAACATCTTCTGGGGGGCAATTTGTGGGGATATTAACAAATTTGTGGTTAGGGTTTAAATCATGAGAATTCAAATTAAAAGCCAATTCCTGAAATTGTGTCTTTTGTTTCTCCATCAAAACCATTTTATTTCATAACATTCAAATGGAACACTTTGCTTATTCCTTGCCTCATGGGGGTTGAATAGTTCAAAAATTGACTTTAGTAGGCTTCTCACTAGCCAATTTTATTCAATTTCTCACAGGGAAGTTATTGCATTTGAATGATATGAGATAATATGAAACTCATAACCTGAGATTTCATGACAAATAAAACTTTGCAAATCCATAACAAGCTCAATAGATATTCATGGAAGGTTCCAAGGCTGTCAATGGGCAGGTTTCTTTTGGTGAGCTTGTGATTCTAGAATTACTTTGTTCTAAAAGATTTACCAAATATTGAACTGATTTAAATTTATATTTAGATTCTTTAGACCTTTTGGAAATTCTCCAAGATTTAGATTACCTAAAAAAGAGTGAATCAATAATATATTTAATTTAATTTACATCCACCACTTTCAGAACTGCCACCTTTTTTCTTCAATTTTGATCTTTTTATTCTACAATTGTGAACAAATTTATCAATAAAGTTTTCACTATCTATTTACTCAATAAACTACCTCCATTATTCCCCGACCAATGCCACCAACCCTCACAATTTCAAAAGGATTGGATCAACTACTGACTCCTGCCCCAGAGAGTGGAAGTGAAATATCTGATATGTCCAGTAGTAATGAATTGGGAATTGAAGCAGAGAGCCTGGAACATGAAAATAATAAAGATCCGCCACTCCTTCCAGAATGTGAGCATAAATTCATCTTGAATATTTTTTAATCTATCAAAACTGGATGATGCTTTAATAGCCTTTATTTTAGCCCAGCCTCTGTCAGCCTGTGACTCCAAACAGAGCACCAGCTTGACATCCGAATACCATAAGTAATGGTATAGCAAGTATTGGACAAACATAGCCAATAAAGGTATAAATATAAAGAGGAAAATCCTCAAATATAAATATACCAACCTTATTTCAGCTTGTGACTTTACACAGAGCACCAGCATTACATCCAACATACCATAAGTAATGGTATGAATAGTATTGGATAAATTTAGCCAATACAGGTATGATATAAAGAGGGAAACTTACCAAATAGAAATATTCCAACCTTAAGCAAATAGGATAAGGAAGGACAAAGATATGCCCTGTCAAAGATAAGACCAAATCAGAAAAAAACTTATTTTCACCTCTAATCTAACTTATGAATCATGAATACAAACCCTGCCCAATTCTTATTTTTCTTAGAGCTCTCGAGGAGAGCTATCCAATGGCACTATCCATTCATCTGTAGCATTGCTACTTCCATAGATATCATTTGTCACAACCATGGGAAAGAACCCCCCAATTGGTGTTTACGGCAATTATAGCCTGACCCAATTTATAGCCAATTGGCCTCAGATGGAATGAAAGGTCCTTGGGCCACACCCATCTCTTAACTTCCATATCCTGCTCCATTGGTCTTCTTGGCCAATTCTCCACCTCATCAAACCCCAGGCCAATCCCACTGATTCTGGGCCTGGAGGGTTTTGGACCATTTAGGCCCTCTACAGCCTATAATTGGTGGGACCCTTTAGGCCCCTTTTGGCCAAAAGGGACCAAGGGAAATCTCAGTGGGTCCAAGACCACATTTTGGCCCAGCTGGACCCCATTTGGCCATCAAATCCCAAGGGCCCAACATGGCCATAAACCAGTTTGGGCCACTTTTGGCCTTAGTCAATATACCATCCAGAAATGGCATCTGTCAGTCACCATAAGAAGGCTTCCCCTCAAGATAAGGGAAACCCTTCCCAAAGAAATTGGCCCAGGGATGTAGGAACCAGGAATGGGGCGTATATGGTATTATATACCATTATGCACCATTTTTCCCCAGAAATTCAATGGTGAAATTTTCAAGACTCCAGATCATCTTTTTCATTTCAAGTCACCAATCCATCATCCCATTTTTAATGAAGACTCTAGTCACTCAAGCTGGCAATTAATTGGAGCCTCCAGAAGACCATTTGAGGACACCAATCACCTGGCCTTTCAAGTGTTGGCCTTTTCAATTCAATAGTATTCCCCCAAGGGAGCACTGGTCCAGGATTCTTCAAGGGAAGTTTCAAGAGGTTTTTAATTAGCAAATTAGCTGTAAAGGCCTCAAAAGCTTCAGCACTCCTTGAACAGCTCAACTGGTCCATACAGGCTGTATTCAGGCAACCTGCATGGCATTGACCCTTTTGGGTCAATTGATATTCCACTATGAGAATTCATGGCACACAGGTCAAGTCTCAAGCTGGCCAGATATGTATTGACCCAAAACAGTCAATACAGATGGGTGATCAACCCTCCAGGATCAGTATTTCAGCTTTTCACATATACTGGCCACCTTTCCACCCCTGGGAACCTTTTCCCAGTTAATTAATATGTTGGATTTATCTTTATTATTTTCTTTTTGTTCTTTAAACTAAATAATTATTTCTATAAGTCAGTCATTTCCTCCTTTTCTTTGCCTATCAGTGGATATTGGTGGTCATATCCTTTACTAACTCCATTGTTCTTTCTGGAAGGTTGAAACAGTGAATTTAGGATTCATTTGGTTGGCTCTTTGGCCTTTTTCTTCTTCCCTATCCTTTTGCATATTTGTACTTGCTCTCATTTTCCTTAAAGAAATATAATCTTTCATTCATTTTTCTATTCCTTTGGAGCCCTCCAAGTAAGCTCTTGATTCGTGAGCTACAGCCCACTCTTGCTTTCCCCAAGAGCCCTTGTGAAATTATATTGATGAACTCATACTTTATTCTTTCATTTTTTTATCTTTTATTTTTAAGATCATTAATTAATCAATTATGACACTTTTATGATCTTGGTAACATTTTCTTTAATTATTTCAATGCTCAATCACTCTTTCATTTTCAAAAATTAATTTCCTCTTTATAAATTTCCTCAATATTTATCAAAATTCTCTTTTATCTTAAAATTTTGTGGCTGACCACTTTTAGTCATTTTTTCTTCCACTGAAATTTAATTCAGGTCACAGGTTAATTTCAATTTTTAGATTAATTTCAAATTAATTTCATACACCAATCTTCATTCATCAATATTAATTTTGAGATATTCTCCAGGAGTTTTGATTTACAGAAAGATTCTCATTTTGATTTGACATTGATGGATTGATGTGAAATAATATTTATTTTTGCCTCAATAATTCCTTGACATTGATTTGATTATAAATTGACTTTATAAAGAATTGATTTTATTTGATTTAATGATTGACTTTCTCAAAAATTTATTTTCATTCAATCATTGATTGATATTACTCAAGATTGATTGATTGATTGATTTACTTCAAGAATTCATTGATTTGATTTATTTTCTTCAAGACTTAGTGATTGGATTCCTCAAAATCTTACTGGTTGATTTCTGACCTCAAGAAATTGTTGATTTTTTGATTTTTATTTTTACTTCAAGATTTTGTTTAATTTTCCTCAAGTATTCTCATTTAATTTTGTTTTCATTTTATTCTTCAATAGATAGAAAGAAAGCTCTTTATGTCACTTTATTTCTCATTGGAAGGGCTGAAAAAGGGATTTAGCCTTATCTTTCCAACATCATCAATCAAGACCCAAACTACAGTTCTTTTTGTTTGAAGTACCATGGTGAGAATCTGTATATTGAAGAATCAAATTTTAAATACTAAAATTATGTTTTTAATTTGAAAAAATAATCAGAAATGGCCAATATGTTTTTCATTTGGGGTTTCCATAAATACAAACTTGGGGGTCCATTCTCTTGTCTGGTCTCCATATACCAGTTATGAAATTATTTTGAACAAAAGTTTCTAAACCTTCCTGTGATCAATGTGTGTGGTAATTTCAAGTTCTTTTTGAAAATGCAAATACCTCTGATACATTTTATATTTCTATATTCTCCTTCACAGATTAAGTGAGGCTATTCTTGAAATTTTTTCACCTCCTTTAGTAGTGCTTGAGTCATTGGTCTATAGATTATTGAAAGAGGGGGAAAATCTTTCTCTTATGTTTTAGGTTTTTACATACAACACTAATTTGTTTTAAATTTCCCTTTATTAATCTTTATGAAGGTGCTTAGATATTCTTGGAAAGTTTTTCAGTAATTTTTTCTTTCACATAGTTTACCAGTATCTCAAATTGTTGATATTCTTGTTTAATGCTTAAGACCTTGTACTTAATTTAGCAATGAAACTTTGTACATATTATATTTTATTCTTATTTATTACCATAACTCTGATTTTCTTGTGTTATCAAAGGCTACCTTGTTTAACTTAAATTTCCATTCTATTAGTTCTTCTGTGAGGTATCCAAGCATTTTTACAATTCAATTGCATTTTTTTAATTTTGGAATATATTCTTAGTATCTTAAAAGGTGTTTGATCATGTTCTTTGATAGTAGCTATGGATGTGTTGGGTTTTTCTGATTATTTTATTAATTCCAAATCTGGAATACTTGTCTTTGAAACTATCCACGATTGATTATTTAATATTCAATTGTTCCAAAAGTGCTATATATGCTTCAAAACTTGGATTAACTGTTCAAAAAAACCTCCTTGTTTCCTTTATTTTTCTCAAAATTGAAGTTCTCATGTAAACATCTGTACAAATGCTTTAATTTACAAGTTAAATATGTTTTTCACATCATAAAATTCCAAATTCAAATAGGGAAGCTTACAGATAAGATTGGTAATTATGTCTGGTATTTTAATCTTTCTTCCTCCCTCTTTTTTATTTTCATCAAGGTTCCGCCCATCTGAAACACATTTTCATGGAATCTTGTTGGAGTTTAGGAACCCTGTAACCCTCAATATATGTGTTCCTCATTCAATCTTTGAAATTTCCCGTTTCTGTGTTGTGGCTTATTTTTCAATCTTCAACCTCATTTACTCGATTTATGAGGAGCGTTTTCTGTTTCTTTAGAGGTATTTTTGATGATTTTGGGTGTTTTTCCCCCATTTGCAATGAGGAAAGTTGCTACAACTGATACTTGGTGTTTCATTTAGACTCTTGCTCGGAACCATCCTGTATTCATCTTGGATTATTCCTGGAAGTAGGTTGGATCTAGATCTTAGGTTCTTTTCAATATTCCAAGTTGGATATTCTCTCCTTTCAATTTGATACAATAAATATGTATTATATCATATTTGATATCTTCAAAGATTGGGATATATTGAAAGTTCTTACATTCATTTTTCATCTTTATAAAGCTATAATATACCTAGATAGTTTTATTTCACAGCTTTACTCTCAATTTGAACAGCTCCTTTTATCTTTCAGGGGCCTCGGCAGAGCAAACCCAGTTTCTGAAATTAGGGAATCCTTATTTTTCTTTTTTGGGTATATATCATTAGAATAGAATAAAATTAATTATAGTTTTTTCTTTATAAGTTGACCCACAAAAGAGAACCCTTTTCAATGAAAGCCTAACCTTTAAACACTCAATGATTATATTTGTGTTTCTTTTGATATTTTCACGCTTCCTCAACTTGAGAGAAAAGATACTCCTAAATCCTTTTTTTAAAAAAACTTTCAATAAGAAGAAATATGAAATATATGTATTTTTAATTATTTATTAAATCTTATTTCTTTAAATTCCAGTATTACTCTTATCTTATTCAATTTAAAATTACTTTTATTATTATTGAAATTTTGAATTGATTTCTTTTAATTAGTAATACTAATAATCCTTTTTTTAAGACAAAATGTTCTTTCATTTTGTTTTTTTGATGTTTTTTTAATTATTTTTTATTTATTGATTTATCTCCTCAGATTCATTAAAGCTCTATGTATATGTTTATTTTATTTTTTAATTTATTTAACACTGTCTTCATATTTATTAAGTATCTTTTTTTAAAGTTCTTATTTGAAGAAATACCAGGCCTATACTTCAAAACATTCAATGATAATAGCTTCTTTGAAACTACAGTACATGATACTACTATAAAAAGCTAACCATTTTAAGCATTTTTGTTGCATTATTTATGGTAAAAACAAAATTAAATGAAATCCAGGACAAAAATTAGAAAACGAGAAAAACTCCAAAAACAAAGAAGACATAAACATTCAAAAAACAGAAATCATAATATTAAAGAAACATAATAATTGTAATAACAATAGAAAATATGATCAATAAAAATCACAAGAAAGGTTTTTCTAGAAGATAAGGCTGATATTTATTTCTAATTTTTTCATTTCGAAAATGAGAAGGAAACTTGATTATCATAATAAAAC
Organism: Austropuccinia psidii; assembly: GCA_023105745.1. NCBI lineage: Eukaryota > Fungi > Basidiomycota > Pucciniomycetes > Pucciniales > Sphaerophragmiaceae > Austropuccinia > Austropuccinia psidii. Next base: position 77,432,172 of record JALGQZ010000001.1, on the reverse strand, counting down.
GATAATAATAATAAAAATCTACAGCCCATCTCTCATGAATTTTTCCAAAATTCTATCCTTTTATTTGATATTTTTGAATGCATTTTCTCTGGGTCTGTTGTTTGTGCTTTTGTATTTTAACGATAAAGATAAAAAATATCACGATTTTAAATAGGAATTCTTTTGAGAACTAATTATAAATAGATGTCCTCAGTATACTCCTAATGATTTTAATCAGAAAGCTTAAACTTGTGCTTGATTTCAAGAAATTAGGAGCCAGTCATTCAAGATCTGAGATTTTTATCCACCTATTGCTCATAAAATTGAGTTAAAAATATTCCAATAATTTAATTTCAACAGAATATTGGTCAAAGGAAGCCATACCCAAACTCTAAACTAATTGGTAAACTAAAAAGTAAAGAAAAATCTTATCACTTCAAAGATATATTTCTAAAATTTGATAATATTTCTATTTATGCAGGCATATCATTCCTGATTAAAATTAAAAATTATTCAAGTTGTATGAAAAAAATATCCATGGATTTGGAAATCTTTGATAGGAAAATAAATTCCCATCCAAATAATATCAGTATCCGGGTGAATTCTTTAGACAATTTTTTAGTTACTAAAGGGAAACACTTGAAATGTATTTGGGACCGTTTCTTTGATCTAGTTGGACATGTCTTTGAGGCTATATGTGTTTCACTTCAATCTTAATTCGCAATAAAACTCCCACTTCTTTTTGTGTAATCTATTTTGAAAATCCTACTCAAACTCATATTTCAAGCCTTTTTTTCAGAATACATACCAAAAATTCATGAAAGACCTTTACCTATATGAGATCTTTAAATTACTGAAATAATCTGGAGATAAAACTAAATGATATTCCCCTTACAAATACCTTACTATAATCAACTTGTTATCTCTATATGGTATTATTTCTGGGAATTTAATATAGCCTAATATGATTTTTGGTAGCTGTCTAAATTATTTATCCAAGTTCTTTTACTTTAAGACTACATAAGATATCTATTCATTGCAAAAAAAATAGTTCATTTTTCTTGAGAAGTAAGTACTTTTTTTAATATTTTGAAATAGCTCTTTATGAATGATTAATAAGAATTGATATAGTTTTCCGCCATACCTTTGAGAAATATTTGAAGTTGAGAAGTTATAAATAATTTTATAAATCAGTTTTATGAATATACGTATTTTATCTATGTATTATTTGAAAACCCTTTTTTTGAGTAATAAGATCTCCAAAACCATATTATAAATATATGGTATTTTCTTAAGTATACTTATAGCTCTTCATACAAGCTGATTACCAAAGTCTACATAAAAAACCTCAAAAACTCGAAAGAAAATACAAAAACTCTATGAAATATAATAGATAATTTAGAAATAGAGAGAATAGCAAGCTAGCTCAATGTATAATCTCGATAAAGGTGAAACATAACCATGTCTTCGGGTTATCTCTTCAAATTCCACAAATACCTGAATTGTCTTCATATTCACTATGTTGATATTGGTTACTAGAGCTCTAATTTCCTATTTTTGAGCCATCTTTCTTCTATTAATATCAGAGTTACTATCAATTTAAAACTTGGTATTGTATGAGAGACCAAATTTATCAATCATCAAATCAAAAACAAATACCCTTCAATAGGGTCTTATAAGCTCAAGGTATAAGTGACCAAAAATTCTTTACAGAAGTTTTTTCATTGAAGTATTAGTAATATTTATTGCATACAAGTGATGATTGGGGGAGGCTTCTCCTTATAGCAGAACGCTTTAGTTTCTGTTGAGAGTTTTTTTCCAATGTCAAAAAAAGATATTACTTCAAGAAGAGGAGACAAATGAATGATATAGTTTCTCTCTTAATACAGATTTTCACAAGAGGAACAACAGAAATTTCAAGGTATCTCTTTTATATTATCTATACATTCAAATGGTCCTTGGCTCCTTTTTTTTGGTTTATGTAGAGCTTCTTGAAAAACACAATGTTCAACATCTGGATATTCTTCAGCTATTCATTCCAATAAATGCTATGGAGAAACAATCATAATCAAATTTTTCTATTAATGCAAACACTAATAAATCAGACCTCAAAAGTTATCAGTTCCAATTAGCTAGTTTAAGTAAAAAGCATAGTAAGAATTAATTGAAAATGAAATAAGGCTTTGTATAAGTGTTTTTGTATAATTGAGATTTAAAATTCCTGATAGAACACTGATATTGAGCTAATTGAATTGAATGTTTGTGACTTACATACGTGACGTACTTCAGGAATTAAATTTATTAACTTCATTTCTGTTATATCTACTACCTGAAGTGAATATATCTCCCATTGAAAGTTAAAAATGAATTTCCTTCTGTCAGTTTTAGCCACATTTCTCATGATTACCATAGGTTTTGAAGAAACAAATTCTTCTTCTCCATCAATGGATTCCCTCCATTCAGAAATTTAGATGTTTAAACTTTCAATAAAATTCCTCAAAGCTAGGTAGGTTTTAATGCATCTATTATAATTTTGTGTCAATATTTGACATTCTTTGTGCTTAATAAGATTTTTGTACCAATCTCAACTCTATTCAAAGTAAAATGGTAGCTACAGCTTTATGATGCCCTAGTTTTACGTTTTTCAAATAATTACTTAATCCTTCATTCTATGATACTCACTTTAATCAGCTTTGATTGAAATTTTGAAGGGGTTATTGCTGAGTAATGGGCCTTTGAACTGATTGAAGGAATTATTATGGCCTATAAACAGGATTTTAACATGGGAAATGTACTATTTCCTGAGATCTGAGCTCTTTCAAGGGATTCATTAATTTCCAAATCTGAAATCTTAGAAGAACTTATTTCTTTGATGCTATTCTGAGCTATAGCAACAGTATTATGATTTTCTGTTTAAAAAATACCTGAAGAAAGAACAATTTTTACTGTTGAATGAATTGTAAGAGATTCTTTGCTTATCACAGTTTCAGAAGCTAAAGTTAGATAGAAAAGGATATTTTATTGTAACAAATCAGAAATTTACAAAGTGAAATGCAATATTAAGCCTTAAATTTAATATAAAAGCCTAAGTTCTTTATTAATTTTGTGATATTGTGAGTATTGTTTATTCATCTAAAACCTATTCAAAATAGTAAAATCTTCAAATATGACTAAAGAAATATTTCACAGGTGAAAATTTAGTTCTGGGCCCCAAATTTAAAGTGTGGATATGAAGATTGAGTTGAGAATAAAGTTATTTTCCTCAACTCAAAATTCTCATGAGGGAGTATTTCAAAAAAAGTGAGCTGAGTATTTCTTTGAAAGGAGACTGCATAATTGTATCTTTTAATCTATTGGGATAGAAAAATAATATTACAACAAGTGCTTGTTTTGGGAAAAATGATAATTAATCCATAATTTCTGGCAGCCTGTGATTCAAAACCAGGGCATAAGCATGACAGAAAAAATAGCATAAACCAATGGTAGAGAAAGATTTCACTAAAGGGTGACCTGAGAGAAAATATATTGTAAAGTAAATCAAAAGAAAGAGGAAATACACCCCTTTTTAAAGATACAACTCCCATAACCATAGGATAAGGAATGACTTAGTTATTCCAGCTCAAAGCAAGAGCTGAGCATAAAACTTAATTTTCACCACTAATATATATTCCAGAGGAAGAAGAAGAAAACCATCAAATTGGTCTCAAAAATGAGGCTCTCAATCAGGTAAATCTAATGGTACTAGCCAAATTGAGCTAGCATTGAAACTACAGAAGTTATGGCTAAAAATAAGCCAAATATGGGTGAACAAAATATTTGCCTCTAATATAGCTTGTACATTTTTAGTGTAATATTTCTAAAGTGTGCTCTCTTTGGAAAGAGAAAAATCAGGGCTTTCCTATGGTGTCATCCATTCCCTCATAACCCATCTAGAACAAAATATATGGAGCTAACATTCTCAATACAGGATACATAACAAATCCACAAATCTATAATGGAATTTATAATTGGTTTAAGCTTTCTAGCTTTGATGTTACCTATACCATATGAGTAAACATTGTGTAGGGCTCATCAAGGGCTACAAAATGAGCCACTTTTGAGCTCTCTATCCTCCAAACTGACAAAGATATTAAGGTTTTAAGATTTTACTTCCGCACTAGCAAGTATGGAATCTTACTGTGGGGCAGCTGTCCATATCATTCAACTAACAGCTAATCAATTGAATTGAATGCTTTTTTATTATTTAATTTCTTATATCCTGAAAAATAACAGGCATGCAGGCATGTTCTGTACAGCTTGTGACGTGCCAGAAGCACCAGAACACACCTGTCAACTCCATTGGTTAAGTTTCTCACCCTTTATGGGGTAAAAATGACAACTTGTGGCTCTAAAACCACATTTCCACACAATACCAGTCTTAATTAAGTGTATAGAACCACAAACCAACCCACAGTAGTGAAAAAATCATCATGTGGCTGTGTGAAAAGGTAAGCAACCTCCCACTACCCCAGAACAAGATAAAAGGAGACTTTTCCTCACCAAAAGAAAATCAATCATCCTTTTCTAGTATTCTTATGTAGTATAGCTTTATATTAAAGTGTTACCCTTAGAGTCAAACAGGTATTATTATAATCTTGATAATTGTAAGTCAAGAGATAAACACTGCACCCAGGGCTTTCAGGACAACTCACCATCACTAAGACTCATTAGTAAAGCCCCAACACCTCTATCAATCATCCTGTAATCATCTTACCACTGTATTATAATTATTAATTTTGTTTCACGCTAATAATTATAGCTTTTTTATTATCATTTCAAAGCTATATCATAGAGTCACCCTGACATTTTTGGAACCTGGCTTGATTTTTTACCTATTTTAGACAAATTTTCAGCTTATTTTCACCGTCTTCTGCTCATTAATATTGTTGCTAGAGCTTTTAAGCTTTCTATCTTCTTTTTAAGACTTCTATTGAGCCATAATAAGCCCTGAAAGGGATTCATTTCGTGGAATCTCTCTATTCTGATCTTTTTTACCTAAAAATTGAAAATAATAAAAATAAACTGTATACATAAATTTTAAGAAAAATAAGATATTTTCATCATTTTGAAGGGTTATGAATATATAATTTCTATTTATAAAATACTCTGTTTCTTATTATTGATCTTTTTTTCATAATATATACAAAGTATATATTATTTGTATTTTTCTTTGAGAAAAACTCTCATAGTTAGTTTTTTCACCCAGGTTGGCGTGAAATTTGATTATGATAACTATTACTGCAATTTTAAATAACAATCAAATCTTTTAAAAAATATATAATGATATATCTTCATTTTTTCATAATAATATATACAGAGTATATATTCTTTGAATTTTTCTTTGAAAAAAACCTTTATAGTTCACCTTTTCACCCAAATTGGAGTGAGAATCAATTATCATTATTAGTACTGATAGTTTCAATAATAATTAAGTACTCTAGAAAATATATGATAATATATCTTCATTTTTTTATAATAATATATACAGAGTATTGATTCTTTGATTTTTTCTTCAAGAATAAATCTTATAATTCAGTTTTTCAACCAAATTGTTTTGGGAAATTGACTATTAGTATCATTTATATGTTCAATAGTAATACCTATAAAAAAATAAGAGCATATTTATTTTATTGTTTGTTTTAGTAAATACAAAGCTTATATTGTGTGAATTAATCTTTGATAAAACTCCTATTATTCAGTCTTTCACCCAAATTTGTGTGGGAAATTGATTATCATTATCATTGATATTTTAATAATAACATGTTAAAACTGACTTTTAGATTCTTAGAATAACAAAGATTTGAATAATTTAGATAAAGCTCTAACTATGAAAACCAGAAATGACACCACCTAATTTCAAAGAATTTGCATTTCCAAGGGACTGTTCCTTGCAAATATCATCAGGAATCAGAAGGAATCTATACCTGAGAGGGAGAGAGATTGAAGTGGATTAGAGTCATATAATATGGCAAACTGAACCTTCCTCCACCTTTCAAGATGGTTTCCAACAGGAACCCTCCAGGAGAGGCTGGCATGGAATCAGAACAATTTATTTTGACCCATAAGATCTTAGGAGAGCTTCTCAAATGGAGAATGGCAGAAAGGGAATTCAAACTAGAGCTCCACTTGAAAGAACTTGTACAAAATATTTAGAAGATTTCCCTCAAAGAGATATTCTTAAAAGAACTCATGAAAATTACCAAAGGGTAAAATCTCAACTGGAAGTTAAAGATTCTGAAAAAAAGGGAAGCCAAGATTACAGACAATCAATCTACTATCTGAGCTATAGAAGAGCAATGGATCCATAAATAGTATATTCTGACTCCTTCAGGCCACAAGGAGTGGACCAACCCAACTCTCTAGTGGCTTCACACCACTCACGCACCAGCAGATCAGTGGCCAAGAGTCACCATTTTCCCCAATACCAGTTAGTATACATTAGAGGGATAGCATCATAGGACAAGAAAAATACTTCTTTCAACCAAAGGCAGAAAGAGTCAGACCCTATGATGCAGAAATTGTTGGACCTGGTGAAAGCAGTACAAAAAAACAACAAATAGTTTTAAATTTGTCTGATGAAGCTAGAAGCTGTAGAATAAAGGTCAATATTTCCACTCAGAGTGAACACAATGATGTGACCCCTGAGGGCACCATAATAATTATTGCACTATGGATGAAAATGGGAAAATTTGAAGAGAAAGCTCAAAACTAATTTGAAATACTCCATGAAAACAATTCAAGGCTACAAGAGATAATAACCTTACAAACCAAAACTATTCATACTCTTCAAGAGGAGTATACCCAATTAAGTAGAGCCTAGGAAGAGACCAACAAAAGACTAAATAAAGTCTTAGAGGAGCAATTTCACTGCAAGAGGGACAGGGAATATCTGGATCAAGACATGAACCAATCTTTCAATATATGCCAAAACATAAAGCCACAAAGACGGGGCCTTGTTTTCGGAAACAATCCACACATCCATGAGGACATCAAACCATATTTCTCAATGGAGAGTAAGCACATATACTCATGACAATACCAAGATAGATATTGTCAGCCTGTGACTCAAAACCAGAGCACAAGCATGACAGCCAAAATACCATAAACCAATGGTATAGCCAAGATACCACCAAAACATGGAGCTGAGCCAAATTAGCTGAAAAGGTATCAAAAGATAGAGGAAACTCACCCCTTTCTGAAAATATAAGTCCCATCACCATAGGACAAGAAATAACAAAGTTATTCCTGCTCAAAGTTATTGCTGAGCATAAACCTTAATTTTCACCTCTCATCTAACATCTATAAGGAGAGGCTCAACCCCATCAAATGGGTATTCAAAATGAATCTCTAAGCCAGGGATATCCAATTTTACCAGCCAAACTGAGCTAGCACCAATATTACTGGAGTTATGGTCGATTTCAGGCCAAATAAGGGTGAACAAAACATTCACCTCTCATCTAACTTCTACAGTTTTAGTGTGGGATACCTGAAGTGGGGTCTTTTTGGAAAGAGCACAATCAGGGCTATCTGATGGTGTCATCCACTTCTCCATATCTCAACTACTGCAGAAGGTATGGGGCAAACAAGCTCAATACAGCTTTTTGCCTAAAACACACAAATGTACAGAAATCTTGTACATGGGATACCTTTGCCATATTTAATGATACCCATACCAAATGAGGTACCATTGTGTAGAGCACATACAGGGCTGAACACTGAACCAACTTTGAGGTTGATATCTCAAGAATTGACAAAGTTATGGCTGTTTTAAGGTCAAAATCCCACCTGCTGTCATATACAGCCTTACCATGGGATAATATCCCATAATCATGAATATGAGGTGTCAAATAGATGAAGAAGCATATTTTTACTTCAATACCTCATATGTCAGTCAGTACTGGGGTCCCATACAGTTTCTGTACAGCATTCTACGCGTCATACATGTCAGAATCAGGCTGCGAGGTCCCCAGATGAAAATTTTTACCCTGTATTGGTGAAAACCACCCAGATGTGGTTTCAAAACCAAATATGAGCCCAATACAGGCTATACAGGCTGTTTGCAAGCCACAAGCCAGTAATAGAAAATGAAAAAATCTTCACTTCCTCTACGTGGAAAGGTCTAGCACCCTTTCCACCCCATTTCAGGATAAAAAGGAGGCTTTTCACAGCCAGAATTGTATCCCCATCCTGCTCTTTAATTCCTATGTATTACAACTGCCCAAAAACAGTTATACTCTTGGAAAATAATCAGGTATACTTTAAATTTAAGTATTGTAACCCAACAGGTAAAAGCTGCACCCAGGGCTTTCAACAGCGCTCACCACCACTATATCTCTATAGTAAAGCCCTTAATATCTTAATTTAATCATTTATTATCAAGTTTACCATCTCTTAGAAACTATTTTTACTGTGTCACAGTCATAGTTAAAGCTTGTAAATACTTATATACACCTTTATCATAGACTCACCCTGACAGATATAACATTACGTATTCAGAGAAGGAAGCACTGAAGCAACTTCCAGCAGCCACATGTTGGCCAAACCTCTCTGGTGTGGGAGAATATAATCATATGGAACTCATTTATTATATTGATTGACTTTTCATTGATGTACCAGTTATGCCAGACTACTAGATAACAGCTAGACTGAACACAGAATTTGAAGCAAATTCTAGTATATGGTGCACAGAAATGAAGGAAATTCTTTTCAGAAGAAACTGGCCATGGTGAAAGAGTCAGATAATCCAGAATTACAGTAATGGTACTTGGATGTGGTAAAGGACCATTTCATTTGAAAATGACAAATACTTAGTGGACAATAATCCTTATGTGAAGTGTCTTAAACAGTCTAAAATACTTGATGCCATAGATCTTGATATGAACATTCAGATAAGGAATCACAAACTCCTTACACAATTCCCAGGAGAACTAGAACATGCATTAAAAAGCAGGTGCAACAAAGACTGAACTCTAGATGACATTTAAAATACCTTTCAGGAAGTGAGGATTAGAACATCTATTGGTAGATATGATACCCATAGAATTGGTGAAAACAGGGAAAATCTAACCCTGGAAGCTAAAGAAGCTCATAATACATAATAATTAAAAAGAAAATACCTGTAAAAACTGTGTATCACCCAATAACTATGCAGACAATTGTCCCAGAGACAGGAAAGAGATATTTCTAAGAGATTAAGAGACAAGGAAATACCAAGAAGATTATGAATATTGCTCTGATAGTGTGAAGAATGGTTGTGGATGTTATTGATACAGTGAAACAAACCCCAATGAGCAATATTCAGTGGAATTTGAAGACCATGAAACAAAGTAAATTGGATCAGTCCACTTAACAAAAAGAAAGCTGATTGCCAATTATTTCTATGGATTAAAGCATAAACCACCATACAAGGAGAGTATGTCCACAAGAATGTTGTTGGAAAAAGTTCACATACACCACACTAGAAATGGTACCTCACATAGGACAAGAAAGTCTCATCAGTGATGATCCTTTTTTTAGAGGGAGGGTATGTCAGTCTGTGACTCAAAAGCAGACCACAAGAATGACAGCCAAAATACCATAAACCAATGGTAGAGTAAAATGCCAGAAAAGAGTTATCTGAGCTAAAATATCTCATTAAGGAAATCAAAAGAAAGAGGAAAGTCACCTCTTTCTAAAGATACAACTCCCATAACCATAGGATCAGGAATGACAGAGCTGTTCCACCTCAAAGCAAGAGCTGAGCATAAATCTTAATTTTCAACTCTGATATAAATCTAGAGGAAGAGGCAGAAACCCATCAAATGAGCTTTCAAATTGAATCTCTCAATAAGGGATATCTAATGGCACTAGCCAAATTGAGCTAGCATTAAAAATACAGAAGCTATAGCTAAAAATAAGCCAAATAGGGGTGAACAGAATATTCACCTCTCATATACGTTTGACGGTCTTTGTGTGAGATACCTAAAGTGGGGTCTCTTTGAAAGGAAAACAATCAGGGCTTTCTGATAGTTCCATATTTTTCCTCCAAACCCATCTAGATAAAAAGTTATGGAGCAAACAAGCTCAATACAGGATTCATAACATATCTACAAATTGATAATGGAATTTAGATTTGGTATAGCTTTGCCATATTGAATTCTAGCTATACCAAATCAGTAACCATTGTTTAAAGCTCATCAAAAGCTACAAAATGAGCCACTCTTTGAGCTCTCTATTTTTATTAATTACAAATATATTCAGGCTTTAAGGTTTTAATTCCCCACTAGCAAGTATGAGATATTACTGTGGGACAGCTGTCCATATAATTTAGTTTACAGCTGATTAATTGGAGTAAATTATGTTTATGATTTAATTTCTCATAATTGGACAAATAGGAGGCATATAGGCAAGTTCTGTACAGCTTCTGATGCATCAAAAGCACCAGAACACACTTGTAAACTCCATTTGTGAGAATATTCACCCTGTATAGGGTAAAAATGTCAACTTGTGGCTCTAAAACCACATTTCCACCCAATACCAGTCTGTATTGATTTTATAGAGCCACAAACCAACCCACAGTAGTGGAAATGTTTACTCTGTGGTCGTGTGCAGAGAGGTAAGGAACCTCCCACTGCCCCAGAACAAGATGAAAGGAGTCTTTTCCTCACCAAAAAAGAAAATTAATCATTGTGTTCTATTATTCCTAGGTGGTATGTCTTTATATAAAAGGGGTACCCTTATCATTAAACATGTATTATTATAATATCAATAGCTGTAAGGTTTATAATTGTAAACCAACAGATAAACACTGCACTCAGGGCTTTCAGGACAGCTCACCATCACTAAGACTCATTAGTAAAGCCCCAACACCTCTATCTATCATCCTGTAATCATCTTACCACTCTATTATTATCATTATTTTCGTGTCACACTCATATTTATAGCTTTTTATTATCAATGTAAAGCTATATCATATAGCCACCCTGAAGATTACTCAACAAGAGATTTATAAAGCTACAAAAGAGCTTTTAAAAATGATTCTTGAGAGTTAATATTTCAGATAAATTCAAGAAATTTATCTAAGATAGAAGTCCCTCAGAAGAAATTCAAAGAGAAAGCACACCCAAAATTTTCCAGAGTGAATATATAAGCAGAGTGAAAAATCCCTATGGTGAAAAAAGATTCTTTAAATCACTTTTTGGGTGGCTCAAGAGTAAAAATTATGATAGGAGCAAAAAACAATTATTATATTTTTTTATGTGGCTAAAGGTACTCAACCAATCATCAAATTGTGGTTGTTATCTTCTATTGATTGATTTAATTATAATAAAATCAATTTTAAAAGTAGAATTACTATGGCATGAAAGCAACATATAGAGAAAAGATGAGTTTGTTTTATAGCATCAAATTTTATTCCCCTAGGATCTCTAAATGATCTCATTTTTGATTGAAACTATATTGGAAACACAAATCAAATTATGGGGTCATTAAGCACAGGTCTGGACCAAAGGAGGGCTATTTTGGCAATTTTATACCTATAAAGCAAAATGAACTGTTCAGAACTTGTGTGAATGGCCCTTAAAACAACCTGACTATGCTAATTCAGTAGGTTTGAGTAAGGCTACCTCCCAATTCCAAAAACTCCTTATTTTCCCATGGAAAATTGCTCTTGGTTGGGGAAAAGGACTTAAACTTTAAGCCTAATTTTTGTGGCATTCCCAAGGGAAATGGGGCGCATGACATGTCATAAGACCCATTATGGAATGTATAAGCAAGTTTACTACAATTAAAAAAAACTTGACTAAGAACATAAATGAAGTGGACCAGGGCCCCAAGAAAAGTTTTTGACATGGGCTAGCTGCTCAAAATGTATCATCAAAAAATTATTGTCTTTGATAAGTATTAATTTTTTTTCTTCTTTAGAAAGAATTGTGGGATAAAGGAGGAAGTACCTGGAAAGGGAAATTACAAGAAACAGTTGTGAATTTATGCTCAATATCTTAACCCTTTCTCTTCTTGTGTCAGGGTGAATCGGATATAGCCTTAAAATGATAATAACAGGCTATAAATATGAGTGTAAAACAATGAAAATAGTGATAGATTGATTATAAGATGGCTAAAAGGGCTATACTAAGGATTTTGGTGATGGTGAGTACTACTGATAGCCTGTGGTGCAGTGTTGACTTGTTAATTTACAATAATAAACCCTACAATAATTCATACTTACAATCATTCCTGTTGAATTCTAAGGGTACAACATATTTAAAAGCTACACCACATAGTAATACTAAGAAAAGGATGATGGATTTTCCTTTTGGTGAGTAAAATGTTCCTTTTGTCTTGTTCTGGTGTTGTGGCAGGTTGCTTACCTTGGCACACCACCACGGAGTGAAAGTTTTCACTACTGTGGGCTTTTTTTGTGGTTCTATACACTAAATAAAGTGTAAGGTTTGTCTATGAAACTCTTGATAATAGTAGCAAAATCAAGAGTACTATGACTGTCCTCAATAGAAATATATAATATAATAACATATTATAACCACAAATTTAAATATAATTATTAAAAATAATTATATAAAAAAATAAATTTAATTATTATTATAAAAATATAATAATAAAATAATTATAATAAATTATAATTATTCTATTATTATTATAGTCACTGACAGCTATAACAATAAGAATTGTAGAGCTCTTAATGAGACAATTACATGTGGAAATATAAATATTAACCACTTATAAATAATATAAATATTATTTATAAAAGAATTATAACACACACTGTTCAGAAATAATTCTTATAGAATAAAATTCTATATAAAAAAACTAATACTAGATAAAAAAGATATAGAACTTTAGAGAAAACTTACTTATAATATTTATTTAATACAACAAGTCAAACAACAACAGTTATTATATTAAATAATGATTATAGGTTAAAAACGCGCCTGAAATCAATAATTTTAAAGATAAAACAACTTTTTATGATAAAATATAATATTAAAGAGTTTTTAAGAGGAATTTGTGGATTTTAAAAGATATTTAAGATGATAATTTTATAATATAAAATATATTATTGATGATTACAACAATAATCTGAATTCTATGATTTCAATTCTTTAATTTACAATTGATAAAGAATAAAATAACTTAAGAATTACTTTAATAATAAGATTTTATAAATAATAAAACTTTACCTGTTTAAATTTCTAATATGATTGGATTGATGATTAATAATGGACAAAAACAGTGATGAAAAGACTCTTTTTATGTCTTCAGAGCAGCTCTCATGATTCATAATGAATATAGAGGGCGTGCTCAGGTCAAAACTGAAAAGCCATACTTAAAAACAAAGTTCTTAACTTAAGGCAACTTGTTTTTAATTCCAATTTAAAGTTACCAGTGTTATTCTTAACTCCATGTAACTTTAATCCTCATTTAAACTAATTATTTTAAGTTTTCAATATAAATAAACCTATTTATATTAAAGTTCATCACATGAACAACTTAAAAATAGAGTTTCAAGCAGAAATCTCTTAAACTCAATTTTTAATTAATTTTTAAAGAAATCATAATTTTCTTTGAGCTTAATTAAAAGAGTAAATTTCCAGGCTAATTACCCAGGAAATTGATTTATAAAAGATACTTAAAATTTGATTTATATATAGATAATATTAAAGTCTAAGCTGTGTGAAAATTTCAAGCAAATCCATTAAGATTTGGATTTTTAATGAATTCTTGAAGTTATTGCTATTTTTCCACGTAAAATAGCAATACACACCAAACCTTAGCTTTTGATACGGTTTTGATGCTTGTAACTTTAAATTTTTAAGCTTTATTAAGCTTTGACAGTTCTTAAAACCTTGATTTCAAGCCTGCATATTGGGATTTACCCTTTGGCAGCTTGAAATTCCTGTCCAAATTGGGATAAAACCAGTTTAAACCTTAAGTTTGGATAAAAGTCTAATCTTAAAGTTTAAATAAGGTTGAAAATCCTCCAATACAGGTGGACAACCTTAATTGAATCATTGCAGATCCAAAAAGTTGGGTACCCCAGCTCTATTTGGTCTTTTTCCTTTGTCCCACCTTTTTGCATGGATTTTGCCCTTTTATTTATTTAAAGCCATACCATGGCTTTAAACCCTTTTAAATTGAGCTCACGCAGGATTTACATTGTGTATGGCAAATCCTTAGCCAATTCAGTAAATATACACCACACCTCAATTTTAACTAAAATTTTGGTAAGTTTGCATTAACCTTATGCAACTTTAAATCTAAGCGTATTTAAGCTTAAATTTAACAATTTTAAAAAAATGTTAAAAAAGTTACATTAGTACTGTGAGATTCTTAAATCTTCTAATAACACAAGAAATAAGTGTTTTTGGGTATAACACCTTATGGATGTACCCTAGGTCATTTTTGGTGTAGAATCCAAAAATGACATAATATTTGTAACTTTGTTTATCCAAAAAAAAGCTATACTTATTTTTTGTTGTTTTTTATTTTAATTTCAACTAAAAAGTCTGTTTAAGACAAAATTAACTGTCTATAAAATCATTTGTGGCCTTATGGGTATGTTATACATACCTCACAGGCTCACATAAAGACTGGTAGGGGTGTAAATGTGGCTTTAGAACCCCAAGTTGTCATTTCTACCCTATACAGCATAAATATTTTCACCAATGGAGTTTGCAGGTGTGTTCTGGTGCTTCTGACATGCCACAAGCCATGCAGAACATGCCTGTATGCCTCTTATTTGTCAGTTTATTATAAATTAAAGAACAATAAGAATTTACTTCACTTTATTAGCTGTCAGTTCAATTTTATGGACAGCTGTCCCATAGTAAGATCCCATACTGGCTAATGTGGGATTAAAATCTTAAAACTGTAATATATTTGTCAAGTTTCAAGATATAGAGCTCAAAAGTGGCTCATTTTGTAGCCCTTGATAGTTTCTACACAATGGTTACTTATTTGGTATAGCTAGCATTAAATATGGCAAAGCTATACCAGCTCTAAATTCCATTCTCAGTTTGTGGATATGTTATGAATCCTGTATTGAGCTTGTTTGCTCCATATGTTTTTTTCTAGATGGGTTTTGAGTAAATATAGGGAACCATCAGAAAGCTATGATTGTTCTCTTTCCAAAGAGGCCCCACTTTAGGTATCTCATACTAAAACTGTAGAAGCTAGTTAAGAGGTGAATATTTTTTCACCCTTATTTGGCTTATGTTTGGCCATAACTCTTGTAGTTTTGAATCTGGATTAAATTGGCTAGTACCATTTGATAGTCCTGATTGAGATATTTATTTTGAAAACCAATTTGATTGTTTTGTTTCTCTTTCTTTGAATTTTAGATGAGAGGGTAAAGTCCAATTTTATGCT
Organism: Austropuccinia psidii; assembly: GCA_023105745.1. Taxonomy (NCBI): domain Eukaryota; kingdom Fungi; phylum Basidiomycota; class Pucciniomycetes; order Pucciniales; family Sphaerophragmiaceae; genus Austropuccinia; species Austropuccinia psidii. Next base: position 77,416,791 of record JALGQZ010000001.1, on the reverse strand, counting down.
CAGCTTTAGCTCTGAGCAGGAATAACTGTCATTCCTTGCCCTATGGGTCTTTGAGTTGTATCCTTGGAAAGAGGTGACTTCCCTCTTTTCTTTGATTTCCTTTATAATTATTTTTGGCTCAGCTCAAATTTATTGGGATTTTTTTCTTTACCATTGTATTATAGTATTTTGGTGTGATGCTTGTGCTCTTCTTTTGAGTCACAGGCTTACATATTTCGTGTCAGAATAACCTGAGCTTCCCTTCCTGAAAACTATTAATTATTTTAAATTTACCTCACAATTAACTTATTTTATTGATGGTGGCTACTTCATAAAATTTTATCCAACACAGTTTATCAGGCTTTGTGTGATCTAGAAAAAATGAGTTAGTAAGCCTTACCAAAAAAATAAATATATAAAGCTGGATAAAATACTTTTAGCTTACTTTACTGATAACAATAATACCTTGAGGTATTTCCAATAGTGATGATAAAACCAATTATGACATGATAGCTAATAAAAGTGAACACTTCTAATTGTTTGATGGGTTTGAGAGTTTTTAATGATAACTTTGGATAACAGACGGTTCTATGTTTCCATTTACTACTGTGCTTGTTTACTAAGCATATTATGAGCTGAATAAAAATATCGAGGAGATATATAATCAGTTTAGTTTATTAATCAATGAAGACCCAATTTTATCTACTATTGATTATAAAAAACACTTATAAAGTCCTTCTGAGATTAACTACTGAGAAGCAATGTGAATTGAATAATCAATTAGATGATTTTATGAATTATTTTATACCAACTGTTAGCTACTAATAACTATTAATCACTACTACAGTGCTACTTAGCTTGGATATTGAGAAATATTTAGGAATTGGAATGTAATAAATATACTTCTGAGCCAAGATACTGAGAGGTTTTAAGCCAAAATAGGATAATGAGGATTAATGGAGGGTATTTACCTCAAAAAAATATCAAGAAATTACATTTTTGTGATGAACCTGTGTCTAGACAATTAGGAAAAAGAATTTGCGGGAGAAAACCTTTATTTGTAGTTCTTTGAGGCCTCAATAAGGGCTTCAAAAACAGTGTACTTAGATTTTTTCAGTCTTTCTTAGGCTGTGTTCTGTACAGATTAGGGTTGTGTTTTTATGATCTCATTTATCTTTTAATCAATTGAATTTCTTGATTATGTAATTAATTGAAAACCCTTTAATCCTTATATCCATTATTATTAATCAAATCTTACTTCTTTTTAATGATTCCAATGATTATTTAATCAATTGAGACCCCTGTAATCATTATTCCCATTGGTGATGTACTATAGCTTTTCTGTATTATATTCTTTTTTTGCGCAACTAGGTGTCCTTTAATTGTATCCTAATTACTGTATACCCTTTTAAACCTTCTGTACTTTCTCTTTGAGCCTTCTGTAACACTTCTGTGATACTTCTACTTTCTAATTTATTATTACTAGCATATTATATCCACCTCTCACACCATTTTACCATTTCTATACACCCTAAATATTCAATTTCTTTATTGTAACACTACAATGGCCACCTTATCATGGTCTTAGAAACTTGATACTGAGATTTTAACTCTTTTCAACACAATTTTTCAATGATAAAACGGTTCAAAAGCTATCAGAGAATACCATATACCTATAATGTTCTTTTTTCAATGGTATCCTAAAATTGGATTGAGTAATTTCCCTGTATTTTTACCCCCAAATTGAAGCTTTCCCTCCTCTGATAAGATAGTATAAGGCCTAAATTTCATATAAATATTCAATTATACCTCCCTTTTGAAGGAATTAATTCTTAATCAAGTCTATATAGTTCCTACTTGACTACAACTCCTCCCTGAAAAATAATTCCATTCATCCTCATTGCAGCTAATATCTCCTTTGGTGAAGTAAATATTTTTTTTTCCTACCCACATTATTTAATTGAATTTTTTAAAAAAAATAAACAAGTAATAAATTAACTAATATACTGTTTTTTCTATTTAGGCCTACCAACCTCTTCTACAAATCACTTTTTAATTTTTAGTGGTTCACTTGTTTTCATATTGTCTCAATTAATTTCATTTCAGAACTGAGAAATATTAAATCAATATTAAATCTTTCAGTTTTTCATACAACTCTGAGAATAATATCAATAATTTAAACTAGAAGCAAAAATACTAAATAAAACTCAACAATTACCTGTTTAGTTTTTCTATTTATCCAAACAGGCACAGGTGTACCACAAGATGTTTGGATGTTAATCTTGTTTCTGGTATTTCCAGATATATCTGAGCCATTAGAACAGGGCTGGGAATGTTGGGAATCTTTTTTTGAAAAATAAAAGGACATCTGTATCCTTTGGTTCATTTGGTTTGGAAAAGAAATTCTGCGGTTCAATCTCTAAAGTTCTCAACTCCGGAGAAGCTTTTGAATACATTGAATAATATAAGCTTACCTTTTCCATGAGAAGATTGGCATACAGAAATACCCTGATTGAGCTGGATCATGCCATATTCATGAAATACAAATGAAATTTCAGCTGATGAAGTTCCAAATTGGTTCAAGGTTTCCTCATTAAGATCAAAATATTCCAACTTGAGGCTTGGTTCAATATTTTCAGGAAATATTAATGGTGTCCTGTTCAGTGGTATGGTGAAGTATTTAGATAATTTTTAAGTAATTTAAAGGTAATCTAGAATTGTGGGTGAAAAATTGAATTTCTGAAAGGCTTAAAGTAAAGCCTCATCAGTAAATTGATACAAACATCAGAGGAAAGATATAACTGATGAATCTGTTCAATCTAGCAAAATACATAGGCAAAGTCTGGTTAATTTTTGGATAATATGATTTACATGAAATGAGATTTACTTCATATATTTGAAGAAAAATCTTCACCATGACATTTACCTTTCCCCACTCAATATTTTTTAGTTGAGACAATCTCATGTTGTCTGGGCTTCAGAACTGTATTTGCAGAAACCACATCAATCAATTCAGATTCATATATTGTAACCCTTACAGAAATACTTCTTATGCCTTTAATTTAGGAATTTCTGCTATCAATTTTCCAGAAATTCTAAGACAATCATACATTTGGCCACTTGGGGGCCTGTAAAAGCTTCACAACCCCCACGATTGGATTTGAGGACCCCTTTTTCCTTCTACATCTCAGAGGCCTCATAAATTGGGATACCATGGCTATCTTCAAAGTCTTTTTTAACCCTTAGCTATTTCTCATCTTAAAATAGTCATTCAGACCTAAATATGAATATTTATTATGGGTTCCGAAATTCTTTATGCACCAATAGATTAATTTTAAGTGGAAAAAACATGAATAAGGCTAATTCTAGTGTATATGTAACATGTTTTCTGCAGAATCCCTTTATTTTCATGTGAAAATGAAGAAAAATATTTTCCCTATTTTTGTATGTGGTATTGATTATTAGGTTTTAAATTATTTTCCACTTTAACACATTATTAATTAATATTTTGTTTATTCACCTTATGGACCAGCTATAGGTGAAGTGTTTGTGTAGGATTCAGATCTGTCATTAAGCTTATGTAATTACTAGCTCAAAAAATAACATTTTTCATTATTTTTTGCAAGAAATGGTGCATTGGTAGTATTCATATTAACTGTGAATTTTAATATTCAAAAACTTGCTTGAGGGTACTTTTGGCGTTTGTGGGTAAGTAAAATATATCTCAAGGATCAAAATTATACCAATAGGCCTTTCTGTATGTATTGGGATGAGGGATATTATGTAGATATTTTTGTTATTTGGACTTCTGAATGAAGCCTTCATATTTCATATCAATGTTTTTAAGGGAAAACTAATAAAAACCTATACACCCTTTAACATATTCATACTTATTCAATCACAGGTTTGTGTTTTTTCTTACTGTAAAGCTTGCTTTATTTGCTAGATATGAGTTTAATTTTGGCTTTTTAAGTTAGTTTCAGCTTAAGAAAGAAGGAAATTCTTGATAATGCCACAGTTTTAAAAAGGGGTATCATATTGAAGACAGTTTATTAGGGAACTAAGTGGTGTTACAGATTCTGGGTAAGTGTTTTTAGTGGGTAATTATTCAGCCTATTAGTATGTTTTGTGCATCTTAACTTAAAAATTTGGAATTCAAATAATCTAAATTGAAGATCTTTTACTTTTCAATTAGTACAATATATAAATTTGTGTTATTTCTAAACCCTAAAATTCAAAAAAGGTACAGGAAACAGACTTCAGACTGCATAATACGATTAAAATCTCTAATTTTTCATATCCAGTTCAAGCCAAACTAGCTAAATATTTTCCCTTCACTCAGAATGATGAAGAATAATTATGATAAAACTAGCAAAATCCTACATGAAATTAAACCTCCATTAAAAATAGAATGAAAGTATTGAAGGACCCTATATAAATGGCTTACACATTTTCTACTAAATATGATGATATTTGGTTTCCAAGCCTAATATTACAGAAAAATGAATTATGCAAAGTTCTTAAAATATATGAGAAAACTAAATGAGACTTTACATGAATTTTCCAGATATTTGACATTGGAATAGATTCAGGGTGTAACTGATCATCATATGGTGAAAAATTGAAAAAAAAAACAATGAAATATGTATTCCTCAAAATGTTTGGGTTTTGTTTTGTTTTATATTTTTTCCATTGCTACTGAATCATTAAAATATACTAGGATAAATATCTATTGTATAGTTGGTTAAGGATATTTAAATTATTAAATTAAGGTTTCAAAAATTACAATCAAAAATATTACATAAGATATTGATCCAGTTATATTTTATTATTTTAATATAATAGAAGAAAAACTTCTCAATATCGCAGGATATCAAAACATTTATGATGGTGAAGGTAGAACAAATTTGAATTGGAAACAGGAATCTTAGAGGAATGTGTATTTTTCTAGAGATTATCCTAATAAAATTAGGAAGCTAAATTTTTTTCCAAAACTATCATTTTTCGAAAGAAAGAATTCTTTAGAGATAATTGAGGAATATGTTGAATATTAGATCCTTCTTGAGGTACTATTAATTCATTCCGTTAGAGGTGAATTTCAACTAAGGCTCTAATAATAGAATATTACTCAGTGCTCTGTTTCTCAAGCGAATTGATTTCCTGATTATAAATTCCTTGTTAAAAATATTAATATATATAGTAAATCTCAAGATCAAAATCAATTTAATTAGCAAATGAAAAAACGTACCAGTCCTAATTTGGAAGTCTAGTATCACTCTTTCAAAATCGGGTTTGATTAGAAAGCTATAATAATGATCTAGAATAAAGTTCCAATGCATCATTAGTCTATAATTTAGTCCTTCGCTCAATTCCTAAAAAAATGAAAAATTCCAGCCCATGTGGTGGAGAAATTTGTCATGTTTTTTGTCTTATAAGACAGCTTGCAAGACCACCTACTTTAAAAGTATGTTCTTAAAAGCCTTACTATTGGAAAAAAAATTAGTCATTTGGTATAGAAATATATGTGTTTCTATGAGGATTTAAATAGAAAAATATTCTTTTTAAGATTCAAGATGGCTTGGAACCATGTAAAAATTTCAAAATTTCACCAGAAATGGAAATTTATCAAAACTGGAAGAATAATTCAATGGATTAGTACAAAATGAATCTCTATATAATCAATCACATAATTACTAATTTTATTACTCTTTCTCTCTCTTTTGAATTCAGATTTGAAATTATGTTTTGTATATTATTTTTTGTAAATAATGGAACCCTTGATTTCAAAATCGCTTCAGAATTTTAATTGGGGTACACCTTCTCTAATAAGGCACCTTTTGAAACAACCCAGTTTCAAGACCTATAATAATGGACTTCAAAGGTAAGGAAAAGAACTCACAGTCATTCTTCATGTTAATATACCTTCTTTTCTTTGAAATTTTGACCTTAATCACTTAATACTACACTCTGTAATCTTATATTTTCATTTTCTTGGAGTTTAAAGAGGTCCTTTTTTGGGATAAGATTTCCAATTGAACTATATTAAGCTTTTAACCTATAGAATTGTGATATATTTATTCTTTTTATCACCAGATACCTCTGATAGTTAATTTAAAACTGCCACCATTTCTTTTGGAATACTAAAATAAACTTATATTTAAATATTCCTGTTGATATACATATAGAATATTATGCTTATAATTCATCTTTCAATGTTCTGATTCATTTCAAAATTATACTTATGACCCTAAAAGTCTTTTCAAGAGCCTTCAAATAGCTTTAATATTAATTTTGGGCCATATTTCATGGTAAGAAGGAAAGAAGAAATATTAAAACAAGCTGAAATTGTTCTCTACATAAATTATGAGCTGAGTTTTAGAAATATTTTCACAAACATATTTAGGAATTCTAGCTCTAATATTCCTATATTTCAAAGTTCTTGTATTGAGTTGAGCTTATATTAATCTTGAATTGTTAAATGAATAGCTATCCCTATTAGAAATATTTATTTTCCTTGTAAGTGAAATTTATCTTTGGAAATCATCTTCAGAGAGAAGTCTGTATAGTAAGAAATCTTGATAAAAAAGTCATTATTATGTATTTTGAATATTTTTATTTTTGTTTATAGTAAATATATTTTCATTATGAAGCTTGAAACCACCTTATTATAGATCATGTACTGCCTGTTTGATGAATTCCGAATCAAGTAGATAGACACAAGTATCAATATTTCATGATATATTTAAAAAATATTTCATTAAGCAAATTATTGAGAGGAATATAATTGAATTGAAATTTTCAATTCATGAATGAAGTAATTGCTGTTACAATGTGGAGAAGGTGTAGCTAGACTTCTAAAAATCAATCGAAATAATCTTTGGTTTATGTAAGCCTATATTAAAAATAATTATTGCAAAAAAACATTCAACTAATTTTTATCAGCATATTATTTACCTAGGTTGAAGCTGTTGGATTTTAGATCAGATGATGGGAGTTGATACAGCTTAATAGATAGTCTCTTTTGTTTTTTTTCAATAAAATCTGATTTTTGTTAAAAATTATCAAATTAATATCTTAAATTAAAAAATTTTCGTTGATATTATTTTTAATTTGAATTGGTTTTTTTCTTCAAAAATATAACATTTCTTCATATAAATAATTATACAATCATTATCAAATTTTAACCTAGTTTTATGTTTCCACAGTTCTATTTCAAAAAAAGACTCTTTATCACATAGTTATTTCATTAAATTGAATTTTCTCCTTTTATTATTGCAATCAAATATGTTTTTCACAAATTTTCTTTTCTAAAAATCAAAATATTTAAAACCCAAAAATACTATACTATTGTTTACCAAAAAAAGACTTGTAAAAATGTTCCTCTAAATATTTTCTTTTGGGAATTAATATGATTTTCTCTAGTTATAGAAGTTTTTCAATACCTTGAGAGCCTCCAATATGAATAAAAATTATAATTTTAAATAACAAAACTGTTTTTCATTTTCTTATTTATATAAAGTATATCTGGAAGTAGAATAGAATGAAATTGCTATCAAGCTTTCAAGAGATAAATGATAGTAGATTTGATTGTGTTCCTTTGAGATTATGTTCAATGAAATATCCATTAAAAAAACTTGCAAATACTATTACATATATCTTTTTAAACATATTACCCTGAGGTAGTCAGATCATGAGATAATTTGAAATATTATTATTATTGGGTATTCAATTTGGAAAAAGTAGGAAGTTTTAAGATTTGTCTGTAAGATCATTTATAGTATTACTATTAACAAAAAGTATTATGACTAGTTTTATGGAATTTAAGAAGCAAGCTCATTATAAACACAAATGAATAATTGATTGATTAATTAATTGGTGCTTTGACTTGCTATACATTACTAGTTATCATAAAAGTAACCTGTAACTTTCTAAAAGGATTAATTAAAAGAATATTGAAGGAAAAAACTTCTCATAAGAATAACATAAAATTAATTTAACTAAATCTATTTTTTTCAAGAATAATTATCATAAGTTTTTGAATAAAATTAAAAAGAAAAAAGAACATGAAGAAACTTTAATAATCTAATGAATCACTCTCTAATAGTCTAAACATTCCTTCATAAGATTTGAAAGAAATGAAGTCTCAGATAATTTATGGATTTAGCAAATCAGATATTTGATTTTAAAACAGTTATACAAAGATTATATTTAAATACCATCAAATATGGTAATATTATTTTGTTTGAATTCTTTATTATTTATTTTGAGATATTGAAAATACTTAATAATTGCTAATAACTAGTACCTACTTGAGGTATTTAAAGTTTTAGAAAGTTGAATTAATGATAATGATGATTATTAGAAATACCAAGCAATAGTAGACTCATTTTAAGTATAAATAATATCACCAAGGTTTTCCGTAGAGAAAAATTAAAAATGAAACCAGATACCATATTTTTATTAATGATTAAATCACTTTTTATCATGTAAAATTATCATAATTACTTGATTAAGTCATTTTATGTGGCTACCAACCCATTTATGCTTAAGAAATAATGAGTTTACTACCTTAAGTCTTCATTTATTTTAAAAAAAACCAATTTCTTCTCAAATTCATCAACTATATTTGAAATTTAATCACAGTTTTTATTTTATGTGCATTTTTGAAGATCCAGTGTTTCAAATGGAATCATCAAAAATGGAATGTAAGTGAGATTTCCAATTTGAACTATGAAGTCAATATCCTTTTTTTTGTTTTTAGTATGGCTCATATCTTTCTCTATTTATCCTGAAAGTTTCATAAGTATTAATCAAGAATTGTATTTTAAATGAATTTTTGCAGTTTTGCCTCATTTTCTAGGTAGTATAATGAAATAGGATTGCGACAGCCAGTTTCCATGTGGTAATTCCATGGATAATAGTCCTAAAGAGGGTTCAATTGATCTTTTTAGGTCTATCAATGGATAATAATGAATAATGGAATTGCTTATAGGAGACAGAGCTGTGCATTGCCTCCTTGTCATATAAAAATAGCAGCTTATTTGCCATTTCCTCATGATTTAATGAAAATTAGGATTATTCAGAAGGTTCTCAAAATTTTTGGTTTGACTAATTATTCAATATATGTCATGTGTCCAAGATTGAGGACTCTTTATGAGAATCTGGGGTACCCTGGCTCTTTTGGATGGATTTTTTGCCCTCAAGCTATTTTCATGTAAAAAATAGCAATTCAAGGTTCAATACTGATATCCACTATGGTTATATAAAAAATTTATGTATAAAATCAGTAGCTTTAAGCTTCATAAGTATGCATAACACTAATATTGGTGTATATGGGAACTTCAAGAATCCCATTATTTGGGCATGAACATGCAAAAAACCAAATCTTTCACTAATCTTTTATTTGATATTTATTATGAGATTTTGAATTGTTTTATATATTACCATCTCATAGAGTTAATTTGAGCTTAATAACTCCATGTACATACCCTAGGTAAGTTTTTGATTAGAAGATTTACTTGCTAAAAAAAAGTTATTCATATTTTCTCTATTAAAAGTAATTAATTTTTGATATACACATGACTCATGGTTTCTGTTTATTCCAAAAGTTATTTAAAGTTATTTTTGGCTTATTTGGGTATGTAAAATATACATCAATTTTCAAAGATGTCCTATAATTTAATTTCAATTGATAAATAAGAAGATTAATAAAGAAGAGTTTTTGCATAAATAGGACATGGGTAAAATAAGTTTTATTATCTCTAAGCTAATCATTTAATTATCTAAATGTGATTTTCTTCAAAATTTTATTTTTGAAATCCAGAAAAAAAAGGTAAATGAATTATTTTGAAAAAAAAACAAAGAATAAACACAAAAATATTAATGGAGATTTCCTGATTTCTGAAATTATCATTTAGATTGGAATCTTTTTCAAATCATTTATTTCTATTCTCCTTGACTTCCTTTTTTCAAAGACTTTTATCAAAAAAATTCATTTCTTTCAAAAATACCGGATTAATTTTATTTTATTCTTTTCTCTCAACATTTCACATTTCTTTTAGAAAACATTTCTATATAACCCTCAAATTTTTACTTCATAATCTTGGATAAACTGTAAAATTAATAGATATGGATTTTTTTCTATGATTATTAAAATCTCATATAGATTTAACCTCATTAGTTCATATTCAATTTGAAACTTCCGCATTGAAATTAATTTTTAATCAAAAATACTTATTATTTTGATAAGTTTATTTTTTTACTTTTGAATTAGTCAACATGTGTATACATATATTGCAAAAAATAAATATTCATAAGCAAAATTAAATTTTATTCCATTGTGAATTGAGTTAATTTTTAACTTTTGGTAATATTTATGGTTAAAATCTTGGATAATTATTTATATGGAAAAAAATAATTAAATAATTCTTTTGAGTTGAATGTAAAATAAAACCAAATTAAGCTTTAATCCAACCTTTTGCTTTGGTTTGAAATAATCCCCAAAGCTCCTAGTTTAATTTGCCTTGTTATTTCATAATAGAGGTCTAAAACTAATATGTTGGTATCAGATATCAAAATCATTTGAATAGAAATATCAGAGTAATGAAAAGACAATATGTTTCTATTATCAACTTACATTAAAAATTTCTCACTTTATCTATCATGGTTTTCAAATCTTATTGATAGTCCTATTTTATTAAGTTATTTTGTAGCTAGAGAAAATGAACACTCTTAATTACTTGTTTTTTTAGCTATTGCTCAAATAATCTCAAAGCTCTCTGGTATTTAATTGTTTGATTATTTGAAAATGATTTTTTTTCCTTCAAGAAATGAATGAATAGGTTAATAATTTAAGACTTTTTTGATCAATAGTTCATATTTATTTTTATTCTGTTAAAAAGTAAAAATAAAAACTAAATTTTCTGCATCTTATTTCTTGAAAATTTCATTTTAGCGCATACCATCTTTATAGCTTTCTTGATTATTCTACAAATATTTATCAATAATCTTAATCATTTTCTTCAGTTTATAATATTCAAGGAGCTTCTCTACTTTTTGTATTTTTTCTAAGCCCACCTCATCATCAAATTGATATAAAAGACTTTCCAAGAAAAACAAGTAAGCCTATACTTCTTAAAGATTTAAATTACTTGGGTTTCTGAACTTACAATAGATAAAATTGGAGTTTTTTGAGAACTTGCTCTTGAAATTAATTGTGCCCCGCCCATACTTTTTACATGACTTTTTTACGTAGCCTTGATGGATGGAAAAGTGATCCTGAAGGAGTTTCATCATGAGTTGTCCTGAGATTTGCCTTTTTTGAGTGAGATAAAGATGTGCCATTGGATTTATTTGCCAAAAAGAATCCAAATTAAATCAACCTTTTTTGATTTTTCTGTGTTTTTTTTTTCACGTTTTTGGATAATTTTGAGCTGAAAATTCTAAATTGAATTAAATTTTACGTTAAAGTTACAGATACAGTTAATCTTACAGTTAATCTTACCGCGCCAGAGTTCAAGCTCAGCCAATTCAATCAAATTTTCCCCAGACGGCTTCCTGACTGGCATTGATTCTTCCATTGGTCAATTGGTCTTCACCCATCTTCTGTTCGTTCTCTTCGTCAATCTGCATCAATCAACCTCAATTACTGCTTGACGTGATCAACTGCTCCTCAAGGATTCCTCGTTTCTCACGCCTGTTTGCTCTCATTCCTTCAAGTGGACGGCCACTGAATTAGTTTTCTTCAAACCAAAACATGGATCCAATTGAAATTTGCGATGTTTGGGCTGGAAATCTTGATAGCGAAATGGCCATCATTCGTGATTTGGTCGAGTATTACCCTTTCATTGGAATGGTTTGTTTGGTTGACTTCTCGAATTTTGATTCTAGTTTCCATCCTATCTTTCATTAATTACCTGACATCTTTTTTGACTTGTCATTTATTCTCACCTAGGATACTGAATTTCCAGGCGTCGTTGCTAGACCGATTGGAAACTTCAAGACACCCTCTGATTATCATTATCAAACCCTTCGCTGTAACGTCGACTTGTTGAGAATAATTCAACTCGGACTTACTTTGTGCGATGAGAATGGAAAGAAACCTGTGGGCAAATGCGTTTGGCAATTTAACTTTCGATTCAGTCTCAAGTCAGTCATTCTACCTGTTCTCCTAAAATTCTGTCATCATCCTCTCACACTTTAAATCTACATCATTCATTTTGGGTCATTCGACCAATCTGCAGTGATGATATGTATGCACCTGACTCCATTGAACTCCTTCAAGCTTCTGGTCTTAATTTTAAGCAACATGAAGACCACGGAATTGATATGGAATACTTTGGCGAATTATTGATTTCATCAGGACTTGTCTTGCTTGAAGACGTTAAATGGATTAGCTTTCACTCTGGTTATGACTTTGGATATATACTTAAAATGGTCACCTTGGTCAATTTACCACCCACTGAAGCCGAGTTCTTTGAGTTATTAAAGATTTGGTTTCCATGTGTCTATGATATCAAGTTTATAATGAGAAGCTGTAAAAGTCTCCGAGGTGGTTTGAATGAAGTAGCAAAAGATCTTGGGGTTTGTTGGAACACTTTAAAATTCACTCAAACTCAACTAATCATATTTGGATATGTAATCTGACTATATTCTCATCAATTAGGTCATTCGCCGAGGTAAAGAGCATCAAGCTGGTTCAGATTCTCTTCTTACTGCCGATACATTCTTTGCGCTGCGCTCTCAATACTTTGATGATGAGCTGGATGACGCCAAAGTTCTGGGTCAAATCTATGGTCTTGCCTCTTCGGGTCAATCTCAATTTTCCAGAGAGCTGACTCCCTCCTTAGTTGACGATCCACTTGCTTTCCCGACCGACCCGCTTCCGACTCCTCATTCTACTGCTAATAATTCGGCAGCTTTCATGCGTCGCCCAGTCGGGCCGAATCGGCATCATCTCGCCAATCCACCAGAACCCGGCCCAAGGGCTAGCAGTGCAGTGAGCATCAAAAATCCCAACGCACCCAATGGGTTAGATGTAACCTCTAATCCGTTTGCACCCGTTCGGTCTGGGAGTCCGGCAGTGCGTTAGACTGAAAGTCGAAACAACTTTAAAAAGCTGTTTGAGCCCCCACACATCACTTGCCTATTGATATCCAGTTCCGCTTGACGCTCATGCAAGTGATGGGTTTCGGTTGTGGGAGAGTCCTGCTGACCACGTGAGGACGGTCCGGTTTTTGACTTGGGTTTTACAAGGAGTTAATTTACTCTAATTCATCTTGACCAACTCGACCAGATGGTGTGATGTTTAAGAGTCTATTGACACTCTTCAACGATTAATCCCTAATCCTAACGAATAAATTTCTACTGAGCTAATGAATCTAAAGGAGACAATTTGTTTTTGCTAAAAATATGTATTTCATTTTTAATCACTTTCTAACAATTGACCCATACATTAGACTCAATCCGCATGCAAACATACTTTAGATACTTTGATTGCTAATGTACTTGAGATTAATCAACTCAATGACTTACGAGGTGAACACCTTGAAAAGGTTTTTGTTTTGCTTGGTGGTTTGTAGACAGTTCATTTCAAAACATCACATCCTCAGTCTCTCGGATTGTTGCAAACAAAACACCAAGAACTTCTAAAATGAATGCCTTTTAGCATGTTAAAAGTCAAGTTGATTGTAAGTATCTAATTGAAACTCGCTGTCCTTGCAAAGACATTTAATGGTGGATTAACAATTGACTGCTTCAACTTGAAGTAAGCCACATCTGGTGTCAAAGTAAAGGGAAGAGGTAAAGAGGGTTTTTGAGTGAATGGCAGGGGAGATGTTGAAAAGTCATTCAAAAATCCTTGGCTCTTAATTTTGGGGCAAATTTGGGGTTTTGGTCAAAACTAAAAAAATAGGAGAGGTGGGGTCATTCCCTGCAGTACATGGGCCAATTATATGAGATAAACTTGGCATTTGTCAAATTTTCATGGCGTCAAAAAGTGGCAACTCATGCAAGCAGATATGATTCAACAAGACCAACTTCCTGAATTATGTTGACATTCACTTTCTCAAAACTGTAAAATCATTAGTGTCTGTCCCATCATTCAACTTTGTTGACAACCCTTTTTTTGATGGTACTCAATTTCAAAGTCTTATAATAAGTCATAAGTAATTCCCAAAAATCCATAAGAAATATTTTGTGAATTATCACATTGCATGTTGGTGGTGGTCGTGACCAATTTAGCCATTTGAGCATGGCCCTCTACAATTCAGAAGATGTAGGCTCTTCCAACTAGTATACCATGTTTCTGGTGATATTTGTTCAACCAGGACTTATGAAGCACCTCAAGTAGTTAGAGCCCAACATACATGGGAAGGGTTGGAAGTGATAGAAACACCAGTTTATTCATAATGTCAAGAAAGTCTGATTAATGCAAAGCCATGAGTCATTTCAGGAATAAAAAATGGCGGGAATGATCTTATTTCAATTTTTTTGGCTTCTGAAAACCCTCCCTCACCTTATATAGCACAACCACCCCAGCCAGACAGACCAAAAAGGCTGAATGGTAAGCTATGTGATATCTGGGTGGTCACAACTTCATATATGGGTCCCTCCCAACGGATACAGCTCAGCTCAATCATTCAACTATGTAAGTAATTTTCTAAGCAAATTAGCTATGAAATGGCTTACCAACCAGACTTTTTTGACCTTCAATTGTTGAATAAAACACATATACTCATATGCCAGTGATCCCAAATTCTTTCACCTGGTCCATTTAAACTTTTTATTTATTTTCATTAACACCAGAAAGTGAGATTGGTGGAATTGGGGACAAAATTGGCTCAGTAGCTAAACTGAACACAACTACTGTGGTACCCCGATTTTGGACAAATAAAATAGAAAAAGCTATAAAATAAAGATAATTGAAAAACACAAACCCTAGACTCAGACATAAATATTATGAAAATATTTGTATGTAACTAAAATCTCAAGAGAATTGAAATAGTTCATTTTGAAAGGAACACAGAAAAAGTAAAGGATAATTCTCGATTATGTACAATGGGGAATATGAGAGATTTTCAAATTGAATTATATAATCCAATTAATCTTTAGAAATTTTTCCAAAAATTTGATTCTTATAAAAATGATATATAGCTGAACACTTATGGGCCAACAATACTTGAGCTTCCTTGACAGACCAAGATTTGGGAAGGACACTTTACCAGAAATTAAATTCTCTTTAGCTTTTTTACCATTGGATAGATCAGGTGTTTGGTACTAAACTCAATGCGGTTTCAATTATAAACCTGAAAGAACAAGAACGGGGCCCAACATAATAGATATTAGAAATAAAACCAAATAAGAATATGAAAACTTCAAGAACAAAAAATAATGTTTGTCAGAATATGAAGTAAAAAACAATCACTAATAAAATTAGTCACAAGCTTAAAAATACAACACCAAATTTGTGAGAATAAGACTTGAAAAGGTTATAAGTCAATTGAATGCAAAAAAAGTCTTTATAATAGGAAGATAAGTATTAGAAATTCCTCAAAAAATCATGAATTACCATAAAAATTAAGAGCAGAAGAAATGAAAATAATTCTTGAAGATTATTGATAACTAAGCATCATTACAAGAGAATAAGTCGATAGATGAGAGGGGATTTAGAAGGGTGAGAAGTTTTTGAAATTATAGATTTTCGGAGGAGAAAGAGATTGCGAATACACTTTGGAAATCAGAAGATAGATCTTAAATTTGCTTTTGAGAAATGTAAGCAAAAACATGAAGCCATCTTGAAACAGATGGAGGTCAAAACCACACCGATCCAGTAAAAAATAAGGGGAATCAACTGAGGAAGTAAAGACTATAGTTAAATCAAAATATCGGTAGGTATACTCTTTTGTTGGTGACCTTAGATATCCGGTGATTTTGGAACTATTATCAATATCTGGTGAATGCTGGTAGTGTATGGATTCAGGTAATCAGGGAAACAATAATGGATGTGCTGGAGAAATTCCTGAAAAATAGAAGATTTTATTTAAGCCCTCATAATAAGTATAGCTAGTAAATACCATTATATATTTTCAAAAATGTAAGTTCCAAAGTTATAGCGTTGACAAATAAGTATTTTTGTGTTAATCGCATCCAGGTAATCACATCTTGTACTTGAAATTTCTACACTAGCAAATTATTCCAGAATTTCAATATAGGATCTACCTGATTATAAATATTCAGTTACTCATAGTGATGGTGACCAATTTAAAATAGGTACAGTAATTTGATTATTTTACAACACCTATATGGTCTGAAAAACTTTAGTTTTGATATAAAATTAAAGATGTTGTACTTAGAATCTCTTGGATAACATAAAATATTCAATAAGACACCTTAAAACTATTGAAGAAAATAATTAATGAAGATACATATACTGTATACAATTATCCAGCCTTGTGCAAAGACTCAAAGAGGTGAAAATATCTCATACCTATTATTCTCACTAATCCATATGATTTGAGAGCTATGCAAGTTCTCCAAATCTCCTAATGGAAAAGAAAATTAAAAAAATGAAGACTCAGATTGAAGAAGCACAAAAAAATGGGGAAAATTTTGAGAGTTTGTCACGAAATTCATGGTTAAAAGGAATATTCCACACATTTTAGAAAATAATTTATTCTATGGAGCTGTCTTATCTATGAATCTATACAGTTCCTTATGTCTTTAATTCAATTTTTTTGAATTCTGAAGCATTTTTTCATATACAGGTTTTTTCTCACAAGATATCTTTGACTATGACACTTTCACATATAAATTAAGGTTATTATGTTTTTGGCTACAAAGAAATCAAGGTAGATGAATTACTATATGTGGGCCTTTTTTTATTTAAAAAATTTGGTTAGTATTCAGCAAGTTTTGATTACTTTTTCGTATTGAATATCAAATATAAAAAATTTATCTCAGTAAATAATTAGAAACATCCTAGAATATTTGAGAAATTCTAATCATTTTGAATTAAACAAAAATACCGCTTCAAGACTTTGTACCACCATCTTTTATTCTGTTATGCTAAAATTTAAAAAAAAAATTCAAATGAACCCATTTTATTTTTGAGCCACTAACCATTCCCAAATATTCTTCAGCTAAATTTTTAATTCCTCCTTTATATAAATTTATTGAATACCAAAACATTACCCAAATTCAAAAGAAAATTTTTCAAAAACACACAGACATATATCCACTTTTTGATAAATGCAATATATCCAAAAAAATTTCAGTCCAACTGTAATTTTATGTTTGATAACCACCTGGCTTTTATGATGAAAATAAAACTTCAAATTTAAAAACAAAAATGTGATATGTAGAAATTAAATTGATGATTTTGATTATAATATTCTTCAGAAAGTTTATAGAATGATATACAAGTATTTCCTAATGGATATTCATGAAATTCATACACATATTTTTCTTCACAGAAGTATGATAACCACTTCATACAAAAGGAAGATGATTCAATTACTTGTGGAAAATAAAATTTGAGAATAATGCATTGGGTAAGCTATATATTACTACATTTTCAAAAATTGTGATATTAGAACAAGAGAAAGGCCAAAAATTGATATGCAAATTATTCTCTACTCATGATAACACACCAGAAATTATATTTGACAGAAAAACCAGGCTGTTAATATAGTTGAAACATATTTACATCCAATGATTCTTCCATGGAAACTGTGAGCCTTGAGGTTTATCTTACATACCCAAATAGGCCACAATTATCTTTAAAATAAATTCTGAACTATGCATAACCCATAAGTCGTGCATATATTCAAAATTCATCATTTTTAATTTCAGAAAAGATGAATAAATCTTTTGTGAGTAAGTAAATCCAGAAATTTAGGGCCAGATTTGGATTCTACACAAAAATTTACCTAGGGTAACTCCATAGAGTGAATAAGCTTAAATTAACTCCAAGAGGTGGTAATATGGAAAATACTTCAATACCACATAAAATAATTGTGAAAATTTTTGTTTTTCTCAATTTCACGCCAAAATAATGGGAATGTGAGAAATCCCATGTTACATATACACTAAGAATAGTGTATGCATGCTTGTAGCACTTAATATTATGGTATTCTTAAATACAGTTTTGATACACGCATAGTGGATATCAGTCTTGAAGCCTGAATTTCTATTTTTGATGTGAAAATAGCTAACGGGGACAAAAGACATCAAAGAGAGCCAGGGTACCCAAGTTCTGAGGCCTCTGAGGAGTGGATAGCTCTAAAGCTTAGATCCATGGCTTATCATGGCCCAATTAGCATACTAAAAACTTTTGGGAACCTAGTTACCAAGTTGAACTCTCATTAAATCATAAGAAAATTGCAAATAAGCTGCTATTTTGATGTGACAAAGAGGCAAAGAGAAGCTTAGACTCCCATACCCATGCCAATTATTAATGATTTTCCATGGATAAAAATTTAAAGAGTAATTAAAAGTCTTTTTTAGGACTAGTATCAATTGATTTACCTCATAGCAACCTGCCATACTGTGCTATTTGCACTTCTACATAGAAATGAGGTAAAAACATCAAAAATTCATTAAAAATACAATTCTTAATAAATATTTCTGAAACTTTCAGGACCAATGGAGAACAGTATTATCCATAATGAAACAAAAAATAGTTATAGTTTAATAAGTAAAATTAAAAGCTTTACTTACAGTCCATTTTTGATAATTCCACATGAAATACTGAATCTTCAAAAATTCACAGAAAATACAACCTGAAATGAAATTTCCAATAACATTGATAACCTTGAGAAATCAATTTTCATTTTTAAATAAAAGAAGATTTACAGTTGTTACTCCTTTTATTATTAACCATATTTGGGTTGGTAGTCATGTAAAAGCATCAATTAAGTAATTATGATAATCTTACATGACAAGATATGATGCAATAATTAATCCAAAATAGATTATTGTTTTCTCCCTCACTGGTTTTTCAGTTTGCTCCATGACACGCCTCTGTGAGCTGTCTTAGACTTGAAAGAGGCCTCCTCTTGCTGTTTTTTTCAAAATCATCTTATTATCCAAATATACCATTATTACCAACAAGTAAGTATTAGTTAAAATATTTTCTTAAGTGTTTTAAATATTTCAGAATTAATATGAAAGACATGAAATCATAGAAATCAACTATATATTGTTGTAATATTGCTATAAAGCGATTTTGATCCCTTAAATCCACAATTATAAGTCAAATCTCTCTACCAATCTCTTTATAAGGTTCATTGAAGTATTAGTGAGTGATTTATTATTAATTCTTAAAATTTTGTCTCTAGTAATAGTTTTCTTCAATAATTATACTCATAATTATTCTTTAAAAAGATAATTATATATCAAAATATATTTATATTTTAATAAAGAAGTTTTATTATTAAATACTTCTTGTAATTGATTCTTGTAGACAATTACTACTTACTGTTAAAATCACTAGTAGCGTCTAACAAGTAAAATGAATAAATAAATAATTAATTACTTAATTGTGGTTATAATAATTATGTTATTATATTTCATAAGAACATTCATAGCACTGTTGATTAATAGCAATATTATTAACAGTTTCATAGACACATCTTACAGAAACTTAAAAAAGGATTTATTTCCATTCCTATTAAGCTATTGATATTGGATGTTGCAAGCCAGTTTCAAAAATACATTTGATTAAAATTTGTGAAGTAATTGAAAATTACCCTAAAATTAGTTGATAAAGTCCTGCTAATAATTCTATGGAAATAACTGTGTCATTCATTCAAACTTTTCCTAATAAAGGTTACAATTGCAAACAGATTTTAAATTGAGGGAAATTACCATAGCTTTAAAGGTCTTGGCCTTCTTCGGTTAGACTGTGTATTTCCACAAAGAAACCCTTCATTTCTACACAGATTGTTTATATATATAGGATTCTTTGAAAATAACATGGCTAATTTGTGGAAGAAGATTTCAGGATCTTAGTAATGATTAGTGAGATGGATAATATATTATTCAATTAGGTAAGTCACTTTAATCTTGAGTGGCCTCCTGGATTCTCCATGCAAATATATAATTCCACTTAGAAGATATTAAAAAAACTTTTTAGTTTCTACACAAGATTGTATGCTTCACTTAAAAGCCATTCAAACCCAAGGGAAATAATCTCATATTCTGCTTCCAAAAATGTTTGAAGTGTTGGGACCAAGGTAAAATGAATATTTTCATACAGTGGTATAGTTATTCATATTTTAAAAGCCTTTTTTTATGAACTACCCAACATAGCTCACAAATATTTATCAATTAGGCGTAGGTGTAACATGTATATGGATTCATAGGATTGGAGCATGATAAAAGGAAAAGGATATAGGTAGTTGTATGAGATTTAGTTATTATTCAAAAAGGAAGCTTTGACTTGATTTAGATATTTATAAATAAAAGAAATTAGGAGGCTATTTGAAATTGTTCTGCTTTGAAATCAATGAAAAAATTTAGGTTTTGAATCGGGGGATGTAATGTCTTTATTGGTATGGTAGATGTGTAAATACAAAGATAATCACATTTCAAGTCAGGTTAATTGCTATCCTGTTTTCAAACTAAAATATTTCAGGATGACTCCATGATATAGAGATAAAAAATCTAGAAATATCAGTGTGAAATGAAGTTAGTAGTTAAAATAATCTTAAGAGGGCTCTAATACAATAATATATTAGTGATTAATCTATTGAAATTTCTGGTTGATCTGATGATTAGCTAGGTTACAATTAGGGTGAGGGTGGGGAGCCCATGGGCATGCCACAGCATGGCATTCACCATGGAATGCCACCTACACCTGCCCTTCTTGAAATTTCTATGGGGTGGGCTACAGGCAGAGGAACCCCTAGTTGAGGTTATTATTAATTAAAACTCATATATACCAGTCCATAATTTTCCCTTCCTCAATTAGATTTCTTTTTTATTCTGGTATATCAATCTATTCATTTAAATATATTCCAAGAAGATCATTGGAACCTTCCATAAAAGGTCCATGGTTCTTGATGGAATAGTTTTTTTATGTAATGAATAAATCCTAGTTCACCATCTCATCATCCTTGGGAAAAATTTACTTACTAAAAGCTAATCTTAACAAAGCTCAGCCTCAACAACTTTTCATGCATGTAAAAGATAATTTCTCAAAAATTCCCCTAAACAAAAAACAAGATATATTCAACATTTTCTTCAAATGATGGCGACCACCACAAGTGATTCTGAATATCTATATTCTGCAGGTTCTTTCACTTGTACAGCCACCTCAAGGTCAACACCAGTTTTTACACCTTGCCAGCCTGCTTCATAATTATATTACTGATGCATCAGTGATGATTGCAAAATATAAATCCATGAGTTGAGCCTCAAGCCACTGTGGTATACCATGACAGTTCAGCTGAATAAATTTTTATATTTTGGTAATTATATATAGAAAGAAGGTACCAACAGTATGAAATCACCTTTAAGGGAAAATAACAATAGAATAAGCATGGAAGCATACAAATGATATATTTATTAAGGAAAATTGACCACAGGTTTTCTCCACCAGTGTCTCCCCACTGCACCATTCAACACATAATTGTGATGGATAATACCAAAATCAAAGAAATGTTTTCAATTTTCCCTTCAAATAATTTTTTTATGTGTATATTTTTTAATATTCTTAAATATAAAAAAATGGGCAGATTATTCAAACCATAGTAACAATGAGGATTCCAATTGATAAATAGAAGAGGTTTAGGAATTATAGGGGACATATAAGGTTTAAGGTGAGAAAAAAAACACCTTTGAAAGTATTAATCTTGGGAAATTTAATGTATTTTAGCTGTCATGAACCCCCCAAGGAGGGGATGATAATCCTTGAGCTTCTTTAAATAATTTGAATAATTAATTTTGAACATTGAAATAATCTTTTGTTGAATGGGAAAGGCTATATTAAATCAACTTTTCTGTTAATGTGACATCCAAATTTGTCATTGGAGCTGAAGAAATGAAGATTGGGACTGGATGTTGGAAGGCAGATGGTATGTATTATTTTGTTTTGTTTTGATATATTAGTATTGCATTTTTGTTCTATTTTAAGGAAAATCTGCAAGGCAAGTAGGCTTGAAAAATATTTTTGGAAAGATAAAAGGAGTGGGACATGTGAGTCCCAGAAAGGGAAAGCTGGCAGAGCACTGGGGGAAAAGGGTTGACCCCCCGGATGTCGGGTCGCGCGGTCTCTTTCAGTGACCCCTTATGGATTCCCAAATTGATTTTTGGTAGCTGAACAAAGACATTCAGTCCAATTTCTTTTTTCCTTTATACTTTCTCATTGAACGTCAACAAACTCCTTTCATCAATATCAGAAATCAGCCCAATCACTCATGTCCTTTCTTAAAAATGAATGGTTTTTTGAAGAGAGTTTTAATTTGGAAATAAACCTTTTCTTTTATTAAGTACTTTGTGAAGTTATTCATATCAGATCTTTAATCATCACACTATCTCAGAAACCATAAACTTAATTCACCCTTCTTTCTAACATTCTTCCAATTTCATCTCATATTTTGTTTAAATATTGAATATGGAAGGTTATGGTTATAGCCCTTTTTCAACTGGAAACTCTTGCGACATCAAAATAACAAACCTCCAAAAGTTAATTTATTCCAGGGATGAAGTCATCAATTCGCTCTTGCAAAAAGTAGAAGCTCTTGAGGTCAAGTCAAGTGCTAATATTCATAGCAAGAATTCCCAAAAAGGTGAAAAAAAACAACGAAAAAGTCAAAAATTACTCCATCCAAGAAATCCACCATAAAAACCAAAGAAAAAAATTTCTCTCCAACAAATCACCATTGCAAAAGACCATCAACACTCACTCCAACAATTAAGCGTAGTCCAGTTCAAATGCTAATGTGTGAGGTACCAGAAGACTTTATTCATACAAAATTAAGTTTTATTCAAGCTATGAAGTACTGAATGACTTACTTGTTTCAATATTTACCATGCAGGAGGTGCTTTATGCCCACATCAGACTCTTTTGGGGTATGCAAGGAGTAACATCAAGCTTTCTGAGAATTGTTCATACATCCTTTGGAATTTTATTTTCAAAGATTTACAAGTAATTGTCAGCTTGAAGGAATGTGACAATTTGGACTAGGTGTTCTCTTGCAACTTGGCATTTTTCACGGCTGACTCCAACGCTAAGGTATAACCATGCTATGAATTGTAAAACAAGGGCTTGAAGCAAAGTGTCAGTATTGAAATGTGGTAGGATAATAAAATAATCTTACTTATAAATTCAGAGGTGGGTCACTTTGAATGAGAAGGTGATTCATGAGTTTCTGAAGTTTCAAGTGAAATTATGGAGTTGTTGTCTGATATCTCTTCTAACACAATCTCAGAAAGGCGGGAGGAATTATCTTGGTCTTGCAAAGAACCTGCAGCCCAATGTCAATTACAAGCACTTTTTGAAACAAACAGTCCTTGATTCTGTTTACCATTTTCGTCGGTGATTTGATAATTGATACATTTTGGGCATGTGCAGACCTCCATCTAAAAATGTTTGTTTATATAAAATATAAATTATGATAGAAAATGAAAGATAAGTAATTCAGAACATTTTCATTTAAAAAAAACGTAAAAATAAGTCTTAATTGTACCAATAGAGAGTGGTGCTTACCTAAGCTGCACACTTGTGCGTGGGATGGTTATTGATTATATGAGGTTGATTCATGTAATTTTGGAAGCTGAGTTTTTTAAAAAACAAAAAAGATTTTGTCTTTTGTTGAGCTACCAAATTTGAGTTGGCAAGAGTCACACAGCTGACCACTCAATAGGGGGTCAGGGGGTCACTTGAAGAGACTGCGCAACCTGACATCTGGGGGGTCAACCTTTTTCCCCCAGTGCTGATAGATAGTACCTCTGTATTTGGAGACTGGAAGTAGGAATATCATGGGTTCAAGTCACATGAAAGACACACTCAAAGTTGAGGATTTTTGGAGAATGAAATTTCTGAAAGTTTTAGGAAGATTTAAGAAGATTTAGGAATTTTCAGGAAGAATACAGGTAGTACAGGTCAACAAGGAATACATGTAATAAGTCCTACATGTATTTTCATAAAACAGTGAAACCTAACCCACACAATCAGTCCTCAAAGGCCAGAAAACTATAATACAGTAAAGTCACCTGACTGATGAGTAATCAATTGAATAATACATGGGAATAAGGTCTCCAGGACCAAAATTTATGTTTGACATGTATTTTGTTGCCATGTCACATGGACAAGTGAAATATAAATGAATTGATCCAATCAATAAGAAACATGTCACCCCAATATAACAAGTGAAGTGAAGCAATCTGATTAGTCAGAAATATATACTTGTGTTACATCACAACACATTTCCCCTGAAAATCCAAAATTAAAGTTTGGACTGCAATGTACAGCCACCAAAGGCTGAAAGTTTTTAAGTCAACTGTTTTTTTCACTCCAATGGAGGGCCCCAAAGATATAAATAGAGGCCTTTTCCTCATCTAGAAATTATAACTTGAATTTATTTTTTCTGATCACTACTGTAGAAGGTTATACTAGAATACCAATTGATCTAGAAATTGTAAATTGAATTCATTTTTTCTGTTCCCTCCTCTAGAAATGTTATACTAGAAATTTATTTTGATAAATTAAGCCCAGTGATGATGTTTTTTTGACAGCAATAAAGAGAAACACTATCGTGAAAGGTATTTAATTAATCCCTCAATAGCAGTTAGACTGGTAATTTATTCAATTCATTAGTATCTTAAAGGTTGAAGCTCATGAGCAAGGTGTCTCCGGGGCTTAGTGTTTAAACCTTACGGGTAATTATTAGAGAGTTCTAAAAGAAAGCCACCACCCAGAAGTAACTTTGTAGGCTTTAAAACAAAAAATAATCATTTTCCATTAGTTTTGAGCTAGTTTTTGCTGTAAGCTTCCTCAAAGAGAGTGATGTAGCCTGTTCTAAAAGAAAAACTGCACAAATGGGGTAATTTTACTACTTTTAAAAGAAAAGCAATCTGTATTTGTTAGGTAATACCTAATAAGCTATAATAAAAGGAAAGAAAAGACTAAAATTAAATTAAATAATTTAGTGTTCAGTTGAAATTAGTAGTGAATCTAGAGGACTTGGCTAGTAGTATTAACAAGAACCAAGAAGAAATTACACAATTTATTATTACAAACAAACAAACAAAATAACATTTAATTACCCATAAAATACCTTTTGATTGAAGTTTATTAGAGTATTAGCCTATCCACACCAACAAAAGGGAATTTGATATACTTCTATACGTTTAAGTATATTATTATATCAAATTAAATATTCTTATTGTTATATTTGTTATATTTACTGAAAAGTAATTAAGAAAGGAATAAATTCTGTAGCTTGTGTATTATAAGTAGTGTTGTCTGTTATTATTTTTTTATTATATAATATCTGGATATTGTTTTAAAACCATTTTGTGGAATATACTCAGCCTGCTGAAAGTTTTAAAAAGAATTCATTTGTTAAGGTTTCAAATAACCATTGTTTTAAGTAGAGAAAATTATGATTAGAGATTGTTTAGTACAATATTTTATGAAAAATCAACTATCAATCATAAAATTTATTGGTGAACTCAATAAAGATAACTTAGAATGTTAGGAAGGGAAGTCTAGATTATTCTAGAAAACAATTAGAGCAAGGGTTAAAAGCCCCAAACAGAAGTTAAAAACTATTTTCTTTTAATTTCTCCTCCCAGGTACTGCCTCATTTTATCCCACAGAACTCATTATATTGAACACAATATTGCAATTTCTTGATAAAAAATACTTTTGAGACTATACCATGCCTTGGTCCAATCACCCTACAAGTTACCTACCTGGGACTCAATCTGCAAACATTTACTCCTGTTTTTTCATGCCAAGCATGAAGAAATGATGCTCCAAAAGGCTTTTAAATAAAAAGGAATGAGGTTGTTCATTGATGGCTGGACAGACATTCCTAGATACTTGCTATATGCCCTCTTATTATTGAAAGGCCAATACATCAAGAAATTCATCAACATATTGGATCTCAACTTAAAGAGGCCCACTGCTGATAATATCTATGAAGAAGTCAAAAAATGCTTGCAGAGAGAACAAATTTTATTCAAAAATATTTGTGCTATTGTTACTGAATCTCCTTTAGTGATGATCAAGCTTCAAGTGAGTTCCTAACTCTTGATTGAATTTCTTTGATCTTGAAATTCTTCTAGCAAGGGATCACCCCCATATAACAAGGGTTGATTGCATTTTACATGCATTTAATCTAATCACAAAGGACTTCATGGACCATTGTAAGGTGTGGATATGAAACTTTGATTAAAAATCAAGTACTTTTCCTGTCCTCAAAATTTGTATAAGGTAAAAATCAATTAAAAATAGTAAGAAATATTATTTTTAAGAGAAAACACGCCAATTTTATTGTTTATAGCTTTATTAGTATGAAAAAATAACATTATAAAGATTTATTGTTTTACCAACAATAAAAATTTATCCAAAAATACTCTACAAGAGATATTTAAGGCTACAAAAGAAATTTCTTCAAGAGCAATTTCAATTGGAATTAATTGAGCAAAGAACTGCAAGAAATTAATTAAAGAACAAATTCTTCAAAAAGAATATTCAAGAGAAAACATGCCCAAAAGTGACCAGAGTGAATCTGGAAACAAAGTGACAAAGCTAACAGTGATGAAAGATGCTTTAACTCACTTTTGGGGTGGTTCAGGGGTAAAAATGATTATAAGAGTTACAAACAATGATCTCTAATGATTTTTTCATGTGGTTAAAAGGTTCAAAATAATTTTAAGAGAGGTGGTTGGATTGTTTGATTAATTGGTTTAACAGTGTTTAAACTAATTATAAAAGGAAAAGATTGTAACATGAAGAGAAAAGTGGGGCAAAGAAGACATTCTTTTATAGGCATCAATTTTCTTACTCCAAAAGTAAATTTTACTCTTGTCAGCTGTGAAAAAAGTCTGACAACAGAAAAGCCAATTATGGAATCATTGAACCCTGGTTTAGACCAAAAAAGGGCTGGTTTAAGCCAATTTTAGATCCTTAAATCAGCCATTACTATAGCAATACCTGGTCTGGAGCCTTCAAAACACGTCAAAATGTGTGTAAGAGGCGTAGAAACCAGTTAGAACTGTTTTTACGATGATTGTTTTATCTTAAGGGTAGTTTTACCCTCTTGGCAACAGCTAAAACTACCCCAGTTGGTATCAAAACCTCATCATCAATTGAGTCCACAGACCCTGTAACTCAATTCCAGGCCAAAAGTGATGAAATTTTGCGTGAATTTTGACATCCCATGCCTGTCAGCAAGGATTTTGGGGGTCTAGCTCCCCCTTAGAGCTGGAGTTCCTTTTCCCCCCCAAATTTAATCTTTCCAATTTATTTTTCCTTTAATTCTTCATCATGTATTATACTTATAATTTACATTGGTAATTCAATTGAGTTGTACAGTTAAATACAGTAATAATTGATACCTCATATGTAAATCAAAGTTAACTTATGTAATACACGCACACATTTTGACATTTCAATTGAATTCAATTGAAAATACTTCAATTCCTCATAACTTCTAAACTAAACACAACACCTCAATTTTAACACAAAAATTGATGGTTAACACCACATGTGGTGTGAATTAAATTAAAGTTTTGAGGATTTTCAACTTTTGTATTGAAAATACTAAAAACCTAATTTAAGCTTATTTAGAGTTGAGTTACAGAAATTTCATCCAGAGGTGGCCCCACCTGATTTTTTATGAGGAATCCAATGGTGAAATAATTTTTATATGTTTATTCATTGGATAAAAAGTTATAATAATTTTTATCTAACTTTTTCCCAAATTTGTTTATTTTTTTACAATTTTTGTTAAAAATTAATTTTTACTTGATTTTTTCAAGTATAAATGTAATTTTGCAATTTCAAAATTTTAATGTAATTTTATTTTTAAATTGTAATTAAATTTTCAATTGTGGATATAATTTTATATTTATATTTTAATTTTCATTTTAATAATATAAATAAATTTATTTTATTTATATTTATATGTTAATTTTGTATTTGTGGTCTTTTGGGTATATGAAATTACCTCTAAGGCTCACACCAGTTACCCAATGCATATGGACAATTTCCCAAGGTCTTCTTGGTTCTTGGATTTTTATCATATTTTCAAGTCTCTTGCCAGTGGATTTATTTGCTTTTTGACATTTGTCACAGGTTTTGAAATACTGTGCAACATCCTTTTGTCACATTGGCCACCATATACAGGCTTTCACTTTTTCTCTAGTCCTGTCTTCAGACAGATGTCCTGAGAAGGGGCTGTCATGGCATTCTTTCAGTACAAGATTGATTAATTACCTGTCCACAACTGTCATGATACATTTGTGCTTGGTTCCGTGGTAAATTATACCATCCAGTAGGTGAAATCTTCCTTCATTATAAGATTTCTTCCATACTTCATCCAAGGCATGTATAAGAGAGTTGTCTTTACAGTCTTTGTTAATGAATTGGCATAAGATGCTACAATTCTTATCTTGAGTGTAACTATGTCTTACTTCTTCAAAGAAGGTGGTGTTCAAGTCTGTAACACTTATTCCTTCTATTGGGATCTGTGGTGAAGCTTCTTCTGGAACATAAGCAGGATTATCAATATTATTTGGTAATGGCCATCTGCTTGGTCCATCTACATTTTATTAATATTTCCATACTTATGAACAATAGTCATATTGCCTCTGTATTCTTGTATGGCTATTTGCCATCTGAGCATATGTCTGTTGGGTGTTTTCATGTTTAAAAGTGATTTGACAGCTGTACAATCTGTTATAACCTCAAAAACACATCCCTCTAAGAAGTAGTTCAATTTCTCCAAGGCCCAGAAAAGGCATAGACATTCCATTTGACTTGCCCCATATCTGGCTTCAGTTGGTATGATTTGCCTGGATATGAAACATATGGGTCCTTCTACAGGTTTATCATTTATGATCTGAACTTGGTGAAGTGCAGCACCCAGCCCATCCCCTGATGCATCAATATAAAACTTAAAAGGAAATTTAAAGTCTGGCATCAGTAAGAGTGGAGCAGTGGTCAAGGCTTCTCTTAGAGACTCAAAACCTTTGACTCTGTCAACAGTCATTTCAAAAGCTGTGTCTTTGTCACACAATTTATAAAGTGGTCTTGCTATGGATGCAAAATCTTTAATGTGTTGCCTGTAATATCCTGCAAAACCTAAGAATGACTGAATTTCCTTTTTGCTCTGAGGCATGGGCTTTAGCAATACTGCTGCAACTTTGTTTTTGTCAATTCCAAGGGACAAACCAGATACAATATGTCCTAGTGCTTTAAGTTCTTTAAATCCAAAATTGAATTTCTTCAAAGAGATTTTCATGTTTACTGATTGAATTTTTGTCAAAACTCTGGACAATCTGTACATGTGCTCTTCCCAAGTCTTGGAACAGACAATAATGTCATCAATGTAAATGATTAACCATCCCTCTGAAGGTTCTTCAGCAAATATTTCATTCATCATTCTTTGGAAGTGTGAAGGTTCATTTTTGATACCAAAGGGCATCCTTAAGTATTCATACACTCCACAATGAACAATAATTCTCAAGTATTTTCTTACTCTTGGTGTCACCACATTTTGATGGAATCCTTTAAGGGCATCCATAGTGGCTATATACACTGCTTGAGATATTTGAGTAAGGGCAATTTGGATTTTTGGTATTGGGTATCTGTCTGGAACAGTGTGAGTGTTCAGAGCTCTAAAGTCCCCAACCATTCTAGATTTTCCATTATGCCATGCCACTATGACTGGTGTAGTTATTTCTACTTCTTCATTGTGGCCTACGGTTCTTATTACACCAAGGTCCAGAAGTTCTTTGACATGAATTTCTAGAGCTTCTCTTGACTTGGGAATTTCTGGGTATTCAGGTATTCTAAAGAGTGGTGGATAAGGTCTTTCAATATTAAGAATGATATCAACTTCATGACCAATATTCGCTCCTAGAGGTTCTTTGTCTGAAGCAAATGCTCCTCTGTGGTCATACAAATGGGAAGAAAGTTCATTTTCCTGTTTATCAGTCAGATGAAGTCTTATTTCAGCCTCATTTAACTATTCAGACTTGAATTTCTCTAACTCTAAGTTGACTGGTGATACTTTGTTCACTGTAATTTGTCTTTTAAATGGTAAAAAGGCAGATGTTTGGCGCTTATTGTCTCCAATAGTAAAGTATCTGTCTTTGTTGTTATGTAAATCTATCCCATACATGATTAAATAGTCATTTCCCAATATAAAATGGGTACTAGAGCAATTTTCCATAGCAACAAATTCAACTGTGATTCTTAAATTCCCATTAATGTGTGGGAATATGACATTGGTCTCAAATATTCCTAATGCTTTCATTGGATTACTTGAACTATTGAATTTTATACCATCAATTGGTAACAATTGGTCTTAAACATTTTGTTCACACGTCTTAAGAAAAGATTTTCCAACACAAGAGCAGAAGGCTCCTGGGTCAAGAAAAGGTTTGGTGGGCTTGTTGTCAATCACCACTTCTGTTATATAGGAGTTACCAGCTGTATAACCTTTCCCTCTGTTTGGTTTGGTTTTCATGAGTTGTGCATCTTGAACTTTTGATAAATCAAGTTGACCATTGCTCAATTGTGGCAAGTGGGAATAAGATTCCATGATGTCAAAAGTGGCATTGATATTTTCTATATCTTTTGAAGATTCACAAAGTATGGATGACTTATCATCTGAACTGTCTTCAATTATGTCATCTTTTTCAACATCAGGTTACTTTTAAATATCAATTTCATTGATTTTCCCCCTTTTTGGACATGTATTGGCTAAATGGGTGGTGCTTTGGAAAATATGGCACTTTCTGACTGTATCTGCAGATTTATACTTATTATTAGGATTTTCTTTGGGGTTTTTGTCCCCAGAATTTTTCCAAGGTGTGTTAAAACTTGTTTTTGAGATTCACCCTACTAGAACCAATTTTGGTTCTGGTGGTTACTTCTTCTAATATATTGATAATATCCTCTGCCAAAGATTGTTCAGTAGTCCTGCTTTTGAAAGCATGCTCTAAGTCACCTCCACATTGTCTCAGAATCTTTCTATGGATCACAAATTCTGACATGTCAGGATATAATGCTGTTAATCTGTCTTTTTGTTGGCAAAACCATGGTAAAGCTTTGTCTTTATCAGAATTAAATTTGGCAGATTCAAAGGCTGTTTCCACTTCAAACCTCCAAGCATCATTGGTCCATTTGTTGATAATTTGGGTTTTCCACCAAGTCCAACTTTGGTGTCCATGTGCTTGTCTCGATTTGATATACCATCTGTGAGCTTATTTAGTAAATAAGGTGTTAAACCTGGATGTTACCAATCTTTATGGTAATTCAAAGTCTCCTTTGCTCATGTCAATACCTCTGATGAATTCCATATGGTCATACTCTCCTTCACCACTGAAGTGAGGCCATTCCTTAGGTTTTGGAACTTCTTTCAAGAGTGCTTGGCCCATTGTTTGTTCCAAGTTATGAAAAGAAGTAAAAAATTCATTTTTTAATTGAGAATTTTCAATATCCAATACTTGTGGATTGGGAATCCCTGTACCCTCATTTTGATTCAGAGGTGTAGACATTCTTGGTAAGGTGTTTAGTAGTTGTTCAATATCATTCATTTTACTATTGTTACACCTTTGCAGATTTCTTAATTCATGTTTTAAGGTTTGTATAGGTTTATTACATTCTTTTTATGATCATCCTCTTTATATTTCAGCTCATTCCATAATTCTGTTTGTTTAGTATTATCAGATATAACTTCATTTAACTTTATTGTTAATTTTGATATTCCCTCTTTTGAGGTATCAAAACACTTTTTCAAGGCAATTATATGTGTCTTTACTTCAGTAAATGATTTTGAAATATCATCAAAAGCTTTTTTATTATCCTCTTTGATTATATTTATGGCTTGTTTTATTCTTGTTTCAATCATGTCATCAATATTGAATTTAGAATATTTGTCTGTCAATTCCTTAATAATGGAAGATTGCTCATTTATCTTATTGACAAAAGAATTATCATTATTAGAAGTTTTAATTGTTCTTAAAGCTTTTTCAAACCATTTAAGTGTTTCATTGATTTGGCTCAGACTCAAGTTATGTGTTTTAAGATTGTCACAAATTGATGCATTTTTATCACAAAGATGACTTTTTATGTCAGTTATAGCTTCATACAACTCTGGAATAGAATCAAAAATATCAGAAATTGTTTCTAATATTTTTATACGGCCTCCTCTTTCTTTTGTAATTCCATCATTGTTCTGGCCATCTGAAACACATTTTCCATGGCATCATGTAGCCCTGGCTGGTGCCTTTCCTTTGCCCTTGTTTGGAGTTTGTGGCTGCTTTTTCATGTTGGAATTGCTTCTGCTTGCCACTGGGGCTGTTTTTGGAACTTGTTTTTCCTCCATTCTAGTGTCAAGAGCATTATGTTTTTCTTCTCCATCAATGGATGCCATCCATTGAGCAATTTGCAAGTATTGGGATGGCCCAGGAGTTTTCTCACAGTCAGGTAAAAATTCATGCAGTTTTTCCACAGATCTGCAAGGATCTGGTACTCCTTGTACTGCAGGGCATTGTTGTATGCATTGTGGCTGGCTTTGTATATGTCCACTGAGGCTTCTTGTGGCGGTGTCAGCTATTTGTGAAGGTAAAATGGTATTATCAGCATCAGAATGACCTATTTTAGTTGCTTGGAAGTCATCAACTGACCCTTTTCCTTCTGTACCTGGTTGGCGTCTGCCATAATCACATCTATTACCTTTCTGGGAGCTGCTTGAGGGGTTATAGCTGGCTCCTGATCTGGTTGAAGGCATATTTTATGATTAAAAAGGCTTAAGATAGTATTTTTACGTCCAAAAACTTACTATTGGCCAAATTCTTAGCTTTCTGAAGGGTATTACTTATGCCCAAGTTAATCAATTCAGAAGATATTGGTTCAGGTTGGTTATTTTGAGTCACAATAACAGTACTTGCAGGAATAATGCTGGTGACTGTTGAGGCTGTTTCAATGTTTTCTTGTCTTACCACGTTGTCAGAAACTAAAATTAATGAAAAAGCCAATTAATTAAGTAAAAAAAGGTTTATTTCAAAAAAAGAAATAAAAATATAAGCCTCACTTATAATATGAAAAAAATATTTTTTATGGGTTTTTTGAGTTATAAGTATTTTTTATATGTTTTTTAAATTTTTCAATATAAGAAAAAAGGTTTAAAAAAGAGGTAAAATATCACAGCTGGGCCCCCAAATGTAAGGTGTGGATATGAAACTTTGATTAAAAATCAAGTACTTTTCCTGTCCTCAAAATTTGTATAAGGTAAAAATCAATTAAAAATAGTAAGAAATATTATTTTTAAGAGAAAACATGCCAGTTTTATTGTTTATAACTTTATTAGTATAAAACAATAATATTATAAAGATTTATTGTTTTACTAACAATAAAGATTTATCCAAAAATACTTTACAAGAGATATTTAAGGCTACAAAAGAAATTTCTTCAAAAGCAATTTGAATTGGAATTAATTGAGCAAAGAACTGCAAGCAATTAATTAAAAAAAATCCTTAAAAAGGAATATTAAAGAGAAAACATGCCCAAAAGTGACCAGAGTGAATTTGGAAACAAAGTGACAAAGTTAACAGTGATGAAAGATGCTTTAATTCACTTTTGGGGTGGTTCAGGGGTAAAAATGATTATAAGAGTTACAAACAATGATTGATAATGATTTTTTCACATGGTTAAAAGGTGGAAAATCATTTTAAGAAAGGTGGTTGGAATCTTTTATTAATTGGTTTAACAGTGTTTAAACTAATTATAAAAGGAAAAGATTGTAACATGAAGAGAAAAGTGGGGCAAAGAAGACATTCTTTTATAGGCATCAATTTTCTTACTCCAAAAGTAAATTCTACTCTTGTCAGTCATGAAAAAAATTCTGACAATAGAAAAGCCAATTATGGCATCATTGACCCCTGGTTTAGACCAAAAAAGGGCTGGTTTAAGCCAATTTTAGCCATTTTAGACCCTTAAATCAGCCATTACTATAGCAATACCTGGTCTAGAACCTTCAAAACACGTCAGAATGTGTCTAAGAGGCGTAGAAGCCAGTTAAAACTGTTTTTACTATGATTGTTTTAGCTTAAGGGTAGTTTTACCCTCTTGGCAGCAGCTAAAACCACCCTGGTTGGTATCAAAACTTCATCATCAATTGAGTCACAGATCCTGTAACTCGATTCTAGGCCAAAAGTGATAAACTTTTGCGTGAATTTTGACATCCCACGCCTGTCAGAAAGGATTTTGGGGGTCTGGCTCCCCCTTAGAGCTAGAGTTCCTTTTCCCCCCAATTTTGATCTTTCCAATTTATTTTTTCCTTTAATTCCTCATCATTTATTTTACTTGTAATTTACATATGTAACTCAATTAATTTGTACAGTACAATACAGTAATAATTGATACCTCATATGTAAATCAAAGTTCACTTATGTAATACACGCGCACATTTTGACATTTCAATTGAATTCAATTGAAAATACTTCAATTCCTCATAACTTCTAAGCTAAACACAACACCTCAATTTTAACACAAAAATTGATGGTTAACACCACATGTGGTGTGAATTAAATTAAAGTTTTGAGGATTTTCAATTTTTGTATTGAAAATAAAAAAAACTTAATTTAAGCTTATTTAGAGTTGAGTTACAGAAATTTCATCCAGAGGTGACCCCACTTTATTTTTTATGAGGAATCCAATGGTGTGATAATTTCTTTATGTTTATATATTGGATCAAAAGTTATAATATATTTTATATAACTTTTTACCAAGAATATTTTAATTTCACAATTTTTATTAAAAATTCAGTTTTACTTAATTTTTACAAGTAAAAATATAATTTCATAATTTTAAATTTCATTGTAATTTTATTGTTAAATTATAATCAAATTTTGATTTATATTTAAATTTTTATTTTTATAATATAAATAAATTTATTTTATTTATATTTGTATCTTAATTTATCTTTTGTGGTCTTTTGGGTATATGCAAATACCTCTAAGGCTCACAACCATCTAACAATGACTTAAAGAATTGGTCAGCTACTTTACTAGCTCATCATTTTGGAAGGAATAACATGCTCAATGGAAGACAGACAAAAATACATTATGGGCTTTCAACTCTATGTGAATCACACTGGTACTCGCTTGAAAATGTTTGTTTAAGCAGTCAAATTCAAGAGGAGGGATTCAAGAAATGTCTCATACTCTTTCAGAACCTTTCCAGTAATACTCCCCCCATTTTCTCAGCCATAATATCAATAATTGAAAACTGAAATAACTTTACATCAAATCATGTAATTATGTCCCTTCTCAAGCCCATTTTCAATAGAATTGCTCAATTAGAGAATCTCCACACTGAGATAGGAAAGGTTCAAAAGGAATTCTAAATGGCTTTCAAGTTAATAAAATGACTCCATGTTTATGAAAAGTTCACAAGCTTTAAAGAACACTGTTTGAAAACTCTTGATCAACGAGAAAAGGTATTTCACTCTGACCTTTACATAATTGCTTTTTTCTTACATCCAAATTTTTTCAAAATTGCTGTATCACTCAATTATTCTTTGAATAGAATTACTGTAATGATATTAATTCTTTGAAAGGACTGGAAATATTATGAATAAGATGAAAATCTCCTATTTCCTCAAATATAATGTTATTACAGTCAACATGGGCCCTTTGGTAACCTATCTCACAATAAATTGTTTAAGTGATATTTTTAAATCTTATCTCCTAATTCTTCTTCTTTGTAGAAAGTTCAACCATCAAAAATATTGATTATTGGCTGGGACTTCCATAATCTCCTCAATTTTTACCCTTTAAAAATCTGGCTATCACAATATGTGAAATTGTTCCATGTGCAGCTGGTGTAGTAGGTCTTTTCTCAGTGATGTTGTAAATAAAAACCACATTCTTTCAAATATTTTGACAATGATAACTCAAATAAAGCTTCACCTTTTTCAAGAAGAATTCATAAAAAACAAAGAAACAAAAGCAAAAAACAACAAATTTGTAGAATATTCCACTGAATATGAACATATGGTTGGGTTTGACTTTTCTCCTCACTTCTTAAGCTATAAACCTTTGAGGAGGGTGTTTTTGGGCAGGAAAATAAGGAATAACTCTCTAAGAAAGATTATTTCATAGATACATTGTTTGATGGAAAGTAAATATAAAGCTTGGCATAGGTGTTACAAATTCATCAGAAGCAGATGAAAGCATTGAAAAGCAAACAGCCATATGGGATGCATATATTATGGATATTTAAGATTTTCTATTTTTTTCTTTTTGTATTTGTTTTGCATTTTCTTCTTCTTAATTTCAATAGGAACATACATTTCTACTTATTTTTGCTTTTGTTGTTGAGTTTTATTATTGTACATTAACAGGGGATAATCAAAAAGAGTTGTTTTTCTTCGTACATAAATTTATAGGTGGCACATGTCAGCTTCCACCAGCCATTGGCCTGCCACAGGAATTAAAAAAGGGCCCCCATGTGCATGCCACTGGCAAGGAGGGACCACCCCACCTTATTCACTATATCAATCACTAAAATAATTGATATTAGAATTATATCTGGTTAATTATAAGAGTACCAATGTCTGTGACAGCTTTAATAAATAAGAGTTCAAATAAAAAACAAGATAAGCTCCTATTTTGGTGAGGAGGAGACCATTTTTTATCTTACTCCAGGGTGGTTGGAGGTTATCCAAATTTTCACATGACCCACAGCATTAAGCCTTTCACTCCTGTGGCCCAACAGGCCCAATTCAGCATTGTAATGAGATGAAATGGGTTTTGGGGACCACAAATTTCCATTTTCACCCCATATAGGGTAAAAAACATTTCATAAAGACTTTCCAGACTTTTTGTGGTGTTTTGGACACGCCGGAAGCTTTAAATTACAAGTCTTGGGGCCTCTGATTAGTCAGGATATGAGTAATAAAAGATCAATCATTTTTTAAATATAATTTATGAATCATAATCCAATTTTATGGCAGAGTATCCCACAGTATCACTATGTGAAGGCAGGTTAGGTAATGTACAGTGCCATTCCAATCATATGTCAGTTACAGAGAACACACAAAGGGTTCTATATTTTTTTCACTGTGCAATCAGTATCTCACACTAATGGGGCTTTCTTTTTCTTAAGTCAGACACAATTTGTTTTCACTTCAATTTTATTTTTTTAGCTACAACATTCATTTGTCAGTAAACAGAAAAGCATTTTTTAAAAGAATGGAAAATAAGTCTCTAAAAAAGATTTTCTTGAAAGACGAAAATTAAAAAGGACCAGTAATGAAACGACATAAGAAATTAGGACATAGTTCCCAAAAAACACATTAAAAAAATAATATTCAGGTCAGAGATAAAGACACTGGTCAAAAAATTCAAAGTTAGTAAGAGGGAGGTCCACTGTGTTATTCAACAACCATTTGAATGAAAACTCTCATGGAAAAAAGGAGGGTTTCCAAATTTTATTGAGGGAAATCACCACAAGCTTCTCAGAACATTTCTCCTAATTCATCAAGATTCTGTGACTGATAAAATTTGGAAATGTTACTCTTCATAATTTTGAATAAATTTGAAATAGGGTCCAGATTGAGTGAATGGGCTGGAAAGGTTTTTGATTAGACCATTTTTTCTTGCAATTGTATTTCAGGAATCTCAAGAAATTCCAACCTTGGATCCACAAAATTGGAAAAGTGGTGCAGAGCTGGAAAATAAGCTTGGAAAAGGATCTCAGATGAGGTCAGGAATCCTTGCAAGATGGCTACCACAGACGTTTCAGTAGATGCCATATTGCTCCCATATCATCACCTACTGTTTCCCCAATCAGTGGTTGACAGCCCAGTTTTTCAATAACCACTTCTTTCTCACAGATATCCAAAAAAATAAATAAATTGTCTTTTTCCCCTTGAAAATGAAATTGGGTTGAGTAGAATATTATGTGGAGAAAAAAAAACTTACCAAGCTCAAAGGACGACTAATCAATCCAGATCAGCAATGCCCAGTTGATGTGGGACTGGGAAAATTTAATATGTGTGTATGAAACTCTTGATAATATTACTATTAAGCAAGATTACTACGACTTTTTTATGAAATATAATAAATAATTGATTTTTTAATTATTTCTTTTCTTTTTCATAAACTACTAGTGATCATAGCAGTGAGAAGTAATTGTCTACTAGAGTAAATTACAAGAAGAATTAATAATAAAACTAATTATTGAAATAATATGAAATTATATTGGTTAAGAATTATATTTTAAAAGAATAATTATTATCAATTTTAAATTTAAAGTACAAAAAAGCTAGATAAAACAGTAATATACCAGATAAAAGATAAAATACTATTTATAAAAGGAATATTATTTGTTTTCATGTCTTAATAGATCTCTTAGAAGATTCAAAATATTGAGAATGATTTGATAAATAATACTTACTTTGGTGGTATTAATGATTTGATGTTTTTACTGAATGAGAATAAGATATCTGGAAAAAAGCAATAGTAGGCTTATTTTAAGCCTAAAACAGCTCAAAGAGGCATTCCATAGAGAAAAAAACAAAAAAAGTGAGTGAGAAACCAATTTTCCTAATTTTTTAATTGATTACATCACTTGTTGTCACATAGGATTATCATAATTAGTTAATTAAGTCATTTGATGTGGCTACCAACCCATTTATGGTTAAGAAATAAAGGATTTAATAATGAAAATATCATTTTATTTCAGAGAACACATCATTTTCACATATTTATCAACTTTATTGGAAATTTAATCACAGTTTGTATTTTTGTGTGAATTTTTAAAGATTCAGTGTTTCACATGAAATCATAAAAATGGATTGTAGGCAAAACTTTGATTTTGAATTATGAGCTCATATATATTATTCTTGGTTTTAGTAAGAATTATTTCTCTATACATTTCTACTGAAATTTTCAGAATGATTGATTAAGAATTGTATTTTTAAACATTTGTTTCTTAACCATCAACAGGGTGGTAGTCACATGAAATGACTTAACCAAGTAATTATGATAATATTACATTACTAGAAGTGAGGTAATCCTCAAGCCAGTTAAGGTTACTGTTTTTTAATTTTTCTCCATGGCACAAATCTGTCAGCTGTTGTAGACTTAAAAGAGGCCTACTCTTGCTGTTTGTCCAATAATCTTTCTATAATTCAGCTTGATCATCAATACCAACAAGTAAGTATTAGTTAAATATTTTCTCAAGTATTTTTAACTTTTAAAACCAATCATCAAGAAATTGAATAAAAGAATTCTACTATTTTCAATAGTATCTAACAATCACTTGTTGTATTGCTGCTATAGGTATGATATTTATCTCTTAAATCCACAAATAATCCACCAACTCACTCTATAAACTCTTTATGAGGTATTTTTGGAGTATTAGTGAGTGTTTTGTTAGATTCTTGAAGTTCTTCTCTAATATCTGTGGTTTTCTCCAAGATTTTAATATAATCATTCTTCCAAAAGATAATTATTAATGAAAATAATCTTATATTATTTCAATAATAAGCTTTATTATTAATTGAGATTGCAATCATATCACTTTTATTTTAAAAGTAACACCCTTATAAGACAGTTTTACTTTGTAAGAATACCATATAATTGATGATGAGGTCCATTTCTGGTAAGAAAAGGCCTGCTTTTATCCCTTTTGGTGAAAGTGAGGGGCTTTTAAGCTATTTAAATTTCTTCAGAATGAAAATTTACCTCTGAAGGATGGTTTTTGGTTCTATACCATCAGTTCTGATGTCAGTACAGTCAGAATTGTGGTTTTGGAACAACAAATAATTGTTCTGGATCAATACAGGGTAAATAAAATTTTGAACGCCATGTTAGCAATGCTATTATGCATCCAGTGTGTTTGAATGATTAATATGAGTCATTCCAGGCTTTTTTAAGATTTAAAAAATCATTATTCCCAGTATCAAACCAGTGCTGGATGGTACAGGTTGGGTATAGATCAGTATTGGTCAAAAATCCTCCAACCAGATTAATCAGTCAATAATTGAGATATAAAAATTCCAAGAGCACAGATCAAAACATATTAATTAGATATTAAGTTTGGGATCCTTAGTATTCACCATTCTCAAAAATAGAAGATTCTATAAGGGTTTGCAGTTTTTTGATGTATTTTTTACATCAGCATGTGGCTTCAAGAACTTCCAAGCTAGATAGCTCTGTCAACTTTAAATATATCAGAATTCTAATTACACAGAATGTTGGAGCTAGATGGTGTCTAAATTTTGATATAATTAAGCCTATCTGAATATATGACAAACATACAGGAGCTTCTGTATATTACTATTTTCAGAAATCCTGTATTTTTTGGAAAAAACTTTGAGAAAGGGTCTTTTAGCCAATTTTTTGGGGATGAATATGTC
The DNA here is from genome assembly GCA_023105745.1 of Austropuccinia psidii. Classification (NCBI taxonomy): domain Eukaryota; kingdom Fungi; phylum Basidiomycota; class Pucciniomycetes; order Pucciniales; family Sphaerophragmiaceae; genus Austropuccinia; species Austropuccinia psidii. The sequence continues at coordinate 77,376,199 of JALGQZ010000001.1, read as the reverse complement.
TAAGATATATTAGATTAAGTATTTCATTTAGATATTTAATCTGGTTTTACTTTTTTACAGATTCTTGTAAGCCCTCTTATAACTTTGAGGGTGTTTCTTTATTTTAAAGGTGTGAATATGGTATTTCTTGAAATAGAGGTGCTACTACATAATGGATGACAATCTTACATAACTCTCACCAACAGATTTAAGAAGTACACCATTTTAAGGGTTTTAATCAAAAATTCATAAACTAGATGAGAGGTGAAAATGAAGCTTCTGCTTTTTGGTCCTCCTCCAATCTCAAAGTGGTTACATCTTTGCTACTTCTTATCCAATTTGGACAGGAGTGGTATATTCTTAATGAGGGAATTTGTGTCTTCTTAATTATATATTTATGAACTTTATTTATCCATTACTTTATATAATATTATTTATGGTATGTGGATGTCATTCTGGTTCTCTGTTTGGAGCCACAGGCTGACACACCCTCCGTATAGAAAATGCTCAACATTGATGGAACTCTTCTGTCCTCCTAGAGGCTCTAGATCATTCTAAATGAAATGTCTTATCTTTGGTTTTCTTCAATTTTACCCACCGGTCTTTTTCTGATGGTTTATTATTTTGTTTTATCACATTCATCTTATTGAAATATCTTTTCATTGCATTTGGATTGTCAGTCTTAAAGTGGAACTTCCTTCCTTTAATTACCCACTTAAAATTCAATGTTATTCATAATTATGAATGCTTATACCATAGATTGTGTGGTACTATGTACCTATCAAGAATCCATCAATATCAGAGCTTTCAAGTACCAAAAACGTGGTTTTTAATATGAGATTTCTCCTTGTCTGTGGTATGATAATCACTTTTTGGATTTTTCCAACTCATTTAATTTTTGGTGAAGCACTTTGGAAGCTTCTCCTTTACTTTGAAGTACTTCTGAATGACACATTGGTAAGAATTCCTCAAATTATTCCTTGGCTACAACTGATAAAGTTGATCCTGTGTCAAAACTCAAAGGCTGCTTCTTATCTTCAATTTGCACATTCAGATCTGATTTTTCTCCATGTATGAAGTCCATAACCATTTTGGGTGTTTATCAATATTCTTTTGCAAATTTGGTGTTCCCACTAAGCTCTTCCCAATTTTTAGGCTGAGTAAGTTCAGGTTACAAAGAGTTTCCCTGGAATGCTTCTGGTCTCTTATCCTAATATTACAAAAATATTTCTCCATAGGCTCTGATTCACTTTCTGTAAATTTTATTAGCTCATTTACAAAAATTTCAGAGTCATATTTTCACTCTATTTTCTCTTCTACTGACTCTTCTTCTATTGAAAATATTCTCTTCTTCCCATGGGAAAATTATATGCATAGTGGTAAGGTAATCCACAATTATGAAATGTGTTTATTTTCTTTGGGAATTCTGCACTATTTCTGTATTTGATGTCTCTTCCCATGAGCTGCTTTGGTGTTTCTTTACTATAATGTGACTAATGGGGTGAAGTACTTCCAATTGATGTCTTTTTTCTGAAATATTGTATGGCATTTTCTATTTTATAATGGCTGTTTATTTTTCTGCATCTGAAATTTGCTGCATGTTCTAAGTGTTCTGGAATTTTCTTCAGAAGATTGTTGTGTCTCTTCTATATTATTTTGTGTGGATAAATAGATTTGAGTCTTTTGGTTTCTTTAAGACACAATTAATGAGGGCCATTCTGTGTAAAGTACCTTTCACTCACAAAAGAGATGGTTTTTTGTCAAATAAAAGGATGTTTTTTACTGAGAATTTAGGCCAGCTTAACACTTCCAGTAGTTTCTTCAATGAATTTTTCTCAGATTAATTGAGTGTTTCACCATGTTGATAAATAGTCTCAGACCTTAACCTTTGATCATAGTATGCAGGTACTTGGTTTTCTGATGTGTCTTCCTCTTTGACTATTTGGGATTTATTTATAAGTTCATAAGCTTGATTTGTTTGAGTCAAGAAATTATATTCTTGTTCCTCTTTTTCATAGAAAGAATACAATTCTTTTTCCAGGCTTTCCTCTTGTCCTTGGATGTTTATTAAATATCTTATAACAGTTTGTTGCTCCTTTAGTATTTAGATCAACTGGTCTGTGAGTCTTTTCAAATTCTGCCCAGATTCTGGCTATATTTGTGCACAAGTATTTAATTACTTTAGCTTTCAAGAAATTTTATTGGTTCAGTTTTTTCATTTCTGACCTCACTTCTTTTGCATGATCATATGTACATTAAATTAATTTGTCCATATTAGAACATATGAAACTCCTACCTCTGGAATAATTAGCTTCAAAATTCTGTGGGGGTATTTCATAATTAATAAGCATAAGCTGAGGATCAATTCATTCTGAGCTAGAAACACTATTAGCAGGTACAGTAAATGTTTTGGTTTTGGGTACCTATTAGACTAATTCTTTCTTCTCCTTTCTGAAAAAATTCTTCTTTTTTAGCTGTAACCCAGGTTCTTTTCTGGAAGCTACAAGGGATTACTGAAGATTCCTTGAAAAAGTGTCCTTTGGCTTTCAGTTCATGTAGCTGTTGGAATGATGTGGGGAATATATAATTTCTTCCTCCATGCTTTGATGTACCTGAATCTGATTGGGCTCTGCCATATGCCAAGAATTCTCTATGGCTTGTGTTGATGCCTAATTCTCTCTGATTAAGGTTTCCCTCTAATTTAAGAGTATCAGATACCTGTTGGGATTCCAACTTTCAATCTCTTTCAAAAGCTCTTGGAAAATAATTTTATTGAGTAAGCATTTCTGACTTATTATTCCAATTTATACTGCTTATTGTTCCATTGTAAACATTATTTTATACATTATCCATGTGAACAAATTTTGTAGGAGTAGATAAATCTGAATGCCGTTTTTTGCATCTCTCAAATCTTGTGGTTGATCTTGGTCCAATTCTATTTAAAATGTGAATCTGGGTAGGCTCTCCCTTATTGTGAGTTCCTTTTTAAGAACTTAATCCCAAGAATGGCTGTGTTCTTCCTCCTCCATGTCTTCCTGGCTTATTTCTGGGGTATCCAATATTTCTGAGTAATGGAGGTGCAATGTCTTAAATCTTCAAAAATGAAAACAAGATCAAATAGTGTTTTTACCAAGGCTTATGTGCCCTTTGAAGGACCTTAGAAGCATTTATGATTTATACTATTTGAAAATTTTCTTTTGGAGTGGATGAATTTTGTAAGGTGTGGACATGAAACTTTGATTAAAAATCAAGTAATTTTCCTGTCCTCAAAATTTGTATAAGGTAGAATTTAATTTAAAATAGTAAATTTAAGGAGTTTTAAGAGAAAACACGCCAAATTTATGCTTTTTAGCTTTTTTAGTATTATAGAACAATATTATAAAGACTTATTGTTTTACCAACAATAGGGATTTATCCAAAAAGAATTTTTAAGAGATATTAATGGCTACAAAAGAAATTTCTTCAAGAGAAATTTCAATTGGAATAAATTGAGAAAAAAATCTTCAGGTAAACAATATGTGAAAGGAGTCTCTAAGAAGAATATTAAAGAGCAAAAACACCCAAAAGTGACCAGAGTGAATTCGGAAACAAAGTGACAAAGCTAACAGTGATGAAAGATGCTTGAGTTCACTTTTGGGGTGGTTCAAGGGTAAAAATGATTCTAATAACTTTTGAAAGTTATCAAAAGGTTGGCTTGATACTTTCATTTATTGGTTAAACAGTGTTTAAACTAATTATAAAAGGAAAGGATTCTAACATGAAGAGATAAATGGGGCAAAGAAGACATTCTTTTCTAGTCACCAATTTTCTTACTCCAAAAGTAAAATTTACTCTAATAAGTCGTGGGAAACACACTGAAAATAGAAAAAGAAATTATCAAATAATTGAATCCTGGTTTAGACCTAAAAAGGGCTGGTTTTAGCAATTTTTTGCTATTTTCAGCCATTGCTCTGGTAATAATTTATTTCAAGCCTTAGGAACACTTCATAATGTGTGTAAGAGACCTCAAAGCCAGTTGAAACTGTTGTTACTAATATTGTCTCAACTTAAGGGTAGGTTTATCCTCTTGGCAACAGTTAAAATTGACCTCGTTGGTATCAAAACCTCATCATCAATTGAATCATAAACCCTGTGACTCAATTCCAGGCTAAAGGTGATGAAGCTTTGTGGGGAATTTGAAATCTTATTCTTGTCAGCAAGGAATTTGGGGGAGTCTGAAGCCCTTGGAGCCAAAATTCTATTTCCCTCAAAATTAATCTTTCCAATTTATTCTTTCTTTGATTTCTAATCATATATTCTACTAGAGATTTAAATATTTCATTTGATTGAAAAATTTACAGTGCACAACTGTAATTATTGATTCCACACATGTAAATAGAAGTTTACTTATGTAATACATTTGCACATTTTGAAACTTCAATTGAAAATACTTCAATCCCACTGTCACATTGATGCCAGAAGCCATCAACAAGCACATGAGCTCTCCACTTGGGGTCATGTTGGAAGAGGAGGTCTCCCACAAACACTTTGACTAGATCCTAGGCTGTTTGATGGCGCAATAATCACAACTGAGCATAATAGGATACATCATCAAGGTTGAATTTCCTTTATCTTTCTCTGGTATTACAGGTCACAGTTCCACCTTCTGTGACATCCACATAATTTCTAAGCTACACACCACACCTCAATTGTACCACAAAAATTTATGGTTAACACCACAGGTGGTGTGCATTAAATTCAAGTTTTGAGGATTTTCATATTTTCTTACAGAAAATACTAAAAACTTAAAAAAAATGTTCTAAGAAGTTTTATTACCTTTTTTCAAAAATTTTTTTTGTCAGGCGGAGTCTATGATAAAGTGAAAATAATTTTATTTACAACTTTAACTATGACTGTGACATGGATAAGTATGATAGAAAAAGGGCTTTAATATTGAGAAGTATTGGTGGTGAGTGCTGCTGAAAGCCCTGGGTGCAGTCTTTCCAGTTGTATTACTATAATTGTCAGTCTGAGTCTATGATAGGGGTATTATAATAGTATATACAAATCTAAGTGGGACTATGACGCAGATAAAAATAGTCAAAAAAGGTTTTTAAAGAGTTTAATAAGTGGTTTACTAAAGAGACTTAGTGGTGGTGAGCGCTGTTGAAAGCCCTGGGTGCAGTGTTTATCTGCTGGGTTACAATAATTAAGATTACAATTTTCCCTGTTTATTTTCCAAGAGTATAACTGTCTTTGACAGTTGTACTATGTAGGAATTTAAGAGAAGGATGAGGATTCCTCTTTTGGGAAGAGAAAGGTCCCTTCTTATCCTGAGACTGGGTGAAAAGGTCCTCTAGAACATTTCACGTGGATGAATTGAAGATTTTTCACTTCAGAGTACTGGATTGTGGTTTCCACAAGGCCTGTATACTCTTTATTAGGCTCAGATGTGTTTTCAAATCACATCTGGGCAGTTTTCACCAATACAGGGTGAACGTTTTCATCTGGAGACCACACAGCACTCTTCTGACATGTATGAAGTGTAGAATGCTGTATAGAACCTGTATCAGACCCCAGTATTGAATTAACTATGAGGTATTGAAGTATAAACATTCTTTTTTATCTGTTTTACACCACATATTCATGCTTATGGAATATTATCCCAAAGTAAGACTGTATTGGTCTAACTGTGGGATTTTGACCTTCAAGCTGCCATAACTTTGTCATTTTTCAAGATATTGAGCTCAAAGTTGGTAAATTGTGTAGCCCTGGATGGACTCTATACAATGGTAACTCATTTGATATGGGTAAAATTAAATATGGCAAAGCCATGCCATGTTCAATTTCTGTTATCCATATGTATGATTTTATCAAAATCTGTATGGAGTTTGTTTGCCACATAACCTTTTTTCTGAATGCGATATGGGGAAATAGATGATGCCATAAGATAACCCTAACTTTTCTCTTTCTAAGAATACCCCACTTAAAGTATCTCACACTAAAGCTGTAGAAGTTAAATAAGAGGTGAATGTTTTATTCACCCTTATTTAGCTCTATTTTGGCCATAACTTCTATAGCTTTGGGGCTAGCTCAATTTAGATAGTACCATTGGATAGCCCTGATTGACAGCCTTAATTTGAAAAACCATTTTAAGGGGTTCAGCCTCTTTGGACTTCAGATCAGAGGTGGAAATTAAGGTTTATGCTCTGCAACAGCTTTGAAAAGGAATAACTTTGTTATTATTTGTCCTATGATTATGGGACTTGTATATTTGGAAACAGGTGAGTTTCCTCTTTCTTTTGATACCTTTTGAGCTTATTTGACTCAGATACATTTCCTGGTGGTATTCCAGCTTTACCATTGGTTTATGGTATTTGGCTGTCATGCTTGTGCTCTGGTTTTGAATCACAGGCTGACAATTTTAATTTTAATATGCTTGCTTAATTTTTTCAAGTGAAAATGTATTTTCACATTCTTAAATTTTAATGTGATTTTAAGGTTAAATCATGATTAAAATTTCATATTTATATTTCAATTTTGTTTGTATAATAAAAATAAATATATTTAATTTTAATTATAAATTAATTTATTATTTGTGGTCTTTTGGCAATATAAACAAACATCTAACGCTCACAAATGTTTTAATAAATGTTTTTCTGCTGTTAACCTCTTTAGTTGACTCAACCTGTTTTGTTTATGTCTCCCTGCTTTTTTGGATCTTTGGAAATTTATAGGTGTCCAGTATTATGAGTTAATTATGATTTCAATGTGTATTATTTGGTTTCCTTTGGTTTTTAGAAATTCCTCCCTGTCTTTTGAGCTGAAACAGATATATTTATCTGTGAGTATTTCTTAATTGGAACATACTCGTTTTTCACTTTCAAACAAATATAGAAAGATTTTGTAATTTAATATGAAGAAACCAAGACTTCCCAGCTTTACTGTTGGTTTTTCCTGGGTTTGGTAATTTCATTTTTTGATCTTTTTTGAAGTTTTTTTTTTTGAAGAAATAACAATTTTTCAACATTTTTCCTTATTTTTATAAGTAAAGTATTTAATATTGAGAGTTCTCATATTTGATTCAACTTTAATATTGTTTTTGAAATAAATGAGTCATGCATTGAAAGGGAAATAAAAAATGTTGAAAGTTCAATTTAGAGTCTTTATTTATTTTTCTTTATCTTGGGAAGAAAGAAAAATTCAAAATACTATTTAAATTTTAATTCACAATAATCATATTGTATCATTATATTTTGTGATAATTGATAGGTATAATTTAATCAGTGTCTTCCTCATTTTGAGTAAAAAGATATTTTATTCAATAATATTTAGCTTAAGTATTAAATAATTAAAATAATAGTAAGGTTATGATACTGATACCAATTGATGATTCCTCAATAAATAGAATTAGGGTGCTGGTAAACACACGTAAGCTTTTAGTAAAATCACATAAGCCCTTATGTTTTTTTACCAATTGATGGCCAAAACATGTGATTTTATGGTAAAAACACATAAGTGACTTATTTTTTCAAAAATATTCCTCAGGCTCAGTTTTGGAATTTTTATGATTTTTTTTGCCATATTTTTTCTAACATGGGATGTTAATATCCACAAAATTTTTCATATTTGTTTTGGCCAATATGACCAAATGGCGCATTTTTTAGAAAATTAATTTAAAATATTTCCACCCATGAATTTCCTTCATTTTTTTCCTAAAATAAAGGGCAAAATATTGAGAATAAAAACCAGAAGCCCAACATTTTGCAATTTTTTTTGCCAGGACAATTGTAGGCCCAAAAGGTCTCCTTTTTTAATCTTTTTGTTCATGTTTGTAAGTAAATTTAAAATGCCATTTATGACATCAATGGAGTTAAAAATGTAATTTATGAGGAGTGGAAGTTGAAATTCCATTTGTGGACTTAAAAGTGCCATTTATGGTATTAAAAGTGCCATAAATGACATCACAAATGACATAATAATGCCATAAATGGCATCAAGAATGACATAGAGCTGCCATTTATGGCCATAGTATTAGCATAATTGGCTTTAAAACAATTCCATAAATGTAATTGTATGGCCTTAACAATTCCATTTATGCATTTAACAATGTCATAAATGGCCTCAACAATGGCATTGGTAATATCATCTTTGGCCTTAACAATGCCATGAATGGCCTCAGCAATGGCAATGTTAATGTCACTTTTGGCCTTAACAATGCCATAAATGGCGTCAACAATGGCATGAATGTCCTTGACAATTCCATTTGTGGCATTAACAATGAAATTCATGGAATTAATAATTCCCTTTATTGCATTGATAATGCCATTAATAGGCTTCAAAATTCCATTAATAGAATTAATAGTGCCATCAATGGCATTAATGGAATCAGAAATTCTATAAATAGCCAGATTTTATTTAAAAGCCACCCCTTACGTTTTTTTACCATAAAATTATGTGTTTTTACCAATTTATGGTAAAAACATGTAAGCTCATATGTGTTTTTACCAATACCTTATAATTAATTCAATTAATGTTTACACGATTTGGTGAAAAAGTATATTTTTTAATATGAATATACTACTTGTATATGAGAATAACTTTGAATAATTGGAAATAATGACTTATTATTATTAATTTTTTTGAAAAAAGTTACAATTTTCTATCTTTAAAGGACATATGTGAATAAATCACACAAGTAAAAATTATTGAATATATCTTTGGAAAAAAAATATACAAATATATATCTTTTATTTCTTATGATAAAAATCATGAAACAAATGCAAAATTGTATTTAATCTCATACTAAAACACTTTCAAAAACGGAAAAAAAGTCCAAAACCATGCCGAAACAGGTTCAAAATATGTTAAAAGGATAGCCAGGCCCTAAGCGGTCAGGGTGAGTCTCTGAAGTAACTTAAAATATGTAAATTAAAGCTAGTACTTTGACTGTGTCATGGGAAGATTAGTGAATACATATAATAAGGCTCTACTGATATGTAACAATAGTGGTGACAAATCTATTGAGCACCTTTGCTGCAATGATCCAATATCAATTGACTATTAATATTACTAAAATAATTAATAAATGTAATTATATCAATGTTGATAAAAGAGCTAGACATTCTTACTACATAAGAATACTAAATAATTGATGATGAAGTCCTTTTCCAGTGAGGGAAGGCCCGCTTTTATGCCTTTTGGGGACTCTGAGGGGATTTGAATATCTTCAAAGTTTTTAATAGTGAAAGATTTCATTCTGCAGGATGGTTTTGTGGCTCTATACCCTCATTTCTGATTTCAGTATAGTCAGAATTGTGGCTTGGGACAAAAAATGATCATTCTGGATCAATACAGTGTCAAAAACATTTGCCAGGGAAATTTTGTGTCAATTGCCACCAATTGACTTCATGTCCCCCCAATTTCAGTATAAAATATTTCTTCAGTTGTGTTAGTGTCACATTATAGTCACTAGACTTAGTGGGTCATGTCAGGTCTGTGTCAAGACAATGTCAATTGTCACATGTGTCACATGAGTATGTCACTCACAGCCAAAACTGATATCAACACCATTGGGAAGGTTCAGGTAATTACACCTCATGGTGCAAGGCAGCAGTTTGGAATGCTCATATTTGTGCATGAGATGACTTCCACCCAGCTTCCTGATGATCTGACCCCTTTACCATGCCAACTCTCATACCCCCACCTAATCCTCTCTGATCCTTAACATGCTTACGCTCCCACACTGCCCTCAAGATATCCCTCCACAGCCACTGTTACCCACCCTTATGCTTCTGCACCCCCTGCGCTTACCATGCTAACACTCCCACTACGCCCTCAAGATATGCCTCCAACACTGCCCTCACCCCTCCTTATGCTTCCTCCCACCTGCCATTTACCATCCTTATGCCCCTGAAGCGCTCTCCAGATGTGACTCTGATGCCACCCCCCATCTCTTTCCTCACCACTCCTTATTCTTCTGCACCCCCACTTACCATCATTACGCTCCCTTAGCACCCTCAAGATATGCCTCCGGCACCTCCACCTCATATCTTCTCTCACCCCTCCTCATCTTCTCCAGCACCTACCATCCTTATTCTTCTGTATTAGATCCATAGGGTACAGTGGCTTGTTGGTGTACATAATGAACCCAATCACAAAACAAATTCTGAGTGGCTTTCTTTGCCTGCATCTTATGAGAAGAAATTGGTGGGGATATTCATAATGTTGTGGTTAGGGTTTAAATAAGGAGACTCACAAATAAAAATCTGATAAGTGGACTATTTAAAACCTGAATTTTGTCTTCTGTTTTTGCAACAAAACCATTTTATTTCATATCATTAAAATGGAACACTTTGCTTAGTCCTTACCTCATGAGCATTGAATATTTCAAAATTTGACTTTAGTAGGTTTCTCACCAGTCAACGTTATTCAATTTCTCAAAGGGAAGTGATTTCATTTGAATGAGATGAAATAAATTGCAACACATCACGTCTTTGAATTTCCCAATAAATCATATTTTGCAAATGCAATACAAGTTCAATAGATATTGATGGAATGTTCCAAGGCTGTTGATGGACAGGTTTTTGTGGTTAGCTTGTGGTTCTACAATGTCTTTTTTCTAGAAAATTCACTAGCTATTGAGCTTATTTCAATTGATATTTAACTTCTTTCAAACTTTCAGAAATTCTCCAATATTGATATTACCTAAAAAAGAATCAACCATTAATATATTAAACTTATTTTAATTCCACAACTTTCAGAACTCTCACCTTTTTTGGTCAATTTTCATTTTTTTATTTGAAAACTTACAATCAAGCTATCCATCAGCTCATCACCATCTCTTTACTCAATAAACTACCTCTCCTATTGCTCAACCAATGCCCCAAACCCCGGGAAATTAAACTGAATTAAATTAAATACAAACTTCAGCCCCAGAGAGTGGGAGTGAAATCTCTGATATGGTCAGTAGTCATAAATTAGCAATTGAAGTAGAGAGCCTGTCACATGAAAGTAATCCAGATACACCAGTTCTTCCAGAATGTGAGCATAGATTTATCTTTAATATTTGTAATCTCTCTGCACCTGATAGTTTTGTCATAGTCTTTATTTCAGCTCATCCTTCAAGCTCTTAGAAACCAAATTTTGAAATATATGAGAAGGAAAAGACTGTTGAACCTTGTCCATCAAAATAAGAGGCTGGGAAAGACAATGTAATTTTTAGTGGCAAGGTTGAAACTATATTCAAGGAGAAATTTGTCTCAAAAATTGCTCAAACAATTCAAAAAGATAGTAAGATTCCTGATTATGTAAATCAAAAGATTTCTGAAGCAATGCACCTCTGCAAAATGGATTTGAACTGAAAGTCAATTACTAATTAATACAAAAACATTAGAAATGGCTTCTTATGATATATGCGCAGGTGTGGAGGTGGGAGAATCTCCACCTGAAGGATTTCGAGTGGTAATTGGAGTTTCAGGAAAAGGTTTAGGAAAAAGACCAAATATAAATGCCACCAAAAAATTCTGTACCTTGGAAGGGGAAAAGGATTCCTGGGATCAAGGTTATAACATGATCAATGTTGAATTGGACCATATTGATAATGAACCTCTGCATATGGAAATCCCCCCATACTGAATGAAACAATCCATGATTAAACCTCTCCTGCTTCTCCTTGAAATATTCAAGAATTTCAAGAAAGGGAGACAATTAAACATGATACAATGGGTCAAGATATGACTGATATAATTCCTGACCCTGAGCCTGGAGTGTTATCCTCTGCTAATGTTCAAGGAATATTTTTATCCAGAATTGAAGAGTTTGGAGAAATTTTAAATTATAATTCCAATATTACTCAAGAATCATGGAAAAGGGGGCTTGATAATAACAATAGTATTTACAAAAATTGATGGGACAATTTACCAACAAATGATGCTGATACATTCCTGACCATTGGTATTAAGGTAGTAAGTAACCAAGAGCTTAAAATTTTGGTGTGGCTTGAGGAGCTTGAGATTGCAGGTGATTTTTATCTTTGTGAATGATAAATTATGATTTTGCTGATGACTCACACAATATAAATTGCAATATATAGGGTTATATTTTTTTAAGGCAACAGAAACAGAAGCATTTTTTTAATAATAACATTTGGAATCTCAAATTGATTAAGGAATTGGATAAACCTCCAGATAATCTCCCAAAATCTGAAGGCTAATTCTTCAAAATGGTTCAGAGCTGTCTTTGCCCCTCCAATCCAATTAAACATTTTTGGGCAAACTTTATGTTTGAATCCATTAGTTTAGTCTCATACAATGTAATTGCAGTCAAAAAATATGTGGCACCAACAACAAGTTTGACTGATCCTCTTGCACTTGAACAGGGAGTGGTTGAATACCTTGCCTCCTGCTTGAGTAAATCAAAGCAATGTGCAACACAACTTAGCATTTAAGGTGGTGGGGCTGACATTGAGATATAAACAAAGATGCACCAGAAATCAGAGGATATAATGAATACAGTTATCCACTGATTATTGCGTACAACATGGTATGTGCACATACAAAGGTAAAAGTCTATTTCATGAAAGGAAAACTCATGATTTTGAAAAAAATGAGGCAATCAAAGATCTGTTGGCATGTCACAAGAATCTTGGAATAAACCAAATTTGCTATGGTATATTAGCTGCATTCTGTGTGGAGGGGGTTCATGATTTGATGGTATGCTCAGATGACTGGAGAACAAGCTCAGTGAAAGAGGATTTATCACTCATTGAAATTTCTAAAAGATTTTAAGAGGGTAAAAATCTAGTAGAGCTGGTGTGGCTACATACTGATAAATATATTTGTAATGTACTGAATAAGAGTTTCTTCTCATCAGAGTCTTTTACCCCAACTATACCTGTTAGATTTGAATTTGCACAATGCTTGGTATTAGACTTTGGTGATGCCAGGGTGGAGAAGCATGGACTTTATTCAACTGAAGAGGTCACATTTACTGTACCCAGGTCAGCTAAACTTACAACCAGGATTGACCCATTTTAGATTAGCTTTGTATAAAGTAGATTGTATTTCAAAGATATGGGAAAGTATCACACAGTGAAAGTGTATTGGCCCAGCTGTGGGATTTCAACCTTAAAGCTACAATAACTTTGTCAGTTTTTGAGATATTGAGCTCAACATTGGTCCATTTTGTAGCCCTGGATAGGTTCTACACAATTTTACCCTCTTTGGTATCTATAACATTAAATATGGCAAAGTTATTCCATTTTTGATTTCCATTATTCAGATGTGGATTTTTCTGAAATCTTGTGTGGAGTTTCTCTGGTCCATGACTTTTTTTCTATATGAGCTGTGAGGAAATGGATGGCACTATAAGATAGACCTGATTGTTCTCTTTCCAAAATGACCCTGCTTTGGATATCTCACACCAAAACTGTAGAAGTCAGATGTGAGGTGAATATTTTGTTCAGCATTATCTGGCCTAATTTTAGCCATAACCTCTGTAGTTTCAATGCTAGCTCAGTTTGACTAGTACCATTGGAGAGCCCTTTCTGGGATCTTCAATTTTAAAACCAAATTTATGGGCTTTGGCATTATTCTCTGAATTTTATATGAAAGGTGAAGCTTAAGGTTTATGCTCAGTTCTTATTTTGAGCAGCAATAACTTTGTTATTCTTTTTCCTATGGTTATGAGAGTTGTATATTTGAAAGGGTGGTATTTTCCTTTTTTGTTTGATACCTTTTGCTATTTTTGGCTCAGCTCCATTTTTGGTGGTATTTTTCTCTACCATTGGGTTATGGTATTTTGGCTTTCATGCTTGTGCTCTGGTTTTGACTCACAGGCTGACACATTTAATGATAAATATAGGACAACAAAACCAATTTATTATCCTTTTCTTTCAATTAGTTTAGTTTGTGAAAATATATCAAGGAAAGTCCAATTAAATACCAAATTTGAAGCCATCTATTCCTAAACAAAAATTGATAACAAAATTGGAAATCATATATCTTTAGATACTCAAATGAAAACAGATGAGCTGCAGAAATTGTTTTAGTTTTTATTTCAATATTTAATTCTATTTTTATCAAAATGTATGTTTCTGCCCATTTATTTCAGCTTTACATCATGATGTTTTTTTGTTTAAACTGAAAACAAATTGATCAAGTAAACCAATTAATTTTTCATTTTTTATCTTCATTGCTAAATAGATTAAGATAAAAGTGAGCTCCTGGTGTTTTTATAAATTAAACATCATCAAACCAATTAAGTAGAAATCTGAATTTTCTTCTAAAAACCAATTTGATTTAAGGAAACTCACTGTACTGTTTTCTGTTTTATTTGAGATCTTTATTCAAAGAAAATATTCATTGTCTTTTTTTAATTGAATAAACAAAATTGAGCTCCATGCTTTTTACTCAAAATCAAAAACTATAAAAATCAAATCATAAGCTCAAAGTTTTTGTAATGATAATTGCTACAAGGATCTTCTTCTCATTTCCTATTTTAGTAATATTCAATATTTTTTATCCATTTCAATGTAAGAGAAGAAGAAATTAAAGTAAAAATGACTTCAAGTTTCATTTTTAATTTAATTACCTTGATACTATCTTCAGACTCTATTCATTAGAATAAAAGCTACTCATTGAATGCTCTTTTCTCAAAGGTCCAAAAAGTCCAAATATTTTCTCTTTTCAACAAAATATAGATAATTGTAAGAAAATATATTAAGTCTAAATTCATAAGTATTTTCTTTATGTTTATCTTTTCTTGAGAATTGAAGCTTTATTAATAACTCATTGAAATAAAATTCAATTCATTGAAATTCATCTTGATTTGTCTTCAGTTTTAAGTCTTTAAAGAACAGAAAACTAAAGCTAATTTTCATTTTTGATTAGTATTTAGGGTCATTTCTTATTGCAGTTAAAAAATAGTAAATAAAGCTGTTACTATCACTTTGACACAAAAAATTAATTAACTTCAAAATAAAAAGGTACTAATGTTTATGTGGTAACAGTGGTGATGAGTCTATTGAGGACCTCAATTGAAATAATCAAATATCTTTTGCTGTAAAGACTCACCACAATAGTTATATTTTGATTTTATATAATGATTATAAGGACACTACCGGTTAATAATAGTTTTGTCAACTAAGAATACTAATAATAAGATAAGATGGGTCTTTCCCAGTGAGGAAGGGCCTGCTTTTATCTCTTCTGGAGACTCTGAAGAGCAGTTAATCTATTAAAGCGTCTGAATAGTAAATGTTTTCACTCTGGAGGCTCCGTTTTGGGTCTATACCATCAATTCTGACGTCAGTATAGTCAGAATTGTGGTTTTGGGACCACAAATGATCATTCTAGATCAATACAGGGTGAAAAGCCTTTTCAAAGGACATGTCAGAGCTGTTATGACGTCTCAATGGCTCTTAAATGACTATTATTTTTCATTCCAGAGGGCTTTAAACTTTCAACTAATATTATTTTAAGTATTAAGTCAGTACTGGTTGGTATGTGTTTAGTACAGACCATTTTGGCCAAAAACTTTCTAATCCAGATATCTCAGTTAGTTTGTGGGGTATGAAGAATTCAAGAGTATATGACTGAAGGTCTTAATGAGCTCTTCAATGTAATAGGCTTCATGTTTACCCTTCTCACAAATAGCAAAATTCATAAGGATTTTAAGTTTTTTGATGTATTTTTTTACATCAGTATGTGGCTTCAAAACCTTCCAAGCCAGATATCTTTTCTAATTTAGGAGATATCTATATTACAATGATAAAAAATTTTGGGGCTTTATGTGTGAGCCTGCGAGGTATGTATAACATACCCATAAGGCCACAAATGATTTTATATACAGCTGATTTAGTATTCAATAGACTTTTCAATTGAATTTAAATCAAAAAATAACAAAAAATAAGTATAACCGTTTTTTGGATAAACAAAGCTATGAATATTATGTCATTTTTGGATTCTACACCCAAAATGACCTAGGGTACACCCATAGGGTGTTATACCCAAAAATCTTATTTCTTATGTTAGTGGAAGATTTGAGAATCTCACAGTACTAATGTAAAATTTTTAGCATTTTTTAAAATTGTTAAATTTAAGCTTAAATTTAAAGCTGAATAAGGTTTATGCAAACTTACCAAAATTCCAGTTAAAATTGAGGTGTTGTGTATATTTACTGAATTGGCTAAGGATTTGCCATACAGAATGTAAATCCTGTGTGAGCTCAATTTGAAGGTTATTAAGGCCATAGTATGGCTTTAAATACATAAAAGGGCAAAATACATGCAAAAAGGTGGGACAAAGGGAAAAGACCAAACAGAGCTGGGGTACCAAACTTTTTGGATATGCAGGGATTCAATTAAGGTTTTCCACCTGTATTGGAGTATTTTCAACCTTGTTTAAACTTTAAGATTAGACTTTAATCCAACCTTAAAGCTTGAGCTGGTTTTATCCCAATTTGGACAGGAACTTCAAGCTGCCAAAGGGTAAATCCCAATATGCAGGCTTTAAATTAAAGTTTTGAGACCTTTCAAAGCTTGAATAAGCTTAAAACTTTAAGTTTACAAGCATTAAAACCTTATCAAAAGTTAAGGTTTAGTGAATATTGCTATTTTACATGAAAAAATAGCAATAACTTCAAAAATTCATCAAAAATCCAATTCTTAATGGATTTTCTTGAAGACTTTCCACAGCTTACCACTTAATATTATCTATATATAAATCCAATTTTAAGTACTTGGAGTTCAGAATAACACTGGTAACTTCAAATTGGAATTAAAAATAAGTTACCTTAACTCAAGAACCTTATTTTTAAGCATGGTTTTTCAGTTTTGACCTTAGAATGCCCTCTATATACATTAAGACTCATGAGAGCTGCTCTGCAGACATAAAAAGAGTCTTTTCATCACTTTTTTCTTCCATCATCAATTATCAATCCAATCATATTAGACATTTAAACAGGTAAAGTTTTATTATATATAAAATCTTATTCTAAAAGTATTTCATAAGTATTTTATTATTTATAAATATTAAATTAAAGAATTGAAATCATAGAAATTGGATTATTATTGTAATCACCTATAATTTATTCTATTTTATAAAATTATTGTCTTTGAAATATCTTTTAAAATCCACAAATTCCTCTTAACAACTCTTTAATAATATTTTTTATCATGAAAGGTTTTTTTATCATTTAAGATATTGATGTTTGGTGTGCTTTTAACTTATAATTATTGATTAATATAATAACTGTTGTTGTTTTACTTGTTGTATTAAACAAATATTATAAGTAAGTTTTCTCTAAAATTCTATATCTTTTTTATCCATTATTAGTTTTTTTTATAGAATTTTTCTATGAGAATTATTTCTACGCAGTGTGTGTCTTAATTCCTTTATAAATAATACTTATATATTATTAATAAGTGGTTAAATATTTATATATTCCACATGTAATTGTCTCATCAAGAGCTTTACACTTCTTATTGTTATAATTGTCAGTGACTATAACAATAATAGAATAATTACAATTTATTATAATTATTCTATTTTTTTATTATTATTCTATATAATATCAATTGAATTTATTTTTAATAATTATATTTAAATTCGTGGTTACAATATTTTGTTATATTATATTTTTCTACTGATGACATTCATAGTACTCTTGATATTGTTACTATTATCAAGAGTTTCATAGACAAACCTTACATTTGGGGGCCTGTCCCTTATTTTAACCAATTTTTGAGACACAAATCATACTCTAGGCCTTATTTTACTGTCTTGTGATGCAAAATTGCCATATTTACTCTAATATTGGCTTTTTTGGGACTTATCCCTTATAAATAATCTTTTTAATATTAATAAAGTTATTTTTTTTCTTAAGAATATTGTTTGAAAAAATATAATATTGAGTGACTTGGAATACATTTTGTGAACCTTTGAGATATGACCACATACCCAAAAAGGTCACAAGAAATATTTAATATAATTATACATTAAAAAAAGTACTTTTAAAAATACAAAAATACCATAAATTGGCATAAAACTTGGTTTAACTTAAAGTCCAATGAATAAACATGTGAGATAAATTATACCATTGGATTCTCCATGGTAAAATACACATATACCATTTTATGGCATATCTGTAAAGTCAATATTTAATGTGTTATAAGTAATAATACCTTATAAAATACACAAATCCTTATTTATTTCAAAGACCAATGAGACAACATGTGAAATAAATGGTACCAGTGGATTCTCCATAAAAGTCCACATATAAAAAAATTAAGAAGCTAAGCTTCAAAATCAATACTTAAGGAATTAACCTGAATATATGCACTTTTTTGGTCAACACATATATTCCAGGATTCTAGCTAATATCTCTTGAATTATGCATGATAGAGTGATGAACCAAACACAAATTCATCACGTAATTACTGTAGGAATACAGAAATGAAGTTTATTTCACAAGTTATAAACAAGGTTAAAACCTGTAAGGAATTATTGATTAAAATCAACAGAGCTGTTGACCACTTTGTTGTGAAAGTGGTCCAAACTTAAAAATAAGTGGACAGTTGAATTCTACTAGTTCATATGTGAAGAATGATGTATTTTGTATTATAATATTCAAGGTATAACCCCTTGAAATCATAGCTTGAAGTTTAAAATATTAAATTTCAACAGAAAAGATGAGTTACAAGAAAAATCATCAAAAATAGAGTTTTGATGATGTAATAAAATGCTCTTGGCAGCATAATAAAGTTATTCCAAGCTAATAGAATTAACTCTCTGAATGGCTGTAGCGGGTAAATCTTAAAAGTTATTACGGATCAAAGTTTGAGCTTAATTTGATCATTTATGATCACTCACTGTAACCTTAAATTACGTTTAACAGTCATATGAGTGATAAAATTGGTGAATACTATTAGTTTATGATGAAAACTAATAAAATCCACGAATTTTGGGGTTCTGCAAAGCCTTTGATGTCATCAAACTTAGAGCTATAGTGATAACTCTAAATAATGGCGTAATAATGATGTAATATGGTTTGATCATGATGTAATCATCACCAAACCTTAAAGTATTGATCAATCCCAGAGGATATGATCAGTAAACGTCTACTAGAACCCTTTTGGACTCTAGGAGGGAGGTATTTAATATAAATAGAGCTCTTTTTACTCTGTTTTCCCCTCAGATGCATCAAAAACATTAAATCAATACAATAAAAGGTAATTTCTTTATTCTTTATATATAAAACTTTTATATTATCCAAGACCAAAGATCATCTTATTATAATCGTCGATTTTGACGTGATTAAATCATTTATTTAATTGTTTTTGTTAAAAAACTCTCTAAAAATCTCATTTCCATGTAAAAATCAAGAATATTTGTAATTTCTCTATTTTTTATTGTAAATACAATTTGGATAAGTTGTATTTATATTATTTGGTGTAAAATATCTCAAAACTATTATATTAAGTATTAAAAGTAGGTTATTTTCTCTTATTATAATAATTTTCTCTCTGTTATTCTTTTAATAATTCTGTAATTAATATAAATAGTATTTAAATCAATTTATAACTTTAATATTGGTAATATTATTGTTATTAATTGTTTTTTATTAATAAAAACCAATTTTTTACGCCTTTATTATTTGTTTGTAACAATAATAAAGTGCCTTTGGATATATTAATTATTTTATATTAATATATTTATTTTATTATATTATCATATTTTTATTAATAATATAATTATTTTTACACCATAATTATAATAATTATGTATTATTATAATTATTTTTATCTTATTTATTTCATTTATAAGGACATTCATAGTACAATAAGTAAAATATTAGTAATTTTTACTTATTGTTTCATAGTCAAACCTTACATTTGGGGGCCTGGCTGTGATATTTACTCTAAAAGACCTTTAAAAAGATTCTAATTGGGCTTATCCAATAATGAATTATATTTATAATCATAAAATTATATAATAATTTTATATTTATTGATTTTAAAAGCTATTGAGGCATTTGGAAAGCAATTGTACTGTCTTACACGTGGTTTTTCGCATCCTTAGACTTGCAAAAACTTACTTTGAGTGACTCTAGTAATTAAAAAAGATATTTTATAAATTAGAAAATAATTTTATATTATAAATTAATTTTATAAAATAATCATATTCATTTTTATATTATTCTTTAAAAATAAAAACATAAAAAATAATAAAAATATTAAAAACCAATAAAAAAGTTATTTTATTCATTTTAATTTCATTTCTTTAATTATTTTCATTTTTTTAATAAAAAAAAGGTATAAAAGCAATTTTTACGTGGGAAATTGCCATATCTTACCAAAAAATATCACTTTTATATAAAAGACTTATATTTATTTGTCTTTTTTAGTGTTTGAAGACAACCCAACAGAGGACAACCAAGCCACTGTTGAAAGATTGGTGGAAGAAACTTGTCAAAGTTCTCCAACACCAATAATCACTAAGAAAAAGAAAGCCAAGAAATTGGACTTTCCTGGACCCACTATTCAGGACTCTGAAGGTGAGTACCTCATTTATAAATTGCCATAAGAGTATTTCTGTTCTAAAATCCTCTTATTTCTAATTTTTCTTATAATATGACTACCAGAAGAGGCTCCCAATACTCCATCCAATCAGATGATGCTGGACTCAGAGGTAGAATTGATTCCTCAAAAGGGAAAAGGAAGGGCAATATCCCCAGTGGAACAGAATCCACAAAAGGAAGTGCCTTATCCCAAAGGCAAGTCCCAGAAACGCCCATTATATCTGAACCTGAATTGGAACTAAGTATGAGTAACTCAAATAGGTACATATCACATTCAAAGGGCTCAAATAGACATCTACATGAGCCAATACAAACAGTACTACACAGTGTACAACGACAAAGATTGGGAAGTGTTGCCCCAAATACACCAAGGAGTGATGAACTCCTGGCACATCCTGAAAAAGTTCCTCAAAGAGGAGGAAATAGTGAGATACTCCAATGGATGGAATCCACTATCATCCAAACCTCAAATCAAAAATATCCAGGAGTATCATGCCAAAAAGAAGGAGGCAACCAAGGAAGAAGCCACGGTAGCATCTACCAGCAAGCCCCAAGTCAACCCACTTTCCCAAGAAGGGAAGAAGAACAAGAAAAAGAATTGGAGAAAACCATATTCCCCAAGCTACAGGATTCCCAAAATCCAAAAAGATGCCATGGACAATGTCTTCAACATGGCCAGAACTTTGATGGAATTCAAAGACAAAGAGGAACAAAGAATGAGACAACCCCATTTCCCAAAGAAATAACCTTGTCTCCTGATGTTGTAAATACTTTAACAGAACTTAAAAATAGTATTTTACCTCTTAAAGACATTAAAAACAGTTTATTATCTTTACAAGAAATAAATAATAGCTTATCATCTTTAACTAAACTTGTTACACAAAATAAGAAAGAAATTGATAACATAAAATTTATGATTGAAAATAATAAACCAAAAATATTAATTGACAATACTCAGAAATTAATACAAGGACAACAGGAGTTGTACAAATACATAAGTGATATCAAAGAAAAAGCTTTGACAATCAATTATGATGTGAGTATTGATAATCTTACAGAAAAATTAAACAAATTAAGTATTTCTGTAGAAACATTTGAAGAAAAGACTTCATCACACCAAAAATGACTTTTGGACCATGTAGAAAAGAGTGATGAAGCAAGAATGCATCTGAAAGATGACATTAAAAGTGAAATAAGGCTTATTACTGAAAAAATGGATGAAATTAATGAGGCTAATTTAAATATGCCAAAGTTATCAACACCATTTTCTCACATAAGAAGCCCTGTTAAACCAAAAGAGGAATTAACAAATCCATTCATAACAGACTTGAGTCAGCAAGACAATAACCAAGTCTTAATGAAGGAAGCACCTCAATCAAAAGAATGGCCAACATTCACAGGAGAAGGTGAATATGACCACGTGTCATTTATCAAGACAATTGACATGCTACAAGAAGATTATGCCATACTAGATGAATTAATCACTGCAAGATTACATTCATTGTTTGAGAAATCTGAAAAAAGATGGTATTATGGCATAAGGCAAACAAATGGCAAAAATACCTGGTCTTGGTGGAAACAAGAAATAATCACCAAGTGGTGTAATGATGCCTGGAGGTACAAAATAGAAAATGCATTTGAAAATTCTTTCTTTGACCCAGACAAAGACAAACCTTTAACTTGGTTCTTAAAACAAGTTGAAAGACTCAATGCATTGTACCCAGAAATGTCACAAAAAATGGTGCATATGAAAATACTCAAGAAATGTGGAGGAGAGCTAGAGCATTCCCTAAGAAGCAGGTATATAGAACCATGCTCCACAGAAGAGTATATTAATGCACTAGAAGACATAGTGACAAGAACAAAAATTGGCAGGACTTGGAAGAAATTGGACATTAAAAGCCCAAATAAACCATTTATCAAAAAATATAAATCAAAAGAATCCCTAAAGCCCAATACATCCAACAATAATGAGCAAAGAAAATGCCATAAATGTGGAGGTATTGGACACTTAGCCAATAATTGCCTTAAAAAGGCAAAGATTAATGAAATTGTGGAAACAGAAAACCACAATGACAAAGAAGAGGAATCTGACTCTGAAAAAGAGACAGAAGAATCAGAAAGTTCTGAAAGTGATGAAATCAATATAATTAATGCACAAATTAATAATATTGATATAATTTATGAAGTACTGGATGTTAACTCAAACTTACCACAGGTTGGGACATCTGACACAAACCTGACAAATATACAAGATGCCAAAATGTATAGGACCAAACCTGCAAGAGGAATGGGATATACAGCTGGAAAATCAAGTATAAGTATTGTTATGGTTGATAACCAAGAAGGAAAAGTTAACTTAGATACAGGAGCATATTGCACCTGTGTTGGTAAAAGTTATTTAAAAACCATTGTCCCAGACTGGGAAGAAAAACTTATGCCAATACAAGGTGTCAAATTTAGTAGTGCAAGTGAGAGCATGAATCCCCTTGGAATAATTGATTTAACACTAATTTTTCCCCATCCCTCACAATGTGTCAGAATTAAAGTAGAGTTTTTAGTAATGGACAGCTGTACTAGTCATCACTTCATACTTGGGAATGACTACTTATCAATTTATGTTATAGATATCTCTAACCAAAAGGATAGATATTTTACCATAGGAGACAACAAAAGACAAAAGTTTGGCTTCTTAAATAACAAAAACCAAATCACAGTTATTAAGAATGAAGAAAGAATTCCAGAAAAGGAACTTTTTATATCTGAACAACTTAAAGAGGCAGAATTCAATCAAGAATTAACAGAAAAAATGAAAGAGAAATTTATTGACCTCTTATTCAAGTACAAAAATGCCTTTGCAACTGACAAAGAGCCACTAGGTTCCATAATTGGACATGAAGTGGATATAATTCTTAATGTGGAAAAACCTTACCCACCTCTACTAAGGAGACCTGCTTACCCAGCTAGTCCAAGGGCTAGAGAAGCCCTAGAGGTACACATTAAAGAATTAATGGACCTTGGAGTATTAAGAAAGGTAGGACATAATGAGCAGGTAGAAGTCACTACACCTGTCATTATAACTTGGCATAATGGAAAATCAAGGATGGTAGGAGACTTCAGAGCCCTGAACACCTATGCCATTCCAGACAGGTATCCAATACCCAGGATCCATGAGACATTGACCCAATTGTCACAAGCTAAGTTCATCACAGCCATGGATGCCTTAAAGGGTTTTAATCAAAATGTCTTAACAGATAATGCCAAAAAACTACTGAGGATAATAGTCCACTGTGGAATTTTTGAATACTTAAGAATGCCATTTGGCATAAAAAATGCACCTTCCCATTATCAAAGACTGATGAATACCATATTTCCTGAAGAATTATCAGAAGGATGGTTAATTATCTATATTGATGATATCATAGTTTGCTCAGAAACTTGGGAAAATCACCTTACAAGACTAGAAAGGGTACTACAAAAAATAGTCCAAGTGAATATGAAAATTTCCTTGAAAAAGTGTCTTTTTGCATACAGTCAATTAAAAACACTAGGACATGTGGTATCTGGACTTAGTCTAGGCATAGACAAGAATAAAGTAGCAGCAGTACTACTTAAGCCAATGCCTCAAACCAAAAAAGAAATGCAATCATTTCTAGGATTTGCTGGTTACTATAGACAGCATGTAAAGGACTTTGCAAAAATTGCTAAATCCTTGTATAAAATATATGACCAACAAACAGTGTATGAAATGACAGAAGAAAGAGTCAAGGCATATGAAGAATTGAAAAATTCCTTGACAAATGCCCCATTTCTTCCCATGCCAGATTGGAAACTACCCTTCAAACTTTAAATTGATGCTTGTGGAGAAGGACTGGGTGCTGCACTACACCAGACACAAATTATCAATGATAAACCAGTGGAAGGACCAATCTGTTTTATTTCAAGACAGATAAAGCCAACAGAAGCAAGATATGGAGCAAGCCAAATGGAATGCCTCTGCTTAGTGTGGGCTTTAGAAAAATTACATTACTACTTGGATGGAACAGTATTTGATGTGATTACAGACTGTAATGCTGTAAAATCTCTATTAAATATGAAAACTACAAATAGACATATGCTGAGATGGCAAATTGCTATCCAAGAATATAGAGTAGATATGACTATTGTTCATAAATATGGAAATATTCATAAAAATGCAGATGGTCTTAGCAGATGGGCTCTAGCAAATACCCCTGACAATCCAGAATGGGTACCACAAGAAGAACATCATATAGAAGGAATATGTGTTACAGACATTGGCACAGAATTCTTTAACCAAGTTAAAGAAAACTATAAGATAAACAAAAATTGCCATATCTTAACCCAACTTCTAATGAAAGACTGCAAAGACCCATCACTTTCATCAAAACTAGATGAAACATGAAAAAAGGCATATGATGAAGGAAGATTCCACCTCCTTGATGGAATCCTTTACCATAGAACAAAACACACATGTGTTATGGCCTTAACAGATAGAACCCTGATAAACACTATTTTACATGAGTGTCATGATAGTGTTGCAGCTGGACACCTTTCAGAAGACAGGACACTAGAGAGGGTAAAAACCTGCTCTTGGTGGCCAAATTGGAAGAAAGATGTTGTAGAATACTGCCAAACCTGTGACAGATGTCAAAAAGCCAACAGAGCCACAGGAAAGAAATTTGGAATGATGATCCAAATCCAAGAACCAAAATCCCCTTGGGAAATAGTTCATATGGATTGGGTAACAGCATTACCTCCAGGAGGAGACAGAAGCTATAATGTATGCCTAGTATTGGTTGACAGGTATAGCAAAACTCCCATGTTCCTACCATTTCATAAGGATGACACAGCTATGGAAACAGCCGTAATGATATGGAATAAAGTTATTAGCCATACAGGATTATTCCAAAATATTATAAGTGACAGAGACCCAAAGTTCACTTCAGCATTATGGACAAATGTCCATAACTTGTTTGGGACAAAGTTATCATTCTCAACAGCTTACCATCCCCAAACTGATGGTTTAGCAGAAAGAATGATACAGACCTCAGAGGACATGATCAGAAGATTCTGTGCTTATGGGCTAGAATTCAAAGACTCTGATGGTTTTACCCATGATTGGTGTACACTAATACCAGCTCTTGAACTGGCATATAAAACATCAATCCATTCTTCTACTGGAAAAACACCAGCAATGCTAGAAAAAGGTTGGGATCCAAGACTTCCTTATGATTGTCAGCCTGTGACTCAAAACCAGAGCACAAGCATGACAGCCAAAATACCATAAACCAATGGTATAGCCAAAATACCACCAAAACATGGAACTGAGCCAAATTAGCTCAAAAGGTATCAAAGGAAAGAGGAAACTCACCTCTTCCTGAAAATATAAGTCCCATCACCATAGGACAAGAAATAACAAAGTTATTGCTGAGCATAAACCTTAATTTTCACCTCTCATCTAAAATCTAGAAGGAGAGGCTTAACCCCATCAAATGGGTATTCAAAATGAAGCTCTAAGCCAGGGCTATCCAATGGTACTAGCCAAACTGAGCTAGCACCAGTATTACTTGAGTTATGGTCAAATTCAGACCAAATAAGGGTGGACAAAACATTCACCTCTCATCTAACTTTTACAGTTTTAGTGTGAGATACTTAAAGTGGGGTCTTTTTGGAAAGAGCACAATCAGGGCTATCTGATGGTGTCATCCATTTCCTCATATCACAACTAGAACAGAAGTTATTGGCCAAACAAGCCTAATACAGCTTTTTGCCCAAAACACGCCAATGTATAAAAACACTTGTACATGGGATAACTTTGCCATATTTAATGATAACCATGTCAAGTTGGGTACAATTGTATAGATCTCATACAGGGCTATTCAATGAACCAACTTTGAGCTTGATATCTCAAAAACTGACAGAGTTATGGCAATTTTAAGGTAAAAATCCCACCTGCTGTCATATACAGCCTTACCATGGGATAATACCCTATAACCATGAATATGAGGTGTCAAATAGACGAAGAAGCATGTTTTTACTTGAATACCTCATATGTCAGTCAATACTGGGGTCCCATACAGTTTCTGTACAGCATTCTACGCATCATACACGTCAGAATCAGGCTGTGAGGTCCCCAGATGAAAATTTTCACCCTGTATTGGTGAAAACTGCCCAGATGTGGTTTCAAGACCACATCTGAGCCCAATACAAGGTATACAGGCTGTTTGCAAACCACAAGCCTGTCATGAGGAGTGAAAAATCTTCACTTCCTCTACGTGAAAAGGTCTAACAACCTTTTCACCTCAATTTCAGGATAAAAGGAGGGCTTTTCACTGCCAAAACCCTTTCCTCATCCTGCTCTTGAATAACCTACGTAGTAAACTGTCAAAAACAGTTTTACTCTTGGTTAAATAATCAGGTATACTCTTAATTTAAAGTATTGTAGTCTTTATTATTGTAATCCAACAGGTAAAGCTGCACCCAGGGCTTTCAGCAGCGCTCACCACCACTATATCTCTATAGTAAAGCCCTTTAAATCTTAAATTAAATCATTTATTATCAATCTTATCATCTTTTAAAACCATTCTTACCGTGTCACAGTCATAGTTAAAGCTTGTAAATACTCATATACACCTTTATCATAGACTCAGCCTGACATTTTGGGGGCCTGGCCGTGTTTTTTTTTGACTTTTTGGACCTTACAAGTAAGTCTTTTCTCTTTTTTATGACTTATTAACCATTGTTTTTATCTTTTTTAGGCGTAATTTCTTTATTTAAATATATATATTATATATATTTATCCTTTTTTATACATACTCATATATTAAAGAGTATTATTCACGTGGCTAATACCCACTGAATTTAATTATTTTTGGCGTGTTTTGTATATAAAAACACATAAGCCATCAATAAAGTCCTGTATTCTTGACTGAACAAGGACACCTCTGACTGAAAAACCATCAGTTGAGGCGTGGTCAAGTGTATTGTTAATTCAATAACACTTGTATACAAACCACTTTTTACAGAGTACACTTGCAAACCACAAGTGTATCTGTGGGATACTGGCACACAAACAGTGTGACAGGGCACCATAAGCTGTATTTTTGACGTGAAATTGTTAATTCAATTACACTGTCATTATACAAGGGCATATTGTAATAATATACAAGCCCAGAGGCCATTCTTAGACGTGCAAAACCAGCCATTTAAGAAGTCTTAACTGACATAAGCCCTCTTTTTTCCTGTTTTGATTCAGTGGAAGAAAACTATATCCCACTTGAGACCCAGTCACAGGCCAACACACCAGTGACACCCTCAGAACCAGAGGGCAGCAAGGGTAAAGGAAAAAGGCTTAGTGAAGGCCTCATTACAGCCAAGAAGTGGACACCAATAGCCACTCAGAGGAGTAGAAAACCACGAAACTCTGCTTCAATACAAGGTAAACCAACCTTAACCACTTGTACATGGAAGATTACAATTATTAACCCAGTTGTAACCTCCAAAGGCAAACTGCCCAAATCAGCAGATAACAAATTTGTACAAGGCACAGTCAAAGGTAAATACCCTAAGAACATAAAGTTTTTGACTGCTTGCAAACACTGATATGTCCCCTGCATGCCTCAGAGACCTTGGCTTCCAAAGGAACCAGCCAGAGGATAGAGCAGGAATGTCTAGAACCAGAAGACCTGAAAGAAGACACATTGGACACAGTGGTGGATGGCAAAACAATGAGGGAGATAATATCAACTTTGCCATTCACACTCCAATTCAACAGAAACCTCAAACCAGAGGACTGGAAGGATATGGATCAAGTTCTTCAAATCCACCAACTCCTCAAAGATTTGTTTCAATGGAGCATGGACAACAAGAGGTTCAACCTAGCAACCCACTGGGCAGAACTAGGATCAAGTTGCCAGAAGATCTGTCTCAAAGAGATAGACTTCAAAGACCTTATGGTAATCACCAAGGGTTGGAATCCTACCAGGCAGCACAGACTCCTGGAGGCAAGGGCACAGAGGATAAGGGAGAATCAAGCCACTATCCAAGCTATAGAAGAACAGTTAACCCAGACAGGGCCTACTCAGATTCCTTCAGGTTCACAAGGAGCAAGCCAAATCAGCTCTCCAGTGGCTTCACACCATTCAGAAACCAGCAGATCAGTGGCCAAGAGTCACCATTCTTCACAATTCCAGGAAGTTTCCAGGAGAAGACAAGGCAACAAGGGCAAGAACAAAGCCTCCTTCAACCAGAGGAGGAAAGAGTCAGACCCCATGATCCAGAAGCTGTTAGATTTGGTAAAAGAAGTACACAAGAACCAGAAGTAGTTGTAAACCACTCTAGAATCAGTAGTCCTAGTAATAGAAACATTACCCCCACTCAGACTGAAAATAACATTATCACATCTGAGAGTAACATCAACAGTGACACACTGTGGTTACAAATGTCCCAATATGCTGAGCAATCTGCAAAGCAGGCTACAGAATTTGCAGCTGCCCAAGAGAGGATGAGAAAAACTCAAGCCTCATTGGAACAGATAGTTAAAAACCTTCAGGAAGGATATGCTCAACTGAGCAAAGCCTCTGAAGAAACCAACAAGAGACTGAATCAAGTCTCTGAAGAACAACACCATAGTAGCAGGGACAGGGAGTGTCTGAACCAAGACATCAACAAATTGTTTGATGCCTACCATAGCTTGAAGCCCCAACCACAAGGCCAAGCTATAGAGAATCCATATCAACCAGATGACATCAAACCAGATGCCATGTTGTTGAATAAGGCAAGACCTCCATCACAATACCAGGATGGAGATGGCATGTCTTATTCAGAGAAGGAAGCCTTGAAACAGCTTCCTGAGGCCTCAAGCTGGCCCAAATTCTCTGGATCAGGAGAATATGATCATATAAAACTCATAGATTATATTGATGGACTCTTCATTGATATACCAAGCATACCAGATTACTGGATTACTGCTAGACTGAATACTGCATTTAAAGGTCATGCAAGTATATGGTACACTGAAATGAAAGAAATCCATGGCAGAAGAAATTGGCCATGGTGGAAGAGTCAAATAATCCAAAAGTACAGTAATGGAACTTGGATATGGCAGAAGACCATGTCATTTGAAAATGAAAAATACTCTGTGGATAAAGATCCATATGAGTGGTGTCTTAGACAGTCTAAAAGACTCAAAGCCATTGATCCTCAAATGAACATTCAAATGAGGAATCATAAACTTCTGACACAACTGCCAGGAGAACTAGAGCATGCAGTAAAGTGCAGATGCAACCAAAATTGCACTCTAGATGATATAGCCAATACCTTACAAGACATAAGGAAAAGGAGTAATATAGGGAAATTTACCCCATATAGAAGCAATAGTTTCAAAGAGAAACAACCTTTCAGGGTAGAGTTTAAAGACAAACCCAGAGAAAGAGTGGCAGAAGTGGCAAAGAAGAAGAATTCTTGTCACAATTGTGGTTCAACAGATCACTATGCCAACAACTGCCCAAAAGCAAAGAAGAAAATCTATGCTATAGAAAAAGTCCCTGAAGAAGAACCTCCAAAAGAGGATTCTGAATCAGACTCTATGGTTGATGCCATCAGGGAACCATCTGATGAGGATCAAGACCCAAGAGAGGAATTTCTAGTGGAATACCAAGAGGAACCCCCACTAGAAATCCAGGATATACAGTTGGAAGCAGGCATGCCACAAGACACTGCCAACAAGAACTTGTGTAAACACACACAAGATGCACAAACATTCCTGGTTACACCAACCAAAGGAATGGCATACATACATGGAACAGCCACAAAAGTGACTGTATGTATTGACAATGCTCAGCATCCATTGATCATTGACAGTGGAGCACACTGCTCCATAGTGGCCAGAAATTATCTGGATAACCACTTCCCAAACTGGGAAAAAGAACTCTTGCCCACCAGGGCAAAGAACTTTAAGAGTGCATCTGGAAAGATGACCTCTATTGGGACAATTATCAAAGAGATAATTATACCCCACAGAAAAGGTAATATCAGACTCAACCCAGAGTTTGTAGTGCTTGAAGATGCCCACATCCAAGAGTTTTTACTGGGAACAGATTACCAGAGGATGTATGGCATAGATATTTACAATAGTAAAAATAGGCATATTACCATTGGTACTAACAAGGAAAAGAAATTTTCTCTTGATATATACCAGATATCTTCTCAGGACCCACTGGAAGAACTTCTGAAAGAATTCAGAGAGGGGCAGTTTAGCACTACCCTCACCAGTAAACAAAAGCTAAGTTTACTGAAGATGCTGAGGAAGAATAGACCAGCATTTGCCATTGGTGAAGAATCATTAGGCAAGATCAAAGGCCATGATATAGAACTATATCTGGATGTAGAAAGGCCTTATCCACCCATGTTAAGGAGACCTCCTTACCCAGCAAGTCTGGAGACCAGGAAAGAGATTGAGAAACATATCAATGAACTCCTGGACATGGATGTCATTAGGAAGATTGGACATAATGAAATAGTGGAAATCACCACTCCTGTCCTAATCACCTGGCATGATGGCAAGTCTAGACTGTGTGGAGACTTCAGAGCCCTGAACAACTACACAAAAGCAGACAGGTATCCTATACCAAGGATACCTCATGCCTTGGATAAATTGGCCAAAGCCAAATACATAACCAAGATGGATTGTATGAAGGGCTTCCACCAAAATGGAGTTAAACCAAACTCCATGAAATTACTCAGAATTATATGCCATATGGGCATATATGAGTACACCAGGATGCCATTTGGCATCAAGAATGCACCAGCCCACTTCCAAAGGATGATGGACACCATATTTCAAGAAGAAATAATGGAAGGCTGGATGGTAGTATACATTGATGATATCATTATATACTCAGAGACATGGGAAGACCATGTACAATACATAGACAGAGTGCTAAGTAAATGTACACCCATAAATCTGAAAATTTCACTCAAAAAGTGTAATTTTGGACAACAAGAGCTGCTAGCTCTAGGACACAAAGTCTCAGGCCTTAGTCTGGCAATTGACCAGAACAAAGTAGCAGCAGTACTGCAAAAGCCAGTACCAAAGAACATCAAAGAGATGCAATCTTTCCTTGGGTTTGCTAGCTACTATAGAAACCACATTAAGAACTTTGCACACATAACCAGTAGTTTATACAAGTTATGCTCAAAGGATGTAGTTTTTGAAATAACCAAGGAAAGGAGGGATGCATATGAGAGGATCAAATATGAACTCACTAATGCACCTGTGCTCATCTTGCCTGACTTTGAACTACCATTCAAGTTATATATAGATGCAGCATGCAGCCAAGGCTTGGGAGCAGCCCTTCACCAAAGACAAATTGTGGATGGTGAACCAAGAGAAGGTGTAATATGTTACATCTCCAGGCAGCTGAAAGATTCAGAAGCCAGGTATGGGGCCACCCAGACAGAATGTTTATGTCTAGTCTGGGCTCTAGAAAAACTCCATTACTATTTGGAGGGTGCAGTCTTTGAAGTCTACACAGACTGCACAGCCTTGAAGTCTTTACTAAACATGAAGACTACTAATAGACACATGCTGAGATGGCAAATAGCCATCCAGGAGTATAGAGGGAACATGACCATCATATATAAGGAAGGTAAAAGCCATACCAATGCAGATGGCCTTAGCAGATGGCCACTGGACAATGTCAAAAGCAATCCAGCTTATGACCCTGAAGTTTCTGCAAAAATTCCTATCCATTTTATGGAAATAGATAGGAAGAAGAACTTCAGATTCTCTGAATGGGCACCAGGGAGTGGTACCCTTGACAGTGGAAACACTGATTCAGAAGGGACAGAAACCCCCATACTGGGGATAAGTTCCTCAGAACTGCACAATGAATTCTTCAATGCAGTACTGAAATCTTATGCTAAACACAAACAGTGTAGCATACTACTCCAACTCCTTCAACAAAAGTACAGGAGCCCAGAACTGGAAACCCAGCTGGAGGAACCCTGGTTGAGGGCCTATAAGGACAATAAATTCTTCCTTATAGATGGCTTGATTTATCACAGAGACAAGCACACCAGTGCACTCACAGTGATAGACAGAGACCACATCTCTTTAATCCTGCAGGAATGCCATGACTGCCCCTACATGGGACACATGAGTGAGGACAGGACTAAGGAGAGGGTAGCAAGCACAGCTTGGTGGCCCAAGTGGGAGCAAGAGTTGAGTGAATACATCAACACTTGTGAAAGATGCCAAAAGGCAAATAGAAAACATGGGAAGAAATATGGGTTGCTTCAACACATAGAAGAACCCAAACACCCATGGGAAACCATCAACATGGACTGGGTCACAGGACTTGTCCCAGGAGGCAAAGAAAACTACAATGCCTGCTTAATCATAGTTGATAGGTTCAGCAAGAGCATGAGATGTCTACCATGCCATAAAGAGGACACAGCCATGGACACTGCTCTGTTATTTTGGAATAACATCATATCCACCTGTGGAGTCCCTAAGATCATAATTAGTGACAGGGACCCAAAATTTACATCTGAATTTTGGACCAATTTATATGACATGCTTGGCACCAAGCTTGCTTTTTCCACAGCTTACCATCCCCAAACAGATGGCCTAGCTGAGAGGATGATCCAAACAATGGAGGACATCCTCAGGAGGTTCTGTGCCTATGGCATGGAATACAAGGACCATGAGGGATATACCCATGATTGGGTCACCCTCTTACCAGCAGTCCAACTGGCTTATAATACAAGCCAGCACTCTACCACAGGAAAAACACCTGCACTGGTAGAGAAAGGGTGGAGTCCCCTGTTACCTGTGGATCACTTGAAGAAAAATCTTCTGACCATCCACCCCACAGCCAAAGACTTCCATGATATGTGGAAGAAAGCCTGTGATACTGCTGCCAAATGCATAGCTGAGGCCAAAGAGTACAACAAGCAAAGGTGGGACAAGTCACATATGGAACCTGACTTCAAGGAAGGGGACCAGGTGTTAGTGTCTACACTGAACTTTAACAACCTCAAAGGACCTAAGAAAATGAGAGACTCATTTTTAGGGCCCTTCACTATCATTAAGTTGATAGGGAGGAATGCAGTAGAGGTCAAGCTCACTGAGGAGTTTTCTAGGAAACACCCAGTCTTTCCAGTGAGCCTGGTCAAACCATACTTCCAAACAGAGGAGGATAAATTCCCCTCCAGGAAGAAAAATATAACTCCACAAGAAATATTGGAGGTAGAAGACTCTCCTGGACCTGTGAGTAAAATCATCAGGGCCAGAAAAATCAGACTTAATGGGAAGGATCAGAGACAATATCTAGTCAGATTCAAGAACCAGACAGCTGACAAAGACAAATGGTTGGCAGAGGATGCCATACCAGATGGGAACCTTCCTTTAAGGAGATTCAGAGCCTCTAGGAGGACTGAACAGTCTCATCAATCATGAGCCTTTTTTAGAGGGAGGGTATGTCAGCCTGTGACTCAAAACCAGAGCACAAGCATGACAGCCAAAATACCATAAACCAATGGTATAGCCAAAATACCACCAAAACATGGAGCTGAGCCAAATTAGCTCAAAAGGTATCAAAGGAAAGAGGAAACTCACCTCTTCCTGAAAATATAAGTCCCATCACCATAGGACAAGAAATAACAAAGTTATTCCTGCTCAAAGTTATTGCTGAGCATAAACCTTAATTTTCACCTCTCATCTAAAATCTAGGAGAAGAGGCTTAACCCCATCAAATGGGTATTCAAAATGAAGCTCTAAGCCAGGGCTATCCAATGGTACTAGCCAAACTGAGCTAGCACCAGTATTACTTGAGTTATGGTCAAATTCAGACCAAATAAGGGTGGACAAAACATTCACCTCTCATCTAACTTTTACAGTTTTAGTGTGAGATACTTAGAGTGGGGTCTTTTTGGAAAGAGCACAATCAGGGCTATCTGATGGTGTCATCCATTTCCTCATATCTCAACTAGAACAGAAGTTATTGGCCAAACAAGCCTAATACAGCTTTTTGCCCAAAACACGCCAATGTATAAAAACACTTGTACATGGGATAACTTTGCCATATTTAATGATAACCATGTCAAGTTGGGTACAATTGTATAGAGCGCATACAGGGCTATTCAATGAACCAACTTTGAGCTTGATATCTCAAAAACTGACACAGTTATGGCAATTTTAAGGTAAAAATCCCACCTGCTGTCATATACAGCCTTACCATGGGATAATACCCTATAGCCATGAATATGAGGTGTCAAATAGACGAAGAAGCATGTTTTTACTTCAATACCTCATATGTCAGTCAATACTGGGGTCCCATACAGTTTCTGTACAGCATTCTACGCGTCATACATGTCAGAATCAGGCTGTGAGGTCCCCAGATGAAAAGTTTCACCCTGTATTGGTGAAAACTGCCCAGATGTGGTTTCAAAACCACATCTGAGCCCAATACAAGGTATACAGGCTGTTTGCAAACCACAAGCCTGTCATGAGGAGTGAAAAATCTTCACTTCCTCTACGTGAAAAGGTCTAACAACCTTTTCACCTCAATTTCAGGATAAAAGGAGGGCTTTTCACTGCCAAAACCCTTTCCTCATCCTGCTCTTGAGTAACCTACGTAGTAAACTGTCAAAAACAGTTTTACTCTTGGTTAAATAATCAGGTATACTCTTAATTTAAAGTATTGTAGTCTTTATTATTGTAATCCAACAGGTAAAGCTGCACCCAGGGCTTTCAGCAGCGCTCACCACCACTATATCTCATAGTAAAGCCCTTTAAATCTTAAATTAAATCATTTATTATCAATCTTATCATCTTTTAAAACCATTCTTACCGTGTCACAGTCATAGTTAAAGCTTGTAAATATTCATATACACCTTTATCATAGACTCAGCCTGACAATGATACCCTCAAAAAGGACTTAGTGGATATACACCCAACAGCAAGAAGTTTTAAGATAATGCTTGATAAGGCAAGACACCATGCAAACAGATGTATGCAAGATTCTTTCAAATATGAAAAAGAAAGATGGGATAAAAGTCATAAGCCACCTGATTTCAAAATAGGAGACTTGGTCCTAGTATCAACCCTTAATTTTAATAACATAAAAGGCCCAAAGAAATTAAAATATTCCTTTGCAGGACCATTTATGATAAAAGCACTTCATGGACCCAATGCTATGCAATTGGAACTCACAGGTGAACTAATGAACAAACACCCAACTTTCCCTGTAAGTCTAATAAAACATTACAGCTCAAGTGACAAGGAGTTATTTCCACTAAGAAATAAACCCCCACTTGAAATTCCCCCCTTGGAAGAAGGAGAGGAAAAGAAAATAGTAAAAGTCCTTAAAGAAAGAAGGACAAGAAACAAAAAAGAAAGAGAATACCTTGTAAGGTATAGAAATTTAACTCAAGAAGATGAATGGCTACTTGAGAAAGATATAACAAATGCTGATAAACTACTAAGAAGATTCAGACATGAATGAAAGCCTGAAAAATAAAAAAGTTAAGCATTATTGAGCTTCAAGACTAACAAAGTCTATTGAAGAGGTAGGACAGTAGATGATACCCTAATTACACATATCAGATTGTGGTACAATCTTTTTTGGTGGTAGGGAATGTGAGCCTTTGAGATATGACCACATACCCAAAAAGGTCACAAGAAATATTTAATATAATTATACATTAAAAATAAGTACTTTTAAAAATACAAAAATACCATAAATTGGCATAAAACTTGGTTTAACTTAAAGTCCAATGAATAAACATGTGAAATAAATTATACCATTGGATTCTCCATGGTAAAATACACATATACCATTTTTATGGCATATCTGTAAAGTCAATATTTAATAGGTTATAAGTAATAATACCTTATAAAATACACAAATCCTTATTTATTTCAAAAGCCAATGAGACAACATGTGAAATAAATGGTACCAGTGGATTCTCCATAAAGGTCCACATATAAAACAATTAAGAAGATAAGCTTCAAAATCAATACTTAAGGAATTAACCTGAATATATGCACTTTTTTGGTCAATGCATATATTCAAGGATTTTAGCTAATATCTCTTGAATTATGCATGATAGAGTGATGAACCAAAAACAAAGTCATCATGTAATTACTGTAGAAATACAGAAATGAAGTTTATTTCACAAGTTATAAACAAGGTTAAAACCTGTAAGGAATTATTGATTAAAATCAACAGAGCTGTTGACCACTTTGTTGTGAAAGTGGTCCAAACTTAAAAAAAAGTGGACAGTTTTATTCTACTAGTTCATTCGTGAAGAATGATGTATTTTGTATTATAATATTCAAGGTATAACCCCTTGAAATCATAGTTTGAAGTTTAAAATATTAAATTTTGACAGAAAAGATGAGTTACAAGAAAAATCATCAAAAATAGAGTTTTGATGATGTAATGAGATGCTCTTGGCAGCATAATAAAGTTATTCCAAGCTAATAGAATTCACTCTCTGAATGGCTTTAGTATGTAAATCTCAAAAGTTATTAAGGATCAAAGTTTGAGCTTAATTTGATCATTTATGATCACTCACTGTAACCTTAAATTAAGTTTAACAGTCATGTGAGTGATACAATTGGTGAATACTATTAGTTGATGATGAAAACTAATGAAATGCACGAATTTTGGGGTTCTGCCAAGCCTTTGACGTCATCCAACCTAGAGGTATAGTGATACCTCTAAATAATGGCGGAATAATGATGTAATATGGTTTGATCATGATGTAATCATCACCAAACCTTAAAATATTGATCAATCCCAGTGGATATGATCAGTAAACGTCTACTAGAAGCCTGTTGGACTCTAGGAGGGAGGTATTTACTATAAATAGCGCTCTTTTTACTCTGTTTTCCCCTCAGACGCATCAAAAACATTAAATCAATACAATAAAAGGTAATTTCTTTATTCTTTATATATAAAACGTTTATATTATCAAGGACCAAAGATCATCTTATTATAATCATCAATTTTGACGTGATTAAATCATTTATTTAATTGTTTTTGTTGAAAATCTCTCTAAAAATCTCATTTCCACGTAAAAATCAAGAATATTTGTAATTTCTCTATTTTTTATTGTAAATACTATTTGGATAAGTTATATTTATATTATTTGGCGTGAAATATCTCAAAATTACTATATTAAGTATTAAAAGTAGGTTATTTTCTCTTATTATAATAATTTTCTCTCTACTATTCTTTTAATAATTCTTTAATTAATATAAATAGTATTTATATTAATTTATAGCTTTAATATTGGTAATATTACTGTTATTAATTGTTTTTTATTAATAAAAAACAATTTTTTACGCCTTTATTATTTGTTTGTAACAATAATAAAGTGCCTTTGAATATATTAATTATTTTATATCAATATATTTATTTTATTATATTATATTTTATAATATAAATTATATTATCATATTTTTATTAATAATATAATTATTTTTACGCCATAATTATAATAATTCTTTATTATTATAATTATTTTTATCTTATTTATTTCATTTATAAGGACATTCATAGTACAATAAGTAAAATATTAGTAATTTTTACTTATTGTTTTATAGTCAAACCTTACGAATTTCTTTTGTCTAACTAGCGGCGTTTTCACATTCCAGACTTGAAGTTTATTCTTTGAGTTATTCTAGTATAAAGTGAATAATAATACAATTTTGATTAATAACTTATTAATCAAATAATTATTATTTCTTTAAAGAAAATATAAAATTGAATAAAAAATTTAAAAATTAAAAATCTTTACTAAAAACATTTTTTTTTCTTTAATCTTAGACATTTTTCTTTATTTTTGACTTAATTTGCCATAAATTACATTAAAACAATTTTATTCAATAAGTTGATTTTATAAGGTATTTTTATTGTTTGATAAAATGACTTATATTTTTTTCTCTAGTGTCATCCATCAGAGAAAGCTCTTCAGACTCTGAAGCCTCAGAGTCTAGTATTGAAATTAAAACTAGCCCAGCACCAAGGGGTTTAATTACAAAAGAACCCTTTAAAGGTCCAGCAGGTGAATTCAATCTATTTCTTAGTCTTAATTGCTTTATATTGACATGAAATGACTCCTACTAGAAGTGGAAGTAACTACTCCATACAATCAAATGGATCTGGACCATAACATTCAAGTCATAAATCCAAAAGACAAGAATGTCAGTCCAGAGGAGAGGCACAAATGGAGGATGCCAGAACTTCCACCAGTTCCCAAAGGTTAGCCAGAACCTTTGACACTCTTATTGAGAGTTCAGAAGCTGACATAACTGCTATTTCTGTTTTTATACCTGAACAACTTTCAACAGGCAACAATAGAGATATAACAGTCTCAGTACAAGAACTGGTTTAT
Organism: Austropuccinia psidii; assembly: GCA_023105745.1. Taxonomy (NCBI): domain Eukaryota; kingdom Fungi; phylum Basidiomycota; class Pucciniomycetes; order Pucciniales; family Sphaerophragmiaceae; genus Austropuccinia; species Austropuccinia psidii. The sequence goes on along the minus strand of JALGQZ010000001.1, from coordinate 77,337,232 downwards.
GGCAGCAAAACAGCAAGAGTGGGAACTTCTCCCAAGTCTTTGGATTGGCACCATGAACTCATCTTCAGGTGAAGAAGTTGATGGGGCCAGAAAAGACAGAGGAACTTCTGAAGAGTTGGACACCCATGCCTTGCAAAGGACAAGTCCAACAGATAAAATCTTGGTAGAAAAACAAGAGCATGTTATCAGATGACCAGAAGAAGAATTTGGCCCAAGGGAAGGAAAACAGCCCAGTGGAAGCTCCCCAAGCCTCCACAAGCAAAAATCCACCTCAACAAGTGCCAAAAAAAGCCCAAGCAAACCCCAAAGACCAGCCAGAAGGGCAAGCAAAAGGCAAAGGGAAAGGCAAAGCCCAAGTGGAACAAGCCTTACCTGCAGAATTACAGGATTCCCACAAAAGAGAAGACAGCCATGGACAATGTGTTCAATATGGCAAGAGCTCTGATGGAATTCAAAAACAATGAAGAGGAAGGATTGAACCGATCTTTTACAAAGAAGTAGACCTTGGAAATCTTGCAAACCAAATTGAAACTTGTAACAAAGCAATCATAACAAAGTTCAAAACATTTGATTTTATCCAACAAAAGTTGGGAAATGAGATACTACAAGTAAAAGAGTCAAAAAAGACCATTATTGGCCTTGAAAATGTTAATAAAGACAATATTTTGTCTTTGGCGCAAATTTTTTGCAAGAATTGAGTCTAAGGTTACCTTACTCAATCAACCAGATGACAATTCTATTTCCTTTATAACTAGAAAGTTAAAAGAATTAAGAGTACAAGTTAAAGCCTTGGAGAACTCAACTGGGAACAATACAGTTCTTTTCCAAGATAAATTGGAAAAAAGTGATAAAGCAAGACTTTAATTGAAAGGATATATTCAATCAAGTATCAATAATATATCACTGAAGAATGATTTGCCAAGACAGTCTACACCAATTCTTGACAGAAATGTGCTAAACTTGAATAATGACTTACATCATACAACTTCAAGTAATGCAGAAGTGAGAACTGCTTGCAATTTTAAAGACATTCCAAGATTAGAGGAATGGTAAACCTTCAGTGGTGAAGGGGAATATAATAATATGGAATTTATGAAAACAATTGATATGTTTAAAGAAGACTTTAGCATACCAGATGAATACATAAGTACCATATTACACTCATTTCTTACAAAATCAGCAAAGAAATGGTATTACAAAATGAGACAAGACCATGATAAACATTCTTGGCCTTGGTGGAAAGAACAAATTATTTCCAAATGGGAAGATGATTCCTGGAGATTTAAAATGGAGAATTCTTTTGAAGAAGCCATTTTTAATATTCAAAGGGACAGGCCCATGTCTTTTTTTCCTAAACAAAAGGACAGATTAACTGCCCTTCATCCTGATATGTCTGAAACAATGGTACATAAAAGGATATTAACAAAGTGTGGTGGTAGCCTTGAGCATGCTATAAGAAGCAGATTTATTGAGCCTTTCTCTATGGAATATTATATTAATGCTATGGAGGACATCACTACTAGAACAAAAATTGGTAGAAATTGGTGTAAACCTCCAATGGACAACAAGACCAGTTGGAAACCAATTCCAAAACCCAATAAACCACATGACAAAGCTCCTTTGAAGTTTCATAAGTGTGGAGGTAAAATATTTATTCTTTATATATAAATTTTTTATATTATTATAGAAAAAAGATGATCTTTATTATAATCATCATTCTTGATGTGATTACTTCAAGTGTTCTGCTGTTTTGCTATAATTCTCTTGAAAATCTTAAATCCACGTAAAATCAAGAAAATGTGTAATTTCTCTGATTTTTAGTTGTAAATACAATTTAAATAAGCTGTATTTATATTATTTGGCGTAAAAGTATTCAATATTATTATACTAAGTGTTAAAAGTAGGTTCTTTTCTCTTATTATAATAATTTCTCTTTATTATTGCTTTTAATGAACTCATTAATTAATATAAATAGTATCTATATTGATTTATAACTTTAATACTAGTAATATTATTGTTATTAATTGTTTTTTATTAATAAAAAACAATTTTTTATGCCTTTACTATTTGTTGGTAACAATAATAAAGTGCCTTTAAATATATTAATTATTATATATTAATATATTTATTTATTATATTATTTTATTTATTCAATAATAGAATTATTTTTATGCCTTAATTATAATAATTCTTCATTATTATAATTAATTTTATCTTATTTACTTCATTTATAAGGACATTCAGAGTACAATAAGTAAAATATTAGCAATTTTTACTTATTGTTTCATAGTCAAACCTTAAAGATCTCATACATGTGCAAGATGCTAAAATGCAGAAAACCAATCCAGCCAGAGGTAAAGGTTATACATCTGGATCATCTTTTATCACTAATATTGTGAAAAACAACAGAGAAGCCAAGATACATCTTGACTCAGGTTCCTTTTGTACTTGTGTTGGAAAGGATTATCTTGACAAGATTTATATCAATTGGAAATACAAGTTAATGCAAATTAAATGTATAAAATTCAGCAGTGCCAGCCAAAATATGCACCCCTTTGGTATATTTGAAGAAGCAATGATATTCCCTCATCCTGCAGGAAGTATCAGATTAAAAGTTGAACTTGTTGTTATGAATAATTGTACTTCACAACACTTTATACTTGGAAATGATTATCTCAATATTTATGGTATTGATATTAAGAATCATAAAGACAGGTATTTCACTATAGGGGAAAATAAAAGGCAAAAATTTCCTTTTCCTCCAGAAAAAAGAGAAAGAACTGTCATTCAACAAGTAAAAAATGTTAATAAGGAAACATTTGTGTCAGATCAGTTGATTGAAGCACAAATTAGTCCTGAATTAACACCAGAAATGAAGGAAGAACCTATTGAAATTTTATTTCAATACAGGGAAGCCTTTGCTTCTGATAATGAACCACTTGGGGCTATCAAAGGCCATTAAGTGGACATTATGCTTAATGTGGAAAGACCTTACCCTCCACTTTTAATAAGACCAGCTTACCCAGCTAGCCCTAGGGTCAGAGAAGCATTAAAATCATATTAATGAACTAATGAAGCTGGGAGTTCTTAGAAAAGCTGGACACAATGAAGAAGTAGAAGTCACAACTCCTGTAATCATTTCTTGGAATAATGATTAAAGGATTATTGGTTATTTTAGAGAATTGAATACCTACACTATTCCAGGTAGGTATCCACTTCCTAGAATCCATGAGACTTTGACTCAATTATCCAAAGCAAAGTTTATCACTTCTATGAATTCTCTTAAAGATTTCCATCAGAGTTTTTTAACACCTCATTCTAGGAAATTATTGAGGATTATTGCTCATTGTGGTATTTATGAATACTTGAGGATGCCTTTTGGTATTAAAAATGCACCCTCTCACTATCAAAGAATGATGAACACCATTTTCCCACATGAATTATCAGAGGGATGGTTAATCATTTATATTGATGAAATTATCATTCGTTAAGAAACCTGTCAATTTCATTTAGAGAAACTTTCATTAGTACTTAGGAAAATTCTTCAAGCAAACATGAAAATATCTCTTAAAAAATGTAATTTTGGGTTTCATGAGTTGAAAGCTCTAGGAAATGTAGTATCAGGAATGAGCCTTGGTGTTGATAAAAACAAGGTTTCTGCAGCTTTACTGAGTAAAATTCCCCAGAGAAAAAAGGAAATGATGTCTTTCTTAGGGTTTGCCAGCTATTAACGGCAACACCTTAGAGATTTTTCAATCCATGCCAGATCATCGTACAGAATTTGTGATCAACAAACTGTCTTTGAAATGACACAAGAGAGGATTAAAGCATATGAAAAGATCAGATATGCCTTTATCAATGCACCATTATTAATGATGCCAGACTGGAAACTTCCTTTTAAGCTGTATATTGATGTATATGGTGAGGTCCTAGGGGCAGCTCTTCATCAAGTTCAAATTGTCAATGACAAACGTTATGAAGGTCCAATTTGTTTTATTTCAAGACAAATCAAACCTACTGAGGCCATATATGGAGCTAGCCAAATGGAGTGCCTTTGCCTTGTTTGGTCTCTGGAAAAACTTAATTATTATCTTGATGGTAGTTTTTTTGAAGTAATTACTGATTGTAATGCAGTAAAATCACTTCTTGACATGAAAAATCCAAACAGAAACATGTCAAGATGGCAGATTGCTATACAGGAGTATAGAGGTAATATGACTATAGTAAATAAAGCTGGAAATATTCAAAAGAATGCTGATGGCTTAAGTAGATGGGCATTAACCAATACACCTGACAATCCTGCCTATGTTCCCACAGCTGCAGAACCTCAAATTCCAATTGAAAGAATTAACATAACAGATGTTGGAACAGAATTCTTTGAAGAAGTTAGAGATAGCTATAAGCTGGATGATAATTGTCATATTCTTACTTCTCTACTTGAAAAAGATTGTAAAGATGCAGCTTTGGCTAATTATCTGGATGATATTTGGAAGACATCTTATGACAATGGAAGATTCCATTTATTTGATGGTATCTTCTATCATAGATCTAAACACACATGTGTCATGGTCCTGTGTAGTAGAATGTTAATTAATACAATACTGCTAGAATGCCATGATAACATTTATACTGGACATCTTTCTGAAGACAGAAAAATGGAAATAATTAAGACATGTGCCTGGTGGCCATCTTGGAGAAAAGATGTCATTGAGTACTGTCATAGTTGTGATAGATACCAAAAAGCCAATAAAGCTACTGGTAAACAATTTAGTTTGATGATTAATATCCAAGAACCAAGTACCCCATGAGAAGTTGTTCATATGGATTGGGTAACTGCCTTACCACCTGGAGGTGATAAAAGTTACATTGCATATCTTGTCATTGTAAAAAGATATAGCAAAACACCAATATTTTTAACATGTCACAAACATGACACAGCTATGGATACAGCTCTTTTGATTTGGAATAGAATCATATCACATACTGGTCTCTTTAAAAATATCATTAGTGATAGAGACCCAAAATTCACATCAGCCTTATGGACCAATTTACATAAGCCTTTGGGTACAAAACTATCATTCTCAATAGCATACCATCCACAAACAGATGGGCTAGCAGAAAGAATGATTCAAACCCTTGAGGACATGATAAGAAGATTTTGTGCTTATGGCCTGGAGTTTAAAGATTTTGATGGCTTTACCCATTATTGGTGTACTCTTATACCAGAATTGGAATTAGCCTAAAAGACTTCTATCCATGCTTCAACAGGAAAAACTCCTGAAATGTTGGAAAAAGGATGGAGCCCTAAACTTCCAGTTGATACTTTGAAGAAAGATTTAGTAGATATTAATCCAAATGCTTCAAGATTTAAGCTATTTCTTCATAAAGTAAGGCATCATACAAATAAAAGCATAAATTATGCCTTTGAATATGCTAAACAGAAATGGGATAAAAGTCATAAAACCCAGAATTCAAAGTAGGGGACTTGATACTAGTTTCAGCCTTGAGCTTTAATAGTATCAAAGGTCCAAATAAATTAAAATATTCCTTTGCAGGACCATTTATTATCAAAGCCCTTCATGGGACAAATGAAGTACAGGTAGAACTTTCAGGAAAATTGGAAAACAAACATCCAACTTTTCCTGTTAGTATGGTAAAGCATTACACTTCAATTGATAAGGAATTATTTCCTTTGAGAAATGAAACACCCTCAGAAATACCTCCACTTGATCCGAGTGAAGAGAAAAAAGTACTAAAAGTCTTGAAAGAAAGAAGACTTAGGGGAAAAGATGAAGGAGAATACTTGGTCAACTACATAAATCCACAACATGAAGATGAATGGATTGTAGCAGAAAAGCTCCCTGATTCCCAAACATTTCTTGGAAGATTCAGACATGAGAGAAGACCAATTCATCAATAAAACATCTGAATTGTGTGCTTTACATACTTGAAAGTATAAGTAGAGAGGTTGGACAGTGGATGATACCCCCCCAATTAACTTGGGGTATACTACTAAAAGAAAATTGTGGTACAATTTCTTTTGGTGGTAAGGAATGTGAGCCTGTGAGGTATGTATAACATACCCATAAGGCCACAAATGATTTTATATACAGCTGATTTAGTATTCAACAGACTTTTAAATTGAATTTAAATCAAAAAATAACAAAAAATAAGTATAACCGTTTTTTGGATAAACAAAGTTATAAATATTATGTCATTTTTGGATTCTACACCAAAAATGACCTAGGGTACACCAATAGGATGTTATAACCAGAAAGCTTATTTCTTATGTTATTTAAATATTGAAGAATCTCACAGTACTAATGTAACATTTTCAACATTTTTTTAAAATTGTTAAATTTAAGCTTAAATAAGCTTAAATTTGAAGTTTCATAAGGTTTATGCAAACGTATCAAAAATTCAAGTTAAAATTGAGGTGTTGTATATATTTACTGAATTGGCTAAGGATTTGCCATACATAATGTAAATCCTGTGTGAGCTCAACTTAAAGGTTTTTAAGGCCATAGTATGGCTTCAAACAAATAAAAGGGCAAAATCCACACAAAAAGGTGGGACAAAGGGAAAAGACCAAACAGAGCTGGGGTACCAAACTTTTTAGATCTGCAAGGATTAAATCAAGGGTTTCCACCTGTATTGGAGGATTTTCAACCCTATTTAAACTTTAAAATTAGACTTTGATCCAACCTTAAAGTTTAAATTGGTTTTCTCCCAGTTTGGACAGGAATTTCAAGCTGCCAAGGGGTAAATCCCAATATGCAGGCTTTAAATTAAAGTTTTGAGACTTGTCAAAGCTTAAACCTTTAAGGTTACAAGCATTAAAGCCTTATCAAAAGTTAAGGTTTAGTGTATATTGCTATTTTACATGGAAAAATAGCAATAACTTCAAAAATTCATTAAAAATCCAATTCTTAATGGGTTTGCTTGAAGATTTTCCACAGGTTACTACTTAATATTATCTATATATAAGTCCAATTTTAAGTATCTTTTATAAACAGATTTCCTGGGTGATTAGCTTGGAAATTTACTCTTTTAACTATATTTGAAGAAAATTAAGATTTCTTTAAAAATTAATTAAAAATTGAGTTTAAGAGATTTCTGCTTGAAACTCTATTTTTAAGTTGTTGATGCGATTAAATTTCATATAAATAAACTTATTTTATATTAAAGCTTAGAATGATTAAATTAAATGAGGATTAAAGTTACTTGGAGTTAAGAAAAACACTGGTAACTTCAAATTGGAATTAAAAATAAGTTACCTTAAGTTAAGAACCTTATTTTTAAGCATGCTTTTTTAGTTTTGACCTGAGCACGCCCTCTATATCCATTATGAATCATGAGAGCTGTTCTGTAGACATAAAAAGAGTCTTTTCATCACTGTTTTTGTCCATCATCAATTATGAATCCAATCATATCAGACATTTAAACAGTTATATTTTTATTATATATAAGATCTTATTATTGAAGTATTTATTGAGTATTTTATTATTTATAAATCTTGAATTAAAGAATTTAAATCATAGAAATTAGATTATTATTGTAATCACCTATAATATATTCTATTTTATAAAATTATTGCCTTTGAAATATCTTTTAAAATCCACAAATTCCTCTTAAAAGCTCTTTGATCATATTCTTTATCATGAAACTTTGTTTTATCATTCAAAATATTAATTTTTGGAGTGTTTTCAACTTATAATTATTATTTAATATAATAACTGTTGTCGTTTGAGTTGTTGTATTAAATGAATATTTTAAGTAAGTTCTCTCTAAAATTCTATATCTTTTTTATCTATTATTAGTTTTTTTTATAGAATTTCTCTATAAGAATTATTTCTGCACAGTTTGTGTTATAATTCTTTTATGAATAATATTTATATATTATTTATAAGTGGTTAAATATTTATATTTTCCATGTGTAATTGTCTCATTAAGAGCTTTACACTTATTGTTATGATTGTCAGTGACTATAGCAATAATAGAATAATTATAATTCATTATAATTATCATGTTTTTTTATTATTATTTTATATAATGATAATTAAGCTTATTTTTTATATAATTATTTTTAATAATTATATTTTAATTTGTGGTTATAATATTTTATTATATTATATTTTTCTACTGAGGACATTCATAGTACTCTTGATATTGTTACTATTATCAAGAGTTTTATAGAAAAACCTTAAACTATGAGCTCTAAATTCTACTATACAAGACATCAAAACCATATGGATATATTCCAAAGGTACAGGGGTTTCTTTATATTGCTACTTTCAAAAATCCTGTATTTTGAGTAGTGAATCTCTGAACCAAGATCCCTCTGTCCATTGTGGAGATAAAAAGTTCTGAGGTAGCTCAAATTAAATCTCTCACTCATATCTTTAATTTGGCTTTAATTTTGTACAGATTTTTACAAGCCCTCCAAGATGTTTGAGGAGTTATTGGTCAAAAAAAGCAGTCTAATGGTATCTCCTAAAGTAGGGTGTATACATAGGAATGGGTAATACCATTGCATAGCTCTCTCTGAGAGCTTAAATAAAAGTACCATTTTGGTTGGGTTTGAGCTAAATATGAATAAGCTAGATTAGAGGGGAAAATAAGGGTTTTTGCTTATTTGGTCTCATCTTTGAAAGGGCGTTTCTTTCTCCTTCCTCATCCTGTTTGGGTGGGTGGGTATATTTATACTTGGAGAGTTTACCTCTTTATAATTTTTAAATATTGGCTATATTTGTCCAATAAGTTTCATACCATTATTTATGGTATGTTGGATGTCATGAGATACTATTGAAGAAATAGATTTATTAAAAAGAATGATGGTTCTATTTTCAATATTTTAGTTTGACGTATAATTCACAAGAATATTGAATATTCCCAATTAATTTGGTTTTATAATTTTTCTAATAAAGCTTTCATTAATTTTTGATCAAATAATCACAAAATATTCATTAGAGACTTTTCAGTGGAAAATGGGATTAAAATTGTTCTGAAATGTTCTCAAAAAACAAGACTTTGAAGATAAAAATATACCATGTTTTTCATATCAAAGAAAAAAGTTAATGTAAATATTTTTCTCATTTTTCTAAATATGATTTTCACTTGATATAAAAATATTTTTTCTCAAAAGGGAACATTGAATAAAAAAAACAAATCTCTTTTATTTCTTTATTTTTTGAAAAAAAATGCAATGAATTTTAGTTCCTCTTTTAGTTTATCATGCTTTTGTTTTCAGTTTTAATATTTAAATATAAACTAAGTATTTGTTATGTTTTAAATTCAAGTTGAGTATTAAAGCCAATTTATTGCAAGTTATTATATACTTTATTTATATTTATTACTATTTGTATTATTATGAGGTGTCAAAGTCAACAAATACCCCTTAAAATAACACAGGATTTGGTTTCTAAATCCCAAGGGTAAAACTCAGGTTTTTCATGTGTAAGTTACATGCAATTTTAACTGAGTGCCTTGGTATTTCCACCAAATACCATGCATATGGAATTTCAGTTTGAAAACTAACCCATATGAGTATTCACAATTTGTGATTTATAATTGTACAAAAAATTGCTCCACAATCTATTTTTAAAATTCTGATTAAAAAGCTGATTATCATGTTATATTCCTTAAAATGTATCATAATTTCTTTCACCAAAGAAAAAAACATCAAGTAATATATGAAGACTACCTAAGACCTACCTCATTCATCAGATTATTTAACAATAGTCAATTTTCTTTCAATAAAATCAAATTTTGAGTCATGTTTTGGTACTATTGGCTGAAATTCAATAGAAAGTCCCCCTTTATCAAAGAAGCATGGATTTCAGCTTATGGCCATTGAGGTAAACAAAAAATCATTTCATTTCCTAAAACGTAGCTCAAGTAGTATTTTAGATCAATGGAAAGCATATAAAAAGAAGTTTATGGCTGCTAAATAATCTGAACATTTAACTGGGGCTGGACTAACTCAAGAATACAAGAGTAAAGGTATCAAATCAATAAGTGAAAATCTTTAAATCATGTATCCTTGCTATGTCAAAATGGATGCACTATTTGGCCACTAGCCCAATATCACTCCCATTGCAAGCCATTCTTCACAAGAAAAAGATAGATCTAATAATGATCATGAAGAGGAACTGTTAATGGATAAGGTAAGTCATAATCTCTTCTTATTTTTACCTGAGATGATAAAAGGCTATTTGAATTTGAAAGGGTAAGAACTGTTTGGAATCATCTCTCAATCTTGATTCTTTTTTTGATAATTATGATGAGCTAGTTCAGGCAGAAAACCTTGATGATGAATCAGTGAGTACGCTTGAACCTAATCTTTTTTAGTTCCAATGTTGATTATTTCTTCTTGCACCAGCTAAGTAAATATATAACTCATTCAACACAAAGGCATAATAAATCATTTACCCCCAACTTGAATTACAAGAGTGGATCTAAGAAAATTTCCATTGATATGTTTGCAACTACATATGCAAATTTTCTGGAATACTGTCAAAAGGGTATTTCTTTGAATGATCATTTCTCTGTTCAATCCTAATGAAATAAAATATTTTTCTTAGCCCATGATGCAAATGATAATGCTCATTGGAAGTTGGACAAGGGGAGTTGGAATGAGAAGGAAGTGAGTAATATTGAAAGTCAACATTTTGAGGAAGTGAAGTTACAAAAAAAATGGAATTTGATGAGAAACAACACAACATGAAATATGAATTTGAAAAATAAAAGTGGAAATAGTAAACTCAATTCCAGATGGATCTCCCTATAGAATAGTTCTCCTCAAGCAGACCAATATCTGAGCTCAAACATATTCTGACATTAATAAATCAAAAATAATGTTTGATCATGATGTATGAGGTATAAATGATTCAATTTTGATTTGGTAATTCATAAATACAAAATATCAATTGTTGAATTGTGCCGAGGAATTAGAAATTCACTCATATGTTGAGGTCATTGTAGTATCCAGTTGTTTATGATGGTAAAGTATTGCCCATGGTTTATCCAAGCTTTAATTTGTATACCAAAAAGTCATTAGATTTATTTGTTCTTATGCTAACTTGTAACTGTGTTTTCTTGTGAAAAGTTCAATTTCAAAGTTAAATTGAGTTTTTCTTCTTATACTGATAAATTATTAAAAAACTTTCATGTTGGGGGATGACTTTTTTTTGAAGTGTTTTTATTTTAATTTGGCTATTTTTGAAAAGAAGAATGAATTTTAATTAAATTTTTGGCTCAAATTCTAAATTCCAACTTTCATTTGGAAATTACAATTCAATTTTTTTTAAAATCAGAATTTTGGATTATTTTCCACTCAAATTGGAATTTCCCAATTTCAGTTACAAAAATTAATTTTGTATTTTTTTTTGAAATTCAAATTTAAATCTTCCCCTTATTTCTGTTTCATTTTTCATAAAGAATCACTTCAATTAATCAAACTTCATTTAAATAAATAGAATGAACTGGTATTTTTGTCTTTAAAATTCATCACTCAGCTCATCCTTACTAAAACTCATTTCATTCTTTCAATTTTTTAAAAATTCCAGTCAGGTTTTTCTCTATTTGTTTCCAATAATTATTAAAAAAATATTAAAGGAGTTTTTATTATTATTTCTTTCCAAAATTCCTTATCATTAAATCAGAAATAACCTAAACCATCCTCACCATCACCACCTACCACCATGTTTAAATAAGCTCAATCACCCACCTCCCATTCATCCTTACTTCTGAGCCCACCACCCATCTCTGCACCTTGAAACCCACCCTTGGAATCCTGTCAGCCATCAACCACCACCCCTTAATCATACCTCCAGTTCAACCACTCAGAGCCTCCCAATTGTCACTCTGGGAAGTTCTTCTTTGGAATTGACACAAATAAATGCAAACAAATTTGGAATTTATTTGGAACACATCCTGAATTGATTCCAAATTAGTTAGACCCTTTTTTAATTTTTTTCATTTCTGATTTCCCCCTAATTACTTCAGATGGCCTCCTGAAGCATTTTGAAGGCCTACCAGGGGCTCTATCCCCTTTTTTATATTTGATTTTATATTTTTTCATCATTGAGAATGATGAGGATGAAAAAAAATATTAATATATAATTTTATTATTATCAGTCTCTTCATCATCAAGGATTATAATGATTGCTAATTATTGTCTTTCTATTTTTAATAATACTAATCCTTCTTTTTGATTAATAATTTTTTTAATCCTTTTCAATTAAGAATGATTATTATAATACTGAGTTTTGTTTTTGTTATATCTTTGAATTTAATTTGAGTTTTAATATAGGGGCAGATCATTAATAAGTTTTTTACTTTTGCAAAGTAATTTCAAACCATTGAGCTCCCTTCATCTTTAAAGCTTAAAAAGAATTCTTCTTCTTCTTCTCTCTCTCACTCAAAACCAATCTTATTTTTTCATGGTTAGTACTAAACCAGATTTAGTACATAATCAGAATGATTTTCAAGAGGATGAAACTCCTATTACTACTCTTGAGGCTATGGTCGGGACTAAAAAAATATGGAACATCATGAAGTTAATGATATAGATTCAAATCATAAAGAAAACTCACCTATAGTAAAAGACAACATATCTATGAGCTGAAACGAATAACCTCACAAGTTGGGGATTCCAACAGCTTATAGAGAAAATCCCATCCATCTCAATTGATAAGAAAGCTGATGATGCCACACTGTGAAAAATTTGATCAATCAAAACTCCTCCTCATCTTTATTTAATTATTGAAAAAACCAATATCACTTCCTTACCAGTTGTCATTTATTAAATCACCCCATTTGAAAACTCTTCTACAAACTCTCAAATCTTAAGAAATATTATTTTTACTTTACTTAGTTTATCAAAAAATAGAAGATAAATGAAAACCAATAGAAATATCCTAGGTGGAATCATGAAAGGTATTGACTTTTGTTTATATTTTTATTCTGGAAAATCTTCAGTTGTGTAACATTTTTTACCTTTTATAGTAATAATTACTAATCAATTTCAAAACTTATATGTGTTTACTTTTGAATACCTTGTTTGACACCTCATTAAATTGAAAATGATAATCTTAAATGGAGAAAACTTGAACAATATGAAGACTTCATTTATTCTAGAATTTGTCATTTTTATAAATTAGCTGAAAATGAAAATCAAGCATTAATGACACTTTTAAATTACCAAATTTCAGTAAACTTTAATGGATTTCAGCCAATAACTAAGAAGAATCAAGATCATTCACAAATGTCATTTTCACTAAAGATATATTTTTTAATAATCCACAACAATATTTTAATGATCTCAATGCCTGGGCTTGTGGTATCTTTTTTTTTGTATCCAAAAATCTTTTTCATCCACTTCCTACGTTATTCACCCTCACTGGACATGGATTGCACTTCCCAAATTAAAAATGGAGATTGATTTTTCAAAGAAACCTGGAATTGTGGAAATTAAATGGAAGGAATCATCAATAGTTCATCATACATCAAAAGCCCCTCCATAAATTACTCATTTTTGGATGTTCCTTTCAAATAAATTACAAATTGATTAATGTAGGTGAGAAATTTCTCAAAAATGACACCTCCTAAAATCAAATCAAAAGTATATGGTTACTTGGAAAGAAATATGAATGACCAAAACAAAGCTAAAAAGAAAAAATTGTAAATAGTTTCATTTTAAAAATCACATCTCCTCTCCATTGTAGGCCTTTGTCATGTGGTGGAATCTGATCTACAACTTTCCTGTGAGCCTTAGAGGTATTTTTATATACCCAAAAGACCACAAACAAAAACCTAATATACAAACATAAATAAAATAAATTTATTTACATTATTAAAATAAAAATTAAAATATAAATATGAACTTATATACATAATCAAAAATTTAATTATCATTTAAAAATAAAAATACATTAAAATTGAAAATTGTAAAAACAACTTTTTACTTGAAAAAATCTAGTAAGAATGAATTTTTAACTAAATTAACCAAGATAAAATAATTGTAGAAAAAAGTTAAATAAATTTTATCATAACTTTTTATCTAAAAAATAAACGTATCAATTTCATTTCACCATTGGATTCCTTATAGAAAATTAGGTGGGGTCACCTCTGAGTGAACTTCTTGTAACTCAACTCTAAATAGGCTTAAATTAGGTTTTTTGTATTTTCTGTATAAAAGTTGGAAATCCTTGAAACCTTAATTTTATTCACAGCACATTTAGTGTTAATAATCAATTTTTGTGTTAAAATTGAGGTGTTGTGTATATTTTAGAAGTTATGGGGAATTGAAGTATTTTCAATGGAATTCAATTGAATTGTCAAAATGTGCCTGTGTACTACATAAGTTAACTTTGATTTACATATGAGGTATCAATTATTACAGTAGTGTACTGTAAAACTCAATTGAATTACATATGTAAATTGTAAGTATAATACATGATGAGGAATTAAAGGAAAAAATAAATTGGAAAGATTCAATTTGGGGGGAAAAGGCACTCTAGCTCTAAGGGGGAGCCAGACCCCCAAACTCCTTGTTGACAGGCATGCGATGTCAAAATCCACGCAAAGGTTCATCACTTTTGGCCTGTAATTGAGACACAGGGTCTGTGACTCAATTGATGATGAGGTTTTTATACCAACCAGGGAAGTTTTAACTGTTTCCAAGAGGGTAAAACTACCCTTAAGATAAACCAATCTTAGTAAAAACAGTTTTAACTGGTTTTTACATCTCTTGCACCCATTCTGACATGTTTTGAATGCTCTAGGCCAGGTATTACTATAGTAATGGCTGATTTAAGGGTCTAAAATGGCTTGAACCAGCCTCTTTTGGTCTAAACCAGGGTTCAATGATGCCATAATTGGATTTTCTGTCGCCAGACTGTTTTTCACGACTGACAAGAGTAAATTTTACTTTTGGAGTAAGAAAATTGATGGCTATAAAAGAATGTCTTCTTTGCCAACTTTTCTCTTCATGTTAGAATTTTTTTCCTTTTATAATTAGTTTAAAAACTGTTAAACCATTCAATAAAAGATTCCAACCACACTTTTCATATCATTTTAAACCTTTTAACCACGTGAAAAAATCATTATAATCATTGTTTGTAACTCTTATAATCATTTTTACCCCTGAACCACCCCAAAAGTGAATTAAAGCATCTTTCATCACTGTTAACTTTGTCACTTTGTTTCCAAATTTACTCTGGTCACTTTTGGGCATGTTTTATCTTTAAATATATTCTTAAAGATCTTGTTCTTTAATTAATTGCTTGCAGTTCTTTTCTCAATTAATTCCAATTGAAATTGCTCTTGAAGATATTTCTTTTGTAGCCTTAAATATCTCTTGTAGAGTATTCTTGGTAAAACAATAAGTTTTTATTATATTATTGTTTTATACTTACAAAGTTAAAAACAATAAAATTGGTGTGTTTCTCTCTAAAAATACTATTTCTTACTATTTTTAAATAATTTTACCTTATACAAATTTTGAGGACAGGAAAAGTACTTGATATTTTATCAAAGTTTCATAACCACACCTTATATTTGGGGGCCCGGCCGTGATATTTTACCTGTGACATATTTTTTTACTCTTTTTTAATCCTTTTTCTTATATTGAAACACTTAAAAAATCATATAAAAAATACTTATAATTCAAAAAATCCATAAAAAAATATTTTTTTCTTATATCATAAGTGAGGCTTATATTTTTATTTCTTTTTTGAAAGACCCTTTTTTTACTTAATTAATTGGATTTTTAATTAATTTTAGTGTCTGAAAATGTGGTAAGACATAAAGCCATTGAAACAGCCTCAACAGTTACCAGCATTATTCCTACCAGTACTGTTAATTCTGACCATAATAGTACTGTTATTGTGACTCAGAATAATCAACCTGAACCAATTTCTTCTGAATTGATTATCTTGGATATAAGTAATACTCTTCAGAAAGCTAAGAATTTGGCCAATAGTAAGTTTTTTGATGTAAAATTACTATTTTAAAGCTTTTTAATCATAAAATTTGCCTTCAACCAGATCAGGAGCCAGCTATAACCCCTAAAGCAACTCCCAGAAAGGTCATAGAGGTGATTATGGCAGAAGCCAATCAGTTACAGAGGGACAAGGGTGAGTTGAAGACCTCCACATTAATAAATTTTGTCATTATGAAGCTGATGGAACTGTTTTACCTTTGAAAAGAGCTGACACCGCCACAAGAAGCCTCAGTGGACATTTAAAAAAGCCAGCCAGAAGGCTTACAACAATGCATTGCAGCACAAAGAGTACCTGATCCTTGAAGATCTGTGTAAAAACTGCATTAATTCTGGCCTGACTATGAGAAAATTCCTGGGCCAGCCCAACACTTTCAAGTTACTCAATGGATGGCATCCATTGATGGAAAAGAAGAACATTATGCTCTTAACAGCAGAATGGAGGAAAAACAATCTACCACCACCCAAACAAGTGACAAAAACAGCCCCAGTAGCCAGAAGCAGCAATTCCAGCATTAAAAATCAGCCACAAGCCCAGAACAAGGGCAAAGGAAAGGCACCAGACACAAACCCTTACGGCCAGGGCTACAGGATTCCATGGAAAATGTATTTCAGATGGCCAGAACAATGATGGAGTTACAAAAGAATGAGGTAGCCAGATTAAAATATCAGCAATGATTTCCGATATTTTTGATTCTATCCCAGAATTGTATGAAGCTATAACTGACGTAAAATGTCATATTTCTGATAAAAATTCATCAATTTGTAACAATCTTAAAACAAATAACTTGAGTCTGAGCCAAATCAATGAAACACTTATGTGTTTTGAAAAAGTTTTAAGAACAATTAAAACATCCAATAATGATAATTCTTTTGGAAATAAGATAAATGAACAATCTGCCACTATTAAAGAATTAACAGACAAATATTCTCAATTAAATATTGATGACATAATTGAAACAAGAATTAAGCAAGCCATAAATATTATCAAGACAGATAACAAGAAAGTCCTTGATAACATTTCAAATTCATTTACTGAAGTATAGACATATACCATTTCCTTGAAAAAGTGTTTTGATGCTTCACAAGAAGAAGTATCAGAATTATCAATGAAATTGAATCAAGTCACTTCTGATAATACAAGACAGAAAGAGGTATGGCAAGAACTGACACATAAAGTAGACATGTATGAAATTGAAATAATGAATTTAATACAAGCCTTCCAACATGAATACAGAAATTCCCAAAGGTGTAGCAACAGTAAAATGAATGATATTGAACAAATACTGAACACCTTACCAAGAATGTCTACACCTCTGAATCAAAATGGGGGCACAAGAATTCCAAATCTACAAGTATTGGATTCTGATAATTCACAGTTAAAGAATGAATTGTCCACTTCTTTTCATAACTTGGAACCATCAATGGGCCAAGCACTTTTGAAAGAAGTACCAAAACTTAAAGAATGGCCTCACTTCAGTGGTGAAGGAGAATATGACCATATGTAATTCATCAGAGGAATTGACATGATTGACGAAGATTTTGAATTACCAGACAGATTGGGAACAGCAAGATTTAACACCTTGTTTACCAGATCAGCTCAGAGATGGTATATCAAATTAAGACAAGCACATGAACACCAAAGTTTTACTTGGTGGAAAACCCAAATTATCAACAAATGGGCCAATGATGCTTGGAGATTTAAAGTGTAAACAGCCTTTGAATCTGCCAAATTTGATGCTGATGAACACAAAGCTTTACCATGGTTTTGCCAACAAAAAGACAGATTAACAGCATTGTATCCTGACATGTCAGAATTTATGATCCACAGAAAGATTCTGAGACAATGTGGAGGTGCCTTAGAGCATTCTGTCAAAAGAAGGACTACTGCAAAATCTTCAGCAAAAGATATTATTCATATATTAGAAGAAGTAACCACCAGAACCAAGATTGGTTCTAGTAGGGTGAATCTTGAAGCAAGGTTTAATACACCTTGGAAAGATTCTGTGGACAAAAATCCCAAAGAAAATTCTAATAATGTTAAATATAAACCTGCAGATATAATCAGAAAGTGCCATATTTGCCAAAGCACCACCCAATTAGCCAATACATGTCCAAAAAGGGGAAAAATAAATGAAATTGACATTAAAAAAAGAACCTGATGTTGAAAAAGACAATAATATTGAAGAAAATTCAGATGATAATTCATCAATATTTTCTTAATCTTCAAATGATATAGAAAACATCAATGCCACCTTTGAGATCATGGAACCTTATTCCCACTTGCCACAATTGAGCAATGGTCAACTTGATTTGTCAAAAATTCAAGATGCACAACTTATGAAAACCAAACCAAACAGGGGAAAAGGTGATACAGCTGGTAACTCCTGTATAACAGAAGTTGTAATTAATGACAAACCCACTAGACTTTTACTTGACCCAGGAGCCTTCTGCTCTTGTGTTGGCAAATCTTTTCTTAAGACTTGTGTACCAGATTTTGAAGACCACTTGTTACCAATTTATGGCATAAAATTCAATATTGCAAGTAATCCAATGAAAGAATTGGGAATCTTTGAGACCAATATCATATTCCCGCATATTAATGGAAATTTAAGAATCACTGTTGAATTTGTTGTTATGGAAAATTTCTCTAGTACCCATTTTATATTGGGAAATGACTATTTGATCGTGTATGGAATAGACTTACACAACAACAAAGATAGATACTTTACTATTAGAGACAATAAGTGTCAAAAATTTGCCTTTTTACCATTTAAAAGAAAAATTACAGTAAGTAAAGTAGCAGAAGTCAACTTATAGTTGGAAATATTCAAATCTGAACAGTTAAATGAAGCTGAAATAAGCCTTCATCTGACTGATAATCATAAAAATGAACTTTATGCCCTTTTATATGACCACAGAGGAGCATTTGCATCAGACAAAGAACCTTTGGGATCAATTATTGGTCATGAAATTGACATCAACCTTAATATTGAGAGACCTTATCCACCACTCTTAAGAGGACCTACATATCCAGCAGGTCCTAAATCAAGAGAAGCTCTAGAAATTCATAGTAAAGAACTCTTAGATCTTGGTGTAATAAGAAAGGTTGGCCACAATGAAGAAGTAGAAATGACTACACCAGTCATAGTGGAATGGCATAATGGAAAATCTAGGATGGTTGGAGACTGTGGAGCTCTGAACACTTACACTGTTCCAGAACAGTACCCAATACCAAAAATCCAAGTTGCCCTCACCCAAATATATCAAGCAGTTTATATAAGCACTATGGATTCCCTTAAAGGATTTTCCCAAAATTTAATGACACTAAGAGCAAGGAAATACTTAAGAAATATTGTTCATTGTTGAGTTTATGAATATTTGAGGATGCCTTTTGGAATCAAAAATTTCACACTTCCAAAGAATGATGAATGAAATTTTCCCTGAAGAGCTTTCATAAGGATGGTTAATCATTTACATTTATGACATTATTGTCTGTTCCAAAACTTAGGAAGAACATATGTACAGATTATCCAGAGTTTTGACAAAAATCCAATCTGTCAACATGAAAATTTCCTTAAAGAGATGTCATTTTGGAATTAAAGAACTTAAAGCACTAGGATATGTTGTATCTGGTTTGTCCCTTGGAATTGACAAAAACAAAGTTGCAGCAGTATTGCTAAAACCCATGCCTCAGAACAAGAAGGAAATTCAATCATTCTTAGGTTTTGCAGGATGTTACAGGCAACATATTGAAGATTTTGAATCCATAGCAAGACCTTTTTATAAACTATGTGACAAAGACACAGTATTTGAAATGACTGTTGACAGAGTCAAAGCCTTTGAATCTCTGAAACAAGCCTTGACCACTGCTCCACTCATACTGATGCCAGACTTTAAGGTGCCTTTTAAGCTTTGTATTGATGCATCAGGAGATGTACTTGGTTCTGCACTTCATCAAGTCCAGATTATCAATAAGAAACCTGTGGAAGGACCCATATGTTTCATATCCAGGCAAATCAAACCAGCTCAAGCCATATATGGAGCAAGTCAGATGGAGTGTTTATGCCCTGTTTGGGATTTAGAAACACTCAATTACTTTCTGGAAGGATGTGCTTTTGAAGTAATAACAGATTGTACCGCTGTTGAATCACTTTTTAACATGAGAACACCCAACAGACATATGCTCAGATGTAAAATAGCCATACAAGAGTATAGGGGCAATAGGATTATTGTTCATAAAGATGGGAATATTTGTAAAAATGCAGATGGACATTACCACATAATATTGATAATTCTGCTTATGGGCCAGAAGAAGCTTCCCCACAGATCCCAATAGAAGGAATAAATGTTACAGACTTGAACACCACCTTTTTTGAAGAAGTAAGAAACAGTTACACTCAAGATAATAATTGTAGCATCTTATACCAATTACTTAAGAAAGACTGTAAAGACAACTCTCTAATACATTCCTTGGATGAAGTATGAAAGAAACCTTATGATGAAGGAAGATTTTAGCTACTGGATGGTATGATTTACCAACGGACAAAGCACACATGTGTTGTGAAAGTTGTGGATAGGTCATTAATCAATCTTGTACTGAAAGAATGCCATGACAGCCCCTTTTCAGGATATCTGTCTGAAGACAGAACAAGAGAGAAAGTAAAGACCTGGAGATGGTGGCCAATGTGGCAGAAAGATGTTGCAAATTATTGCAAAACCTGTGACAGATGTCAAAAGGAAAATCAATCCACAGGCAAAAGACTTGGAAATATGATCAAAATCCAAGAACCCGGAAGACCTTGGGAAATTGTCCATATGGACTGGGTAACTGGCCTACCACCAGGAGGTGACAGAATTTATAATGCTTGCCTAGTGGTTGTAGATTGATTCAGTAAAACTCCAATCTTTTTACCATGTCACAAAGCTGATACATCCATGGATACAGCTCTTCTAATATGGAATAGAGTAGTATCATGGACTGGCATATTCACAAATATCATTAGTGACAGGGATCCCAAATTCACTTCAGCACTGTGGAAAAATCTTCACCTATTATTTGGCACTAAATTGTCTTTCTCTACAGCCTACCACCCACAAACTGATGGTCTAGCTGAAAGGATGATACAAACCTTGGAGGACATGGTGAGAACAGTTTGTGCATATGGGCTTGAACTCAAAGATTGAGATGGATTCACTACTGATTGCTGTACTCTTCTACCAGCATTAGAATTGGAATATAAGACATCAATTAATACCAGTACCAATCAAACTCCTGCTATTCTAGAAAAGGGATGGAATCCCAAGTTACCCCAAGATTCTTTAAGAAAAGATTTGGTTGAAATACATCCTACAGCTGCGAGCTTCAAAGGAATGCTAGACAGAGCTAGAAATCATGCAGTAAGATGCATAGAAGACTAATTTGCATACGCTAAAGATAAATGAGACAAATCACATGCCACTCCAGATTTCAAAGTGGGAGATTTAGTACTAGTATCCACCACCAACTTCAATAACCTCAAAGGATTTAAAAAGCTCAAAGACTCCTTTGCAGGACCTTTTGTTATTAAAACCCTCTATGGAGAAAATGCTGTTGAAGTAGAATTATCTGAAGAACTTAGTAATAAGCATCCTAAATTTCCAGTGAGCTTGATAAAGTCATATAAAGCTAGTGATGCTTAAAAGTTTCCCTTGAGGAATAAAGTTCCCCAAGTTATACCTCCTATTGAGACATCTGGTATTAAGAATATTACCCAAGTTCTTAAAGAAAGAAAATCAAGAACCAAAAAAGTAAGGGAATACCTTTTTAGGTACAGTTACCCAGCTTGTGAAGATGAATGGTTAGAAGAAAAGGACATACCTGAAGCTACCAAACTTCTCAGAAGATTCAGACATACCAGAAATAACAATATCACAAAGTAATATTCTTTTTTTAGGGGGAGGGAATGTGAGCCTTAGAGGTATTTTCATAAACCCAAAAGACCACAAACAAAAAATTAATATACAAACATAAATAAAATAAATTTATATACATTATTAAAATAAAAATTGAAATATAAATATTAATTTATATACATAATCAAAAATTTAATTATAATTTCAAAATAAAAATACATTAAATTTGAAAATTGTAAAAACACATTGTTACTTGAAAAAATTAAGTAAAAATGATTTTTTTACTAAATTAACCAAGATAAAATAACCTTAGAAAAAAGTTAAATGAATTTTATCATAACTTTTTATCTAAGAAATAAACATATAAAATTTATTTCACCATTGGATTCCTTATAAAAACTTAGGTGGGGTCACCTCTGAGTGAAATTTTTGTAACTCAACTCTAAATAAGCTTAAATTAAGTTTTTTGTATTTTCTGGATAAAATTTGAAAATCCTCAAAATGTTAATTCAATTCACATCACATGTAGTGTTAATCATCAATTTTTGTGTTAAAATAGAGATGTTGTTTATATTCTAGAAGTTATGAGGAATTGAAGTATTTTCAATTGAATTCAATTTAATTGTCAAAATGTGTGCATGTATTACATAAGTGAACTTTTATTTAAATATGAGGTGTCAATTATTACAGTATTGTACTGTAAAACTCAATTGAATTACATGTGTAAATTGTAAGTATAATACATGATGAGGAATTAAAGGAAAAAATAAATTGGAAAGATTAAATTTGGGGGGGGAAAGGAACTCTAGCTCTAAGGGGGAGCCAGACCCCCAAACTCCTTGCTGACAGGCGTGATATGTCAAAATACACGCAAACGTTCATCACTTTTGGCCTGGAATTGAGTCGCACGGTCTGTGACTCAATTGATGATGAGGTTTTGATACCAACCAGGGTAGTTTTAACTGTTGCCAAGAGGGTAAAACTACCCTTAAGATAAAACAATCTTAGTAAAAACAGTTTTAACTGGTTTCTACATCGCTTAAACTCACTCTGACGTGTTTTGAACACTCTAGGCCAGGTATTACTATAGTAATGGCTGATTTAAGGATCTAAAATGCTTAAAAAAAGCAAAAAAATGGCTAAAACCAGCCCTTTTTGGTCTAAACCAGGGTTCAATGATGCCATAATTGGCTTTTCTGTTGTCAGAGTGCTTTCCACAACTGAAAAGAGTAAATTTTACTTTTGGAGTAAGAGAATTGATGGCTATAAAAGAATGTCTTCTTTGCCCCACTTTTCTCTTCATGTTAGAATATTGTTCCTTTTATAATTAGTTTAAAAACTGTTAAACCAATCAATAAAAGATTCCAACCACCCTTTTTGAATTATTTTACACCTTTTAACCATGTGAAGAAATCATTATAATCATTGTTTGTAACTCTTAAAATCATTTTTACCCCTAAACCACCCCAGAAGTGAATTAAAGTATCTTTCATCACTGTTAACTTTGTTACTTTGTTTCCAAATTCACTCTGGTCACTTTTGGGTGTGTTTTCTTTTTGAATGTCTTTTTAAAGACTTTTTTTAATTAATTGCTTGCAGTTCTTTGCTAAATTAATTCCAATTGAAACTTCTCTAGAAGAAATTTCTTTTGTAGCCTTAAATATCTCTTGTAGAGTATTTTTGGATAAATCATTATTGTTGGTAAAACAATAAATTTTTATTATATTATTGTTTTATACTTACAAAGTTAAAAACAATAAAATTGGTATGTTTTCTCTTTAAAAAGACTATTTCTTACTATTTTTAAATAATTTTACCATATACAAATTTTCAGGACAGGAAAAGGTTGTGATATCTTATCATAGTTTCATAGCCACACCTTACATTGCCAGTATTTACTGGTCTTGAAACCGGTTTAATAGCCTTTTTGGCAAGATTTTCCTTTGTTGAAATCTGGAAGACAGAATTGTGACAATAAACTGGTTACCAAAATCATGGGTTCAATTCTGGTTAGAGACAAGGGTAAGGTCTCAATCCGACAGCCAAAAATCACTGGTTTTTCTGCTCCATTGGCATACAAGGGTTTTGTTTCTTTGAGGTTCCTTTTAGGTGCCTGTTGTGAGTAATGTGGCTCCATGAGGAGGACATGGGTAATACCATCACCTAAATGCACTTTTGGACACAGTGCTCTAAACCTGGGGGTACTGTCACATGGTGGAATGTGATCTAAAAATTTCCAGTATTAACTGGTCTTTAAATTGGCTTAATAGCCTTTTTCAGCAAGTGTTCCCTTTGTTGAGGTCTCGAAGATAGCATTCTGACAGCCTTCAAATTTAGTACTGAAGTAAATAATCATGATAAAATTCATCATTGATTATCTTTCCATGCAAAAGTAATTGGATTAATTTTCCCATTAATATTTACAAGATCTTTTGCATTATCCATTTTGTACATATTTCCTACTTGTGGTGGATCATAACCTTCATACAAATCCAACCATTAATTTCCAATTTTTTCTAACATACTATGTGAAATTTTACAATAAACCACCCAACTAACAAATTATTTGATTTGTTGATTATACCTCATTTTGACCCTTCAAAACTCCAATTTAATACTTGAATCTTACCCTTGATTTTTCTAGACCTCAATTGAAATAAAAGTTGTCTTTATTATGCGCCACAGCTCCCTTATAAGCTGGAACAACCAAAGGAGAGCTTTTATATGCTTAATTGGCTAGTAATTACTGTTATTTTTCATGAAATTATTGAGGGTTTTGGGTTATTTTCATATGTTGATATACATTTTAATCATGAAATTAGCCAGTACACCCACCATATTTGGAAGTAAACTGTTTTTTTATATTTCAAACCTATTGTATTGACATATAATATCTTTCTTTTTAATAATCATTCAAAATGAAATCAAATAAAAAAACTCAAAATCTTACCTCTTATTATAATAAAAATTTCAATTTTCCCCAAAGCTTACCCATTTTAATTTGATCCTAACCTCAATAGTTCCACAGCAAATTGTATGTAAGGATCACATTGTTTGTTTTTTGATGAATTTTGAAAATTTTCATCATATTCAATCTGTGCTACCGATTTTCCAAATGAGTTATGTTTTGTGTGACAAAATTGGAAAAACTTTTCAGATGATAAGGTTTGTAAATAATTTAACATATACATGTAATTTGAAGGATATCTTCTACAAGGATTGATGTATCTTTGTGATGCTATCATATATAATAAGGTTGGATCTTCCTAAATATCTGGATCACTATAACAGTCAAAAGCATACATAAACTGCAGTGACTTTAATTTCTGAAGTAAAGGCAACCTTTGGGATGCCTTTGGCATTGTAAACAATAAGAATTTCTATAGAGGATGCAATTTGAGAAAAAAAATGCTTCAATAAATTACCAGGGTATTCAGATTTTATGAAAGATAAGGGAGGTTTCATGAAATTATACATGCACTTACTGAGGTGTGTATCAAAAAAATGATGCCTTCAGTCAAGCCAAAGACAGGATTTCAGTATCCCAAAATAGGGCTTGGAGGCAAAAACCCTGGTTTTTTGTAACTCAAAAAACCACACCTGTTGAGGTGTAGGATCTCCCAATTTCCAAAAACTTAATTTGGGATTTGGGGAAAAAACATGGAATTTTGAGTGTGGGATTTTGTAAGTTTGACACCCCCTATTATTATTATTATTAATATTAATATTATTATTATTATTAATATTATTATTATTATTATTATTAATATTATTATTATTATTATTATTATTATTATTATTATTATTATTATTATTATTATTATTATTATTATTATTATTATTATTATTATTATTATTATTATTTGATTCTAAAACTGACAATGAATTCATTTTGCTAAAATTGGAATTAATTTGAAGTATATATTCAAGAAAAAGGATTTTTTTAATTTATTCCTTTATAATTTTTTTGTTTTTGTATAGAAAATTTCTATATATATAAATACATATATATATTCTTTTCTTTTGTTGAATTAATGGAAAAAATACTCATGAATTGTCAAAAAAAAAATCCTCCAAGTAAAGTGTTTATAAATTTAAATAAATTTTCAAGTTAAATGATTAATTATTTAAGTTTTTTTTTTGGATTTTAACAGAATCTTTAAATTATTCTTTTTGGAATGATTTTCAAACCAATCTGAACAATCATCATTGAAACTCTTGTTTAAATTTAGAGCTCGTAGGCTTAATTTTTAATCAAAACTCAGATTTCTAGAAAGTTTGCATTTGAGTTCCAATGCACAGCACAATGAAGAATTCGAAAAAATTCGATGCCATAGCTAAAGAGCGCAGACCAAGCTGTACGTTGCCTGGCCTGGTGGTAGTTCGTTAGAGTACTGTGTTCCTGGTGACAATGGGGCACTAGAGTCACACTATTGAAGCGAAAAACACAGCCAAAAATGCAATTGGGTTAGTATAACAATGAAATCTTGGAGACTAAAAGCGCCTCAGGATCAGTAAACAAACATTCATGATCACCTTGGTGGTTGCTTTGTCAAATTTTTCATTACAGGTGTGAGGAAATCAGTAATAAAACAAGCCTGAGTGTGAAACCCCTTGTTAAATCTTGCCCCTAAGAAAATTGGAATTCGAAAACGTCAATGAAGGTTTTATATACTCGGCCAAGAAGTTCTCTTTCATTTCCCTCAAAAAATAACATGAAAATATCAAAAAAATCGCTTGAATATTTATGCTTATTAAAATAAATTTACAATATATCTACAATGTTCCAAAATACCCACTAAGTAGTCAACAATGATCAACGCTGCGTTACATCAGTTAGTCCTTTGCTCTTTCTCAAAAACTGATGACACTGATTTGTGTGATTATCTGCACCGTTTTGAGGTCCGTACACAGATGTTTGAGACGTGGCTGATGTACTGTATAATACACATAGTACACAATGAATATAAACAAAACCATAAAGACTGTTTGAAAAAATAACTTCTAAAGGGATTGCTCCTCCGTTTCGCTGTCGGAATCGTTTTCAAAAACTGATCGTGGTTGTAATTCTTCAAAAATAAAGCAATGAAAATCAGTTTCAATCGATCTGGTGGGTATTTTCCATTCTTCATTTTCTGGAATTGTTTGCAAACTTTTTGCAGTTTTGCATTTTTTCAAACGCCGACTGGCTTTGAAACTTTTTGGAAGTCTAGATTTGGAATTATCTACATTTGGCGGCGCAGTGTGTTGCAGTGAGAATCCTGG
Source organism: Austropuccinia psidii (assembly GCA_023105745.1). Classification (NCBI taxonomy): domain Eukaryota; kingdom Fungi; phylum Basidiomycota; class Pucciniomycetes; order Pucciniales; family Sphaerophragmiaceae; genus Austropuccinia; species Austropuccinia psidii. The sequence goes on along the minus strand of JALGQZ010000001.1, from coordinate 77,310,069 downwards.
ATTGGTCGACTGAAAACACCAGATTTGATGCGATAAAATAGTTAAGCCAACAAGGGTATCATGATACCAAAATAGTAGCCGAACTGTAACATACTGAATGAGAGTTATCATTCATCTCGGTATCCCATTGTGAATCATCAAAGGCGCAAAATGCCGAACAAGATGTCGGGGCGTATGGCCAATTGGAAGAGTTAGCTGTTAGATCATCACTTGTCTTATTTTGGAATTATTTTTAAGGGCGATCATAAAATCAACATTTCCAATCACCAAGGTAAAAAGAAAAGAAGCTTTAATCAGTTTGCGGCAGTGATTGACTTTGTGGCTGATTGGCGAACGGCAGCGGCCTCATCAACGAGAACAGTTGAGTAGAGCTTTTACTAACTTGAGCATCTAGGGAAAGGGAGCAAGTAAAGGTGTCGTCAAAGGTGTAATTCAACATGAACATTCTGGGTTGGATATGACTGCAAAGAGAGTGAATATTTGGGGGATAGATATACTGTAGCGTAAAATTACTCGAGAAGGAACTCTAGGTAAAGGCTGTAAGATGTTTTTCGAATTATGCTTATTCTGAAGTCGATAATACTGTACTAAGAGTCTAGAACGGTCGGGAATAGCACGTGGCATTGAAAGCAAGCATTAAGGATCAGAGATTGTAACTGGCGTTGGGTACAGGCTCAGCAATTCACATCAAGCCTGGGACGTCGTCGTCCAGCGTCACAATCTGGGTCAGTTGGCTGGATTAAGAGACCGACGGCCTTGGCTTGACTGATACAGTGCTAGAGTATACGAAAACCAAAAAAAAGTCGAGATGACATGGCTGAGAGGATACACACCACAAAAGCTATTTCTGGAAGTTAGCTATAGGCTTTCCCAGTCGAGGTTTATACAGCTGTAGCAGCCTAGCAGGTCAAATTCAAAGGGACGCTTAGTATTGCACAGGCACCTTTGCGAAAAAATGAATTACGTACGGTCGAAAGTGAATACAGTACAAGGGTCGTTAGTTATTCAAACCAGAAAAATCGTCAAGAAGGTCTTAAGATTTATGAGCTATGAGCAAAACGAAGGACTTGATAATGTGCGAGAGCAGTAGCAAACTCTAAATTGAGTGAAAGGAAATTCTTAAATGAAATATTGATGGGCGGATCACGACCGAGTAGCCAAGGAAAGGGGCATGCTAAACCAACCAACGGACAAGATCAATGAAAAAGCTGCTGTCTATGCTGGTAGGAGGTAGGTTGAGTAGTTTGCAAACTTTGCATGCAAGAAAGAAGCTTCAAGAACATTCACTCATTTGCATTCATTTCAATTTCCAACGCTCAATCCTCACACCAAACCTCGGCCAGTCTGGGAGTCCTGATCATCGCTAGTGCTCCTTGGTGAGATGATACTAAGGAGACTTGCAGATGATACCACACCCAGCCTCGTCGCGCCGACCTGAGCGAGTGAGATTGGCTGCTTGACGTTGTTTGCCTAACAAAGACGACAACCGAGCTTTGTGGGAGGATCCCTTTGGTCGTACGAAATCTTTCCAGGTTTGGGTTGCAACTTGCAAGCAGCTAGCTGCAGGGACCTCACGAAAAGTATGGATGAGCAGCCTTCGGGGCGACATGGACTACAGTCCAGACAGTTTTCGCAGACTCCTCCACCGAGCAGAGGCTCAGGCTGTTATGTCTCAAGCGACGCACAAAATAAGGTGTATCATCAGCCATGGATTCTTACTTTCTATCTTACAGTCCCACCCCTCATCCGAAAAGCTTCAGCTTACTAATTACAGCCTGGATATCGCAGTCAGCCAAGACTAGCCCACGAAGGCGTGTAAAATTGTAAATCTGTGGCAAATGAAGGCTTCTCTGACTCAGAGACCATCCTTACTAGCTAGTAGCTAGTCTAAAGGACTCCTCAAACAGACTAAGCTTCAGCTGTAACGCTATCAGCTAACTATCAGCCAGGTTAGACCTGCTATAGCCTGTACGTCATGCACCTATCGCACTCGATCCACCAAAACAAACGGCTAGCACGGCCAGCACGGCCAGCGCTGACTGATTGGACTGTTGAATGCTGAGGATCAACTAGGCCTGCTTGATCGTGTCTAAAATTTGGTGGCGATCTTCGTTTGAGGCTGCCACATAATCCTCAAGAAAAATAGCCAAGACGCTCCAGCAGTCTGTCAGTTATTGGTGGTGTCCATCTCCACTTAAAAGCAATATGCTCTTGAGTGTCAATCTGGATTGAGACCGAGAAAGGCAAAAAAAGCTGGTTTTAAACTTCTTCTAGTATCTTAACATCACCTTCAATGTGCTCTCCCACTTGAACTGAAAAATTTATTGGAATAGACCATCCTCACTTACTATTTTCACCACAACAGCTTCGTCTGCTGTAAGTGGATACTTTCTTGAAACATGTTGAGCTCACCAGTAGTTAACCCCAACTTGTGAACCAGAATCAGATAATCTCGATTCATTAAGGCGAGGGCATTAGCTCCTATTGAAAACCTAAAGAAAGCTACACCGATGCGATTGTCGTTGCTAGAGTATTTCGTCATCTTATCATGATTTCTTTGAATAATTTAAGCCATGGGTTTTGTAACTCAACTTCTCATACTTTGCTGCTCCATTTCAATTTGGACAATGCGACCATTTCAGTGTACACTGTACAGTACCTGTACAACAGCGGAACGTTCCCAGCTTCATATCAGGAGCTTCACACTCCTATCTATGCGGAGTTCAAGCTGCAACTTTGATGCCTTCAAACAAAAGGTATATACGTAATTTGGAAATTTGTGCTCAGAGCTCAACATTTTTTTAAAAAATTCAATTTCTCGTGCTGCACATATTTTTTTCCCCCTCATTTGTGTTATGACGTGGGCTCATCAGACATGCTATATTTCGGTGTCAGTGACGATGAGTCAGAATCCCGTTGACTCGCACCGAAACTGTTTTTTTCGGCCGGCCTTACTGATTTTCCAGACTGACTCAATCTGCCAGTCGATATGTACCAAAATACTCAGGCATTGCATTTTCAAAACTTCAATATTTCAGGTTCGTACCAAGTAATTCTTACATCTCATTTTAATCTGTTTATACTATTTTATGTGCAAAATTCATACTCCTAATCAATTACTAACGTTGTAAATGCAAAGTAGGAATTGAACAGAGTTACATGAAGTGAAACATTGTCGCCTTTTGTTAATGCTTATGTTCATTTATCCTCTCATGAGGTGACTATTCCTTGAGACAACATGAATTTCCAATAGTTTTATTAGTCATGAATAAATGTGACAGAATTAGGGGTGATCAATAAACCACTCTATGAAAAACGTCACTCAGCTCAAGTAGAGAATTCAGGAATGAAGAAATAACACAAAGTTATGTTGCCTAAATCCAGAAGATTTCTTGTAACAATTTGGTAACCTGGACATCATTTTTCCAGCATCTCTAAGAGTATCATATGATAATATAAGACTATGACCCCAATGTGCCAACAGGTCAAGATCTTCTATGATGGGATGCTTTTGCTGTAAATATAGGATTATTCTATCCATATTCTTACAGAAGTACTAGAAAAAGGTGTGAATTTATTTTTATTATAACAAATCTTTAGTCAATTCCTTCTGAATAAAATTGATGACCTTTTCTTTGAATTTGAATGGTTTGATTCACTAAGGTTCTCAGCTTTATATCCCATATGGGGATTGGCAAGCTTAAATAGAGAAATTGGTAAAAGCATTAAAGTAATTCCCTGGGCCGATTTTCAATCAAATGATGTGAAAAAACCTGTATTGAGATAAAACCAGACAAAATCACCTCAACGAAACTAAAAAGAACCTGATGAAACCACCCCCTGAAAAAAAGAACAACCCGGATTCCAAATTTTTCTTTCATTTTGTAAACCACCTTCTAATATTATTCAACCAGCATTTTCCTCATTTTCCTTAATTTTTAATCCAAAAGTCACCCTGATTCCCTTGAAATCCCTTTTTTTAAACCTAATAACTCCTAACTTCTTTTTTTAATAATCGATTTTCTTCTTCTTTTGTGTTATTTCAGCCATGTTTCATTCCCAAATACCTACTGAAGGTTATTTTATGACTCTTGAGCTATTGCTTCAGAATTTCCATGCTGTTTACAGAGCCAAGAGGTATGAATTTTTTACCTTGAGATCAAATATGACCCATAATCAACTTGGTGTAGGTTTAAATAACCATAGTCTTACCAATAATCATAAATCTGAAACCAGAAAAACCAACCAAATTGAAGTGGATTTCCCCTTGAGACTTTATTCCATAAACTCCTCTAAGACCAATTGAATTATTCAGGTTGAAAATCCCAAACATAAGCATGATCCCACTGAGGATAACATGAGTAAGCCTGATTTTAGTATACTCAATCATAAAAAATATAAAAAATAGCTCAAATTCATGAACCACTGTTTATTCAAAGGCAAATTAAGTCCCAAGTACAAATCAAAAGAAAATATTCAAAGCTTTCAATATTGAAAGACCTTTACAGCCTAACAAAGAATATTTGAAAAAGACAAGCTTCAAGGAGGAATTTTGTTTTACTCCCTTATCTTAACCTCAAAAAAAATTGTGGAGACTTGATAAAAATACAGAAGAAAATATTACTTTCCTACTCTTTACTCACCGCTTCGTTTTTAAAAATCCTTTAAATTTTCCCCATGTTCCTATTATGAATTTAACTTGAAAAAAACCAAGGAAAAATGAAAGTTTTTTATATTCTTGGATTAAACTAAATCTACAAGACCTTTTTTGGGTTTTCTTTTTGATGAAAGATGAAACATAGGACTTGTAGAAATATATAAAATTATTCCTCAACAGAACTAATATTATACCACCCCTAGTTATTTTTGTGGACAGATTTTTTTCTTAAACAATTAACTTTGAAGAATCTTACCAGATTCCAAGATTATTCTCTAGAGTAAGGAGAACAACAATTATTTCTCTCTCCATCTAATGAAGAGAATTGACCACGGCCCAGATTTCAAATATTTTCTGAGGCTATGGAATCAGGTAAATTAATTTTCCTTTTTCTCCATTATAATAATACTATTCTTAATTCTATTGGATTCATTTCCCACTTTATGTATCAATATAGTGAATAATAATTTGAGTAACATTTCAAAATGAAATCAAAAGGACATTAAGAATTTTATAGATGTAAGTTATTTATCTAATATCTTTATTCCTCTCAGGGAATATTTTTTGCCAACCTGAAGAAATTACCATTGTGATTTGTGTTCTGTATTCACTTAAATAGTAAAAAAAGCAGATTAAATGGATTTTTTTTCCTGAGGTCAATTGATACCCTCCTAGAGGCTGTGAGGGCCTTCTAAATTACCTTCAGTTAGAACTTTAGTCAAAGTTTTGATAAAATTTCCAAAAAAAATTATTTTCACTGTAATAAATTTTCCGCATCATGTATATGCTTTTACAGGAAAATTCTTTTATTATTAACTTCAATTTTCCTTTAAAGTTACCAAATCAAATTTACCCTGAAAGATAAAAATAGTAATATATAAAGTAATTCTCAATTGAATTTCTGCAAGCACAAAATCAAATGTGAATTTTTGAACCATAAAAGGCTGAAATTTTCAAAAATTTATTAAAAATGTAATTTTGAATTCCCTGTAAGGTTTTTTCCTCATTAATTTTGAGCCATTTTTGGCAAATTTCCTTATTTTTATTTTTTAAACCTTTTAACCATGTGAAAAAATCATTATAATCATTGTTTGTAACTCTTATAATCATTTTTACCCCTAAACCACCCCAAAAGTGAATTAAAGCATCTTTCATCACTGTAAACTTTGTCACTTTGTTTCCAAATTCACTCTGGTCACTTTTGGGTGTGTTTTCTCTATAAAAATCTTTTTAAAGACTTTGTTCTTGAATTAATTTCTTGCAGCTGTTTGCTCAATTAATTCCAATTGAAATTGCTCTTGAAGAAATTTCTTTTGTAGCCTTAAATATCTCTTGTAGAGTATTTTTGAATAAATCTTTATTGTTGGTAAAACAATAAATTTTTATTATATTATTTTTTTATACTTACCAAGTTAAAAACAATAAAATTGGCGTGTTTTCAGCTTCTGTGATTTTGTTCAATAAACCCTTACATGTTATAGCCTTGTTTATGGCTTGTGAAATGAGGCTCATATCTGTGTTATTAAAGTAATTACATCATAAATTTATTTTTGGCTTAACTCTCTATCTTGTATATTTCAAGAGATATTAGCTAAAAGCCATGAATATATGCATTGACAAAAAAAGTGCATACATTCAGCTTAATTCCTTAAGTATTGACTTTAGAGAATTGTCATATAATTGTTTTATGTGTAGATTTGTATTTGAAATCCAATTGTAAAGTTTATTTCACAGGTTGTGTTATTGGTTTCTGAGTTAAATAAGATTTTATGTCTTTTTTAGGGTATTGTTACTTATTCTCCAGTAATTATTGACTTTTCAGATATGCCATAAAAATGACATATGTGTAATTTACCATTAGAAATTCATTGGTTTAATTTCTTTCCCATGTTTACTCATTAGATTCTGAATTAATTCAGATTTTGTACCTATTTATAGTATTTTCACTAGTTTTAAGATAATTATTATAAGTATAATTACTATAGAGTTTTCTTTTGACCTTTTTGGATATGTGGTCATATCTAAAAGGCTCACATTCTTCAACACAAAAAAATATTGTACCACAATCTGATATAGCTAATTAGGGTATCATGCACTATCCCACCTCTTCAATAGACTTTGTTGGTCTTGAATTTCAATAATGCTTAATTTTTCTATTCTTTAGGCTTTCTTTCATTTCTGGACCTTCTTAATAGTTTATCATCATTTGTTATATCCTTCTCAAGTAGCCATTCATCTTCTTGAGTTGGATTTCTATACCTTACAAGGTATTCCCTTTCCTTTTTGTTTCTTGTCCTTCTTTCTTTAAGGACTTTCACAATTTTCTTTTATTCTCCTTCTTCTGAAGGGACTATTTCAAGTTGGTGCTTATTTCTTAGTGGAAAGAATTCCTTGTCACTTGAGCCGTAAGGGTTTATTATAAGTACAGGGAAATCTGTGTGTTTGTTCATTGAGTAACCTGTGAGCTCTAATTGCACAACATTAGGTCCATGTGGTGCTTTTATCATAAATGGTCCTGTAAAGGAATCTTTCAACTTCTTTGGGCTTTTTATATTGTTAAAATTTAAAGTTGACACCAGGACTAAGTCTCATATTTTGAAGCCAGGTGGTTTATGAATTTTATCCCATCTTTCTTTTTCATACTTGAAAGAATCTTGCATACATCTGTTTGCATGGTGTCTTTCTTTATCAAGAATTAATTTGAACCTAATTGCTGTTGGGTGTATATCCACTAAGTCCTTTTTGAGGGTATCATAAGGAAGTCTTGGATTCCAGCCTTTTTCTAGCATTGCTGGGGCTTTCCCAGCTGAATAATGGATTGATGTTTTACATTCCAGTTCAAGAGCTGGTATTAATGTACACCAATCATGGGTAAAACAATCATAATCTTTGAATTCTAGGCCATAAGAACAGAATCTCCTGATCATGTCCTCTAAGGTCTGGATCATTCTATATGCTAGACCATTAGTTTGGGGGTGGTAAGCTGTTGAGAATGACAATTTTGCTCCAAACAGGTTATGGAGGTTTGTCCATATTGCTGCAGTAAATTTTAGATCTCTATCATTTATGATATTTTGGAATAAGCCTGTGTGACTAATAACTTCATTCCATATCATTATGGCTGTGTCCAAAGCTGTATCATCTTTGTTACATGGTAAGAGCATTTGAGCTTTTCTGTATCTATCAACTAATACTAAGCATGAATTGTAACTTCTGTCTCCTCCTGGAGGTAAGGCTGTTACGCAATCCATGTGAACTATTGCCCATGGTACTTTGAATTTTGGATTTGGTTCATCATTCCAAATTTCTTCCCTGTGGCTCTGTTTCCCTTCTGGCATCTGTCACATGTTTGGAAGTATTCTGCAACATCTTTCTTCCAATTTGACCACCAAGAGCAGGTTTTTACCATTTCTAGTGTTCTGTCTTCTGAGAGATGTCCAGCTGCAACACTATCATGAAATTCATGCATTATAGTGTTTATCATAGTTCTATCTGTTAAAGCCATACCACATGTATGTTTAGTTCAATGATAGAGGATTCCATCAAGGAGGTGGAATCTTCCTTCATCATATGATTTTTTCCATATTTCATCTAGTTTTGATGAAAGTTATGAGTCTTTACAGTCTTTCCTTAGAAGTTGGAATAAGATGTGGCAGTTTTTGTCCATTTTACAACTTTCTTTAACTTTGTTAAAGAATTCTGTGCCAATATCTGTAACACATATGCCTTCTATATGGTGCTCTTCCTGTGGTACCCATGCTGGATTTTCATGCGTATTTTCCAGAGCCCATCTACTAAGACCATCTACATTTTTATGAATATTACCAGATTTATGAACTATAGTCATACTTCCTCTCTATTATTGGATGGTAATTTACCATCTTAGGATATGTTTAATATAAATTTTACAGCATTGAAGTCTTTAATTACATCAAACACTGTTCCATCTAAATAATAGTGTAATTTTATTAAAGCCCAAAATAAGCAGAAGAATTCCATTTGGCTTGCTCCATACTGTGCTTCTGTTGGCTTCATTTGTCTTGAAATGAAGCAAATTGGTCCTTCAACAGGTTTTTCATTGATGATTTGTGTCTGGTGTAGTGCAGCACCTAGTCCTTCTCCACAAGCATTGATTTATAGCTTAAAGAGTAGTTTCCAATCTAGAATTAGTAGAAAAGGGGAGTTTGTTAAGGAATCTTTCAATTCTTAATATGCCTTGACTATTTCTTCAGTCCTTTATAGACTGTCTTTTGGTCACTGAAATTATACAAGGACTTAGATATTCTTGCAAAATCTTTTATGTGCTGTCTATAATAACCAGCAAAGCCCAGATGTTATTGCATTTATTTTTTGGTTTGAGGAATTGGCTTCAATAGTACTGCTGCTAATTTGTTCTTATGTATGCCCAAACTTAGTCCAGACACAACATGTCCTAGGGCTTTCAGTTCACTGTATGCAAAATGACATTTTCTCAAGGATATTTTCATGTTTATTTGTACTATCTTTTGCAAGACTCTTTCTAGTCTTTTTAAGTGGCTATCCCAAGTTTCTGAACAAACTATGATATCATCAACTTAGATAATCAACCATACTTCTGACAGCTCTTCAGGAAATATGGTATTCATCATCCCTTGGTAATGAAAAGGTGCATTTTTTATACCAAATGGCATTCTTAAATATTCAAAAATTCCACAGTGGACTCTTATCCTCAGTAACCTTTTGGCATTGTCTATTAAGACATTTTGGTGAAAACTCTTTAGAGCATCCATGGCTGTAATGAACTTAGCCTGAGATAATTGTGTTAATGTCTCATGGATTCTGGGTATTGGAGATCTGTCAGGGATAGTATAGGTGCTTAGAGCTCTAAAGTCCCCTACCATCATTGATTTCCCACTATTCCAAGTTATAATGACAGGTGTAGTGACCTCTACCTGTTCATTATGTCCTACTTTCCTCAATACTCCAAGTTCTATTAACTATTTAATTTGTACCACTAAAGCTTCTCCAGCTCTTGGGCTAGCTGGGTAAGATGGTCTTCTTAATAGAGGTGAATAAGGTTTTTCCACATTAAGGATTATATCTACCTCATGTTGAATTATGGCACCTAGTGGTTCTTAGTCAGTTTCAAAGGCATTTTTATATTTAAATAAGAGGTCAATCAATTTTTCTTTCATTTTTTCTGTTAATTCATGATTGAATTTTTCCTCTTTCATTTGTTCAGCTATGAAAAAATCTTTTTCTGGGCTTTTTTCTTCATTTTTAATAACTGTAATTTTTTTTTGTTATTGAAGAAGCCAAAGTTTTGTCTTTTGTTGTCTCCTATGGTAAAATATCTATCTTTTTGGTTAGAGATATCTATGCCATAAATTGATAAGTAGTCATCTCCAAGTATATGATGGTTACTAGTGCAGTTTTCCATTACCACAAACTCTACTTTCAATCTGATACATTGTGAAGGATGAGGAAAAATGAGTGTTAAGTCAATTAATTCAAGAGGATTCATGCTTTCACTTGCACTACTAAGTTTTACTACTTGTATTGGTATGATTTTTGCTTCCCAATCTGGTACAATTGCTTTCAAATAACTCTTACCAGAACAGGTACAATATGCTCCTGTATCTAAGTGTACTTTTGCCTCTTGGTTTTCCACCATGAAAATACCTATACTTCATTTACCAGCTGTATATCCCATTCCTTTTTCTTGTTTGTTTCTATTCAATTTGGCATCTTGTACGTTTGTAATGCTTGTATCAAGTGTCCCAACTTGTGGTAAGTTTGAATTAACATCTAGTACTTTACATATTCAATCAATATTATTAATTTGTGCATTGATTATATTAATTTCATTACTCTCAGAAGTTTCTGATTCTTCAGTCTCTTTTTCAGAATCAGATTATTCTTTTTTATCATTGTGGTCCTCTGTTTCCACAATTTCATTGATTATTGCTTTTTTAAGGAAATTATTGGCTAAGTGTCCATTACCTCCACATTTGTGGCACTTTCTTTGCTCATTACCATTGGATGTATTTGGATTGAAAGTTTCTCTTGGTTTATCTTTCTTGATAAATGGCTTATTTGGAGTTTTAATGTCCAATTTCTTCCAAGTTCTGCCAATTTTTGCTCTTGTAACTATGTCTTCTAGTGCATTGATATACTCTTCTGTGGAGCATGGTTCTATACACCTGCTTCTCAGGGCATGTTTCAATTCTCCTCCACATTTCTTAAGTATTTTCACATGTACCATTTTTGTGACATTTCTGGGTACAGTGCATTTAATCTTTCAACTTTTTCTAAGAACCAAGTCAAGGTTTTATCCTTTTCTGGGTCAAAGAAGAAATTTTCAAATGAATTTTCTATTTTCTACCTCCAGGAATCATTAGCCCACTTGGTGATCATTTCTTGTTTCCATCAAGACCAGGTATTTTTGAAATTTGTTTTCCTTATGCCATAATACCATCTTTTTTCAGATTTCTCAAGCAGTAAGTGTAATCTGGCATTGATACATTCATCTGGTATGGCATAATCTTCTTGTAGTATTTCAATTGTTTTAATAAATAAAATATGGTCATATTCACCTTCTCCTGTGAATGTTGGCCATTCTTCTAATTGAGGTGCTTCCTTCATTAAGACTTGGTTATTGTCTTGATGACTCAAGTCTGCTATTAATGGATTTTTTATTTCCTCTTTTGCTTTAACAGGACTTCTTATGTGAGAAAATGCAGTTGATAACTTTGGCATATTTGAGTTAACCTCATTTATTTTATCCATTTTTTTAGGAATAAGTCTTATTTCACTTTGAATGTCACCTTTCAGATTCATTCTTGCTTCATCACTCTTTTCCACATGGTCTAAAAGTGAGGTTTGGTGTGATGAAGTCTTTTCTTCAAATTTTCTACAGAAATACTTAATTTGTTTAATTTTTCTGTAAGATTGTCAATACTCACATCATAATTGATTGTCAAAGTTTTATCTTTGATATGTTTTATATACTCATAAAATTCATGTTGTCCTTGTATTAATTTTTGAGTATTTTCAGTTAAATATTTTGGTTTATTATTTTCAACAATAAATTCGATGTTATCAATTTCTTTTTTGTTTTGTACAACAATTTTTGTTAAATATGATAGGTTATTATTTATTTATTGTAAGGATAATAAACTATTTTTAATTTCTTTAAGCAGTAAAATACTTTTTTTAATTTCTGTCAAAGTATTTAGAACATCTGGAGACAAGGTTTTTTCCTTGGGAAATGAGGTTTTCTCATTCTTTGCTCCTCCTTGTCCTCAAATTCCAGCAAGGTTGTGGCAATGTTGAAGACATTGTCCATGGCATCTTTTTGGATTTTTGGAATCCTGTAACTTGGGGAATATGGTTTTATCCAGTTTATTTTCTTGTTCTTCTTTCCTTCTTGAGGAAGTGGGTTGGCTTGGGGCTTGCTGGTAGAAGCTACAGGGGCTTATTCCTTTGTTGCCTCCCTTGTTTTGGCATGGTATCCTTGATCTTTTTAGTTTGAGGTTTGGATGATAGTGGATTCCATCCATTGGTGTATCTCACTATTTCCTCCTCTTTGAGGAACCTTTTGAGGATGTGCCAGGCGTTCATCACTCCTTGGTGTATATGTGGCAACATTTCCCAGTCCTTGTCCTTGTACACTGTGTGGTACTGTTTCTACTGGCTCATGTAAATGTCTATCTGAGCCCTCTGAATGTTATTTGTACCTATTTGAGTCACTCATACTTAGTTATAACTCTGGTTCAGAGATCATGGGCATTTCTGGGACTTGCCTTTGGGATAAGGCACTTCCTTGTGTGGATTCTGTTCCACTGGGGATTTTGCCCTTTCTTTTCCCTTTTGGGGGATCAATTCTACGTCTGAGTCCAGCTCCATCTGATTGGATGGAGTATTGGGAACCTCTTCAGGTAGTCACAATTTAAGAAAATAGAAAAAAAAGATTTCAGGACAAAAATTTCTTTTTATGGCAACTTATAAAGGAGGTACTCACCTTCAGAGTCCTGAATAGTGGTTCCTGGAAAGTCTAATTTCTTAGATTTATTTTCTTAATGAAAATTGGTGTTGAAGAACCTGGGCAAGTTTCTTCCACTAATCTTTCAACAGTGGTTTGATTTCCCTTTGTTGGATTGTCTTCAAACACTAAAAAAGACAAATAAAGATAAGTCTTTTATACAAGAAGTGTTATTTTTGGTAAGATATAGCAATTTTCCACGTAAAAATTGCTTTTATATCTCAGAATAAGTGATATTGATAAAGAAATGAATAAAAATTGAAGAAAATAGCTTTTCTATTTGGTTTTTATATTTTTTAATGTTTTTATATTTTTATTTTTAAAGAATAAAAGAAAAAATGATGATTATTCTTTTATAAAATTAATTTAAAATATGAAATTATTTTCAATTTACAAAATATCTCTTTTAATCACTAGAGTCACTCAAAGAAAGTTCTTGCAAGTATAAGGATGTGAAAAACCACATGTAAGACAGTACAAATGCTTTCCAAATGCCTCAATAGATTTTAAAATCAATAAATATAAATTTATTATATAGTCTTATGGTTATAAATATAATTTATTATTGGATAAACACAATTGGGATCTTTTCCAAAGGTTGTTTAAGTAAATATCATGGCCAGGCGCCCAAATGTAAGGTTTGACTAAGAAACAATAAGTAAAAATTACTAATATTTTACTTATTGTACTCTGAATCTCCTTATAAATAGATTAAATAAGATAAAAATAACTACAATAATCAAGAATTATTATAATTATGGAGTAAAAAATAATTATATTATTAAATAAATATAATAATATAATTTATATTATGAAAAATAATATAATAAATAAATATAGTAATATTTGATAATTAATATATTTAAAAGCTCTTTATTACTGTTAAAAACAAAGAATAAAGGAATAAAATTTGTTTTTTATGAATAAAAACCAATTAATGACTAAAGTATTACTAATATTAAAACTATATATTAATATAAATACTATTTATATCAATGTAAGAATTATTAATAGTAATAATAGAGAGAAATTATTATAATAAGAGAAAATAACCTACTTCAGATGCCTAATATAATACTTTGGGAGAATTTAGGCCAAATAATGTAAATACAACTTATCTAAATTTCATTTACAATTAAAAATAAAATAAATTACAAATTTTCTTGATTTTACATGGAAATAAGATTTTTAATAGATTTATAACAAAACAATAGTACAATTGAAGTAATCACGTCAAAAAATGATGATTATAATAAGGATAGCTTTTTGTTTTTAATAATATAAGAGATTTTTATATAAAGAATAAAAGATTTATACCATTTGATGTGATTTTTTGAATTGTTTTGATGCGTCTGAGGGTATAATAGAGTAAAGAGACCTCCATTTATAGTATATACCTCCCTTCTGGAGTCCAGTAGGCTTCACTTAGACGGTTACTGATGGTATCCACCAGAAAATGATCAGTGTTTTAAGGTTTAGTGATGATTACGTCATGATCAAACCATCTTATCTCTTTATTACGCAATTATTTAGAGTAATCACTATACCTCTAGGTTTGATGACATCATAGGCTTGGAAGAAGCCTAAAATTCGTCGATTTCATTATTATTAATCATAATCTAATAGTACTCACCAGCTTCTTCACTTGTATAGCTGTTAAACTTAAAATAAGATTACAGAGAGTGATCATAAATGATCAATTTTAAGCTTAAGCTTTGATCATTAAACCTTATGAGTTATACATGCTACAGCTATTCTGGGAGTGAAATTTGATAGCTTGACATGTCCTCATCAAGCTACTAAGAGAATTTCATTACATCATCAAAGCTCTATTTTTGATGATTTTTCTTGTGACTCATCTTTTCTGTCAAAATTTGATATTCTAAACTTCAAACCCTAATTTCAAGGGGTGATACCTTGGATATTATAATACAAATTGCATCATTCTTCATGTATGAACTAGTATAATCTGACTGTACCACTTTCACGACAAAGTGGTCAACAGCTCCAGTGGTTTTGTTCAATAAACCCTGACAAGTTATAACCTTGTCTATAGCATGTCAAATAAGGCTCATATCTGTGTTTTTAGAGTATTTACGTTGTGACTTTATTTTTGGCTTAACTCTCTATCCTGCATATTTCAAGAGATATTAGCTAAAAAACATGAATATATGCATTGACCAAAAAAGTGCATATATTCAGCTTAATTCCTTCAGTCTTGACTTTAGAGAATTGTCATATAGTTTGTTTATGTGTAGTTCTGTATGGGGAATCCAATGGTACAGTTTATTCCACATTTTGTTTAATTTGTTCCTGAAATAAATAAGATTTTATGTATTTCTTAGGGTATTATTACTTATTCTTCAGTATTTATTGACTTTTCAGATATTCCATAAGATTGACATATGTGTATTTTACCATGAGAAATATAATGGTGTAGTTTATTTCCCATTTTTACTCATTAGATTCTGTGTTAATTCAGCTTTTGTACCTATTTATAGTATTTTTACTAGTTCAAGATAATTATTATAAGTATAATTATTATAAAATTTTTCTTGTGACCTTTTTGTATATGTGGTGATATCTTAAAGGCTCACAATAAAGGAAGATACTTTACTATTGGGTACAATAATCATCAAAAATGTGCCTTCTTACTTTTTAAGAGACAAATTACAATAAATTAAGTATTACAAGTCAACTTGGAGTTAGAAAAATTCAAGTCTAAACAGTTGATTCAAGCTGAAATAAGTCTTCATTGTACTGATAAACAGGAAAATGAACTTTCTTCCCTTCTATATTACCACAAAGCAGCCTTTGCATCAGAGAAAGGACCCCTAGGGGCAATTGTTGGTCATGAAGTTGAAATTATTCTTGATATTGAAAGACCTTACTCACCACCCTTGAGAAGACCTGCATACTCAGCAAGCCCAAGATCAAGAGAAGAACTAGAACTCCACATTAAGAAAATTCCAGACCTGGTAGTAATAAGAATGGTTGGCCACAATGAGGAAGTAGTAATAACTACACCAATCATAGTGGCATGGCATAATGGAAATTCTACAGTGGTTGGGGACTTTAGAGCTCTGAACACTTAGACTGCCCCAGACAGGTACTCAATACCAAAGATCCAAATTTCTCTCACCCAAATATCTCAAGCATTTTAAATAAGTACAATGGATGCCCTTAAAGAATTGCATCCAAATTTGGTGACACTAATGGAAAGAAAATACTTGAGAATTATCGTTCATTGTGGGGTGTATGAATTTTTGAGAATGCCTTTTGGTATCAAAAATGCACCTTAACATTTCCAAAGGATGATAAAAGAAATCTTCCCTGGAGAGCTTTCAGAAAGATGGTTAAACATTTACATTTATGATATTATTGTCTTTTCCAAGACTCAGGAGAAACATATATACAGATTATCCAGAGTTGTGGGAAAAATTCAATCTGTAAATATGAAAATGTCTTTAAAGTGATGTCATTTTGGATTGAACAAACTCAAAGCTCTGGGACCTGTAGTATCTGGTCTATCCCTTGGCATTGAAAAAACCAAGGCTTCAGGAGTGCTACTGAAGCCTATGCCTCAGAAAAAAAATAAATTAAGTCATTTTTTGGGCTTGCAGGGTATTACAGGCAGCACATTAAATATTTTGCATCCATAGCAAAACGGTTCTATAAATTTTGTGACAAATACACAATATTTTTGATGACTGTTGACAGGTTGAAGGCTTTCAGTCTTTGAGACTATCTTTAACCACTGCTCCACCTTTACTGATGCTGTCAAATGGAGTCTATGTTGAAGTAGTAATTAGGATATTTACAACCAGACCTTTGACTGTGACATGTAAAAAATGATTTAAAATAAGGTTGTTTGAGTAAAATAATGATTTATAATATAATTAAAGGGTTCTACTATTGATAAATAGTGGTGGTGAGCCCTATTGAGAACCCTGGTTGCAGTCTTACCAGTTGGGTTACTATAATAAGAGCTACAATAATTGAAATTAAAATCATAATTATACCTGATTTATTACCTAAGAGTAAAACTTTTTTGGACAGTTTACTACATAGGGTATTCAAGAGCAGGATGAGGAAACAATTTTGGCTGTGAAAAGCCTCCTTTTTGTCCTGAAATGGGGTGGAAAGGGTGCTAGACCTTTCCACGTAGAGGAAGTGAAGATTTTTCAATCTCTAGGACTGGCTTGTGGTTTGCAAACAGCCTGTATAGCCTGTATTGGGCTCAGATGTGGTTTTGAAACCACATATGGGCAGTTTTCACCAATACAGGGTGAAACTTTTCATCTGGGGACCTCACAGCCTGATTCTGACATGTATGACGCGTAGAATGCTGTACAGAAACTGTATGGGACCCCAGTATTGACTGAAATATGAGGTATTGAATTGAAAACAAGCTTCTTTGTCTATTTGACACTTCATATTCATGGTTATGGGATATTATCCCATGGTAAGGCTGTATATGACAGCAGGTGGGAATCTGACCTTAAAACAGCCATAACTTTGTCAATTATTGAGATATAAACCTCAAAATTGGTTCAGTGTGTAGCCCTGTATGTGCTCTACACAATGGTGCCTCATTTGATACGGGTATCAATAAATATGGCAAAGTTATCCCATGTACAAGATTTTTGTACATTTGTGTGGTATAGGCAAAAAGCTGTATTGAGCTTATTTGCCCCATAACCTTTGTTCTAGTTGCGCTATGAGGAAATGGATGAAACCATCAGATAGCTTTGATTGTGCTATTCCCAAAAAGACCCCACTTTAGGTATCTCACGCTAAAACTGCAAAAGTTAGATGAGAGGTGAATGTTTTGTTCACCCTTATTTGGCCTGAAATTGACCATAACTCCAGTAATATTGGCGCTAGCTTAGTTTGGCTGGTACCATTAGATAGCCCTGGCCTAGAGCTTCATTTTGAATACCCATTTGATGGGGTTAAGCCTCTCCTTCTGGATTTCAGATGAGAGGTGAAAATTAAGGTTTATGCTCAGCAATAACTTTGAGCAGGAATAGCTTTGTCATTCCTTGTCCTATGGTGATGGGACTTATATTTTCATAAAGAGGTGAGTTTAATCTTTCTTTTGATACCTTTTGAGCTGATTTTGCTCAGCTCCATGTTTTGGTGGTATCTTGGCTATACCATTGGTTTATGGTATTTTGCCTGTCATGCTTGTGCTCTGGTTTTGAGTCACAGGCTGACAGATGCCAGATCTTAAGCTTCTCTTTAAGCTTTATATAAATGCATCAGGATATGTGCTGGTTGCTGCACTTCATCAAGTACAGATTATAAATGACAAACCTATGGAAGGACCCATATGTTTCATATCTAGGCAGATCAAACCAGCTAAAGTCAGATATAGGGAAAGTCAAATGGAGTGTTTAGGCCTTGTCTGCGCCTTGGAAAAACTTAATTAATTTCTAGATGGGTGTGTTTTTGAAGTAAAAACATATAGTACCTCTGTTAAATTACTTTTGAACATGAAAAAATCCAACAGGCATATGCTCAGATGGCAAATAGCCATGCAAGAGTATAGAGAAAATATGACCATTGTGCACAAGGATGGAAATATTTACAAAACTGAAAATGGAGAAATCAAATGACCCTTACCAAATAACATTGATAATCCTGCTTATGCACCAGAAGAAGCTTCCCCAAAGATCCCAATAGAAGGAAGTATTGTTACAGAACTGAATACCATATTCTTTGAAGAAGTAAGAAACAGTTATACTCAAGATAAGAATTGTAGCATCCTATGCCAATTACTTAACAAATAATCCAAATATAACTCCTTGATACATGCCTTAGATGAAATATGGAAGAAATAATATGATGAAGGAATATTTCATCTACTGGATGGCATAATTTACCATAAGACTAAATACACATGTGTGATGACAGTTGTGGAAAGATCTGTAATCAATCTTGTAGTGAAAAATGCCATGACAGCCCCTTCTCAGGACAGAACAAGGGAGAAATTCAAGACCTGTATATGGTGGCCAATGTGGCCAAACAATGTTTCAGAGTATTGCAATACCTGCAAAAGATGTCAAAAGGAACATAAATCCACTGGAAAACACTTGTGAATATGATCAAAACCCATGAACCCAGAAGACCTTAGGAAATTGTTCATATGAATTGGGTAACTGGCCTACCACCAGGAGGTGATAGAAGCTATAATTCATTCATAGTGATTGCTGACAGGTTCAGTAAGACTCCAATCTTTTTACCATGTCACAAATAAGATACACCCATGGATACAGCTCTTCTGATATGGAATAGAGTAGTATCATGGACTGGCATATTCACAAACATGATTAGTGAAAGGGATCCCAAATTTACCTCAGAAATGTGGACAACCCTTCACCAATTTTTTGGAACAAGGTCATCTTTCTCTACAGCTTACCACCCAAAAACTGATTGTCTAACTGAAAGAATGATCCAAATTTCGGAAGACATGGTCAGAGGATTTTTTGCATACATGGAATAGAGTTTAAAGATTGTTATTAATGTACCCTTGATTGGTGTACCCTTCTACCTGCACTGGAATTGGAATAAAAAATCCATTCATGCCAATACCAATCAATCTCCTGATATTCTAGAAAAGGGATGGAATCCCAAATTACCCCAAGATTTCTTGAGGAAATATTTGATTGTAATACATCCCACAGCTAGTAGCTTCAAAGGAATACTAGAAAAAGCTAGAAAGCATGTAGTAAGGTGCATGGAAGACCCATTTGCATATGACAAAGACAAATGGGACAAATCACATTCCACTTTGTACTTCAAAGTGGGAGATTTGATATGTGTATCTACCACTAACTTCAATAACATCAAAGCATGCAAGAAGCTCAAAGACTCCTTTGCAGGAACCTTTGTTATTAAGGCCCTCCATAGAGAAGCTTGTTTTTGAGTAGAATTATCTGAGCAACTTAGTAATAATCATCCTACATTTACAGTAAGCTTAATATAGCAATATAAATCTAGTAATGCTGAAAGTTTTCCCTTGAGGAATAATTCTCCCAAGCATATACCTCCTGTTGAATCATCTGGTACAAGTAATATTACCAAACTTCTCAAAGAAAGTAAGGGAATACCTCATCAGGTACAGTGACCCAGCTTGTGAAGACAAATGGTTGGCAGATAAAGAAATACCTGAAGCTATCAAAACTCTCAGAAGGGTTGGAAACCCTAGAAATAACAATATTAAAAAGTAAGATTCTTCTTTAGGGGGAGGGCATGTAAGCCTTAGAGATATTTTTATATATCCAAAAGACCACAAATGATAAAGAAAGATACAACTATAAATAAAATAAATTCATTAATATTAAAAATTACAAAATTGAAATTTAAATATAAAACTTATATAAAAACTTGAAATTTTAATTATAACTTAAAATTAAAATTACTTTGAAATTCAACATTTTGGAAATACATTTTAAGTTAAAAAAATCAAGTAAAAATGAATTTTTAACAAAAATATCAAACTTAAAAGGTCTTTGGAAAAATGTTAAAAAGATTATTATAACTCTTTATCCAATAAATAAAAATATGAAAATCATTTTACCATTGGATTACTCACAAAAAGCAAGGTGGGGTCACCTCTGGGTGAAATTTCTGTACCTCAACTCTAAATAAGCTTAAATTAAGTTTGTGGTATTTTCTGTACAAAAGTTTAAAATCCTCTAAAGCTCAATTCAATCAACATTGAATGTGGTTTTAACCATCAATGTATGTGTTCAAATTGAGGTGTTGTGTGTAGTTCATAAGCTATGAGGAACTGAAGTGTTTTCAATTCAAATGTCAAAATGTGTGTGTGTATTACATAAGTGACCTTTCATTTACATATGAGGTATCAATTATTACAATTTTTTACTGTAAAAACCCAATTTAATTACATATGTAAATTACAAGTATAATACATGATGAGGAACTAAAGAAAAAACAAATTGGAAAGATTGATTCTGGGGGGGAACATGAATCTTGGCTCTAAAGGAAAGCCAGACCGCCAAATTCCTTTCTGAAGAGTATGAGATGTCAAAATAAATGAAGAATGTTTTCACTTTTGGCCTGGAATTGAGTCACAGGGTCTGTGTCTCAATTTATGAAGAGGGTTTGATACCAACCAGGGAAGTTTTAACTGTTGCCAAGAGGGTAAAACTACCCTTAAGTTAAAAAAATAATATTAAAAACAGTTTTAACTGGATTTTGTATCTCTTGCACAAATTCTGATGTGTTTTCAATGTTTAAAACTAGGTATTACTATAGAAATGGTTTATTCAAGGGTCC
Source organism: Austropuccinia psidii (assembly GCA_023105745.1). Classification (NCBI taxonomy): domain Eukaryota; kingdom Fungi; phylum Basidiomycota; class Pucciniomycetes; order Pucciniales; family Sphaerophragmiaceae; genus Austropuccinia; species Austropuccinia psidii. Next base: position 77,289,082 of record JALGQZ010000001.1, on the reverse strand, counting down.
AAAATGGCTAAAACCAGCCCTTTTTGGTCTAAACCATGGTTCAATGTTGCCATAACTGACCTTTCTGTTTTCAGAGTGTTTCTCACAGCTGACAAAAGCAAATTTCATTCATTAAGTAAGAAAATTGGTGTCTATAAAAGAATGTCTTCTTTGCCCCACTTTTCTCTTCATGTTACAATCTTTTCCTTTAATAATTAGTTCAAACACTGTTAAACCATTCAATAGAAGATTCCAACCACCCTTTTAGATTTTTTTATACCTTTTAGCTACATACAAAAATCATTAGAATCATTGTTTGTAAGTATTATAATCATTTTTACCCTTGAACCACCCCATAAGTCAATTAAAGCCTCTTCCATCACTGTTAGCTTTGTCACTTTGTTTCCAAATTCACTCTCCTCACTCTTGTGTGTGGTTTCTCTTTAATATTATTTTTAAAGACTTTGTTCTTATATTAATTTCTTGCAGTTCTTTGCTCAATTAATGCCAACTGAAATTGTGCTTGAAGAAATTTATTTTGTAGCCTTAAATATCTCTTGTAGATTTCTTTTGAAGAAATCTTTATTGTTGATGAAACAATACATCTTGATATTATTGGTTTATACTTATAGAGTCAAAAAAATAAAATAGGTGTTTTTTCTCTTAAAAATAGCAAATCCCAACATTTCAAATCATATTTTACCTTATAAAAATTTTAGGATAGGAAAAGAACTTTATTTTTAATCAAAGTTTCATATCCCAACCTTTCAAAGTCTCCTACATTCAGATCAGGTGGTTTATTACTTTTGTCCCATCTTTGTTTTGAATATTTGAAAGAATCTTTCATGCATCTGTTTTGATGATGTCTTGCTTTGTCAAGAGTTATTTTGAGACTTCTTGTTGGTGGATGTATATCCACTAAATATTTTCTGAGAGTGTCAAAAAGAAGTCTTGTATTCCAGCCTTTTTCTGATATTGCTGGTATTTTTCCAGTTGAAGAATGCATTGATGTCTCATATGCCATTTCAAGAGCCAGTATAGGAGTACACCAATGATGGGCAAAGCCATCATAGTCTTTGAATTCTAGGCCACAAGCACAGAGTCTTCTGATAATTTGTCCTAAGGTTTGTATCATTCTTTCTGCTAAACCATCAGTTTGGGGTGGTAAGCTGTTTAGCATGATAAATTTGTTCCAAAAAGGCTATGGAGATTTTTCCATAATGCCAAAGTGAATTTTGGATCTCTAACAAATACAATATTCTGTAAGAAGCCTGTATTACTAATGAATCTGTTCCATATCATCATGGCTGTGTCCATAGCTGTGTCATATTTGTGAAATTTTAAGAACATTGGGGATTTCATGTACCTGTCAACTAATACTAGGCATTAATTAAAACTCCTGTCTCCTCCGTGAGGAAAGTCTGTTACACAATAAATGTGAACTATTGCCCATGGTACTTTGATTCTTGGATTTGGATCATCATTCCAATTATGTTCATGTGGCTCTGTTTTATTTTTGATATCTTTCATAGTTTGTGCAATACTCTGCAACAATTTTTCTCTAATTTAGCCACCAAGGGAAGGTTTTCACCCTCTCCAGTGTCCTATCTTCTGAGAGATGTCCATATACAACACTATCATGGCATTCATGTAGTATAGTATTTATCAGGGTCCTATCTGTCAATTTCATAAAACATGTGTGTTTAGTGCTATGAAAAAGGATTCCATCAAGTAGGTGGAATCTTCCTTCATAATATGTTTTTCTCCATATTCCATATAGTTTGCAATATAGCTATGGGCCTTTTCAATCTTCCATTAAGAGTTGGCATAATATATGACAATGTTTGTCCATTTTTTAGCTTTCTTGAGCTTGATTAAAGAATTCTGTGCCAATGCCTGTAGCACATATGCATTCTATACAATGTTCCTCCAGTGGTTACCATTTTGGGCTTTCAGGTATATTTTCCAAAGCCCATCTTCTAAGACCATCTGCATTTTGATGAAAATTTTCAGATTTATGAACTCTAGTCATATTTCCTTTACATTCTTGGATAGAAATCTGCCATCTCAGCATATGTCTATTTGGTTTCTTCATGTTTAATGAAGATTTCACAGGATTACAGTCTGTGATGACATCAAAAAATTTTCCATCCGAATAGTGGTGTAGCTTTTCTAAAGCCCACACTGAGCAAAGAGATTTCATTTGGCTTGCTCCACATCTTTCTTCTGTTGGCTTGATTTGTCTTGAAATGAAGCAAATCGGTCCTTCAACAGGTTTATAATTGATAATTTGTGTTTGATGTAGTGCAGAACCTAATCCTTCTCCACGGGCATCAATTCAAAGTTTGAAAGGTAATTTTCAATCTGGAATTTGAAGAAAGGGGTGTTTTTAAGGGCTTTTTTCAGTTCCTCATATGCTTTAACCCTTTCTTGAGTCATTTCATAGACTTTACGTTGTCACATAGTTTGTACAAGGATTTAGAAATTCTGGAGAAGTCTTTTATATTCTGTCTGTATCAACCAGAAAATCCTAGAAATTATTATATTTATTTCTTTGTCTGAGACATTGTTGTCAGTAGTACTGCTTCTACTTTGTTTTTATCTATGCCCAAGCTTACTCCAGATACAACATTTCCTAGTGCTTTTAGTTCACTATATGCAAAATTCTGTTTCTTCAAGGAAAGTTTCATATTCACTTGAACTATCTTTTGTGAGACTCTTTGTAATACATTTATGTGATTTTCCCAAGTCTCTGAGAAAACTATAATATTATAAATGTAGATGATTAGCCATCCTTCTGATAACTCTTTATGAAATATGGTATTCATCATTAATTGATAATGGGAAGGTGCTTTTTTTATACAAGAAGGAACTCTTAGGTATTGATATATTCCACAATTTACTATTATCCTTAGTATTTTTATTGTATTTTCTGATAAGACATTTAGGTGAAATCCTTTTGGATCATCCATGGCTGTAATGAGCTTAGCTTGTGAAAATTGTGTCAATGTCTCATGGATTCTGGTTATTAGGTATCTTTCAGGGATAGAATAGGTATTGAGAGCTCTCAAGTCCCCTACCATCCTTAATTTTATGCTATTCCAAGCTATAACAACAGGTATAGTAACGGCTACCAGCTCATTATGTCCTACTTTCCTTAGCACCCCAAGGTCCATTAGTTCTTTAATGTGTACCTCTAAGGCCTCTCTAACTCTTGGGCTATCTGTGTAAGCTGGTCTTCTTAACAAGGATTGATAATGTTCTTGCAAATTAAGAAAAATGTCTACTGCATGACAAATGATAGCACCTTGTGCTCTCTTTGTCAGCTTCAAATGCACTTTTGTATCTAGATAAAAGATCAATAAACGTTTGTTTCACTTTTCCTTTTGATTCTTGATTGAATTCTGCCTTTGTAGGTTGTTCATTTATGAATCATTGTTCTTCTTGGCCTTTTTCTCTTCATCTTTTATAACAGTAATTTGTTTTTTATTGTTTAAGAAACCAAATTTTTGTCTTTTATTTTCTCCTTTGGTGAAATATCTGTCTTTCTGGTTAGATATGTCTATTCCATATATTGATGAGTAATCATTTTCAATGATAAAATGGTTACTTTCAGCCTGGGACTCAAAACCAGAGCACAAGCATAACAGCCAAATACCATGAACCAATGGTAAAGCCAACATACCACCTAAAGATGAAAATGAGTCAAAACAGCTCAAAAGGTATCAAAAGGAAGGGGAATCAAACCTATTTCCAAATAAACAAGTCCCATCATCATAGGAAAAAGAATAACAAAGTTAACCCTTCTCAAAGTTGTTGCTGAGCATAAACCTTAATTTTCACCTCTCATTTGAAATACAGAGGAAGAGGATTAACCAAAAAATGGGTATTAAAGTTGAATACCTAAGTTAGGGCTATCCAATGGTAATATCCAAATTGAGCAAACACCAAAACTACAGAAGGTATGGCCAAAATCAGGCAAAATCAGGGTGTATAAAATATTCACCTCTCATCTGACTTGTACAGTTTCAGTGTGAGATAATTAAAGTGGTGTATTTTTGGGAAGAGAAAAATCAGGGCTATCTGATGATTCCATTCAATTCCCCATGGCGCATCTAGAACAAAGGTTATGGAGCAAATAAGCTCCATACAGATATTGGAATAACATGAATTGTACAGTGCCCTCCAGAAAAGATCTGAACCCTTTTTTTGAGGGGGCACTTTTTTTTTTTGGTTTCTCATGGTTGTATCACTTTTTTTTGGGTGGGACATTTAATTTGCTTTTTATTTTTTTATTTGGAATTCTCATGGTTGTAGCTGTTCTCACATGGCCATAGTTGGATCAAACAGCAGAATATCATTTCATGTATAATTTGTTTCACTTCAATATTACAATTATTTAAAGAAATTGAAAATAAAAAAATAATTCAAAAACTATTTCTATTTACCATCGCACTGGTGCTCCTCTTGCATTGACCACACCTTGCATCCGGTGAGGCATAGAGACAAGGACATTGTCTAAATGCTCAAATGGAATTTACTCCCATTCAGCATTGAATGCTGCCTTCAGTTCTTTCATTGTCTTTGGATTGAAAAGGTTGGTGACCATGTATTTCATTTTGAACCATACATTCTTGATTGGATTTAAGTTGGGTGAGTTTTCAGGCCATTGAAGTTTGTGGATGTTGTTTGATTGTCACCAATCATTGCTTACTTGAGCCATATGTATGGGAGCTCCATCTTCCATGAGTGTAAGTTGGTCATAATTCTCAGCCACTCCAGCATCAATGAGTTCATTGTAAAAAGGAAGCAGGCCGGGTTTGTAAAGATTTGAAATAAAATTGACGGCTGAATGCTTGCCAGGAGGTAAGAAGACAAGTTCGGATTGAATAGCCCCACAAAGAGCCCCCCATACCATAAATGACCTTTGGCCTGATTGGTGGTTGATGGTCATTGACTCTAGCTCATACTTCTCCTGAGGTGTGTGCCAGACTCAAGTCCTTGTCAACCGTTTTCCAAGCTCAAAGGATGACTCATCAGTTCAAATCACTCTGGACCATTGTTCAATGGTCCAGTTGAGGTGTTGCCATGCAAGGTTTAACCGTTGCTCCATGTGCACAGGTGAGAGATAGGGCTTCTTGACAGCAATACAAGATTGCTTACCAAGGTTCTTGTGAATCATGATTCAAAGGGTGTTGATTGAGACATCAATGGTAATGAGGTTTTTGATTTCAGCTAGATTCTTGCATCAATTCTGTTGAGCTACACAAGCTAACTGGCGAAGATCATGGTCATTGAGCTTTCTGGGTCTGCCTGGTATTGGTAGCAGTTTAAAATGGCCACGCTCCTGATGCTTGCAAATTGTATCATGAACGGTACTTGGAGGGACTTGCAAATGATTGCTGTTGGTTCATATTTAGGCTCCAGCAGCCCTCATTCCCACAATTTGTCCCTGAGTTCCTTCATCAAGTGATCAGGGCATGATAATAAAAAAAATTATATATATAATTAAAAATTTATGGTGTTTTTAAGAAATTATGATTTGGTCTTACCTGGAAAAAAACTCAAAGATCAATATTTAAATAGTAAAACCATTGCGGAGACCACAAAATGCAAATTGATTGGGTATTTTATGATGGTTGACAATGATTGGTTGGAGACAAGATGGTGTTAAACTCCATCTGAAAGTTACTGGACAGTCAGAACAACTCAGAAATTTGATATAGGCAAATTTAATTATGGAAACTGACCTATAGTTCCAATTGATTGGTTTAATGAGAATAAAAAGCAAATTTAAAAGAACAAACAATGGTCTTTTTTTAAAAAAAAAAATAAAAAGACAAACGGAGAGAGAAATAAAAGAGATAAGGAAATTATTGTTAGAGTTGTAAAAGATCAAAAAATAAAAATTACAAAAATGGCATTAGGGGTAGCAATTCAGAAACCAAAAAAAAATTAGTGCCCCCTGAAAAAAAGTGTTTGGATCTTTTCTGGAGGGCACTGTACATGGCATAACTTTGCCATAAATACTGTTACCCATACAAAATGATGTACCATTGTGTAAATCGCATCCAGGGCTACACAATGAGCCATCTCTGAGCTCTATATCTCAAAAGCGTACAAATTTATAGCAGTTTTAAGGCTAAAATCCCACAATTGGGCCACTACACCTTTTCTGTGGGATAATTTCCCATAACCATTATTATGAGGTGTCAAAAAGATGAGGAAGCATGTTTATTCTTCAATAACTCATAGTTTATTCAATACTGGGGTCCCACACAGGTTCTTTACAGAATTCTATGGGTCATACACATCAGAAGAGGGCTTTGTGGTCCCCAGATGAAAATCTTCACCCTGTATGGGCATACAGGCCTAGTGAAAACCACAAGCCAGTACTCTGAAGTGAAAAATCTTCACTTCCTCTACGTGGATGGTGTAGAGAGCCATTTCACCTCTTTCCAGGATAAAAGGAGGCATTTTCTCTGCCAGAAAAGGAATCCCCACCCTTATCTTGAATTCCTATATAGTAGAACTATCAAAAACAGCTATATACTTGGAAATAATCAGGTATAATTATAATTTCAATTCTTGAAGACTTTTATTATAATAATCCAATTGATAAAGGTGCACCCAGGGCTTTCAATAGTGCTCACCACCACTCAAGTCTTTTAGTGAAGCCCTTATACTTTATTTAAAACCTTTTGTATCATTATGATCCATTTCACAGTAATATTTTAGGTTGTAAATACTATTATTATCAACTCTTCATAGACTAAGCCTTACTGTTACTAGTAAAACTCTCCATTACTACAAGCTCTACTTTCACTGTTATGCATTGGGAAGGATGAGTAAAAATTAATTTTAATTCAATTATTCCAAGGGGCTTCAATCTTTCACTTGAAATACTAAATATAACCCCTTGTATTGGTATAAGTCTTTCTTCCCAATCCGGTTTGATTGTTTGTAAGTGACATTTACCAACACAGGTGCAGTATGCTCCTATGTCCAGGTTTACTTTTTCCTCTTTGTTTTCTACCATAACAATGCTTATACTTGATTTTCCAGCTGTATATCCCATTCCTTTTGCAGGTTTGGTTCTATGCAGTTTTTCATCTTTTTTATTTTTGAGGCTTTTATCAGATGTTCCAACTGGTGGTAAGTTTGAGTTCACAGCTAGTACTTCATATATTTAATGAATATTATTGATTTGGGCATTAATTATATTTATTTCATCACTTCCAGAGGTTTCTTTTTCAGAATAAAATTCTTCTTCCTTGTAATTGTGTCCTTCTGTTTCCCCAGTTTCATTTATCTTTGCTTTTCAAGATGATTATTGGCTAAGTGTCCAATACCACCATATTTATGGCATTTTCATTCGTCATTAGTGTTAGATGTATTGGGTTTAAAAGGTTTTCTTGGTTTATTTCTCTTGATACATGATTTATTTGGACTTTCAATATTGAATTTTTTCCATGTTCTTCCAATTTTGGTTCTGGTCACTATATCTTCTAGTGCATTAATATCCTCTTCTGTGGAAAATGGTTCTTTGCACTGCTTCTCAGGGCATGTTCCAGTTCTCTTCACATTTTTTAAGTATCTTCATATGCACCATCTTTTGTGAAATTTCTGGATACAATTCATTTAATCTTACAAACTGTTTTAAAAGCCAATTTAAAGGTCTAACCTTTTCTGGGTCAAAGAAGTATTTTCAAATGCATTTTCTATTTTGTACCTCCAGGAATCATTTTACCACTTTGTGATTCTTTCATCTTTCCACCAAGACCACGTATTTATATCATTTGTCTTTCTTATGCCATAATACCATCTTTTTGCAGATTTTTCAAATAATTAATTTAATCTTGCAGTGATTAATTAATATGGTATGGCATAATCCTCTTATAACATGTCATCTGTTTTAATAAATGGCATATGGTCATAATCACTTTCACCTGTGAATGTTGGCCATTCTTTGGGTTGAGGTGCTTCCTTAATTAAGACTTGATTGTTGTCTTGATGGCTTAAGTCTTTTATGAAGGTATTTTTTGTTTCCTCTTTGGGTTTTACAGGACTTCTTATGTGAGAAAATGGAGTTGATTAATTTGAGATATTTAAGTCAGCCTCAGTTATTTTATCCATTTTCTCAGTAATAATTCTGATATCACTTTCAATTTCATCTTTAAGATTCATTATAGCTTAATCACTTTTCTCTAAATGGTCTAGAAGTAACTTGTGGTGTGATGAATTCTTTTCTAAAAGAATTTAAACAGAAATGCTCAATTTATTCAATATTTCTTTCAGATTGTCAATACCCATGTCATAAGTGATTTTCAAAGTTTTTTCTTTGATATCTTGTATGCAATTATACCATTCTTGTTGTCCTTGTATCAATTTCTGAGTATTGTCAATCAACACTTTTGGTTTATGATTTTCAACAACAAATTTAATGCTGTCTATTTCTTTTTTGTTTTGCACAAAAGCCTGTGTTAAAGATAATAAACTATTATATATTTATTGTAAAGATAATAAACTATTTTTAATATTTTTAGAGGTAATATAATATTCTTAATTTCTGTTAAAGTATTTACAGAATTAGGAGACAAAGTTATTTCTTTGAGAAATGGGATTGTCTCATTCTTTGTTCCTCTTTGTCATTGAATTCCATAAGGGTTCTGGCCATCTTGAAGACATTTTCATGGCATCTTTTTGGATTTTTGGAATCCTGTAAACTGCGGAATATGGTTTCCTTCAGTTCTTTTTCTTGTTCTTCTTCCATTCTTGGGGGGTTGGCTGGCTTTTGGCTTGCTGGTAGAAGCTACTGGGGCTTGTTCCTTGCTTGCCTTCCTCTTTTTGTTGTGCCAGTTGTTTATCTTTTTGATTTGCGGTTTGGATGATAGTGGATTACATCCATTGTAGTATCATGCTATTTACTCCCCTTTGAGAAGCTTTTTCAGGATGTGCCAGGAGTTCATCACTCCTTGGTGGATTTGTGGCAATGTTTCCCAATCTTTTTCCTTGTACACTGTGTGATACTTCTTGTACTGCCTCATTTAGATGTGTATCTGAGCCCTCCAAATGTTTTTGGAATCTGTTGGAGTTAATCATATTGAGTTCCAACTCTGTTTTGGAGATTATAGGAACTTCTTGGACTTGCCTTTGGGATATGGCACTTCCTTGTGTGGATTGTGTTCCACTAAGGATTTTGCCCTTTCTTTTCCCTTTTGTGGGATCCTTTCTACTTTTAAGTCCCCCTCTATCTGGTTGGATAGAGTATTAGGATCTTCTTCTAGTAGTCATTTTAAAAAGATGGGAGGTAAAAATTTTTCAGAACAATAAAAACTCTTTTTATGGCATTTTCAAGAGGGGTACTCACTTTCAGATTCCTGAACAGTTGGTCCTGGAAAAACTAATTTCTTAGCTTTTCTCTTCTCATTAAAAAAAGGTGTTGGAGAACTGTGAAAAGGTTTTTCCACCAATCTCTCAAAATTTTTCTGATTGACCTCTGTTGGGTTGTATGAAAACACTAAAAATCCAGATAAATATAAGCTTTTTTATAAAAAAGGGTTATTTTTGAGAAGATATGGAAATTCACACATAGAAAATTATTCTATATCTTTTAAAATAAGAGAATTGAATAAAATAAATGAATAAAAAGAAATAAAAATGACTTATTCTTATATTGTATTTTTTACTATTTTTGTATTTTTGATTTTTGAAGAATATAATAAAGATTAATATGATTGTTTTTTTCAAATGAATTATAATATAAATTTGTTTTTAATTTATAAATATTTTTGTTAATCAACAGAGTCACTCAAAGAAATTGCTTGAAAGTCTAACAATGTGAAAAACCACATGTAAGACAGTACAATTGCTTTCCAAATGCCTCCATAGCTTTTCAAATCAATAAATATAAAATTCTTATATAATTGTATGATTATAAATATAATTCATTATTTAATAAACCCAATTTAAATCCTCCTTAAAGGTCTTTTAAGTAAATATCACAGCCAGGCCCCCAAATGTAAGGTTTGACTATGAAAAAATGAGTAAATATTAGTAATACTTCACTTATTGTACTGTGAATTTCCTTGTTAAAGTAAGGTATAAGATTAAGAATTGTTCTAATTATGGCCTAAAAATATTTATATTCTTTAAATGGATGAAATAATTGAATCAAAATAAATTTATTAATATTAATTCATGAATATCTTTATGGCAATTGATTACTGTTACAAACAAATAATGAATGTGTAAGAAATTGTTATTTATTAATAAAAAACAATTTATAACAATAATATTACCAATATTAAAGCTATATATTAATATGAATTCTATTTATATTACTAAAATAATCATTAAATATAACAATAAAGAGAATATAACCTACTTCTAACACTGTGGGACCTCCTCTGTGTGTGGGATAAAATGAGACAGTACCTGGAAGGGGAAATTACAAGAAAACAGTTTTGAATTTCTGTTTGAGACTTGTAATCCTTTCTCTGCTTATGTGCTAGAATAATCTAGACTGCCCTTCCTAATATACTAAGCTATCTTGACTGAGTTCACCAAATCAATTTTATTATTGATAGTGGCTTGATCAGAAAATATTGGACTCAACAATCTCTAATCAGACATTTCTCTACTTAAAAAAATTGTTAGTTACAGCCTCAAAAAATAAATACTTTCTAAAACTTCCAGAAAATCTGGCTGTATTACACCAAAATAATTTTACAAAATATAATAAATTAAATAAAAAAAGAAAGAAGAACACATTTTTTACTATTAAAAAATCCAAACAAAAATCTTATACATATATATTTTATGTTTTCTTAAGTTAAATAGTACAGAAAGCTACAATATGTGAGAGAAATAAATAGCACTTGGTATCACTTATAACAGTATATGATTATTAAGGGAAAAATAACTTGAAATATACTCAGGTAAAATAAGTCAAATTGACTGGGTGTTGAGTTATATTTATAAACTAAAAATTCAGCTACTATAGTAAAATATGTGAGATTCTTTGTGAGTTTATAGAAAAATAATAAGTTTATAGCTTATTATTTCAACAAACTCCTTGATCTATATAATGGTAAGCTGTTGGTTTTGAATATTGATGGTAGAATATGAGTAGTATGAATTTAATGTAAAGTTATTGATTTTGTGATAGTTTATGACTGAAAGAAATATATTTCCAGTATAATATGTAAATTGTTTCTTATAGCTTCTGAATGGATAGGTGATTTATGTGAATAGGGATGTGAATTTTTTTTTGATTATGTTAAATATTTTGGTTGAGGTTTTTGATGGGTTTTATTTTAGTTGAATATGTATCTTGATGAAATTGAATTGATTTAAGGGGTTCTACTTTAGCTTAAAATTTGTAAGATTAATTTGAAAAATCCAGGTTTTATTTTGAAATATGAGAAAATTACTTCAAAGTGATGCTTTTCTTTTAAAAATATCTAAAATTACCTTTACACTTCAATCACTAAGCTCAAGAGATGCCTTACGCTTGAGCTTCAAGTAATAAGATCCTAATTATTATGATTACTACTCTTCCCCCTAGTGAGGGATGAATCAAAATCTTTTCACCCTATTGGTTCTCTTTCTCTATGTCAAAAACAAACCTCAATTACTAAGCTTAATTTATCAAACAAATGTCTAATTCAACCTCTTAGATAAGGGATTTGGAGAAAATAAGTAGAAGTTACAATCTCCAGATGGGAAAAAGTCTGGAGAGGAAAAAGGTTTGACAATTTATATTCTTTAAGGGGAATAGGGTTAGGGTTTAGGGTTTTCACAAACTGTTTCATGCATATGCATATTAATACTAGTCCCTTTTCAATTTCCCTTGAATTATTAAGTATTCTATAAGCCTATAGCTAATTTATTACCACCAAGATAATGTTTTATACATTCACTCCACTCATCACTCTTGTCACCCACATCAATAGAATACTTAAAATAATCCACACTACTACTATTCTATATCAAAAAAAAGAAAAAGAATAAAATAAATATATCTTGACTAGCTCAGAATAATAATAATTTTGCAATTTAAATAGACCTCATCTCAATACTCTTCTTAACAAAAGCAAACAAATAAAGCTTACACAAAAGAGTTTGAATTAAAGTCAACCACAACTGCACAATTTCCACCAACAAGAGAGATTAATTCCCATTCAGTACTACAATAATACAGCTCTCATAATTTATATTCTTATTATTATATATTAAGAATTTATGCACAATTAGAATCCAAAAACTAAATAACAGGTTTTTTCTTTTCTTGAATTCAAATATTCATTAAATCAGTAGAATACTGACTTGTCTTGTTTTTTTATAGCATATGAGTATATAAGGTTACACAATCAGGTGATTTTGATTATGATATTTATTGCTATTTTTTATATTGGTCCATTAAGCTAAATTGGTATAGGTATACAACAACACTTGATATAATAATTTCATGCCAAATAATGTAAATTTCATTTACAAATAAAAATGAAATAAATTAAAAATGTTCTTGATTTTACACGGAATTGAAAATTTTAGAAATAAATTAACAAAAACAATTAAATATTGATTTAATAAGGTCAAAGTTGATGATTAAAATAAAGATGAGTTTGATGCTTTAATGATATAATATAACTCTATAAATAGAATAAAGTTATTACCTTTGCATTTGATATTTTAATGTTTTTGATGCATCTGAGGGGGAAATAGAGGTAAAAAGAGCTGTATATATAGTAAACTCCTCCCTCACAGAGTCCAGAAGGCTTCTAGTAGACGTTTACTGTTGTTATCCACTGTGATTCATCAGTATTTCAATGCTTGATGATGATTACATCATAATTAAACTGTAAGATGTGTCTATGAAACTGATGATAATATTACTATTAATCAAAAGTACTATAACTGTTCTTATGAAATATAATAACAAAGTGTTATTATAACCACAATAAAATAATCAAAGAATTACTTCTTTCACGTGTTAATCACTACTAGTGATTTTAACAGTGAGCAGTAATTGTCTACAAGAATCAATTACAAGAAGATTTTAATAATAAAACTTCTTTCTTTAAAATAATAAAATTATTTTAATATATAATTATCTTTTGCAAGAATAATTATAAGGATAATTCTTGAAGAAAACTAATTTTTAGAGAAAAACTTTAAGAATTAAAGATAAACCACTCACTAATATTTCAAAGAACTTATTGAAAGATAAGATAGAGAGATTTGACGTAGAATTGTGGATTTTAAGGATCAAAATGATTTTATAACAGTATTACAACAATATATAGTTGGATTCTATGATTTCACGTCTTTCTGATTAATTCTGAAAGATTCAAAACACTTTAGAATAGCAATAACTAATACTTACTTGTTGATAATAATGATTTAAAATGATAATAAGATGATTTGGAAAAAACAGCAAGAGGAGGCCTCTTTTAAGTCAACAACAGCTCACAGAGGCGTTCCATGGAGCAAACTGAAAACCAGTGAGTGAGAAAACAATAAACCTTTTTGGATTATTGATTGCATCATCTGTTGTCACGTAAGATTATCATAATTACTTGATTGATGCTTTTACGTGACTACCAACCCCAATATGGTTAAGAATAAAAGGAGTAACATCTGTAAATCTTCTTTTATTCCAGAATACTCATTTATTTCTCAAAGTTATCAATGGTATTGGCAATTTAATCACAGGTTGTAATTACTGTGAATTTTTGAAGATTCAGTGTTTAACGTAGAATAGCCAAAAATGGACTGTAAGTAAAACTTTTAATTTTACCAGTAGAACCATAATTCTTTTTGGTTTTACCATAGATAGGACAGTTCTCTATTAGTCCTGAAGGTTTCAGAAGGATTCATTAAGAATTGTATTTTTAATGAATTTTTGAAGTTTTTACCTCATTTCTACATAGAATTGCAAATATCAGTGTTTCACTGGTTGCTATGAGGTAATTCAATGGATACAAGTCCAAAAAGGGTTTTGATTAATCTTTTGGGGTTTATTCATGGAAAATCATTGAGAATTGACATGGTTACAGGAGTCTAAGTAGCTTTTTACCTCCTTGGCACGTCAAAATAGCAGGTTATTTGCTATTTTTTTAATATTTACAGTAGTTGTAACATGGTAACCAAGTTCTCAAAGCATTTTAGTTTACCAATTAGGCCAAGATCAGCCAAGGATCCAAGCTTTGGAGCTATCAATGCCTCTGAGGCATCAGAAGTTGGGTACCCTGGCTCTCTTTGATGTCTTTTGTCCCCCTTGCTTATTTTTCACGTCAAAATAGAAATTTAAGCTTCAAGTGAGATATCCACTATGGGTGTACCAAAATTCCATATAAGAATACCATGATATTAAGTGCTCAAAACATGCATAACACTATTGTTAGTTTATATGTGACATGGGATTTCTCACATTCCCATTATTTTGGTGTGAAATTAAGAAAAACAAAAATTTTCACGGATCTTTTATGTGGTATTGATGATTTGGTATTGAAGTATTTTCCATTTTACCACTTCAAAGAGTTAATTTGAGCTTATTCACTCTATGAAGCTACCCTAGGTGAATTTTTGTGTAGAATCCAAATCTGGCCTTAAATCCATGGATTTACTTACTCAATAAAAAGTTATTCATCTTTTCTGAAATTAAAAACAATGAATTTTGGATATATGCATGACTTAAGAGTTATGCATAGTTCAAAATTGATTTTTAAGATAATTGTGGCCTATTTGGGTATGTAACATATACCTCAAGGCTCACATTCCTTCCCACCAAAAAAGAAAATTGTACTACAATTTTATTAATGATAGAAAATCAAAAAAAGCCCAAAGGGGGGTTAATGTCCACTGTCCAACCTCTTTACATCACTCAGATCAAGTAATTGAAAGCACATTTATAGACATATTCAGGCTTGTGGCCTTCTTTCATGTCTAAATCTTCTCAAGAGTTTATCTGAGTCAGGTATGTCTGATTCTGCCAGCCATTCATCTTCATGTACTGGATTTCTATATCTGACAAGATATTCTCTCTGATTTTTACCCCTAAGTCTCCTTTCTTTAATGATTTTCTTTATCTTTTTGCCTTCATTCTGTTCCACTGGTGGGACAGTTAAAGGAGTTAGGTTCCTCAGAGGAAAAAATTCTTTATCAGCTGGTTGATAAGGCTTTATCAAGCTGACTGGAAAAGTGGGGTGTTTATTTTCCAATTCACCACTCAATTCCACTTGAACTGCATTGGCTCCATGTAAGGAAAAAATTACAAAAGGTCCTACAAAAGAATCTTGAAGTTTCTTTGGGCCTTTGATATTATTAAAATTCAAGGTTAAAACTAGAGGTAAGTCCCCTACTTTGAAGTCTGGTACTTTATGGCTCTTGTCCCACTTCTGTTTTGCATAATAAAAAGCATCATCAATACTTTGTTTTGCATGATGTTTTACTTTATCAAGCATTATCTTGAAGCTGGAAGCTGTAGGATGAATGTCAATCAAGTCTTTCCTCAGTGTGTCTGCTGGGAGTCTTGGATTCCATCCTTTTTCTAACATAGCAGGAGTTTTTCCTGTGGAAGAATGGACTGATGTCTTGTATGCCAATTCCAATGCAGGTATCAGAGTGCACCAGTCATGGGTAAAGCCATCTGAGTCTTTGAATTCTAACACATAAGCACAAAATCTCCTGATCATGTCTTCTAAAGTTTGAATCATCCTTTCTGCTAGCCCATCTGTTTGAGGGTGATATGCTGTAGAGAATGATAGCTTAGTCCCAAACAATCTATGAAGATTGGTTCAAAGTGCAGATTTGAACTTGGGATCTCTGTCACTGATGATATTCTTAAATAATCCTGTATGAGAAATAACTCTACTCCATAGAAGAAGAGCTGTATCCATAGCAGTGTCATCTTTATGACATGGTAAGAATATGGGAGTCTTGCTATATCTGTCTACAATGACTAAACAAGCATTATAACTCTTGTCACCACTCGGAGGAAGTGCTGTGACCCAATCCATGTGAAAAACTTCCCAAGGGGATTTTGGTTCTTGAATATGGATCATAAGTCCAAATTTCTTGCCTGTACTCCTGTTTGCTTTTTGACATCTGTCACAGGTATGGCAATATTCAATGGTTTCTTTCCTCCAAGATGGCCACCATGCACATTTCTTCACTTTTTCAAGTGTTCTGTCCTCTGACAGGTGTCCAGAGTAGATGCTATCATGGCATTCATGAAGAACTGTATTGATAATCAATCTGCTGCATAATGTCATTACACAAGAATGTTTGGTTCTGTGTTAAATAATTCCATCAAACAAGTGAAATCTCCCTTCAGAATAGGAATTTCTCCAAACTTCATCCAGTGCATTGACCAAAGATGTATCTTTGAAGTCTTTATATAATAAAGAAGTCAAGATATGGCAATTCTTGTCTTGCTTATAAGATTCTCTGACCTCTTTAAAGAATTCAGTCCCAATATCAGTTATGTTAATCCCTTCAATTGGAATCTGTGGTTCAGCTTCCAAAGGTACATAAGCTGGGTTATCATGAGTGTTGGCTAATTCCCACCTGCTAAGTCCATCAGCATTTTTGTGAATTTTTCCTGCCTTGTGGACTATAGTCATGTTTCCTCTATATTCCTGAATGGTTATTTGTCATCTCAACATGTGTCTGTTGGGAGTTTTCATGTTAAGAAGTGATTTCACTGCATTACAGTCAGTTATTACTTCAAAAACACTGCTATCAAGATAACAGTGTAATTTCTCAGGTGCCCATACCAAACATAAGCACTCCATTTGGCTTGCACCATATCTGGCTTCTGTGGGTTTGATTTGTCTTGAGATGTAACAAACTGGTCCTTCTGTAGGTTTTTCATCAATAATTTGGACCTGATGTAGGGCTGCCCCTAATCCATCTCCACATGCATCAATGTACAATTCAAAAGGAATATTCCAGTCAGGCATGAGGAGTAAAGGTGCTTCTGTAAGAACTCTCCTTATTTTCTCATAAGCTTTAATTCTCTCCTGTGTCATCTCAAATACAGTCTGTTGATCACAGATTCTATAAAGTGACTTGGCTAGAATTGCAAAGTCTTTCCAGTGCTGCCTATAATAACTGGAAAACCCAAGAAAAGACATCATTTATTTTTTATTCTGGGGTATTGGCTTAAGTAACACTGCTGCTACCTTGTTTTTGTCAATACCCAAGCTTAAGCCAGAAACAATATGTCCTAATGCTTTGAGTTCTTCAAAGCCAAAATTGCATTTTTTAAGTGAAATTTTCATGTTCACTTCTGCAACTTTGTGAAGTACTCTTGGAAGTCTTTCAAGGTGCAAAGACCATGAATCAGAACCTATGATAATATCATCAATATAAATGATAAGCCATCCCTCAGAAAACTCTGTGGGAAAGATGGTATTCATCATTCTTTGATAATGGGATGGAGCATTTTTAATGCCAAATGGCATCCTAAGATACTCATAAATACCACAGTGAGTGATAATTCTAAGTAATTTCTTAGCTTTAGGCGTCAAAACATTCTGATGGAAGCCTTTCAATGCATCCATTGATGTTATATACTTGGCTTTAGACAATTGGGTCAAGGTTTCTTGAATTCTAGGGATTGGATACCTATATGGAACTGTGTAGGTATTCAATGCTCTGAAATCTCCAACCATTCGTGACTTGTCATTATGCCAGGCGATAATAACAGGTGTTGTCACTTCAACTTCCTCATTATGGCCTACTTTTCTTAGTACACCAAGTTGGATTAACTCTTGGATATGTTTTTCCAAGGCTTCTCTAGCTCTGGGACTGGCTGGATAAGCTGGTCTTCTAAGTACTGGAGGATATGGCCTGTCAATATTAAGAGTAATATCAACTTCATGTCCCCTTATAGCACCTAATGGTTCATTATAAGAGGCAAATGCATTATTGTATGTGTATAACACATTAATAAGTTCATTCCTCATTTTTGGTGACAATGATGGATTAATTTGTGCTTCAACAAGTTGATTAGACACAAATTCATCTTTATAAGTATCCTTGACAGAAGATACTACAGATATTTGTTTTGGCATATTGGAAAAAGCAAATTTTTGTCTTTTGTTATCCCCAATTGTGAAATATCTGTCTTTATGGCTATTTATGTCAATACCATAAATATTCAATTAGTCATTTCCAAGAATGATGTGCTGAGATGTGCAATTATCCATTACCACAATCTCAGTTTTCATTCTCACACTGCCTGCTGGGTATGAAAATACAATATTAGTGTCTCATATACCCAAGGGGTACATATTGTTACTGGCACTACTAAATTGCACATCTTCTATTGGTAATAGATAATTTTTCCATTCAGGAAGTATAATTTGGAGATAATCTTTTCCCACACAAGTGCAAAATGCCCCTGTATCCAAATTTATTTTTGCTTCAATATCACTAATCAAAACTGATTTGATACAGGATTCTGCAGCAGTGTAACGTTTACCTCTAGCAGGTTTTGTTTTACACATTCTGGCATCTTGGATATTTATCAGGTTGCAGCAATCCTCACTGTACTGTGGCAAGTGGGTATGGACTTCTGTGACTTCAAAGAAAGCTGTAATGTTTTCAATGGGATAGTCCTCCACTGGTATATCCTCAGAGACTGCAGAATCTTGATCAGACTCCTCTTTCTCCTCAGTACACTGAATTTCTTCAATGACTTGAACTTCATTGATTTTTGTCTTCTTGGTGCAAGTTTTTGCTAAATGTGAAGTAATTCAACATTTATGACACTTCAAGACAGGTCTTTCTGGTCTTTTATCCTCTCTGGGAATCTTTGGGACCATCTTGGATTCTATAGGGATTATATTCTAAGTTTTACCAATTCTTGTTCTGGTAATGATATCTTCCATTGCATTAATGTAGTCTTCCATTGAAAAGGGTTCTACACATCTGCTTTTGATAGCATGTTCCAGTTCTCCTCCACACTTTCTTAATATCTTTATATTGATCATAGTGTCAGACATATCTGGGTGTAAAGCAGATAATCGGTATTTTTTCTTGAAGAACCAAGTAAGTGGTTTATCTTTTTCTGAGTTAAAAATGGCACTTTCAAAAGCATTTTCCATTTTAAACCTCCAAGAGTTGTTGGCCCATTTGGTAATCACTTCAGATTTCCACCAAGACCAATCATGTTTTCCATGGTCCATTCTCATCTTGTGATACCATTTCTTTGCAGTTCTGGTGAACAGAGAGTGTAATTTCCCCACTATGATTTCATCAGGTATATTAAAGTCTTCCTGTAACATATCAATAGTCCTGATGAACTCAATATGGTTGTATTCTCCTTCACCAGAGAATGTTGGCCATTCTTCTAATTTGGGAATATCCTTAACAGAGACAGCATTTTCTCCTAAAAGTGGGGTAAAACTTCCTTTAACAGAAAGTTTCTCTTCAGTCAAAGGGGTAGAATGTCTTGGAATATGTGGTTCATAATTCTTATGAATTTGTTCTACATTTGCAATGATTTCATTCTTTAACTTCTGTCTTTCACTGTCACTTATTGCTAAATGTGTAGCAAACTGATTGGTATTTTCAACTATCTTTGAGACATGGTCTTTTAGAGTTTTAAGTTGATTATTCATTTTGAAAATAGAAAAATCTTCCATTTCATCATTCTGAATCTGACATGTACTCTCAATTCTGCTACAAGCCTTGATAATTGAATCAAATTTGGCATTTGTCAATTCATAGCATTCAGTATATTTCTTGTCATGTTTTTTCAATTCAGTAATATCTGATGCTATTTTAGTTAACTTTGAATCAAGTTTACCAATTTCTACATTAATACCTCTTTGTACATGATCTATTTGTGTGAAAAAGTCCTGTTCATCCTTCCCTGCTCCTTGGCTGTGAATTCTATGAGAGTTCTGGCCATGTTAAACACACTGTCCACTGCTGAAGGCTCCAATTTGGGGATCCTGTACCCCTGTGGGTAAGATCTGTGCCAATTTGCTTTGCCTTTGCCCTTGCCTTGATGGCTCTTGGGACCTCTCTGCTTCTTCTGAGGTCCTTTGAGCTTGTCTTTGGACACTTCTGGAGCTGGTTTGGAGCTGGTAGACGCCACTGGGGCCTCTGTCTCCAAAGCTGGAGTCATTTCCAGTTCCTTCTTCTGGTCTATGGATAAAAGACTTTGGTTCTTCTACCAATTCTTTATCTTTTTGACCTTGTCTTTGCAAGACAGGGGGCTCCACCCTCCTAAGAGTTCTATGGTCTTCTCCTGACCCAGAAAGCTCTTGATGTGTAAGTAGGAGTTCATGGCCCCCTGCCAAAGGCTTGGGCATATTTCCCACTCCTCTTCTTTGGCTTCTCTGAACCAATTTCTGTACTGGCATTGATATATTTCTATTGCTGCCACTTGAAAATGGTTCAGCCCTGGAAATATTGTCATGAATTAGTTCAGGCTTAGAATTCACGTCAAAATCTGTGGGTACAGACCTTGGGGAATGGGGGGCAACTCTGGCATCCTCCAAATGTGTCTTTCTTGTGGAAGACTTGGCACTTCTGGATTTGGTCTTGCCTCCTCTTTGTCCACATCCATCTGGTTTGACTGAATAGTTGCTTCCATTTCTGGTATGCACCATTTTCATGTCAATTTAAAGATAAAAGGTGAAAAATTTAAGATAAAATACACACCTTTTGGTGGTAATTTAGTCTTTTCTGAGTTAAATAAGGTGCCTCTTTTAGCAATTTGCACCTCGATACTGTCTTCATATTCTGCTTCTGAAGATTCTGGACTAGTTATATATCTTTTACTGAGTCTGTTGCCAGCTGCACAGTATTTGATCAAAGACACTAGAAAAAATTATAAAAGAGAAAAAAATTTATTTTTTATACTTTTTAAAATATTTTTTAAAGATTTTTTATAAGTTTTGTATTTTTTGATATAAAAAAATTATTCTTCTTAAAGAAAAAAAATTAAAATTTAAGATTTTGAATGAAAATTAATTCAGAGTAACTCAAAGAATAATTTTATAAGTTTTTGGATTTGAAAAAGCCACGTGTAAAAACAGTATAAAATTAAACCAAATTCCTCAATGAAAAAGATTTCCAAAACAATTTCAAAAATAAGAATTATTTTAACTTCAAAATGAAAGAAAAGAATTATTAAATTAATATATTTTAGAACTTAAAAATATATTAATTAAGGGTACAAGGTTCAAAAAACATGGCCAGGCCCCCAAATTTAAGATGTGTCTATGAAACTGATGATAATATTACTATTAATCAACAGTACTATGACTGTTCTTATGAAATATAATAACAAAGTGTTATTATAACCACAATTAAATAATTAAAGAATTATTTCTTTCACGTGTTAAACACTACTAGTGATTTTAACAGTGAGCAGTAATTGTATACAAGAATCAATTACAAGAAGATTTTAATAATAAAACTTCTTTTATTCAGATAATAAAATTATTTTGATATATAATTATCTTTTGCAAGAATAATTATAATGATAATTCTTGAAGAAAACTAATTTTTAGAGAAAAACTTTAAGAATTAAAGATAAATCACTCACTAATACTCCAAAGAACTTATTGAAAGATAAGATAGAGAGATTTGACGTAGAATTGTGGATTTTAAGGATCAAAATGATTTTATAACAGTATTACAACAATATATAGTTGGATTCTATGATTTTACGTCTTTCTGATTGATTCTGAAAGATTTAAAACACTTAAGAATAGCTATAACTAATACTTACTTGTTGGTAATAATGATTTAAAATGATAATAAGATGATTTGGAAAAAACAGCAAGAAGAGGCCTCTTTTAAGTCAACAACAGCTCACAGAGGCGTTCCATGGAGAAAACTGAAAAACCAGTGAGTGAGAAAACAATAAACCTTTTTGGATTATTGATTGCATCATCTGTTGTCACGTAAGACTATCATAATTACTTAATTGATGCTTTTACGTGACTACCAACCCCAATATGGTTGAGAATAAAAGGAGTAACATCTGTAAATCTTCTTTTATTCCAGAATAATGATTGATTTCTCAAAGTTATCAATGTTATTGGAAATTTCATCACAGGTTTTAATTACTGTAAATTTTTTTGAAGATTCAGTCTTTCATGTAGAAAAGCCAAAAATGGACTGTAAGTAAAACTTATAATTTTACAAGTAGAACCATAATTCTTTTTGGTTGTACAATAGATAGGATGGTTCTATATTAGTCCTGAAAGCTTCACAAGGATTCATTAAGAATTGTATTTTTAATGAATTTTTGAAGTTTTTACCTCATTTCTATGTAGAATTGCAAATATCAGTGTTTCACTGGTTGCTATGAGGTAATTCAATGGATACAAGTCCAAAAAGGGTTTTGATTAATCTTTTGGGGTTTATCCATGGAAAATAATTAAGAATTGACATGGTTACAGGAGTCTAAGTAGCTCTTTACCTCCTTGGCACGTCAAAATAGCAGGTTATTTGCTATTTTTTTAATATTTACAGTAGTTGTAACATGGTAACCAAGTTCTCAAAGCATTTTAGTTTACCAATTAGGCCAAGATCAGCCAAGGATCCAAGCTTTGGAGCTATCCATGCCTCTGAGGCCTCAGAAGTTGGGTACCCTGGCTCTCTTTGATGTCTTTTGTGCCCCTTGCTTATTTTTCACGTCAAAATAGAAATTTAAGCTTAAAGTGAGATATCCACTATGGGTGTACCAAAAGTCCATATAAGAATACCATGATATTAAGTGCTCAAAACATGCATAACACTATTCTTAAATTTAATACTGGGGTCCCATACAGGTGCAGTACAGCATTTCATGCATCAGAAGAGGGCTATTTGGTGCCCAGATCAAAATTTTCACCCTGTATTGGTGAAAACTGCCCAGATGTATACAGCATATACAGGCTGTGAGAAAACCACAAGCCAGTCCTTGGAAGTGAAAATTCTTCACTTCCTCTATGTGAAATGGTCTAGAGGCCCTTTTCACCCAATTTCAGGATAAAAAAGGACCTTTCTCTACCCAAAGAGGAAATCCCCATCCTGTTCTTGAATTCCTATGTAGTACAACTGTCAAAAACAGTTATACTCTTGGAAAATAATCAGTTATACTTATAATTCAAAGTATTGTAGTCTTTATTATAATAACCCAATTGGTAACCTGCACCCAGGGTTTTCAATAGCACTCACCACCACTATTTTTCTATAGTAAAACCCTTAATATTATTTTTATAATCTTTTTATTTATAATACACCATGTCATAGTCATATTGCAACTTCTTCATAGACTCATCCTGACATTATATATGAGTTGAAATTTGAAAAGAAATTAAAACAGCACTAAGGCCAAAATAGGTTTCATGTGAAATTTATTGATAAATCTTTACTTTTCAGGATGTTTTTGGTGAATTCATGTAGCAAGAACTCCAGAATATTTTCAAAACTTTGTTCAAAACCTGTTTACAAATGGGGCTTGAACTGTTGAACTGGGTATGTCCATTTCTTGTTGCATGTTTTATATTCTGGACTTTGCAAAGGCTTATTTCCTCCAATATAGCTTTTAATCCTTAAGGTTCATCATTCAAGGCTTAACCTAATATCACAAAATACTTTTAGATTGAAATTACAGACCAGAGTTCTCTTTCAGGATTGCCTCTTGATTTTTTTTTAACTCTTTGAAACTTGAAAGCATGTTCTTAGTTTTGCGATCAAGCAAATTTAACCCTCTAGTTTACGTTGCTGTGGACGAAGCTTTTCTATAGCTTGCTCACATCCTCTGAATTCATCTGTAAAAACTTGTAGCTTACCAGTACTAGAAATTAAATTTATTATACAAGTTTTATCATCTTATTTTATTTTGTAGCTTTATACAAGGATGTCTGAAGCATAGCCCCATGCAAAAATTCACGCAGCGAAATGCCAGGGTACTCTTGTAGATAGATAAAAAATCATATTGAATATTTTGGATCTTGATTCAGCTGTTTAGCCATCTTGATCCCAAATAATAGGCTTTGGAGGTTCTAATTCAACTAAGACATGACCCCGAACATCTCTATCGAGTTTTCCCATGCTTGTTTGGTGATAACATGAAGCGGCAAGCCTTTAAGTTTCGACACAACCCAAGCTACTTGCCCGATCGTACATGGTTCGTTACGTCCTTTGACCATTTTACCGTCGCATGGTTTATGTCGCTCCTTTTTAATAGAGGGGGGCATAAAATTCGGTTCTGGTGGCATTCCGACAAGCAGGGCATGTGAGGCATGACTGGGGCGGATCTCGCACCATGGACAATCTGTGAAATATGTCCACTCAAGTCAAGGTCGAGTTCTTTGCGTTCGTATACTCAACTGGAAACTCAGAAAATCGTACCTGTTTCTAACATTAACCGATCAAGAGGAACTTGTTTGACGACTTCAAGGTTAGCCTCAGTTTTCAATGAACTGTGTATAATTTTTCATTCAAGCCATTAGTAAAGTAACAACCCCCTCACAGCAATATCAAAAAAGCGGACTAACCAACCGTTGATTCCAATGCTAAATCCCAAATCAACCAATTCTTTCATTTCCTCTAAAGTACCTGTAAAGCTGTGGACGACGCCTTTCTTTCGAGCAGGTAAAATTTCAGATGCTACATGTCGCATTTCATGGGCACGAATGATCCGAACAAAATCGAGATGAGCTTCGGACGTTCGACTGTGCAAGAACAAGGGAAGCTTGTACTTGGCCGCCAGCTCAACTGTTGATGTCAATCAAAGCCACCGAATGATGATGTGTATCTCAATAAAACATTCTTGCTCCCAATGAGAATAGATATGACTCGCGTTGTGGGGGGAAATGACGCAGCTGAATTTCCTTGGAGCAATGAGAGAGTCGATCATAGTCTGTGATGGATTGGGACAGCCGACCAAGAGTAGGTAATTAATGTGCCAAAGGTTAAAAGGTTTGAATAAGGCCAAATTTGTCATTGGCGGCAAGGAGCAGTAGAATCCCAGCCTCTTACCAAGACCGCATTCGCCAACGGCAACCACGCGACTTTTTTCTGAGGCTTGATCTTGCGCAATCAATTTATCTAATTCATCTAAATAATCTTTGGCATGTTGGCTCGCACTCCCCGTGCCAGCCCCAGCAGCCGCCTCAAATTCGTTCGCCCGGCAAGGATGACATCCGACGGTTGAATAAAGCCCTTCTGATGAGCAGATAAAGTGAGACCTCATTAGCGTGAACTCAGCCAGATGATAAGACAAAGAAAAAAATCGTTTAAAGTGAACAGTCCCACAGACCATGCAGACTCGCTAATTTTCGCACCTCCTTGGATCCGCTAAGACAATCACCTGTTAGGATTTGCCTTAAAACACCAGCTGCCTGCGCCCTGCTCAAGATTTCATTAAAGTCATCTATCATTGAAAAACAAAATGCAAACCGCTCAGTTTCTTGTCCACGGTACTCTTGAGCTGAAAGTCGGTTTCCTGACCATTATGTGCCTGCTTTCCATAATACTGTCCACGAAAAACAGGATCTCCCAAGTTGGAACCGATGTCTATCGCAATTTGAAAACAAAACAATCAATGAAACTTGGCCACGTCTCAGCTTTGGGGAAGCGATCCCAACCTATAAATTTATGAACAGCATCGATGGATTCTGCCATGGGCGCAATTGCCTGTGTGCCAAGTCTTGTGACGGAAAATGGCGATGGCATTGGGAGCGTACGAAGCGTTGACCAGGACCTTGTGGAGGCCATGGGTGAAAGCGACAGAGTGAGTGAGGGGAGGAGCAGGGGCGGGGTTTCCCGCGGCCACCCAGCAGAAGTCAAAAGGTGTCTCTCCGTCCGGGAATTGAACCCGGGTCACCCGCGTGACAAGCGGGTATACTGACCTCCACAACCGGCAAAAGACTGACCTGACCCAGATCAGGTCACTCTGACCTGCACCGGTCCTGATCCACTGTGTCTAACATGCTCAGTATCTTTGAATGCTGTGTATGTCTCAATTAGAGCTTACCAAGGAAGACGTGAAGTATTTCACATTAACTTTCTTGACTCTCAGACCATTTCAAAAAAATCCTCAATTCATTTTTCCTTCCATCGTACGTATAATAGCTATTTTTGAGTTAATTCATTACAAATACTAACATAACATAATAATTCTCTACCAAAAATAAAAGAATTTGTTTGTGAAATTCTATTAGTAAGCTGCTTAATACCAAAAAATGAAATTGAACAAAATTAAAGAACACACCTGAGACAAAATCAAGAGTTCTTGATCTTAATAGGAAAAAATGATTTTATTTTGTTCCATTCACTCCATGTGTTTAAAAATGCATCGGAATTTTTTTTTGATATAGATGCTGAAGGCTGCTCATTCATTAATTCTTGATCAGTTGACTGATAGCTAAATGATGAAGCCAAAAAAAAGCATACCATGTCTCTCTCAAGAGCATCTAATTTTGCGTCTAAAAGTTTCAATCGTACAATCCTTCTTTCAAGATTTCGCTTGCAATTGATAAATTCTGCCTTTTTTTTTCTCATAGTTTCCTGGGAAGCTCCATTGGTATTTTCATCAAAATTTTGTTCGTCCATTTTTTGAAGTTTTGCGTTTGTAAGTATATTTGAGTAAAATTATGAAATAAAAAAATATATAAGTCTTATTCTTTGTGGCAAAGAGAAAGAGAAACACAACTGTGTGACAAATAATAAACAAGGAATCAAGAATGTCTGATATTAAATTGAAGATACGGGATAATAAATAGAAAATCAAGATGTGATGGGTCACAGAATGGATAATTGGAAATGAGAAGTAAGTTACAATGTAGAGTAAAATGATTTGGAAAAACATTTGAATTACCAATGTATGAAAAAAGCAATATTTTGAGAAAAGAAAGATAGATAAGGAATGATAATTTAAAGTAAAACAGTACTAACAGGGGCCCCAATTCATTTACGATGGTCTTTAACAACAAAGGCCATAGCTTGATGACAGTGGAGAGATAAACACATTTTCTTCGGGATTGGTATTGAGCTTGGAAGTTTTGAGAAATGGCTTTGAATATTTTCTTGAAAAAGGAATATGAGAAAAAAAAAGGAAGCTTAGCTAAGAATGAGTGTATAACTCATACGAAGGAAACACTTACTAGCATAAAGAATTGAAGAAAGGGGAAGAGTGGAGTTCGCTCAACTTTCCGCTGATTAGTTTAAAAATTTTTGTGCAAAGCCGCAGCTGAGGGATTTCTTTTTTTAAATGCGTAACAAAAGTATTAATTCTTTGAACTAAAATTCAGTTCATTTTCAAAATCTTTTTTTCCTTTCTTAACTTCATAATTCATCACTCAACTCTACCCATGAAGGGGAAGAAACACGACATTCATTTTTACAATAAAATGATTACACCAAAACGCAAAGAAAACATCCTTCTCTCAAAAAACAAATCTTTCAAGAATGGATATATGCAATTGTTCGAAATGTTCACAGTACACCTTCACAACACCCGATGGAAAGATCCAAAAGGGCCTTCTTGTTCATCGCAGTACAAGGACTCGACATTGGAGGAATCTTACGAATGAATCAGATACAACTATGCTTTCAAGACTTTTTCCTAACCTCTTGTTGAATGAAACCGAAAAATCTTCTGCTACCACGGAAAGTGATAATTCAACAGAATACGAATCTGATTTTGTAGGAGATTTCATGAAGGAATCAGAAATAGCTTGTACGTTAACCTCTTTTTGTTTAGTTTAAAATCCAAGATCTTTTGAAAATTTTAACTCAATTCAATTTCAAATTAGACTTAATATTAGAGTATATCATGTGGCTAAACTTAGATGCTGGTCTCAGTAAAGAAAACTGTCAGAAGGCACGAGATAAATTAATCCACGTAGTAGAAGCTATTCATCATTGCAATGGAGCTGAGTGCAACCTTACGAATTTGGTACCCTGCGATGTTCATAGTATCATCAAAATGCTTCAGCTTGATGTCAAATTTGAAAAATATGTATGCTGTAGCGAATGCTTTTCTCTTTATGATGCAGAACTGGCACCAGAAGGACGCGGATATCAGGCTTCTTTGACTAGTCAGCCATGCGGAACTGACCTTTTTTACTCTTTGAGGATCTTACCAGAGGCGCAAGAAAAGGTTTTTGCTAAAGACTTAAACGTTCCCTCTCGACGATGGACACTTGGTCAAATATTTCCTCAAAACAAGCCACGCCCGAGAGTTCCCAAATCGGTTTTCATAGCTCAAAGCCTTGTAGATTGGATCAAATGGTTTTTGAATATACCAGGAATGGAAGAAATAATTCATAAGTGGAAGGACGAATTGGAATCTCAACCACCAGAACCAATTGTTGATGTTGCACAAGGATCGATGTGGCAAACAATTTTTCCAAAAGAACCAAGAGGTAATAGCTTAATTCTTGGGCTCAGTCTCTTTATTGACTGGTTCAATCCACTACAAAACAAACTCTCAGGACGTCAAGCATCTATGGGTGTCATTGCACTCAACTGCCTAAATCTCCCACCACGTCTACGTTATCAACCAACTTTTACATATCTTTCCGGAATAATCCCTGGACCAAATCAGCCCAACATGTTCACAATAAGCAACATATTAGGGCCTCTTGTCAATGAACTCCTCGAATTTAACCAAGGAATTATGATACGTACACCAAAATATCCTAAAGGGCGTAAAGTGATTGTCAAGCTAGCAGCTTTAATTGGTGATGTTGTTGCTACTCATAAAGTAGCAGGGTTTATGTCACACTCAGCGAATAGCTTTTGTACTTGGTGTGATATCACAATCAATCAGAAAAAAGAATTGAAGCTAGGAAGATGCCGATCTGGTTGAGATGTTCGCAACACATCTTTTGCTTACCGCAAATTGGAATCACACACGAAGAAGGAAAAATTGGCCAAAAAGACTGGAATTCGCTGGTCCGAATTAAACCGCCTACCTTATTGGAATCCAGTTTTGAATGTCACACTTGGTGTCATGCATAATTGGTTTGAGGGGATTCTTCAGCACCATTTCAATGATCGATGGGGATTTGCCAGGAATTCAGCAAGACGACATGATAGTAGTGCCAGCAATTCAAACTCGGACTCAGAAGCGATGGATTCTTCTCAAAACAATTATCAATCCAAAAATTTCGGGTTTTCTGATTCCAACAAGAAAACCTTAATTTCTCAAATCTATGAGGTTGTAGTTCCAAAAGGTGTGACAAGAATAAGAAAGAGATTAGGTGAATCACACTGCGGTAGGTTGAAGGCCAGCGAATTCAATGCATTATTCAACATTTACATTCCTCTAGCAGTTCTTGATGTTTTATTCAGTGATCAGCAAGACTTCAACTTTGATTCGGAGCAATTCATGATCAACTTATGTGCACTTGTACAATGCACAAGCATTGTTACCAGCAAGGCTTTGAACAAAGATGATAGTCTCAAATTTTCGCAAACATATGAGGTTTATCAGGCAACATCTTTTGAGCTATTTGAAAATGTCAAACTGAATCCAAACCACCACTACGCAATGCACCTACCTGATCATCTTGATTGGTGGGGTCCTCCAATGGGGGTATCTGAGTTTGCTGGTGAACGTCTAGTAGGAATTCTACAAAACATCAAAAATAATCACTTAAACGGTAAACTTTTGATTCCTTTTTCATATTTTTTAATATTTAAAACTAAATTAAATTTTTGTAATTTCCAATAGTTGCCATGGAAGAAACATTGGTGAAAAAGTTTAGTCAAAAGCAGCGTCTCGAAGTCCAAAAACCAGACACAACTACAAAACGGGGTGGAAAGTCAAAGAAAATTCATGAATTAAGAAACGAAACATATGGAAGACTCCTGGAATATCTCAGATCAACTCACCCACACTTGAGGGACTTTCGCGACCTTCCACATCCACAGAACGCCTTAGTTCTTCCAAATTACGCAACCGATTTGAAATCTGCTGAGTGGAGAGGTGGAATGAAGATTTCATCAACTCATCCTAATAACATCATTTATTTTCAAGATGTTAATTCAAGAAGCTACGGGGAAGTCAGTCGTATCATTGATTTGGACTGCAACAACCTTCACATAGGTCCAATAATTATTGTAAAAGTCCTGAAGAATTCGCAGGAAAGAATAAAGCAATTCGAGCAGGTGGAAGTGTTCATTAAGGCATTAGATATAGCTCAAGTTGAGTATAGTAGATTTCTTTCATTCATACCCATGGAAAAAGTGATTAGCCTTGCAGCATACCGGAAATTACCAGCCTGGACTTTAGGGATCCACAAGCCAAGCTTTTTTGTGCGATCTATCAACAAGCTTGTTGGACTTGAAAGTAAAACATTACAAATTGATGGTTTACATGATTTTGAAATGGGCACATAGCTCCTGATTTATTAGTATTTCCTTTTTATAAACGGAGAAACCTGTTTTAATTATATAGTTTCTCCTTGATAACTTAGTATCAAATTTGGTTTCTTTGTCTAAATATTCATTTTGTTGAATAGTATCGCTGAATTTTCTTATGTAAATTAATACAGTAGATTGCACATCTCAAAAAATAAATTCGAGTCAAATGTCCTCTGAGGTATTTTCAATAAAGGTAGCTTTTTTCTATTTACAAAGGGAGAGTATTCTCATTTCATTAGTAAAACAAAAAATATTTCTGAGTACATAGCTTCTTTTCGAGTGAAATTTACATCGCTCTGGTAATAATTCAAGTTTCTGGAGATTTATCGTGTATAAATTTAAGCTTATTCTTAAGAAAATAACTATAACTAATATATTGGATATCACATTTCTGATAATTAAAACAACACAAAAACTAAAACACCAATAATATAAACATGTGCAAGAAAATGTTTTGGAATCAAAATAAAAAATTCAATATCTTTTCAATACCATAAATGAAGCAATCTTTATTGCCAATTTTCCCAATCGTATCCATATCCGATTCCGCTGGATGTGCCTACGATTTGAGCTGGAAGAGTTTGAGAAGTTTCCATTTGGGAATCTTCTTCCATTATTTCATCATCATCAAGATCACTGTCTGAATCACCTTCCTCATTTGAAAGGCTCCCAATACCACTGCTTGAGCTGCTCTCAATATCTTCAGAATCGGATTCTGATTCATCTGAATCATCACCATGAATCTCATGGGATAGATCGTATTTCTGTGTTGCTTGCTCCCAATATTTCTCAGAGAATCTCTTGTCATTCATTTTTTCGTTGGGATGTTGTATTCCGCGTATGGATTGGGATGCGTCTGGTAAGAAAGCAATTTTCATTGTGTCACCATAGATGGTTTTCTGAGCCGCAGTACAATTATTGTACCAGTCATGATTGTAAAAGTCGATAGGTAACCCTTTGGGAACTCGTCCGAAAATTGTAGGGCTTATTCCTTCGATCTCAATACGATTGTGCTTCTGAGACTTCTTTCCTTGATTTTTCAATGCCTTTTCAATTTCTTCATCTACTCGACGCATGAAGGTGGTTGCCTTTTGGGATCGATATGGTAAGTTCTTGATGACATAACCTTTCTTCTCTGGAACAAACTCATCGTCACTGTGGGCATCGAGATCAGCCAAAATCTTCAGATATCTCTTGGGGAAGTTCTCAGCGACTCCAAACTTGTAGCGAGCCTTGCAAAGCTAAGCAAAAGATATGCATCAGCTAAAATGAGATTTCAAAGAAAAAAGATTACTAACCCTTTGTCTATTCTTTGAAATGGTACCTTTTTCCAGCTCCTTTTGATAGCTTCCACTTTCTTTCAATTCTCGCTTATAAATTTTAGTTTGCAAGTAATGTACAAAGTGGTTATAAGTCGCTTCAAGTAGGCCAACGTTATTTAAATAATGTACGTTGATGTTCATGTATTGATAGGCACCACCAATTGCAACCTGTCGGAATGTCTTAATTGCACTTATCCTGCAAGCTTCATTGTAAAGAGTGTCAGTTGGTTCTTCAAGAGAAGGGGCCCATCGACGTATTCCGAGCTTTGCCAGTAATGCTTGAATATATAGAATGAAGAACTCTTGAACATTAACAATTGCACGGCCAACCTTCTTCCTACCAGGTTTAGTGCCTCTCAGAGTAATGATATCGGCTTCAGGAATCAGATAGATTGCAGTGGTACTGTTTGTTACTTGATGTATTTCATCAACATGATCAAACCGATTATAAAATTCCTTAAGAAGGGAAGGATCGGGTGCGATTGGGACAGATTTTTGATAAATGAGGCCCCAAATAACTCTAATATGTGTGAAGAAAGCGCTCTGAGTATTGAAGAGAATCAGAAATGAGGCCTTTCATGTAACAAAAGAAAAATTAATATTTGAATTACTCACTTTGGTTGGTTTAAAGCTTTCAGGTATATTCATCATAATGAGCTGGTTCGGCCTGGTTTGTGTTTTTTTTTTCCCTGATTGTGCTGAACGGGTTTTTTGTGAACCAGAATGTGATTTATTCTTTGAGGAATTTTGACTTTTAGGAGCTTTGCCTTTAGATTTGGTTGAGGAAGACTTGTGCTTGATGTTGGTCTTCTTTTTGTAGCTGGTGCCTTGTTGATTTTTTGATGATGGTTCGGTAGTTTTACTGGATTCAACTTGAAGACTCAAAACCTTCTGCATTAAGGCTTCAACATCCTTATCACGCTCATCGAGTTTAGTTTTCAAGTTGTTTATATATTCGTTCTGTTTCTGAAGAATTTGTGATATATCAGGCTGACTTGTATGACTTGGGTAATTTCGGAAGCTCATGATCAAAAAAGCATTGAGCAGAGAAATCAGAGATGAAATTAAAATAGTAAAGAAAGTTGAGATTGAGAATGAGTATCAGAAAAAAGGAAAAAAAAAAGAGAAAAGACGTTTTCAGGGAGATGAGAGAAATCCCTGATTTTTGATTGAAAGGGAATTTAAAAATTCTTGTTCGACAGAGTACAGACCGGGTAGGAACAAGGTCCGGACATGGTCAGCCCAGAGTGACCTGATCTGGGTCAGGTCAGTCTTTTGCCGGTTGTGCTCTATACTAACGAAGATAGAAACACCCCCAGCAATCAGCTGACGTAAGCGTGCCGGCGTCGCACTGAGGCCTGCATGACATCTTATTTTACAGGTGACGTTTGCGCTCGAATACTGTACTGTGTAGTACACATCCTACTATGTACTGTACGCGTAATAGGACAATGGTCACAAACTTTATCTAGACACATCTTTAATTGAGACTAAAAATTGCCTTTCACAATTCATACTATGTGCAGATTTTCAGCTCATAAATATTAATTAAAATATTTAAAATCAAATATCTAAGTTGGTTCTACAGCCCATACAATGAAAAACGAGATTTGTACTTGCTCTAGCTGTATTAAAAATATCATAATCAATGATGATGGACATAGTACTCGAGGTCGTTTTGTGGATAGAAGTTGCGAAGTCGCCATTGGGCTAAAGAAGCAATGGAAAATGAAGAAACAGCTATTTCAAAAAAAAATCCTCACCTTTCATTGGCTGCAAAGCCTGCTCAGAGTGAACTCGTGGACATGGAAGAAGATTATGAAGCTGAAAGTAATCCAAATGAATGTAATGATTCAAATGTCATTTGTAAGTTCCTTTTTCAATTAATAGCTGGAAGACTATGGCTTACAGATGGTATTTGAGTCCAGCATGTATCCTTTCCTTCATAATGTGGCTTTACCTGATGTGCGGACTGAGCAAAACAAATTGCCGCAAAGCACGTGATATGATTGAAGTTTTAATCAATTTAGTTTTGGTAAATGCTGGTTCAAAAAAGAAATTCATGTCGGACATACCTTATGATGTGCGAACAATTATCAAATGCCTCAAGCTTGACTTTCCGGTTGAACACTATGTTTGTTGCCCCAAGTGTTATTCATTGTATGATGTAGAGGTGGCACCCGAGGAGTGTGGTTATCAAGCTACAGTCAACAGCCATCTCTGTAGAACTGAGCTGTTTCGAGGTCATAGATTCAAGCCCCTTCAACGTGTAAATTTCACTACAAACCAACCTCTTAAAATTAGAATGCCTCGACAACAGGGTCAAATTCAATTACCTGGGGAGCCTCGCCTTCGGAATCCTCATGCTAGTTTTGTATCTCAATCAATTTTATCATGGATCCGATGGTT
The DNA here is from genome assembly GCA_023105745.1 of Austropuccinia psidii. Classification (NCBI taxonomy): domain Eukaryota; kingdom Fungi; phylum Basidiomycota; class Pucciniomycetes; order Pucciniales; family Sphaerophragmiaceae; genus Austropuccinia; species Austropuccinia psidii. The sequence goes on along the minus strand of JALGQZ010000001.1, from coordinate 77,254,970 downwards.
CATCCTTGAGCCTGGTGTTGAAGAGTCAATTGATGAATGGGCTGCACAAGTATCTTCTGATAGCACAGGTGGTTTGCATGATGTTACTCAGGGTGACGTATGGCATAACCTTTTCTCAAACAACAAGAATCAGTTACAATTAGGATTTTCGCTTTTTATTGATTGGTTCAACCCACAGGGTAATAAGATTTTGGGAAAGCAAATTTCAATGGGCATAATTGCCCTCAACTGTCTGAATCTGCCACCTCGACTTCGCAATCAACCGAAATTTACATGTCTTGCTGGAGTGATACCTGCACCCAAACAGCCGGACATGGTTACAATCAGTAATATTCTACTTCCACTGGTAAATGAACTGTTAGAATTAAAAAGAGGAATTAAAATACCGACACCAAAGTATGGGGGTGGAAGAAAAATTGTTGTCAAATTGGTTAACCTCATAGGCAACATTGTTGCAAATCACAAAGTAGCAGGATTCAAGTCGCATGCAGCCAGAAAGTTCTGTTCTTGGTGCAAGATTGAGGACCACGACAGAGATCAGTTGATTCTTGGAAAATTGCGACATAGAAGAGGTGTCCTTGATGCTTCTCAAAAATGGAAGGAGACTGAAATAGTGACTTTGAGGGATAAACTAGCAACAAAAACTGGAGTTCGTTGGTCTGAATTAAATCGCTTACCTTATTGGGATCCAGTTAAAAGCGTTACTTTGGGTTTTATGCATAATTGGTATGAGGGGGTTCTGCAACACCACTTCCGTTTCCGCTGGGGGTTTGATTTGAAGGACGTGCAAAGAAATACTGATGATTCTGAAGTGTCCGAATCAGAATCTGATGAGAACTTAGAGGAAATGGAAATTGATGAAGAGTATATGGATACGAAAGGGTATTTGACGAATGAAGTGAAACAAAAACTAAAGGAGAGAATTCAGGAAGTAGTTGTTCCAAAAGGAGTAACACGTATTCCAAAAGGAGTGGGAGATGCTTCAAACGGAAAGTTGAAAGCAAGCGAATGGCGGGCATTGTTTGGGGTATATCTTCCTTTGGCTGTTGTTGATGTATTTTGGGAGGGAGAAGAAAATAGCAATCTTTTGCTCATCAACACCGGAGCACTCATTGAGTGTACACTAATTTTAGGATTAACTTCACTTACTCAAGAGGATGTGATTCGATTCGAGCAAAAATATCAAATGTATCAAAAAACGGCATTTGAGGTCTTTCCCAAAGTTCGAGTCAATCCAAACCATCACTATGCTATGCACATTCCAGAGCAACTAAGGAATTGGGGGCCTCTAATGGGAGTTTCGGAATTTCCAGGCGAGCGATTGATTGGAATGTTGCAAAAAATCAAAACAAATGCATTGAATGGTAAGTACTGGAATGTAGGTTATATTGTGACATTGAAAACTGACTAATGTTGTTTGGAAAATGGCGTCTTGCACAAAGGTTGTGTTGAAGAGACAATAATGAAAAAGTTTGGACATTTACAGAGGGTCCAAAAATCGCAAGAAACATTGGTCAGAAAAGATAAGCAAAAAAACAAAAAAAGCAATAAAGATTTTAAAGAAACAGATGAACAAACATACAATTATTTGCTCCAATATTTGAAAAAGAAAAACCCGAATTTGAAAGATTATCGAAAAGCCTTGAATGCAAAACCTGAAGAAGTGCTGAGAAATTATGTCAAGGAGATAAAGAGTTTATCGTGGAAGATGGATATTAATTTATCATCATCATCCCCCAACAATATTATTCAATTTAAGAGAAAAGGGGTGATTAAGGCTGGCCGCATTGCGCATATTTTGGATTTGGAACGTGAAGAAATTCATATGGGGCCATTGATTTTGGTAGAGGAATGTACAAAGGTCGATCGGAATGATAGCACATTTGACATGCTTGACATTTTTATCAAATCATGGCAAGTTGAACACCTTACCATATCGCATCGATTGAGATTCATCTCAATCAATGATGTTGTAGCCCTGTGTGCATATGTCAGCTTGCCTGCATGGACACTAGGATTCCAAAACACTAGTCTTCTCGTCAAGCCTGTCAACAAACTGTTAGAATTGGAACAAAGCTAATTTTCGTTTTTAAAAAACCATATCATTGATTACTTGTTTTTTAACCAATATGTATCTTACACATGTATAATTTTCTAAAACATGACTACTCAACCAGTGGTAATGATAAATGAAATCGTGTTTAGTAATAAAGTGATCCTTTTTAAGAACATTGAAAGAGACAGTGTCAGGTATTTGTCTAACCGTCCAAAATCAACTGACAATAATTCCAACATACCACTTTCAAAGCACAGATTTACCAGTTTGCCCATGCATTTTCAACGCCTGAAAATCCACTATTCACTCCCACAGCAAAACATCCTGGATCGTCCACATGAGCCATTTCAGTATCTCTATCTTCTACTTTCCCTTGAATCGCTTGGTTATCTAAATTCTCCCAATCCGAATCATTGCCTTCTTCGTCACTTTTGTTGAGTTCTTCAGATGTTCCATCTAAATCAGTACTGTCAGACTCATCTGAGTCATCTTCTTCTTCTGCTGCTATTTCGTGAGATAAGTCGTAAGGCTCTGTCATTTCATCCCAGTACTTGTCAGTAAAGTTTCGATCATTCAGCTTCTCATCTGGGTGTTGTCGGCCACGAATTGATTTTGAAACATCTTGCAAAAATGCCACATTATGGCTATCAGCTGTAACAGTTCGTTCACCAGAAGGGCATTCATTGAACCATTCTGGATCATAGAAATCCAAAGGTAATCCTTTTGGAACCCGTTTACAAAGTGATTCCATTGGTGATTGAGGCTCTACCCTTTGACGCCTCTGGGTTCTCTTGCCATTTGCATTATCAGTTTTCTCAATTTCTTCATCAACTCGGCGCATAAATTTGGTTGCCTTGCTTGAACGAAACTTGAGTGTCTTGATGAGGTAAACCTTTCTGACAGGATGATATTCATCATCACTGTGGGCATCAAGGGCTTCCAAAATCTTCATATAACGTTTTGGAAACTTTTGAGACACTCCAAACTGATAACGAGTGTCACGGAGCTATCAATAAGGTAATTAGCAAATTAAAAATATTTCAGGTATATGAAATATTGTAATCTTACCCGTTGTCTGCATTTAAATATTATTTTTTTAAGTTCATCCTTTCGATGTTTTCCATTTTCTCTTGTCTCTTTTTTGTACCTTTGAGCCATAAGCCAATGAACATAATGGTTGTAAGCTGCCTCGAGTAAGCCAATATCATTTAAGAATCTCAAGTTGATATTCATGTACTGATAAGCTCCTATAGTTGCTACTTGACAAAATGTTTGTATCGCACTAAGGCGACATGCTTCATTGTAAAGAGTGTCGCTGGAATCGTCAAGGTCAGGTGCCCATCAGCGTATTCCTATTCTGGCAAGTGATGCATGGACATATCTAATGAAGAAATCCTTCATGTTGACAATTCCGCGGCCGACCTTTTTTCTTCCTGAGTGGACTCCCTTCAATGTTAAGACTTGCTCTAATGGTATCAAGTATTTATCGGATAGATCCTGAACAACATCACAAATTTGTTCATTTCTGGAAAAGTGCGAATTAAATTCTTCAAGCAAAGCTGGATTGGGTGCTACAGGGACAGCATGTTGCAAAATTAGACCCCATAAAATTTTTATATGAACAAACAATGCGTCCTATGGCTCATAAATTCATAAGTAAAAAATAGTACACTTGTTGATCAGCAGATTAATACAAGACAGACCTTTGTTTCTTTGAAGCCCTCTGGTGTTTCACTCATGATCATCTGGTTAGGATTCCTTCTGGGGGAGGGTCCAGGAGGTGGTGCCGAAACAGCACGTCTACTTGGATGAGCTTTTTTCTGAGTGCTTGGGACTTGAGAAGGTTTGAGTCGTTGTTTTTTGCCTTTCTTTGGTGTAGCTAAAGCAAGTTCCTTTGTGTTTGCATTAGTCGACTTGATCAACAGATTGCTTGATGTCGTCGTAGTATTTTGTACTTGAAGATCATTCACTTTAGCTAAGAGAATTTTGAACTGTTGATCTCGGTTCGCCAGTTCTTCATGCATCCTTTGAAGATATTGTGACTGCTGTAAAACTATCTGACTCAATTCAGGCTGTGAAGCAGCGTTTTCTTGATGGTTGTAAGAGGTATGAAAGCTCATTTTGAACGAAGTAGTAAAGTTAGAAGAAAAAATATATGGAAATAAAATGAATTTAATGTGAGAAAGCAGAAAGAACAAGAGGATAAAAGAAAAGAAAACAAACAAGAGCGTAGATGAAAAAGAAAATAAAAAGTGAGTCGACGAGGGGATCCAAAACCAAGAAAAGGAAGGTCTTTTATGTTGCCAAAAGAGTTCGATCCATCTACAAGAGGTGGGGCGGAAACATGAGATGAAATGAGTAAGTACCACAACGAGTGACATAGATGCTGAGGATATAATTCGATGGTAATTTTTCTCAGGCTGAGTCGAATGAGTCAAGTCGAATAAGGATGGCTGTGGTCAAATTAGCTGAGTAGAGGTATCACTCTTCGCAGACGTCATCTAAATTCTACCTCTTACGTCACACCGGCGTCCGTGCGACGGCGGAACCAATACGTCACCTATTTGTCGCTAGTGAAAGGCATCACAGATGGCATTGTTACCACGCCAAATTCGGCTATATATTATTACAGATGCTAGCAATGATTTAGCTTTTTCTCAGATGAATGTAGGCTTTGAGCCAGGTTATGTTATGTTTATAATGCTTTTAAAGCTTTATCAGAACTATTTGTATAGAATACATTGAGAAGCTATTGTGTTTAGGTTTCTTTTCAAGTTGACAGTGTATATTACTGGCCAAAGCAGCTGTTATGAATGTGGGTTCAAGTATCATCACTAGCAGATCTAAAATCTGGGAGGTAAAAGGGTAGATAGTGTTTCATAGTATTGGAATTCTAAGCCAAAGTGCTTTGCCTTACAGCATGTTTCACCTGTTTTTTAATATGTTTTTCATATCTTTTAGGAGTTATTGGATGGTTAGATGTGGAAAGCAAGAGACATTTTTTGACAGTGTTTATGATGTTTTGAAATTTATACGTGGAGTCCACAGAATATTATGGAAGGCTACTACTTAGCTCTGATGGTGGGGAGATGGTACATCTTTTGTAGAGTATCTGTAAGCTATATGGATTTCTATTAATCTAGTACTTCCATATTCAATTACTTATTGATATTGGATACGTAAATTTTTAAGACCTTATAAAAAAGCTGAAAGGCAAAGTTTCCATAAGTAAGGAAATTGATTAAAACATTATTGAGGAATATAATTAATTTTTAGGGAAAAACCCCTGGTCTGTATACATGAATTAAAAATATTTTGGCGTAAATACCCCAGGAAATTCTTAAATATCAAGATTTGGGGTTTTTAATTGATATGTCGAAGTGTTTTTATTTTTTAAATGTTTATTTTTAACACCTAATTTCAATTTCAAGTTGTTTTCATAGACCATTCAGCTGTTACTAAGCTCCTTATAAAGCCATCTGATACCAAAAGTCAATATTATTAGCAATTTGTAACCTCAAATACAGTATTGAAGCAATACCCGTGCCATAAAGCAGCTATCATTATCTGAAAAAACTGTTTTATAGCTGGAATTTTATTTTTATAAAAAAGGGTTTTCAACTAGAGGCTTCATCAACAAAATGGAAATAATTTATACCTATATCTTTATAATTATTCCAAAAACTGTATAGAACCTTCAATTTATATTCCTTTGAGGTTAAAAATGCTGAATAGTTACAAGCAACAAAAACACGTTCTAGATGTAATAATAATATGAATATATTTCACAAATATTCCTAATCATCATTTAATTACATTTATCAGAGGTTTCCTTTTTATCATGTCTTAGAACCACCAGTTTTTCATCTCAAAAAGGATTTGAATAAATTTTGAGCTGAGGGTAAGGATTTATTATTCTATAGACCATATATTTTTGAAAAAATCATGAAAAATATTTCTGGTTTCTTATGCACCTAATGATCTAATGAGTGAAACAACCCAAAATGTGAAAACCTTTAATTGTATTATTTTTAATTCAGATTTCTTTGAATCCTAAATTATCATATGTTTTGGGGAACAGGGGATAGGATTAAATTTTATCAATAGACATAGTTCGTTATTTGACTGTAGTATTTATTCCTGAATTAATCTTTTTGAGATTTAATATCAGATTGCACAATAGTCAAATTATATCTTATAGTGGCGAGTGTGGTTGTCATGATTTTCTCTGTATTATAATCTGTTTTCCAGGATTGTTTTTCATATGGCTTTTATATGGTTATTTATTAAATAAGAATACATTTCATTAAGTGATTTGAAATTCTTTGATTCAAATCTCAAGGAGTGATAGATAAATTGTTTCCTTTAGAATAAATTTTTTAATTAGATATTAAAAAGATTCAGGAATCCTGTTGTCCATTAATACAGTTCTTCCTGTTTCTTTTGTGAAATCATGGCTGAACTAACAGATCAATAAAAGGGGTAATAATATGTATATTGGCAATTTTATCTTTTAGCCTAAAATCTAATAATTTGATAGTTTGTAAGTAGAATGGAAAAAGATTCAATTCTCTAAAAATGTGCTTTTAGTTGTCATACAGGAGCCAGCTACATAAACCATGAATTATTTCTAATATTGAGGGGGGGATGAATACCTATTACTTTATCTATTCTAAAAATGGATATCTTGGCGCTTATATTCAAATTTGGTCAATTTCAAACTTATATTTTCAATAATAAGCACACAGTGTGTAATGGGTTCTCGTCATGAAAAAAGGTGCTGAAATCAATGAAATTTGAAAAGGGCCAGGAATCAAGTCCCAATGACAGTTTTTTTATATTAGCTCTATTGAAAACAGGTAATTAGTATTTAACTCTTAACACTGTGTTTCAGACACTCCTTCATCCATCATCGGGAAACAATGTTCAAAGCTCAAGTTCATTTAAGAATTTGTTTTTTTAAATTTGAGTGATAATTTTCATGTAGTTTTATCTCATTTTAATATTTCGTAATTATTAATTATACAATTAGCACATGTATGAAGGAAATGGAATTAATTAATTAATATGCTCTACGCACCTGTACCCACAGTTTCCCTAGTTTTTATTTATGAGTTCTACTTTCTCTATAGGACCTAAGGCCTTTCAAATGAACTTCTTACACTTCTTGATTGTATATTTCATTTACAAAGCCAGTTGAAAAGTCTTAAATATTAATTGTAAAATTAATCATTTTATTACTCACAATTTATGAAAATCTTCTTGAAAAGTCACTTTTAACAAGAATGTTCTAATTATAAATGGACTGGAAACTCAAAAAATTCCAAATTAGTAGAAAAATGGACTCATAATATGTTCTGGATAATTCAAAAATATAAAATCAATATAATTTTATAGTGTTACAAAATATAATCATGACCTTATACCTATATATACTAGTTCTTAAAGACTAAAATACAAGGCAATCAAGGATTATATTTGATAAAGAGCTGAAAAATAAAGTAAAACTTGATTGAAAGCTTCATACAATTCAATTTTCACTCAACATGAAATCTATTATTTCGTTTCTTATTGTTATTATCTGGAGGTTAAAGCTAGGTATTTAAATATAAAGCTATCAATTTTTATATAATTTAATTAATTAAAGCTTAAGTGAAAATATTCCAGCTTCTTCTTCTCATTAAATTCTTGAGTATTACACATTTTTCCCAATTATTATAAGAAAATAATCTTAAATTATACAGAACCTTAAGCTTAATCAATTAGATAAGCTCAGATTTCAACTCATATGAATTCAAGTTTGATTGAAATTTGTACAAGGGCATCAAAGCTATTCAAATTATATATATATATAACTTTTTATCTTTTAAAATAGGTTTATTTTAAAAAAATTGTTACTAATACTGAAAGTTAGAAAAACCTGTCTTATCAGATACAATTTCTCCCATTAATCTTCAATTCTGAAATTAAAAAATACTCTTTAATGCAATAAATTTAATTTTATCTCATTTGATAACATTTTATTATACCAGAGTAGGTAAATAAATAATGTTGGACCCTGATCTGATGGGAACTATATGCCATAACCTGTCCAATACATTCACCAATGGGTCACTTCTTTTACAGCTCAATTCTTTTTGAACTATTCTTTGGTATTGCTATAAATTGAACTTCTCACTTCAGAAATCAATAAAATGATAGATAATACAAAGTAGTAATGATAATTGATTAAAGATTTGGATACGACACTTTGATTAAATTCCTGTACTCAAAACTTTAATGTTGAATTCTTAATCAAAAATATTAATATGCAGAGTTTCCAAAAAAATATCTAAAAAAGAGGTCTTGAACTTATTATACATATTTACAGCTCTACAAAAAATGAGAATGCAAATTGAAATTATCAAAAAGATGAACTCAAGGATAAAAGAGTGTTTTCAAATAATAGCTCTTTTATATTAATTGAAACAAATAATTGAGGAAAATAATATGAGAAGGAAGTCTTTAAAAGTATTTTTAGATATAAAACACGCCCAAAAATGAGTAGAGTAAATATATAAAATGAATAACAGCGCTTATAGTAATGAAATATTCTTCAATTCACTTTTTGGGGCTTTTAGACTTTGAGGTAGTACAGAATACTCAGTAGATTAACAAGAATAATATCAAGAAAAACAGTATACTTAAGTTTTTTATCAGGTAAAACTAGTATATATTGGAATAATATCTTAATAAACAAAAACAATTTTCATTAATTTCTACAAATTACTGATGAAAGAATTTTTAACAAAATTTCAAATAGATTTTTATTTTGTGGAATATTTGTGACATCAATAATTTGGAAGATATAGATTCATTCCTTAAATTATTACTATTTTTGGAAGTCAAAATTAGATCCTGTATCAAGAATGCTGAAGTAATTATCAGAATATGTTTAAAACTGTATTAATTCAATAAGATGTTACAAATGAAACCTATAAGCCTGCGTTTGAATTATCATTAGTATTTCTGAAAGGTGCTTTGGAGCTCCCGTCCCTCATTTTTTGTTACCGAATTACCTTCCAAAAAAGTATCCTCCAAAGGAAAATTTATCATGATTAGCATCCTGGAGTTTCCATAAAAGATAGCAGTTATTATAAGCTAAAGACAAATCTAATAATTAACTGAAGCTTATATCATTTCTCTACAAACTGATATGTGAGTTTTATTATAGTTTCTGCAGAAAGATTCCAATTACAAATATTTAAAGTCAATTTTCAACATTTATCCTGAAGAATATTAAAAATAATAGAGATTATTAAAATTACAGATTTAATGAGGTAATGAGATTTAATTTATAATTAATCAACACTTAATATACTAACATAGTCCAATAACAGAATTGGATATTAATAAAAGCTGTGGTGATCACCATTGGTCGAGCTTATAAGATCATTAAGCCATTATTGGAACTATTTTGCTCAAGAAAATGATTATATGATTAAATATTAAACTATTATGGTTAGTTTACTTACTTATTAATATTTGAAAATGCTTATTATAAGATAAATAATAATTTTTAGGGAACTTTTTAAGATTATGAGGTAATTATTTCAATTCAGTCTGAATCAAATGGTCCTTTAAAAATATGATGTCATTATGATTTAAAATTCGTCAAAAATTATTCATAAGAGTAGAACAGATCCTTGCATTTCTATGGTTGGTAATATTATAGATATTTGACGGTTTTTTTATCATTAAAAGACTTGTTCTAAATAATCCTTCCCCACAGACTCAATATGTTAACACAAAAATTTTATAAATACTTACTTAACACTTTTGTTATGATAAGTTATTATTAATACTACTATACTTGATTGTAAGTATCATAGCTGATTTATATATTTATTAGCCACTATATTAATTTATTCCAAAAGAACTTCTTCACTACAAAATACTCTTTTAAAATAGAATATCAAATAATTTTATTTCAAATAGTATTTCTTATATAACTATCATTTTAACATATTTATTAAAAATCAAATGTATTTGAGTTACTTTTTTTCAATAAAAGCTAATGGATTATTATCATGAATGAATTTTTCTCTTATTCATTACTCAATATCATTCCAACCAAGTATAAAAGCTATATTTTTATTATGTTTTATTACTATTATTCTCTTGATATTTTAGTATAAAAAATCCAAGTTCATTCAATAAATTATTATTTAATATCTTATTTTTGATAATGAAATTATTTCTATGTCTTCTTACTAAGTATGCATATCTTATATTATCATTATTAAATATCATCCATATTTTTGAGAAAATTCATGGTAGACTATACAAACTTACTTCATTTTTTTATTTTTTTCATGGTCAAACATCAAAGGCATGCTTCAGGGGCTCCAATTATCATAATAATAACAAAATGATCAACATAATTATATATTCAAATGGTTAAGGATCTTCAAATACTTTAAAATTGATGCTTTTAATAATTTCTTTATTGTTTCAAAGCTAATAAAGCCAATCGTAAAAGAAAAAATATTATGGGATTAAAAAAAGAGGAGGCAAAATGGCATTCTTGCATAGCATTAGATTTGTTTCCTCAAAAAGTGAAAAAGAAAATCAATGATAAATTTGGTAGAAACACATAAAGGGTTCCATGGCCCCATTTTCAATTGAAATGAAACAAAAAACCTTTCAAAACCCCCTCACCCATTTTTTCACATCCCCCCCAAATAAGCCACATTATCCCCCCAAACAAGTTTTTTTTTTTGAAAAACAGAATTAAAAGGCAAATTTTTACAAGGTTTTCACACTAGTTTTCCTTTTTTCCCAAATACTGCATTTTCCTCCAAAAAAGCTGCCTCCAACCTTCTAAAATTCCAATTTTTTACCTTCCCTCATCTATTGATATCACATTCCCCCCTTTTTTAAAATTTGTACAGCTTTCTCACTAAAGAATTCTTAAACCCCCATCTGAAGGTGAATTTTAGACCCTTGAGCTTCTTTGGCAGAATGCACATAATGTTTCCAGGGAACACAGGTATTCTGTGTCAGCCTTGAGGTCCAATATGACCTACAACCCAATTGAAATAGGTTGTGACAGGTCCAGGACCCCAAATTTCCATAAAAACTCCTACAAAACAGTCACTTCAAGAAATATTGACTGTTCATTTAGACTTTGTGCAAGAAAATATCCCAAGGGTACCACTTGATCTTACAAAGTAAAAACTCCTGAGCACAGCCATGATGACACTGAAATTATTATGGAACATCCTCCTTTCAGAAAATTCAATGAACAGCACACATCCCAAATTTCTCATAGTTCTGAATCATTGTTCATTCCAAGGCAAAATAAGGCCCAATTATTCAACCAGAGGGAGTCTGACAGGAATTTAATCCTTAAAGACATTTAAAACCAAGTCAAAAGAATCAAGGAAGACAAACTGCAAGGCAGAAGGCTCATTAATTCTCCTATTTAAACCCTCAAAGAAGAAAATTTTGTGTAGTCCTCTGCAAGGCATACTAAGGGACACATTACCTCCTTGTTTTTCACTCACACTGCTACCATAAAGCTCCTTCATGGATTTCCTCAAGTGATTATTATGTATTTTACTTATAAAACCAATGAGTACAAGGTTTTCCATTTTCATATTGTTGGATTTAGATCATAAAATAAGACCTTCCCTGGGGCTTTTTGTTTGATGAAGTATGAAACTGAACCCTAATATGCTTTAGCATTGAATCAATCCATAGAAAAATTTCTCAGCAACACAAATATTGTTCCCCCTCCAGTCATTTTTATTGAAAGGGATTTGGTCTTTACAAATTCTCTTCAGAAACTCTTCCCAGAATCAAAACTAATTTTATAAATTTCAGCAATCAACAAGAATGTATCTGCTTATTTCATGAAACAAATTGGCCATGGAGCTTATTTTGAAAATTTTATGGGCATTTTGGATCAATTAACTTAATTTTGATTTTCACTTTTATTAAAATTGTTATGTTTATTATTGAATTTGAGATTGATCTCTCAGGTTATGTATTAATCAACTGAAAATTCTTTTAAAGATAACTGGAAGAAGCTTCAGAAGAAATTAAAAAATTCTGAATTGTTGAAATGTTTAAAAACACCTGGCTTCCTCTAAAGGACTATTATATTCCAGCATTTACAAGCTACTATTGTCACCTGGGTGTGGGCTCAACCTCAATAGTTTAATGTGCCCATGCCATGGTTCAACTTTGGCTGGAAAGGTCCACTGGTACACTCATGGAAGTTACTAGAGCCCTTCAAGTGGCTTTCAAGAACCAATTCATTGAGTTCATAAACAGAATCTCCAAAAATAAGATTGTCAATGTCAATAATTTCTCTCCACACATACATTCTCTCAATGGCAAGGTGTCTCAATATGACCTTCAGATTCCCTTTGAAAATTTCAAAAAAAAAATTACCCCCCAGTAAAAAATGCACCAACAATTACAATAATTATCAATTACTACCTCTTAACAAAAAGACTCAAAAGGAATTTTCCAAGTGCCAAAGGCTCCAGTTATCAATCTTCCATCCAAAGTGGCATTTTATTTGCCTATGAGATTTTTTTCATCTTAATTTTCTCAGTTTTTTTTCAAATCAACTGATTTTCTTTGTAATATTATTCTCAGAATGTCTATCAAGGAGATTATCAAAGTGTTGAGAAAGAAATAAGGAACAAAGCCAAAAAAAAAATATTTGAAGATTTTGAGGGAGACCCTTTACAAAGACCAATGGAACTCACCCCAATCCTTCAGAATTTTCAAGATGCTTTTACTGGAAAGGTACCATTCAATTAAATTCTCAAAAGTAAAGAGGATGAAGTATATTATTAAGAACCACTTTAATGAAAAAATACCTGGGGAAGACCTCAAGGAGCCAGAAAAAGGGGAAAAAAAAATCCTTTGATTTTTGAAATAATTGAAATTCAATCAAAGAGAAGAGGAAGACCCCCATCAAAAGTCACCAGAACATATCCAGAAAGATACCAGTAAATTTTCTGGCATAAAGGTATGGAAGTAGATCCATCTGAAGATTATGAGGCTTCACTATCCAAATGAATCACTTCATTGTATTCACTACCCTCAGAAACTGAATTGAATGAGTATTGCAAATAAGGAGTCACCCTCAGATGTTCCAGATTATTGGAAAAAAGAAGTGGAACCTCAAAAATAATGTATCACTAGAAACCACTTCAAAGATTTATGACTCAACTGAATTAACCTGTGATCATTGCCAAATCAATTATCACACAATTAACTAATGCTCCAAGCTCTTATGTGAGATTTTGAGTAATTTCAATGTAGAGTTTTTTTGTTTATTTTAATCTTTATTAATTTTTTTAACCAATTTTTATGAGGTACCTGGCTCAAAAGACTTTCCAAAATTTATTTTGAAATACACCTTCAAGCCCATCAATTTCCAGGGTGATGGAAGCTGTGGCTACAGAACAGTATCCCAATACATTTACAAGACTCAAGATCAATGGGCTGATGTCAGAGGCTACTTGGCTGAATAAACTCAAAAAAATGAAGACCTTTATGAAGCCATGAACACTTTGGTGCCCTCAGGATCTTCTTATCTTGTCAGAACCGAGTGGTATGAAGATTTTGGCCAGGCTCCAAAGAGCAAGTGGATTTCCATTCCTGATATGGGGGATCGAATTGCAAATAAGTATCAAACACCAGTTTCCTTTTATTCAACAGCCCAATATTTCTCTTTTCCCCTCATTTATGTCCTCCAAAAGACAATAAACCCATTTTCATGTGTTTTTTGGATAGCTGTTCTAATTTTTTCCATTGGATATCATCATTTCTAAAGTTTAACCTGTCCCCCCCATTACTGTGAATTGTTATCTTAATGCCCAAACACAAGCCCTATGGTAGGAAGATAAATTTAAGAAACACAAGATGTTATCTTTGTCCAATATTTCCATCTCCTCTCAGAAAAACCTACTATTTTTGAGGTTCATTCAGGTTGATTTTTTTTTATATGCAATTTATGCAGATTATCCCCCTACTCAGTCCTATTTATTTCCTGAAACCCACCTCAGTATCTTTTTTTATTAAAAATATGGCACTCTTTTTCCTTAAAAATAGTCATATTACAAATATGAAAAAATAATCATGGAACAAAAACACAACCTTTTGGGCCTTCACTTGTCCCACCCAAAGGAATTTCAAAAATTATGGGCTTCTGGGTTTTGATTCTCAATATTCACCCCTTCATTTTAAAATTTAAATTATTTAAACTAATAATTAGTAAATGTTTTGATTAATTTACAAAATAAATTAGACCATTTTGCCAAATTGGAAGAATTGGAGAAATTTGGGGGAAAAAAATGAAAATATTTGGGGATCTTGACATCCCATGTCAGAAAAATATGGAAAAAATTGAAAAATTACTCAAAACTAAGCCTGAGGAAAGTTTTCTTTTGAAAAAAATATTCCACTTATGTGTTTTTAAAATAAACTTACATGTTTTGGCCATAAATTGGTAAAAATACACAAGGGTTTATGTGTGTTTACCAACACCCTAAATAATTATTTCAATATTAATTTTATTTTGAAACATACTTAGAAGCTCTCTCAAAAGATTTTATTTTTAGATTATTACAAGTTTATTCAGAAAAAGAAAGTTTAACAAAAAACCTTTTTTTTGCTTGAAAGGATCTTTTCACATATTTTATAGCCTGTGAGATAGATTAATTTCAATATATTAAGGATTATTTAAAGAAATTCAAAATTAAATTAAAGGAAAATTAGCATTTTCATTTCAAATAAAGTTGATGAATCTTAAAGATCTAAAAAATAGAATACATTAAAAATCTCATATCTTCATTAACTTAACTAGATCTTAAATTTTTCAGAAAGGTTTTTAATTATTTTGTAGCCTTTTTTCATAAATAAATGAAGCATATTTTTTAAGAAAAATTCAAATCAAAATTTCTTAGTTGAATTTGATTTGGATTAATTATGAAAAGCTTTTGAATTATAAATTAATTTTGAATTATTCATATATAAAGCTAAAAAAGAGCCCCATTAGAAAATTAATTAACTCTGTTGTATTTATTTATTTATTCAAGGGGGGTATCAATTTTTTTCAAATTTAATAACTAGTTATGGCATCTAAAAGATCAATTTCCACTAACAAACTCTAATTAAGTATATTAATTCTTTATTAATTCAAAATTTTGAGAATAAAATGAATATAATTAAGTATTAATCATTCAAATTTGAGAAAATTATTATTTAAGATAATTTTTTTATTTTGGATAATAAAATACATATTTCAGTAATATTCAAATAAGATTTATTTAATATCTATTTTATTCATTTATTTATTGATTGAAACACAATAAAATCCATTTTCTTTATACTTCTTCCAAAGAAAAACTATAAATTAAAAAAAATGGAATAAAAACAAATTTTGAAGAGTAAGAAACTATTCATGAATTTCTTTTTGGAAATAATTTCTAAGATTAAGTCTTAACAATAACAATTTATCAACTTATTAGTGTGAATAATAATAATAATCATAATATTAATATTAATAAGGCATTTCTCTAGAAATAACATACTTTTTCTAAATCAGAACTGCAATTTTTCTAAATAAATTCTATGGGAACTCTTCTTGTGTCTGATTAAAATGAGGTGGTACCTGAAGGAAAAATAAGAGTTAAATAGCTTTGAATTTATAATAACTCTTATACCCAAGGGTGAAAATATGTATTCCCTTCCCTCCTAAAAGACTGAACAAAATCTTCCTTGGAGGTTACCAACCAAAATGAAACTGGGAGAATGGACTTAATAATGAATAATGAATAAATTAAGAATTCTCTTATAGGAACTATTCAATGATAAATAAGAAAACATGATGTTAGCAAGATGTTTAATTTCTAGAATTTTGGTGAGGAAATTTTCTTGTCAATTTTTTATTTTTGGTTAAACTGGGGTGAGTGGGATCATGTTGGTGATACAAAATCTAGAAAATATGTTATCAAGATTATATGGTATTTTTTTGAGTGTTTTTAAGGCTTATATTCTTAAGCTTAATCAATAATAGAGTAATATTTTTTTCAGCATTTTATATTTTTTGAATATCATTTGATAATATGATAAAAAGCTACTTGCTAGATTCAAAAGGTAAGTTTTATTGATATTTCAATTTTAAATCTGTAATCCAATTGATAGATTTCTTAAGTGGTTTTATTTCAAATTTATTATATCTATTCAATATATGAGTACCCTTAATTATTTTTATTGGGTGATTTTTTAATACAAAGATTCTACTGAGCTTAGCGACTGGGAAATATTCAACACTATAACTCCACTTAGCTTAACTATGTGGAAGTTAGATTCACCATGATATACTGGACTAACTCTCAGTTAAGTTATGACTTATTGCTTTTATTAGGAGATAATGTGCATGGGGGGGAAATCTCTTCAATTTATCACTTTGGAGAGCCCAGGGGGCCTCCATGGGAACTCTCTTTCCCACCTTAATTACGCTTGAGTTAATAATGTGAATGTATTTCTGGTGAGTATTTCCCTTGCATGTGTGATCCTAAATAAGGGTTGGTAATACTTTAAATTCTGCACATCCTCCATCTTGTCAAATGATTATCTTTTGGTGAGCTGGTTAAGATATTATTTTCTTGTTTTTTCCTTGTATGAATGAGATGATTTGTTTTTGCTGAGGATTTTAATTTTTAAAATCCTCTTTTATTTTTCATGATATGATTTTGATGAGGTCAATATCACATGATAATTTTGGATTTTTCTTGAATATGTCAGATTTTAGGCTTTCTAGAATAGGCTATGTAATTTATGAAAAAGTTATGGCTATGTTTCTTTGCTTTGAAATTTAAATTTAGGTCAGGTGAGGCTTTATTGCAGTGGCATATTTCCTTCTGTGCATGAGATAGTGGGACTTTCTGTTTTGTCTTATATAATGATAGGACTGATTCTTTCAAAAGATCTGTTCAATTCCAAGAAGGTTGATTTTTTTGCATTGAATTAGGGGTTAAATAATTTTCAAAAAATAGGTTTGAATGATTTTGTGAAAATTAGGGTGATTTATTTCATTTCATGTGCTTTTTTTGGCTGTGTAATTCTGAAATATTGGGGATATTTAAAGTTATGAGTGTTGTTGTTGGGGATATATAATTGGAAATTGCATTCAGATGTTCTGGTGATCATTTTCAGGATCTTCAAAATATTAAATCTTGGAATAATGCTACCCTTTTGTGTCTGAATGAAGGTTATATCTGTAATCTATGTAGCTGTCATGGGTTTGAGGCGGGAATCCAGTGGCTTTAAGATGGGTGTAATACTCTCTGGGGCTGTGTAAGATATAGGATGTAACCTTGTTTGGTGTAGCAATTTTTTTATATTAAACTTGATTTTTTGAATATTCAAAGTGAAATTCAATCAGTGGCTTGACATATATGTTTTCCTTAGTTCCTGGGCCATGGGATTATGAGTTAAGTGTAGGTTATTGTGTAACTTTGACATTTGGGTGTAAAAACTTAATTTAATTCCTCCTGTTGGTGTAATTAATTGCTGTTTTTAAGTATTATTAGGTTTAATCTAGTGAAATAATGGTATTTCATACCATAATTCTAATAATGGAATTTATTTGGAAATTTCTTATGTGTAAGGTGTGGATATGAAACTTTGATTAAAAAGCAAGTACTTTTCCTGTCCTCAAAATTTGTATAAGGTAAAAATCAATTAAAAATAGTAAGAAATATTATTTTTAAGAGAAAACACGCCAATTTTATTGTTTATAACTTCATTAGTATAAAACAATAATATTATAAAGATTTATTGTTTTACCAACAATAAAAATTTATCCAAAAATACTCTACAAGAGATATTTAAGGCTACAAAAGAAATTTCTTCAAGAGCAATTTCAATTGGGATTAATTGAGCAAAGAACTGCAAGCAATTAATTAAAGAACAAAGTCTTTAAAAAGAATATTAAAGAGAAAACACACCCAAAAGTGACCAGAGTGAATTTGGAAACAAAGTGACAAAGTTTACAGTGATGAAAGATGCTTTAATTCACTTTTGGGGTGGTTCAGGGGTAAAAATGATTATAATAATTTTTTCAAATGGTTAAAAGGTTTAAAATTATTTAAGAAAGGTGGTTACAATCTTTTATTGATTGTTTTAACAATGTTTAAGCTAATTATAAAAGGAAAAGATTCTAACATAAAGAGAAAAGTGGGGCAAAGAAGACATTCTTTTATAGCCATCAATTTTCTTACTCCAAAAGTAAAATTTACTCTGGTCAGTCGTGAAAAACAGTCTGAAAACAGAAAAGCCAATTATGGCATCATTGAACCCTGGTTTAGAGTAAAAAAGGGCTGGTTTAAGCCATTTTTAGCCATTTTTAGACCCTTAGATCAGCCATTACTATAGCAATACCTGGTCTAGAGCCTTCAAAACACGTCAGAATGTGTGTAAGAGACTTAGAAACCAGGTAAAGCTGCTTTTAATATGATATTTTTATCTTAAGGGTAGTTTTACCCTTTTGGCAACAGCCAAAACTACCCCAGTTGGTATCAAAACCTCATCATCAATTGAGTCCACAGACCATGTAACTCAATTCCAGGCCAAAAGTGATGAACTTTTGCGTGAATTTTGACACCACATGCCTGTAAGCAAGGATTTTGGGGGTCTAGCTCCCCCTTAGAGCTGGAGTTCCTTTTCCCCCCCAAATTTAATCTTTCCAATTTATTTTTCCTTTAATTCTTCATCATGTATTATACTTATAATTTACATATATAATTCAATTGAGTTGTACAGTTCAGTACAGTAATAATTGATTCCTCATATGTAAATCAAAGTTCACTTATGTAATACATGCACACATTTTGACATTTCAATTGAATTCAATTGAAAATACTTTAATTCCTCATAACTTCTAAAATATACACAACACCTCAATTTTAATACAAATTTTGGTGATCAACACTACATTTGATGTTAATTAAATTGAAGTTTTGAGGATTTTCAATTTTCATACAGAAAATACTAAAAACTTAATTTAAGCTTATTTAGAGTTGAGCTACACAATTTTCACCCAGAGGTGACCCCACCTGATTTTTTATGAGGAATCCAATGGTGAAACAATTTTTATATGTTTATCTATTGGATAAAAAGTTATAATAATTCTTATTTAACTTTTTTCCAAATTTATTTATTTTTTTTACAATTTTGTTAAAAATTCATTTTTACTTAATTTTTTCAAGTATAAATGTAATTTTACAATTTCAAAATTTAATGTAATTTTATTTTTAAATTGTAATTAAATTTTTCATTGTGAATATAATTTTACATTTATATTTTTATTTCCATTTTAATAATATAAATAAATTTATTTTATTTATATTTATATGTTACTTTTGTATTTGTGGTCTTTTGGGTATATGAAATTACCTCTAAGGCTCACATTATGTCAATCTAAAAATTTTAAGGGCTAAAACAATTTTGGAATATCACCCTGAAGATGTTTTGACCAAAAAATAATAGAATAAAATAAAATAAAAATAAATTCTTTTACAGAAGAAAACAAATTTTTTTCTTTCTTGAAAAAAAAAACATTTCTTTTTTTCTTAACAAAAACACATTTTTAATTTTTTCAAAAAAAAATAAAAACACACATTTATTTTTTTATCAAATAATTTCATATTTTTTGAAAAATAAGAACTTTTATTTTTCTAAAAACATTATTTTTTTTGAAAAAAATAACTTTTTTACCTTTTTTTTTAAAAAAAAAAATCAAAACCTTTCAAAACACCCTTTTGTAAAAAACAATGGAAAGACATTTTCTTCCTTAATCTTTATAAGAAGATAATTTAAGTATATTTAATTCACCCACTGAAGAAAGATTTAAATCAGATGAACTTTTTTTTTAAATATTGAAAAGAGGTTTCCAATGCTGAAGGTTATTCCATTTTAAAAATAAGGAAAACTTATAAATACAAAATAATTGAAATAAGATTTGACAGATCTAATTCTATTAGTCAGAGTGGTAATTGTCAAAGACACTATAAAACCAAAAAAAAATTGATTTTTATTTTTCTCTTTACAAAAAATAAATACTCAGATTATAATTTTTTTACACTCAAAATTTTTAATTCAGAAAATAATAATGGCCAATTATAAAATAATTTTTTTCATTTAATATCTATGATTCTCAATGAATAGAAGGCCTCTAAAATGGAAATTCAACTGCTTCACATATGAAGCCCCACCAAATTCAAGCCAAGGTCTTAACCCAAAGTTTATATTTCAGAGAAGTTATTCTTAAAAGAGATTTTTCCCCCCAAAAAAAAAGATAAAACAATGAATATCTTCAATAAAAAAAATCTTATTGGAGAGCCTTTTTTAATACTCAATATTTATAATTTCACTCACTACTCATTATCTGACAATTTAGGTAGCACCTACTCATTATTTTTATTCCATATTAAATATTTAAGAATTCTAAATAACTTTAATAATTCCCTCCTTATGAATTTCATTTAAAATCAAAACAGATAAATACTCCCAATTCTACATATTTTTGAGCTAAGATTAAAATATGAGAAATTCTTTTTGGATTCCTCTTTATTGTTGGGTTAATATGAAATATCTTACTATTGAGCCCTTTGAGAATCAAAAACCAGGATCCTGAAATCCTATAAATTACCTCAACCTCCTGGTTTCTTTTTGAGAAGAAATCTGAATCTTATGAATTATTGTAAGGGGGTATTCCTCAAGTAAAATAAAATTTTGTACATTTGGAACAAAAACAAAGATTTCCTTCCACATCTTAATAAAGTAATGGAGGTACTTCAAAAGGTTAAAAAACTTATTAACTAATTGAATTAAGTAATATCCTTTTTTTGAATCTTCCTTTTTTTTACTAATAATACATCATTTGTTTTTTATTTTTAATTCCTTTAGGTTGTTTACTCCTCTAAAGCAAAAGAATTTTCTGCAAATTTAACACAATTTCAGAATATTTCCCCTGAATATATTTTTAATTACCTCAGAGCCATATGGTTCCCATTGAAGAAGTGTTTTTTTTTCCCTTCTTGACCAAAAAAAATCCCCTGTTCAGGCCACTCATTCATTTCAAGATTATAAAATTCTCAGGGAATGATAAAAGTTTTCATTTTAAATTTAACTGGGAGAATCTTTGAGAGGTTGTTAGAAATTTTTTTATTCTAATTAAAATAAAATACCATGATTTCTTGAGAATTATTTCTTATTAAAAATTCAAGAACTCAATTAATATTTATCCAATAGCTTCTCATCTCTCAAGAAGAATTTCCCATTATGCCTTGAAGAAGCTTCATTATTCAGAAAAATGAAAGATTAAAAATAATGATAAGTAACTGTAACCTTATATAATTCATTTTGGAATCTCATTAAAGAATAAAATATAGTATTAATTTACCAAAAGAATCTAATTGAAAATTGAATATTTATATTCAAAATTTCACTTAAAGATTCTTTTATTTTTAATTCTTGGTCTTATAATTAAATTTATTACTTAAAATATTTTATTTAAAAGTTTATTTAGAGTAGGAAGATTTTAAAATTATACAAACAAAGAGAAGAAGCTCTCAATAAAATTTGAGGAAAATTAACAAATTAAGTTTAATAGGGACCTTTCCATGAAAAAAATTGGAACAATAATAGTTATTAAAGAATTCTTGACATTAAATAAACATATTCCTCATATTCAAGAACTTCAAACAGCCACTGAAATCAGATTAAGACCCAAAGTTTTCAAGTAAAAAGTTTAAATTTATCTTCCTTTATTTGAGGTACTGAATTCAACTCAAAAAGAAAAAAAGGAATTCTACCAAAAGAAAAAAAGTTAGAATGCACAAAAACAAAATCACAAATTCATCCATCAAAAGCTAATTTATAATATTATACTAATCCTAGAGTTAAGAATTTGTCTCTTTAGTATAGTGCTGTATTCAAGTTCTAAAAAAAAAATTCCCATATTTCCCAATATGATATAAAACTGGGAAGATACACCAAATCAAATCCTATTAACACAATTGATAAGTTCAGAAGGAATGAATCATTTATATACACAGAAATTTTACAAATGAGTTGAATATTTGTATTTGGAATTTGATTATTTTAAAATTAAATATTAATTATTTAAAATCTCTTAAATTCTTTTTTATTCTTGAAAATTTATCTTTTTCATATTTTCAGATTTCAGAAATGAAAAAAGTAACTGGAATTCATCATTCTATAGCTCAAGGTGCTACTCAATTTAGTTTTAGATGATCACTTTTGCTTTAAAATTGTATCATATTTCACTTATAATGATGAAGATATGTGTATAAAAGTTTAATTATTGACCTTTAACAAGAATTTGAGAATAACAAGAAGTTTTATTAAAAACTAAAAACTTTATTTAATGAAGTTAATGACTTTTTGGAAATAATGGAAAGATATTATACTAAAGAAATCAAAATATATTGGATTTCAAATCCATAATTGAGAGATTTGATTTCAAAAAAGTATTAAAAAGCTAATTCTCTTTTATTAAAATATTCAGTATTCTTCCTCATTTCTTCCCCTCCCCCCCTCCAAAAAAAAAAAACAATAACCACACTATTTTTTGTTTTATTTTATTTTTTTTTAATAATTTTCACTTTTTGGCCTTGAAATTTATATTTTATTTTATATTTAAAATACCTAAACTAAACATTTATTTAAAGAAAAATAATCTTTCAGAAGAAGCTATGAGGTCAGCCAATTATTATTAAAAATACTCACCTATGTAGTTAAAAAAACAATATTTTTCAATATAAATACAAATCTAAATACTAAGTTTTTTTTTTTTTTTTTTTTTTTAAAAAAAAAAAGATATCTAAAGTATAAATTCTTCTTTTAAATTTTCAAAAAAAAAAAATATATATATATATATTTCCCCTTAAAAAAATGATTTTACTTTTAAATTTTTATTCAAAATTTTAATTATTTAAAGAAAAAAAATCATTTCTAATGTCTCATAGAAACAAAAAAAAAAAAAAAAAAAAAAAAAAGAGATATGAAATAAGTTTTTTTAATTAAATATTCATTTTTTAATATTCTAATAAACTCAAAAAAAAAAAAAAACTCAATATCTCATTCATTAATTGAATTAAAAAAAAAAAATCAAAAAATGAAATCTAAAGTTTCTTATTATCTCTTTTTTTTTTTTTTTTTTTTTTTTGATGATTTTTTATTCCTTTTAAACTATAAAAACTTGTCAAAAAAAAAACAATTATTTTTTTTTCTTTTAAGAACCCAAAAAAATAAAAAAAATAAAAAAAAAAAACCATTTATAAAACTCTCACCTCAACCAAAAAAAAACAAAAAATATAAAGTACCTATGAAAACAAATCAAATTAATGAATTGAATGAACTTTTTTTTTTTTAGTCCTTATTTTATTTTTTGGAGGTCTTATTTAAAAAAAAAAAAAAAAAAAAATTATTTTTTTTTTGTTATTTTTTTTTTCTAGGGTGTAATAAATGTCAGGTTTATTCAAAAAAAAAAAAAAAAAAACATTGGGACTTTTAAAGGCCACTCACTCACTCTGACTTCCTTAAAATAAAAAATTTACAAAATTAACAAAATTGTCTGTTTGTTATTGAATCAGAAAGATTTAGTAATAATTTTTATTAATGGATTTAAGAAATTAAATGTGATAGGCACTAAGCAAAAATTCATGACTAACCTTAATATTAATTTAGAAATTCTTTAATAATAATAATAATAATAATAATAATAATAGTAATATTTATTCATTTTTTATCTTTTTTTTTTCATCTTTTTAAATTTTATTTTTTTAAACCTTTTATTTTAACTTTATTTATTTTATTTTTATTTTTTAAAATGATTTAATCAGTTAGAAGTGAATGGGGAGTAAACGGGTGTAAGAGGTTTGTATTATATAATATATAGTTTATTATTATTTAATCCATCTACACACACGCACACTTCATTTCTTTGAAAAAAAAATTCAAATGAAGTAAATCAATGCTTTTAAAAAAAAAGTAAATGATGAGAAAATATATATACTTATTTATTTATTTTGTACTATTTAAACCTCACTTTTTTTTAAAAACAAAAAAAGCAAGCCTTGAGAAACTTTGTTTTCATCTCTCCTATCAAATTTGATTTTAAACTAATTTGGTTCAGGATTTGCGAAATAGTGAAGAAATTAATCAACATAAATATTTACGCTTTCAGCTGTTCTTTAATTCAATCAATAATTCTCCATTGTCTGGCCAAAAGAATCCTTAGCTTGTTCTACACATGATTACTTATGGTTCATTGAGTCCCATGTTGCAAAAAGCTTCATATTTTGATATTTTTAACTAGTATTGTTTTGGTAGTGTGGGTAATGAATTTCAATGAAAAGAAGGTTACTTCTAGCCTCACATGATACCCTAGTGCTCCATGTTTTGCTTAAAAAACGGATGTTGGACACCTTTTCGGAATCAATTCAAAAAGTTGTTCAAAATTCAATTTCTTCATTAAAAAACGATGCTAATTGTGTTGAGATTCAACTACTGTTTTGTCTCTTTTAAAGTTTACTTCATGATAATTTTGTTTTGAAACAAAAACTACTGGAGAATAAGCTGTTCATTTTGTAAGATATTTACTGAATAAACTTTGAAGGACGATAATAAACCCCAAAGGTGATTGATTTATTTAACTCTAAAAAATGACATTCCCATTTTACATTTTTCGACCTCATCCGCTAAATTTCTCTCATCTTCATTTGACCATTTATCCATTTGATTATTTAAGCTTTCAATAGTAGATGATATAGTGTTTGGTGATTTAAGTGAGCGTTCAAATCGATTCTTTTTTTGATTTAATTCAGCCATATTGCGTGGATCTGAATGACCTGTAAAAATTATTAAGGCAGTGCCTTTAGGTAATTTTTCATTTAGGCTTTTTAAATTGTT
This sequence comes from Austropuccinia psidii, assembly GCA_023105745.1. Lineage (NCBI taxonomy): Eukaryota > Fungi > Basidiomycota > Pucciniomycetes > Pucciniales > Sphaerophragmiaceae > Austropuccinia > Austropuccinia psidii. The sequence goes on along the minus strand of JALGQZ010000001.1, from coordinate 77,229,907 downwards.
GTCTAAATCATGATAAACTTGGTCGGTATCCAACTCGGGGTTTTCCGGTATTGCCGAGTCGGTTGTAGCTAATTCTTTTGACTTATACGGCTGCGACCCTGAGGATTTCATTTTACGAAAAACAAAGAGATGAATTGTGTCAAGCTTCAATTTCAAAGTTATGGGTTTCTTCCTTTGAAAAAATAGCCTTACATCCAATGGCATAGGATAATTCCATCATTCTTCCAAAAACAAAATCATGATCGTCCAACAAGGAAATTATTGTGTCAGAGATCTGAAAGGACACGTACAAATAAAGCCAGATGCAATTTCAATGGATAGGTTTTTAAGAAAATGATAAGAATGATGTTTGCTTTACTTCTTTGTCAGAACTAAAAGAGCAAGATGTTGCATTCTTCCAGAGGTTCCTACTGGTCCCATTTCCACTTTTCGGATCAGTCAACCCAAAATCGACAACAGCACCCTTTTTGGGATTATTTCCCCTACCTATCCTCTCAAAGAAAGATTCCTGATCATTTGTAAATTCCCCAAAACCAGGGCCTTTCTCCATTTTCATTTTCAGTAATTCTACTGCCGTCCTGGCATCTTCCTGTGAATCATGGCCCTCATTTCCTCCAGCTTGAATATCTTTACCTAGCCATTTCGATGCTAGCCACTTGAGTGATGGTTTCCTTGGCGAACCTCGTGGGTGCTGATAAATGACACTAGTGTCGATCACCCAAGGATGAGCCAATTTGACTGCACGTAAATCACAGTCTAAAGAGTGACCAACAAGCACAGTATCAAAATCGATCAGTTCCGTCAATTTTTTTTGAACATCAATTAGACGAGTCGAGACGCCTTGAAGTCGATCGGCAGTTATTCCGCTGAAACGCGTCAAATAATCAGTGATTGGTAAGTCAGGCAAAACCAACTGATCATATACGAGATGACCATTCTCGTCAACAATTGTACATCTCGTCAACTCGCTCCCTGATGCTGTCACACACATTTCACAATCAATACCGAGAATTTTGAGTGGACGCCCGATTGAAGAATCAGGATATAATGGAGTTTGGATAAAGCCGGGCGGAGCGGAACAAGTCCAATCTTCAAAGGGTGGACGAGGAAGTAATGTTTGAGGTGTTGGAAGAGGTTCATTGAGCCGGGCAGCTTGCCGTGCCATGGCGGTGACTGGTACTGAATAATTCAAAGATGGGAAATCTTGTTCGAGCATTTGCTCCGGGGGTAATAAATAAACTGTGGGATCCATTGAGGCAGTATTTTTAGAGCCTAAAAAGAAGTTGGAGGATGAAGGTCAAGATGAGATGAAGATTTAAATTAGATGGCTTATTTTCTTTTCATTAAAAATTGTAAAGTTTTGGTACAGTCAAAACGGTAAGAAAAGCTCGACTAATGGTAAAAAAATGATTGGTAACACACAAAGAGTCTGTTTAAAGAAAAAAAGAGGATATTAAAAACCATTTACTTCGTTTTCGTTCTTCGTCACGTTTGACTTTAGCCATAGCTGATAACTGACAGTTCAAGAAAACACTCATGCAGCTAAACATTCTAAGTCGATCACCAGCTGCTTTAGTGGGGCAAGCATGACTAAAGAGTGATTGAAAGACAGGTAATTTAGAGTTTTGGCTTGCGATAGGAAAGGGCATGATGGATAAAGATTGAGGCTTAGAAAGGCCAAGTGATTGATGGGTTATTCCAGGAATCATGATGACGACGACTTTGGTAATGCTAGATTTATTCTAAGTGATGGAAGAGATAATAATGAGCTAATGTCAATCAAAAGATTAAAAAAACCAATTGATCTTGTTTGTGGATCAATGCACACTTTCACCATCATCCATTCCTGATTTCGTTCATCAGCCAAGATACTCAAGACTAAATCTCTTATTTCCTGATGAAAAATTAAAAATGAGAATGAGTTGATGATTATTTGAATTGAAAGGGATAAAGGAGAATTGAATTACTGTTAATTGAATCATTCTGCCATATCTAAAACCACGAGTATCATAGTGAAATTCACCAGGGTTCAGTGCAATTTGCTTTTCTAATTTTTGTTGTTTTTTTAATTTGGCTTTAAGAGTTTTATCATTTTTTGTAATTAAAGTCCAATCTGATTCAGATGAAGATGATTGAGATGAATCCGAATTTTTAGTTTTAGAGTCTGAATGATTTTGATTTCCACTTGAATTAGATAAACGATCTGAGATTGTTTGAGTTGGTTGATGTTCTATTGATTGAAGTTTCGGTCTCTTGGAGGGTGGATCTTGGATTGTTATGAGAGAAGAAACAGTTTGAGATTGCGAATGTTTTCTTCTATGATTTGAAGTCGAAGAAAGCGATGGTGACTGCATTTTGGAAGAAGTTTTGAAAGATTTCTAATCAATTGATTTGAAGTTGAAGTTGCGAATGAGCAATTCGTGATCTTTGGGATTGAAAAATGCTTGTTAAACCCAGACAGGTCGGAGGACCAAAAATTGATTGGATTGATCAATGAAGATTTCAATCAAGCAAGTTTCCGACTTTGATTTCAATCCAAGCTCTTGGAACCTTTCAAAACAAGTTATTACAAACCAATTTAATATCACATAAATTTGGCTTGAGACCCGCCTACCTTGAGTCAGTTGGAAAGGGCAGATCAGTTGTGAGTTTAAGTGAGCTGGAACAAGAAGAACCCGTTTTAATATGATAATTTGAGCTGACCAGATCAAGGAAGCACAACGCCCAATCCTGAAGTGATCCTTCAAGACGTAGCTTGATAAATTTGATTAGAGTTAATGATTGCGATAAAATCGTGATTCAGTCGATGGAAGTTTCGACTTGAGAAGATATGGTTTGATGAAGAGTGTTGAATTCGAATAAATTCTTTGATCCGACCCGAAAAATTATTAAATTATCGTAAGAATTTGACGCTGATGATAACAATGCTTTCAAAATTCCTGATTTCTTGTGAAGTTGGATTCGATTAAGATGCAGAGTGATTGGATCAACTTGCGCTCGAATGCCAGCGAGCGATTTTATTGAGCCTGAACGGGCACTTAATTTTGAGTATGCAGTATGACTCGGCCATGCATAGAGTGAAGACAGTGAGTGAGTGTAGGCCAAATTCTAAAAGAAATCAAGGAAGCCAGATTGGTGAGAGAGACTGAGAGTTCTAGGGGCAAGAAAAGTTTCCACTGAAGCCAAAAAAGCTGAATTGGATAGTGAAGAAGGCCAGATTACCTAGATTAATCAATTTAAGAGTTTCAAATAATTTGAAAACACCAAATGGGTGGATATTTAATCAAAGAATTGGGTAAAAATAATCCAAATTTAGCTAGAAGATAAATTTCAAAAGACTGAGATTGATAATTAATTTTGAAATTTTTGGTATAAAATTTTATATGAAAATTTTAAAATGTGATCAGTTTTTTAAATTCCTACTCTTTGTAGTTTAAGTTGATATGAGTTTGTTCATTTCTTACAATCACAAAGGGAGTTTTCTTTATAAAAATTAAAATAATTATTTACAATAAAATAGAAATTAAACAAGAAAATTTTAATAAAAAAAAGAAATTTTTAATGAAGAAATCTTGATCTTCAAAGAGCTGGGTCAAAGAAGTCATGAATTGAATTTTTTGAGAGTTCTTCATCAGTAAATAGTCCAGCTCACATGAATAAGACTCAACTGAATCATTCAGTTGATCTGATTTGAATGAATCATCATGGGAAATTTATGGCCTTCCCTTCCTCCTTTGTTGTTGGATTGTGGGGTATTAACTCATCTTTTATTCTTTCTCCACTGTCTCCTTGAGCTTCATTAGGATCTTAATGCTATTAATATTCAACATTTCATTGAAACATCTCTAAATTAAAGTGTTCAAATCACCCTTGGCTTGTAAATTCAAAATCTCCTTGACGATTATCATATTCTTGGGGTGGAGGACATCAAGATCAAGAATTCTTTTGGTGTACTGTTTTACATAAGATTTGGTTTGATTTAATTCAATGCATGTTTCCAAACCATTTTCAGGATTTTCAAATGCATTTACTAGTAAGATATTGGTGCAAAGCCAGCAATTTGAAAATTCTGAACATGTGATTGAGGAACATGAAAGCCTAGATATTTTCATTCTGATAATTTAATTTATTTTGTAAAATTTTGATGCTAGTCTTTTGTTGTGGGATACTCCTCTGTGTGGGATAAATCAGGCAATTACTAGAAGAGGAAATTACAAGAAAAGTTTTTGAACTTATTTTATTACTTGTAACCCTTTCTCTGTTTGTATGTCAGAATAATCTGAACTTCCCTTCCTATAATTCCACATTATATTTAATTGAGCTCCACAGTCAGTTTGATTATTTTTATTGTGGCTTAGGAAGAAAAGTCTATTAAATAGAATATGATCAGAATTTGATTTACTTCTTTGACAATATTTTCTTTGAACATTGACACAATTTGAGAATAATAAAAATTCAAGAGAGAAGCTTCAATTTATAACTATTAATAACTTGGTAATCTTTATGATAACTTTTTTTGATAATAATAATAGTAATATAAATTATTCTTCTTGATGTTTCTTTGATAATAATAATTTTGTTGATATTTGTTAATATTACTATAAAATCTGATAAAACTATTCTTTGGGGATGGACTTACTAATAATAATACACAAATATTGGAATGATAATAACTGTGAATAGTCAATGATGAAAGATTACGAGCTAGCAAAAGACCAAATATTAACTGATTTTATCTTTAAAATCACTTAATACAATGCTCCTGAGCTTTCCAACTGAGTAATTATGGGAATTGTAGAGATATGGATATATTTAATGAAAAAAACTTATAACTTATGTGAACCAAATTTTAACCACACTTATTTAAATAAATGAATCCAGGCAATGCTACTAGGTTTTTCTACTGATAAATTTGTAATAAGGAATAGTAAACAAGATGAATTTTATAACATAATAAATACCAGCTTTCAAATTTTTTTATTTATAAAGCGCTGAGACTTTTCTATTGAGAAAATAAGATTATAAAAGTACTGATTTTGGATGGGGGATACTAAAAATTATGATCTGTGGATATGCCTCTATCTAGGAATGAGGAAGGGTCTTGAAAGTGGGAAAAAATTTATTTATACCATTTTGGCCTCCAGAGGGGCTCCAAAACAATGTACTTGGAGCTTTTCTTTATTTCTATTTTATGTCCCATTTGTGGCTTGAAAGTTTCCAAACCTAACTTTCAAGGGCTAACTTAAGGTTTGAAAGTTGCCATACCTAACTCATAAATGCTGAATTTTGTTTTTAAAAGTTCCAAAACTAACTTTTGAGGGAAATTTTTGGTTTGAAATTTTCCAAACCTAAATTTTGAGAGCTAAATTGTGGTTTTAAGGTTTCCAAACCCAACTCAAAAGGGCTAACTTATGGTTTTAAACCTAAATTTTAGTCCAAAAATATAATTTCTACAGGATTCCTTTAGATTTATTGGATTATTTAATTTATATATGTAGAGGGTTTCCTAATTTAGAAATAATCTGCAAATTTTTAGATGGAATTCATGAAATCTAATTCAATGATTTCATCCAGATTTTTGCAGTCTCTTGATACGTAAATTGTTTAAAGTTTTCTGAGTGGAATTCCTGAAATTTAATTTAGTGATTTCACCTGCCTTGATTATGCGATATTTATAGTGTGCATAATTCCGTAATTAGAAAATTTTGAGCTCTACTGGTTTAATCCCTGAATTTTTATTATATTAGGGGATATGTATATGTAGAGATTTGCCTCATTTTGAAAATGGAACAAATCTCTTTCCTTTAACATGCTTAATGTCCGTTTAAATTTGAGAGTTTTTTGAGAAACCTTAATAAAAAATTCAAAAGGATATCCCTAATTTATAACTTACACTACTAATGGTTAAAAATTGAAAAATATTCTCATACTAAAAGAGAATTATCATTCAGACTTTAATTTGAAGACCCTCCAGACTTTAATTTGAATACCCTCCAGACTTTAATTTGAATACCCTCCATAGCTGAAATTACTCCTCTTATTTGAATTTGGGCTATTTGGTTAGATTTTAAATCAAGAATAAGTAGCTTTTTCATTATTTCAACTTTACTTCTAAGATATGGGATTGATTATTTGAAGATTAAATGAAATATATCAGATTTATAAAGATTAATATAAAATAATTAAATTATTTAAGCAAGCTTTAATTGATACCATAGCCCTTCTAGGACCTCTATTATGACTAAATATCTTCCCTAAAGCATTCTCAGAATGACTATAATTGATTAATCTCACTTATTTTATTACCTATTATGAATTTAAAATATCATTTTTCTCATTAATTGGTTTTTTGGGGACTGATTCAACACCTAGTTTTGTTATTTTGAATTAGAAAATTGGGTTAAACTTCTGTAGAAAGCCTATGAGAAAGCTTACTTGGACAAATCCTTTCAGAAAAATCCCTTTATTCTATTAATTTTATCTAATTTCAAGAAATAAATTTTTTAATTAAGCCTCTTTCTTCATTTTTAAATTTAAATTGAAATTTTTATTTGGACCCTTGAGATGAATTGATATAGAAATACAAAATTTTCATAAAAGCATTCTTTAGAATATGAAATAAAATTAGGATGATAATGAGGTTTAAAAGTGCAAAAAATCCAAAAGCCCATAAGTTGAGTTCAGGGAGCTTGACTCATAAATTGGTAAGGAATTTAAAAGCAATGTGGATCTTTTATTTATCTAAAAGAAGTATTATTAATATATTGTTCAAGGATAGTTTCTGATTCCAGCAAATCAGCCATTTTTGAATGATTTTGGATTTAATAAATTCTTTGGTACTGAAACAGTATGGATATCCTGAAAGGTAACCATAATTTTTGTTGAAATATCATTGGTACTCAAATCTTTCTATAAAAAGCTCTGGTATATTTTCTTATCTTATGGAATTAGAAGTAAAGAAAATTTTGTTTTATTACCAATGTTTTTGATTGAAAAAAGCCCCCAATAAGTCATAATTCTGTTTGAAAAATTGTTAGCAAAGAATTGTTGATTTATTAAAGAATATACTCAAAAGTAAAAAAGGTCAATTTTTTCCATTTTGAGACATCTTTCGAGTAATACCATATTCATCAGGTGGGTTTCTATAGCTAAAAAAAATTCTATTTGCGTATTAGTCCTTAATTTCATTTCTTTCAAAAAAATAAATACAATTATCTCTTAACTAAGGCTAAGTGGGGGAATTTACTGTGGCTGTTTTTCTTCCAGAGAAGATTCTTTTGCTATTAGAATGACTGGGACTAATAGGACTGACATTAAACTGTAAATTTTTATTCTAAAATTCTACTTTAAACTTCAGTTGAACAGAATTCCTTTAATAAAAGGATTTAGCCAAAAAAAAAGGGTCCTAAAAATGAGTCTTGAAGCTTTTTTTTCAAAATTTTGAAAGCTAAGGGTTATCAGAAAAATAAGGTCACCTATCTTAAAATATGAATTTTTCTTTCATTTTTACAATTTACTTGTAGAATATTTAAGGAAAATATTAGTTTTTTGATAATAATTTTTTCTTCTTTTATCAATAATTGGTATAAAACTAGATTTTTTTAGGATTTATAAATGAAAGGGGTTTTTCAGAGAATCTGAGGTAAATTTAGGATACAGATCTTTTTCCAAAATAGGTGGAATCTACTTTTAATTGAATTTACTGATTATTTATATTATAACTCCTAGTCAGGGTGTAAGGTGTGGATATGAAACTTTGATTAAAAATCAAGTACTTTTCCTGTCCTGAAAATTTGTATAAGGTAAAATTCAGTTAAAAATAGTATGAAATATTATTTTTAAGAGAAAACACGCCAATTTTATTGTTTATAACTTTATTAGTATAAAACAATAATATTATAAAAATTTATTGTTTTACCAACAATAAAAATTTATCCAAAAAATACTCTACAAGAGATATTTTAAGGCTACAAAAGAAATTTCTTCAAGAGAAATTTCAATTGGAATTAATTGATCAAAGAACTGCAAGCAATTAATTAAAGAACAAAGTCTTTAAAAAGAATATTAAAGAGAAAAAACGCCCAAAAGTGACCAGAGTGAATTTGGAAACAAAGTGACAAAGCTTACAGTGATGAAAGATGCTTTAATTCACTTTTGGGGTGGTTCAGGGGTAAAAATGATTATAAGAGTTACAAACAATGATTATAATGATTTTTTCACGTGGTTAAAAGGATTAAAATGATTTAAAAATGGTGTTTGTAATCTTTTACTGATTGGTTTAACAGTGTTTAAACTAATTAATAAAAGGAAAAGATTCTAACATGAAGAGAAAAGTGGGGCAAAGAAGACATTCTTTTATAGCCATCAATTCTCTTACTCCAAAAGTAAAATTTACTCATGTCAGTCGTGAAAAACAGTCTGACAACAGAAAAGCCAATTATGGCATCATTGAACCCTGGTTTAGACCAAAAAGGGCTGGTTTAAGCCATTTTTAGCCATTTTAGACCCTTAAATCAGCCATTACTATAGCAATACCAGGCCTAGAGCCTTCAAAACACGTCAGAATGTGTGTCAGAGACATAGAAACCAGTTAAAACTGTTTTTACTATGATGGGTTTATCTTAAGGGTAGTTTTACCCTCTTGGCAACAGCTAAAACTACCCCAGTTGGTATCAAAACCTCATCATCAATTGAGTCCACAGACCCTGTAACTCAATTCCAGGGCAAAAGTGATGAACTTTTGCATGAATTTTGACATCCCACGCCTGTCAGCAAGGATTTTGGGGGTCTAGCTCCCCCTTAGAGCTGGAGTTCCTTTTCCCCCCCAAATTTAATCTTTCCAATTTATTTTTCCTTTAATTCCTCATCATGTATTATACTTATAATTTACATATGTAATTCAATTCAATTGTACATTTCAATACAGTTAATAATTGATAACTCATATGTAAATCAAAGTTCACTTATGTAATACACGTGCACATTTTGACATTTCAATTGAATTCAATTGAAAATACTTCAATTCCTCATAACTTCTAAACTAAACACAACACCTCAATTTTAACACAAAAATTGATGGTTAACACCACATGTGGTGTGAATTAAATTAAGGTTTTGAGGATTTTCAACTTTTGTATTGAAAATACTAAAAGCTTAATTTAAGCTTATTTAGAGTTGAGTTACAAGAATTTCACTCAGAGGTGACCCCACCTGATTTTTTATGAGGAATCCAATGGTGAAATAATTTTTATGTATTTATTTATTGAATAAAAAGTTATAATAATTTTTATTTAACTTTTTTCCAAATTTTTTATTTTTTCACAATTTTGTTAAAATTTCATTTTTACTTAATTTTTTCAAGTATAAATGTAATTATATACTTACAAAATTTAATGTATTTTTATTCTTAAATTGTAATTAATTTTTTTATTTTTAATATAATTTTATATTTATATTTTGATTTTTATTTTAATAATATAAATAAATTCATTTTATTTATATTAATATGTTATTTTTGTATTTGTGGTCTTTTGGGTATATGAAATTACCTCTAAGGCTCACATTCCCTCCCCCTAAAAAAGAATATTACTTTGTAATATTGGTGTTTCTAGTGTGTCTGAATCTCCTGAGGAGTTTGGTAGCTTCTGGTATATCTTTTTCTTCTAACCATTCATCTTCACAAGTTGGGTCACTGTACCTAACAAGGTATTCCCTTACTTTTTTGGTTCTTAATTTCCTTTCTTTAAGAACTTTGGTAATTTTCTTAGTACCAGATGTCTCAATAGGAGGTATAGCTTGGGGAATCTTATTCCTCAAGGGAAATTTCTCAGCATCACTAGATTTGTATGGCTTTATCAAGCTTACTGGAAATGTAGGGTGCTTATTGCTAAGATCTTCAGATAATTCTACTTCAACAGAATTTTCTCCATGGAGGGCCTTAATCACAAAAGGTCCTACAAAGGAGTCTTTCAACTTTTTACATCCTTTGATGTTATTGAAGTTAGTGGTGGATACAAGAACTAGGTCCCCTACTTTGAAATCTGGAGTTGCATGTGATTTATCCCATTTGTCTTTAGCATATGCAAAAGAGTCCTCCATTCATCTTACTGCATGCTTTCTAGCTTTGTCTAGCATTCCTTTGAAGCTAGCAGCTGTGGGATGTATTTTAATTAAGTCTTTCCTCAAGGAATCTTGGGGTAACTAGGGGTTCCATCCTTTTTCTAGAATAGCAGGAGTCTGATTGGTACTGGCATGGATTGATGTTTTATATGCTAATTCCAGTGCTGGCACCAGAGTACACCAATCATGGGTAAATCCATCACAATCTTTGAATTCAAGGCCATATGCACAAAATCTTCTCACCATGTCCTCTAAGGTTTGGATCATCCTTTCAGCCAGGCCATCAGTTTGTGGGTGGTAGGCTGTAGAGAAAGACAGTTTAGTGCCAAATAATTGGTGAAGATTTGTCCATAGTGCTGAAGTGAATTTGGGATCTCTATCACTGATGATATTTGTAAATATTCCAGTCCATGACACTACTCTATTCCATATCAGAAGAGCTGTATCCATGGCTGTATCATCTTTGTGACAGGGTAAAAAGATTGGAGTTTTACTGAATCTGTCCACAATTACTAGGCAAGCATTATAGCTCCTGTCACCTCCTGGTGGTAGGCCAGTTACCCAATCCATATGGACAATTTCCCAAGGTCTGTTTGGTTCTTGGATTTTTATCATATTTCCAAGTCTTTTGCCCATGGATTTATTTGCCTTTTGGCATCTGTCACAGGTTTTGCAATACTCTGCAACATCTTTCTGCCACATTGGCCACCATATGCAGGTCTTTACTTTTTCTCTTGTTCTGTCTTCAGACAGATGTCCTGAAAAGGGAATATCATGGCATTCTTTCAGTACAAGATTGATTAATGACCTGTCTACAACTGTCATCACACATGTGTGCTTGGTTCTGTGGTAAATTATACCATCCAGTAGGTGAAATCTTCCTTCATCATAAGATTTTCTTCATACTTAATCCAAGGCATGTATTAGAGAGTTGTCTTTACAGTGTTTGTTAAGTAATTGGCATAAGATGCTACAATTCTTATCTTGGGTGTAACTACTTCTGACTTCTTCAAAGAAGGTGGTGTTCAAGTCTGTAACACTTATTCCTTCTATTGGAATTTGTGGTGAAGCTTCTTCTGGCACATAAGCAGGATTATCAATATTGTTTGGTAATTGCCATCTGCTTAGTCCATCTGCATTCTTATGAATATTCCCATCCTTATGAACAATAGTCATATTGCCTCTGTATTCTTGTATGGCTATTTGCCATCTGAGCATGTGTCTGTTGGGTGTTTTCATGTTCAAAAGTGATTTGACAGCTGTACAATCTGTTATCACTTCAAAAACACATCCCTCTAAAAACTAGTTCAATTTTTCCAAGGCCCAGACAAGGCATAGACATTCCATTTGACTTGCTCCATATCTGGCTTCAGTTGGTTTGATTTGCCTGGATATTAAACATATGGGTCCTTCTACAGGCTTATCATTTATGATCTGAACTTGGTGAAGTGCAGCACCCAGTCCATCCCCTGATGCATCAATATACAGTTTGAAAGGCAATTTAAAGTCTGGCATCAGTAAGAGTGGAGCAGTGGTCAATGCTTCTCTTAGAGACTCAAAAGCTTTGACTCTGTCAACAGTCATCTCAAAAACTGTGTCTTTTTCACACAACTGATAAAGTGGTCTTGCTATGGATGCAAAATCTTTAATGTGTTGCCTGTAATATCCTGAAAAACCTAAGAATGACTGAATTTCCTTCTTATTCTGAAGCATGGGTTTTAACAATAATGCTGCAACTTTGTTTTTGTCAATTCCAAGGGACAAACCAGATACAACATGTCCTAGTGCTTTAAGTTCTTTAAATCCAAAATGACATTTTTTCAAGGAGATGTTCATGTTTACTGATTGTATTTTTGTCAAAACTCTTGATAATCTGTACATGTGCTCCTCCCAAGTCTTTGAACAGATAATGTCATCAATGTAAATGATTAACAATCCCTCTGAGAGTTCTTCAGGGAAGATTTCATTCATCATTCTTTGGAAGTGTGAAGGTGCATTTTTGATACCAAAGGGCATCCTTAAGTATTCATACACTCCACAATGAACAATAATTCTCAAGTGTTTTCTTGCTCTTGGTGTTACCACATTTTGATGGAATCCTTTAAGGGAATCCATAGTGGTTATATACACTGCTTGAGATATTTGAGTAAGGGCAATTTGGATTTTTGGTATTGGGTATCTGTCTGGGACAGTGTAAGTGTTCAGAGCTCTAAAGTCCCCAACCATTCTGGATTTTCCATTATGCCACGCCACTATAACTGGTGTAGTTATTTCTACTTCCTCATTGTGGCCTACTTTTCTTATTACACCAAGGTCCAGAAGTTCTTTGATATGAATTTCTAGAGCTTCTCTTGATTTTGGACTTGCTGGATAAGCAGGTCTTCTTAAGAGTGGTGGATAAGGTCTCTCAATGTTAAGAATGATGTCAACTTCATGACCAATAATTGCTCCCAGAGGTTCTTTGTCTGTAGCAAATGCTCCTTTGTGGTCATACAAAAGGGAAGAAAGTTCATTTTCTTGTTTATCAGTCAGATGAAGGCTTATTTCAGCCTCATTTAACTGTTCAGACTTGAATTTCTCTAACTCTAAGTTGACTGGTGATACTTTGTTTACTGTAATTTGTCTTTTAAATGGTAAAAAGGCAAATTTTTGGCGCTTATTGTCTCCAATAGTAAAGTATATGTCTTTGTTATTATGTAAATCTATCCCATACATGATTAAATAGTCATTTCCCAATATAAAATGGGTACTAGAGCAATTTTCCATAACAACAAATTCAACTGTGATCCTTGAATTCCCATTTATGTGTGTGAATATGACATTGGTCTCAAGGATTCCTAATGCTTTCATTGGGTTACTTGCACTGTTGAATTTTATACCATCAATTGATAACAATTGGTCTTCAAAATTTGGTACACAAGTCTTAAGAAAAGATTTTCCAACACAAGAGCAGAAGGCTCCTGGGTCAAGCAAAAGTTTGGTGGGCTTGTTGTCAATCACCACTTCTGTTATACAGGAATTACCAGCTGTATAACCTTTTCCTCTGTTTGGTTTTGTCTTCATAAGTTGTGCATCTTGAACTTTTGATAAATCAACTTGACCATTGCTCAATTGTGGTAAGTGGGAATAAGATTCCATGATGTCAAAAGTGGCATTGATATTTTCTATATCTTTTGAAGATTCAGAAAATATGGATGACTTATCATCTGAATTGTCTTCAATTATGTCTTCTTTTTCAACATCTGGTCCCTTTTCAATGTCAATTTCATTGATTTTCCCCCTTTTTGGACATGTATTGGCTAAATGGGTGGTGCTTTGGCAAATATGGCATTTTCTGACTGTATCTGCAGATTTATATTTAATATTACTAGAATTTTCTTTGGGGTTTTTGTCCACAGAATCTTTCCAAGGTGTATTAAACCTTGTTTTGAGATTCACCCTACTAGAACCAATTTTGGTTCTGGTGGTTACTTCTTCTAGTATATTGATAATATCCTCTGCTGAAGATTGTTCAGTAGTCCTGCTTTTGACAGCATGCTCTAAGTCACCTCCACATTGTCTCAGAATTTTTCTATGGATCATAAATTCTGACATGTCAGGATATAATGCTGTTAATCTGTCCTTTTGTTGGCAAAACCATGGTAAAGCTTTGTCTTTATCAGCATTAAATTTGGCAGATTCAAAGGCTGTTTCAAATTTAAACCTCCAAGCATCATTTTCCCATTTGTTAATGATTTGCGTTTTCCACCAAGTCCAACTCTGGTGTCCATGTGCTTGTCTTATTTTGATGTACCATCTGTGAGCTGATTTGGTAAACAAGGTGTTAAATCTGGCTGTTACCAATCTGTCTGGTAATTCAAAATCCCCTTTGATCATGTCAATACCTTTAATGAATTCCATATGGTCATACTCTCCTTCACCACTGAAGTGAGGCCATTCTTTAAGTTTTGGAACTTCTTTCAAGAGTGCTTGGCCCATTGATGGTTCCAAGTTATGAAAAGAAGTAGATAATTCATTTTTTAATTGTGAATTATCAGGATCCATTACTTGTGGATTTGAAATTCTTGTGCCCTCATTTTGATTTAGAGGTGTAGACATTCTTGGTAAGGTATTCAGTATTTGTTCAATGTCATTCATTTTACTGTTGCTACACCTTTGGGAATTTCTGTATTCATGTTGGAAGCTTTGTATTAAATTTATTACTTCAATTTTATACATGTCTTCCTTATGTGTCAGTTCTTGCCATAACTCTGTCTGTCTTGTATTATCAGCAGTGACTTGATTCAATTTCATTGATAATCTTGATACTTCTTCTTGTGAAGCATCAAAACACTTTTTCAAGGCAATGGTATATGTCTTTACTTCAGTAAATGAATTTGAAATGTCATCAAGGACTTTCTTGTTATCTGTCTTGATAATATTTATGGCTTGTTTAATTCTTGTTTCAATTATGTCATCAATATTGAATTTAGAATATTTATCTGTTAATTCTTTAATAATGGCAGATTGTTCATTTCTTTTATTGTTAGAAGAATTATCATTATTGGAATTTTTAATTGTTCTCAAAACTTTTTCAAAACACATAAGTGTTTCATTAATTTGGCACAGACTCAGGTTGTTTGTTTTAATGTTGTTACAAATGGTTTCATTTTTATCAGAAAGATGTTTTTTCACGTCCTTTATAGCATTATACAACTCTGGGATGGAATCAAATATGTCAGAAATCATTTCTGGAATCTTAATCTGGCTTCCTCCTTCTTCTGTAATTCCATCATGGTTCTGGCCATCTGAAATACATTTTCCATGGCATCCTGCTGAATCTTTGGGATTCTGTAGCCCTGGCTGTAAGGTTTTGGGGCTGGTGCCTTCCCTTTGCCCTTGTTTGGAGTTTGTGGCTGCTTTTTCACGTTGGAATTGCTGCTTCTGGCCACTGGGGCTGTTTTTGGCACTGGTTTGGGTGGTGGAGGGTTTTTTTTCCTCCATTCTAGTGTCAAAAGCATCATGTTTTTCTTCTCCATCAATGGATGCCATCCATTGAGCAATTTGCAAGTGTTGGGATGGCCCAAGAATTTTCTTACTGTCAGGTAAGAATTCATGCAATTCTTCCACAGGTCTGCAAGGATCTGGTACTCCTTGAATCGAAGTGCATTGTTGTATGCACTGTGGCTGGCTTTGTATATGTCCACAGAGGCTTGTTGTGGCGGTGTCAGCTCTTTTTGAAGGTAAAATGGTATTATAAGCTTCAGAATGACCCATTTTAGTTGTTTGGAAGTCATCAACTGACCCTTTTCCTTCTGTACCTGATTGGCCTCTGCCATAATCACGTCTATTACCTTTTTGGGAGCTGCTTGAGGGGTTGTAGCTGGCTCCTGACCTGGTTGAAGGCATAATTATGGTTAAAAAGGCTTAAAATAGTATTTTTACGTCAAAAACTTACTATTGGCCAAATTTTTAGCTTTCTGAAGGGTATTACTTATGTCCAAGTTAATCCATTCAGAAGATATTGGTTCAGGTTGGTTATTTTGAGTCACAATAACAGTACTGGCAGGGATAATGCTGGTTACTGTTGAGGCTGTTTCAATGTTTTCTTGTCTTACCACATTGTCAGACACTAAAATTAATGAAAAAGCCAATTAATTAAGTAAAAAAAGGTTATTTCAAAAAAAGAAATAAAATATAAGCCTCACTTATAATATGAAAAAAATTATTTTTTTATGGATTTTTTGGATTATGAGTATTTTTTATATGTTTTTAAATTTTTCAATATAAGAAAAAAAGATTTAAAAAGAGTAAAAAAATATGTCACAGGTAAAATATCACGGCTGGGCCCCCAAATGTAAGGTGTGGATATGAAACTTTGATTAAAAATCAAGTACTTTTCCTGTCCTCAAAATTTGTATAAGGTAAAATTCAGTTAAAAATAGTATGAAATATTATTTTTACGAGAAAACACGCCAATTTTATTGTTCATAACTTTATTAGTATATGACGATAATATTATAAAAATTTATTGTTTTACCAACAATAAAAATTTATCCAAAAAATACTCTACAAGAGATATTTTAAGGCTACAAAAGAAATTTCTTCAAGAGAAATTTCAATTGGAATTAATTGATCAAAGAACTGCAAGCAATTAATTAAAGAACAAAGTCTTTAAAAAGAATATTAAAGAGAAAACACGCCCAAAAGTGACCAGAGTGAATTTGGAAACAAAGTGACAAAGCTTACAGTGATGAAAGATGCTTTAATTCACTTTTGGGGTGGTTCAGGGGTAAAAATGATTATAAGAGTTACAAACAATGATTATAATGATTTTTTCACGTGGCTAAAAGGATTAAAATGATTTAAAAATGGTGTTTGTAATCTTTTACTGATTGGTTTAACAGTGTTTAAACTAATTAATGAAAGGAAAAGATTCTAACATGAAGAGAAAAGTGGGGCAAAGAAGACATTCTTTTATAGCCATCAATTCTCTTACTCCAAAAGTAAAATTTACTCTGGTCAGTCGTGAAAAACAGTCTGACAACAGAAAAGCCAATTATGGCATCATTGAACCCTGGTTTAGCCCAAAAAGGGCTGGTTTAAGCCATTTTTAGCCATTTTAGACCCTTAAATCAGCCATTACTATAGCAATACCAGGACTAGAGCCTTTGAAACACGTCAGAATGTGTGTCAGAGACGTAGAAACCAGTTAAAACTGTTTTTACTATGATGGGTTTATCTTAAGGGTAGTTTTACCCTCTTGGCAACAGCTAAAACTACCCCAGTTGGTATCAAAACCTCATCATCAATTGAGTCCACAGACCCTGTAACTCAATTCCAGGCCAAAAGTGATGAACTTTTGCGTGAATTTTGACATCCCATGCCTGTCAGCAAGGATTTTGGGGGTCTAGCTCCCCCTCAGAGCTGGAGTTCCTTTCCCCCCCAAATTTAATCTTTCCAATTTATTTTTCCTTTAATTCCTCATCATGTATTATACTTATAATTTACATATGTAATTAAATTCAATTGTACAGTACAATACAGTAATAATTGACACCTCATATGTAAATCAAAGTTCACTTATGTAATACACGCGCACATTTTGACATTTCAATTGAATTCAATTGAAAATACTTCAATTCCTCATAACTTCTAAACTAAACACAACACCTCAATTTTAACACAAAAATTGATGGTTAACACCACATGTGGTGTGAATTAAATTAAGGTTTTGAGGATTCTCAACTTTTGTATTGAAAATACTAAAACTTAATTTAAGCTTATTTAGAGTTGAGTTACAAGAATTTCACTCAGAGGTGACCCCACCTGATTTTTTATGAGGAATCCAATGGTGAAATAATTTTTATGTGTTTATTTATTGAATAAAAAGTTATAATAATTTTTATTTAACTTTTTTCCAAATTTTTTATTTTTTCACAATTTTGTTAAAATTTCATTTTTACTTAATTTTTTCAAGTATAAATGTAATTATATACTTACAAAATTTAATGTATTTTTATTCTTAAATTGTAATTAATTTTTTATTTTTAATATAATTTTATATTTATATTTTGATTTTCATTTTAATAATATAAATAAATTCATTTTATTTATATTGATATGTTATTTTTGTATTTGTGGTCTTTTGGGTATATGAAATTACCTCTAAGGCTCACACAGGGATAATTTTTCACAAATCAAATTTGAAACCATTATAGTATTTGGATATAATACCATAGTAAAAATCTGTCTTATCATTTCTTATAATTTGTTAATAATTATTTTGGTTGATAGGCTGGTTTGTGAGCTGTATTCACACAAGAAGGAAATTTTTTTCCCATAATATTATGGAAGTTGATTTTAAGAGCTGAATTAAACTGGAGTCTCCTTCAGATATGATTTTATGGAAAAATATAATATAGGATATAACACTATTCCATAGAAATAGTTCAGCTCAAATGGCTGTATTATGATTTTGGTAAAGTAGGAATAGAGGTTTATTACTGTACCTTTAAAAGAATACTAGAAATGCAATAGATCTGTTGCCACATTTTGGAGGTAAGGCTGTGAGCCAGCCCATATGGAATATTTCATATGGTTATTTGTGTACTTATATTTAAATAATGTATTCAAACCTTTTACCTGTATACCTGTTGTATTTTTTAAATGTTTCACAGGTGTGAAAGTATTCTGAAACGTCTTTGATTAAAGAATTCTATCAGGATAAGAAGCTGACTATTTTAATCATGTCTTCTTAAAAATTCCCAGACAGGAATTTATCATGATATTAATTGAGATAATTATTGATAAACTATTCATCAAATAGGGTAATAAAACAAGATATTTATCTCTGTTGAAATATTCCTTTTTAATATTTACATTTACACATTCCATAAAGAGAGCTACATAATTAGTTTTCTTTAATATGTACTTTTGAAGAATTTGGGTTATCAAAAGAATTTCTTTTATTTTTTGTGAATATTTCTGAATTCTCAAAAATTCTAGTAGCTCACCTTTTTTACAAAAATTAACTTAAGGGTCATCTGGGGGTAATATTATAAAGGTACATATTCCCTCTTATCAGGTTTATCCAGTAAGGGAAACCTGATAAGACCATCATAATTATCAAGAGTATTAGCAGTTTTATGAACGATAGTCATATTAGCTTCATGATATCAAATGGAAGCTTTTCACCATGATATTTTCATTTTATGTTTATAATTTTTGTAACTTATTTTATGGAATTGAAGTCACTTATGACATCAAATAAACCTCCATATCAATGATAATAGAGTTTTTTAAGTGTTCTTAACAAACCAAAACACTAAATACTACTGGCTCAATATATTTACTCAGGGACTTTTATATGTATTTTCATAAAAAAAACAAGTTACTTAAAAGGGTTTATCTTAAAGAATTTGTAATTGGTGCAATTCTGCTCATAGGCCTTCACCACTTGAATAAATGTAGATCTTGAAAGTTAACTTCAAATTTGGCATCAGTAAGAAAGGAGAATTTCTTATAAATTCTTTATGTACTCATAAGATTTTAAACTCTCAATGTTTATCTCAAAGGAAGAGTTTTTTACCAAAGGGAGAATATAAGGATTTAACCAATTTAGACAGATATTTTGAATTTTTCCTATAGTAACTGAGAAATCCTAAGAATTAATTCATTTCTTACATGTTTTATGGACATAGGCTTCAAGAGGAATTTTGCCACCATTTTTTGTGCCAACCCAACTTTTGTCCCAAGGCAATTTGTTGTATGTTTTTAAGCTCAAGAAAGTCCCATTTAAATTTTTTCAAAGAAATTTATTATAAAATTCAAATATTTTTTCTACCCCCCAGCACATCCCTCTTAAATAATGAGTACATGTTTCAGAAAAAATAAGAATATCAGGAAGGTGTGGATATGAAACTTTGATAAAAAATCAAGTAATTTTCCTTTCCTCAAAATCTGTATAAGGTACAATATAATTAAAAATACTAAGAATTAGTATTTTTAAGAGAAAACATACCAAATTTATTATTTTTAAATTTATAGGTATAAAAAAATAATATTATGAAGACTTATTGATTTACCAACAATAAAAATTTATCCAAAAATACTCTACAAGAGATATTTAAGGCAACAAAAGAAATTTCTTCAATGGCAATTTCAATTGGAATTAATTGAGAAAAGAACTGCAGGCAATTAATATAATAACAAAGTTTATAAAAGGATTATTAAAGAGAAAAAATGCCCAACACTGAACAGAGTGAAGTTGTAAACAAAGTGACAAAGTTAACAGTGATGAAAGATTCTTTAACTCACTTATGGGGTGGTTCAAGGGTAAAAATGATTATAAAAGTTACAAAAAATTATTATAAGAATTATTTTACATGTTTTAAAGGTTTGAAATGATTTAAGAAGGGTGGTTGGAATCTTTTATTGATTGGTTTAACAGTGTTTAAACTAATTATAAAAGGAAAAGATTCTAACATGAAGAGAAACATGAGGAAAAGAAGAAATTCTTTTATAGCCACCAATTTTCTTACTCCATAAGTAACATTTACTCTTTTCAGTAGTGAAAAACACTCTGGAAACAGAAAAGCCACTTATGGTATCATTGAACCCTGGTTTAGACCAAAAAAGGGCTGGTTTTAGCCCTTTTGGACCCTCAAATCAGACATTGCTATAGTAATACCTCATTTCAAGCCTTCAAAGCAAATCAGAATGTTTTTAATAGATGTAAAAACCAGTTGTAACTGTTTTTACTGTGATTGTTTTAACTTAAGGATAGTTTTACCCTCTTGGCAACAGTTAAAACTTCCCTGGTTGGTATAAAAACCTCATCATCAATTGAGACACAGACCCAATTACTCAATTCCAGGATTAAAGTGATAAATGTTTTCATGAAATTTGAAATCTCATGCCTTTCAGCAAGAAATTTGGGGGTCTGGCTCCCCTTAGAGCCAAGCTTCCTTTTTTCCCCCAGAAACAATCTTTCCAATTTATTTTTTCTTTAATTACTCATCATGCATTATACTTGTAATTTACATATTTAATTCAATTTAGTTTTGACAGTGAACCACTTTAATAATTGATATCTCATATGTCAATTAAAGCTAACTTATGTAATACACACACACACATTTTGACATTTCAATTGAAAATACTTCAATTTCTCATAACTTCTAAGCTACACACAATACCTCAATTTCAACACAAAATTGATGTTTAACAAAACATGTGACTTTAATTGAATTAAGGTTTTGAGGTTTTTTCAATTTTTATAGAGAACATACTAAAAAATTAATTTAATCTTATTTAGAGTTGAGTTACAGAAATTTTAACCAGAGGTGACCCCACCTTATTTTTTATGAGGAATCCAATGGTGAATTAATTTTAATATGTTTATTTATTGGATAAAAATTTAGAATAATTTTTATTTGACTTTTTTCCAAAAATATTTCAATTTTAATATTTTTTATGCAAATTCATTTTTACTTAATTTTTTCAAGTAAAAATGTATTTTCAAAATTTTAAATTAAAAAGTAATTTCAATTTTAAGTTATAATTAAAATTTTAATTTTGTATATAAATTTTATATTTATATTTTACTTTTGTACTTTATAATATAAATAAATTTATTTTATTTATAATTGCGTCATTGTTTTATTATTTGTGGTCTTTTGGGTATATAAAAATACCTCTATTGCTCACATTCCCTCCCCCTAAAAAAAGAATATTACTTTGTAATATTGTTATTTATAGTGTGTCTGAACCTTCTGAGAAGTTTGGTAGATTCAGGTATGTCCTTTTCTGCCAACCATTCAACTTCAAAAGTTGGGTCACTGTACCTGACAAGGTATTCCCTTACTTTCTTTCCTTGAGAACTTTGGTAATTTTCTTAGTACTAGATGGTTTAACAGGAGGTATGTGCTGGGTAAATTTATTTCTCAAAGGAAACATTTCAGAATCACTAGATTTATATGGCTTTATTAAGCTTACTGGAAGTGTAAGATGCTTATTACTAAGTTCCTCAGATAATTCTACTTCAACAGCGTTTTCTCCATTGAGGGATTTAATAAAAAAGGTACTGCAAAGGTGTCTTTGAGATTTTCACATCCTTCATTGTTATTGAAGTTAGTGGTAGATACAAGAACCAAATATCAGACTTTGAAGTCTGGAGTGGCAGGTGATTTGTGGCATTTGTCTTTGGCATATGCAAAATGAGTCTTCAATGCACCTTACTACATGCTTTCTATCTTTTTATAGAATTCCTTTGAAGCTACTAGGTGTGGGATGTATTTAAAGCAAATCCTTCCTCAAGGAATCTTAAGGTAATCTGGGATTCCATCCTTTTTCTAGAATAGCAGGAGCTTGATTAGTACCAGCATAAATGGATGTTTTATATGCCAATTATAGTGCAGGTAAAAGGGTACACCAATAATGGTTTAATCCATCACAATATTTGAATTAAAGACCATATGCAAAAATTCCTCTGACCATGTCTTCCAAGGTTTGGATCATTCTTTCTGCTAGACCATCAGTTTGTGGGTGGTAAGCTGTAGAGAAGGATAACTTTGTTCCATCAAATTGGTGAAGGTTTTTCCACAGTGCTGAGGTAAATTTGGGATCTCTTTCACTAACAATGTTTGTGAATATGCCAGTCCATGATACTAATCTATTCCATATCAGAAGAGCTGTATCCATGGCTGTATCATTTTTGTGACATGGAAAAAAATTGGAGTTTTACTGAACCTGTCAACAATCACTAGGCATGCATTATAGCTTTTATCACCTCCTGGGGGTAGGCCAGTCACCCAATCCATATGGACAATCTATCAAGGTCTTCTGGGCTCTTGGATTTTAATCATATTTCCAAGTCTTTCACCAGTGAATTTATTTGCATTTTGACATCTGTCACAGGTTTTGAAATAATCTTCAACATCTTCTTGCCACATTTGCCACCATATACAGGTCTTGACTCTCTCTCTTGTTCTGTACTCAAATAGGTGTCCTGAGAAGGGACTGTGATGGCACTCCTTTAGTACAATATTGATCAAGGATCTGTCCACAACTCTCATTAAACATGTGTGTTTAGTCCTATGGTAGATTATGCCATCCAGTAGATGAAATCTTCCTTAATCATATGATTTATTCCATATTTCATCCAAGGCATGTATAAAGGAGTTATCTTTGGAGACATTGTTAACTAATTGACATAGAATGCTACAATTTCTATCCTGAGTGTAACTGTTTCTCACTTCCTCAAATAATGTGGTGTTCAGGTCTGTAACACTAATTTCTTCTATTGGGATCTGTGGGGAAGCTTCTTCTGGTAAGTAAGCAGGATTATTAATGTTATTTGGTAGTGGCCATCTGCTTATTCAATCTTCATTTTTGTAAATATTGCCATCCTTGTGCACAATGTTCATATTCCCTCTATACTCTTGTATGAACATTTGCCATCTGAGCATGTGCCTGTTGAGTGTTTTCATGTTTATAAGTGATTTAAAATTGGTACAATTTGTTATTTCTTCAAAAACACATCCTTCTAGAAAGGAATTAAGTTTTTCCAAGACCCAGAAAAGACATAAACATTCCATATTACTTTCCCCATGTCTGGCTTCAGTTGGTTTTATCTGCATATATATGAAACATATGGGCCCTTCCACAGGTCTTTCATTTATAATATGGACTTGATGAAGTGCAGCACCCAGCTAATCCCCTGATGCATCAATAAAAAGATTAAAGGGAAGCTTAAAACTGGCATCAGTAAAAGTGGAGCAGTGGTTAAAGCTTGTCTCAAAGACTCAAAGGCTTTGACTGTGTTAACATTCATCTCAAATACTGTGTATTTGTCACACAATTTATAAAGAGGCCTTCTTATGGATGAAAAATAATTGATATGCTTCTTGTAATATCCTGAAAAACCCAAAAAAGACTAAATTTCTTTGTTGTTCTTAGGCATAGGTTTCAGTAGTACTGCTGAAACCTTGTTTTTGTCAATTCCAAGGGATAGACCAGACACTACCTTTCCCAGATCCTTAAGTTCTTTAATTCCAAAATGCCATTTTTTTAAAGAAATTTTCATGTTTTCAGCAAAAATCTGCATAATCTGCATATATGTTCCTCCCAATTCTTGGAACAGACAATAATATCATCAATGTAAATGATTAACCATCCTTCTGAAAGTTCTTCAGGGAATATTTAATTCATCATCCTTTGGAAGTGTGAAGGTCCATTTTTGATACCAAAAGGCATTCTCAACTATTCATACACCCCACAGTGAACAATAATTGCCAAGTATTTTCTTGCCCATGGTGTCACTACATTTTGATGAAATACTTTAGAGGAATCCATAGTACTTATGTAAACTGCTTGAGATATTTGGGTGAGGGAAATTTGGATCTTTGGTATTAGGTACCTGTTGGGACAGTGTAAGTTTTCAGAGTTCTAAAGTCCCCAACCATTCTGGATTTTCCATTATGCCATGCCACTATGAATGGTGTAGTTATCTCTACTTCCTCATTGTGGCCAACCTTTTGTATTACTACCAGGTCTAGAATTTCCTTAATATGGAGCTCCAGTGCTTCTATTGATTTTGGGATTGCTGGATATGCAGGTCTTCTCAAGAGTGGTGGGTAAGGTCTTTCAATATCAAGCATAATGTCAGCTTCATGACCAACAATTGCCCCTAGTGTCTCTTTATCTGATGCAAAGGCTTCTTTGTGGTTATATAGAAGGAAAGGAAGTTCACTTTCCTGTTTATCAGTAAGATGAAGACTTATTTCAGCCTCATTCAACTGTTCAGACTTGAATTTTTCTAGCTACAAGTTGACTGGTGATACTTTATTTACTGTAATTTTCCTCTTAAAAGGTAAAAGGCACATTTTTGATGCTTATTGTCCCCAATAGTAAAGTATATTACTTTATTGCTACATAAATCTATGCCATACATGATTAAATAATTATTTCCAAAAGAAAATGGGTACTAGAGAAATCTTCCATAACAACATATTCAACAGTTATTATTAAGTTTCCATTGATATGTGGAAATATGACAGTAGTTTCAAATATTACAAATTCTTTCATTGGATTACTTTCCCTGTTAATTTTTATGCTATCAATTGGTAATAATTGATCTTCAAAATTTGGTACACAATTCTCAAGAAAATATTTGCCAACACAAGAGCAGAAGGCTCCTGGGTCAAGTAGAAGCTTAGTGGGTTTGTTATCAATTACCACTTCTGTTATACAGGAATTACCAGCTGTATAACCTTTTCCTCTATTTGGCTTGGTTTTCATAAGCCGTTCATCTTGAATTTTTGAAAAATCAAGTTGACTATTACTCAATTGTGGAAAATGGGAATAAGAATTCATAATTTCAAATGTGACATTGATATTTTCTATATTTTTCGAAGATTCAGAGAATATGGATTATTTAACATCTGAATTTCCTTCAATTACATCTTCTTTTTCAACATCAGGTTCATTGTCAATGTCAATTTAATTGATTTTTCCCCTTTTTGGACATGTATTACCTAAATGTGCTTTGCTTTGGAAAATATGGCACTTTCTGATTATATCTGCAGATTTATACTTCATATTATCAGAATTTTCTTTGGGATTTTTGTCCACAGAATCTTTCCAAGGTGTATTAAACCTTGTTTTGAGATTCACCCTAGTAGAACCAATTCTGGTTCTGGTGGTTACTTCTTCCAATATATTTATAATATTTTATTCTGAAGATTTTTCAGTAGTCCTTCTTTTGAAAGCATGCTCTAAGTCATCTCCACATTGTCTCAGAAACTTTCTGTTAATCATAAATTCTGACATTTCAGGATATAATGCTGTTAATCTGTCCTTCGGTTGGCAAAACCATGGTAAAGCTTTGTGTTTATCAGAATTAAATTTAGAAGACTCAAAGGCTGTTTCCACTTTAGATATCCAAGCATCATTGACCAATTTGTTAATAATTTGGTTTTTCCACCCAGTTCAACTTTGGTGTCCATGTGCTTGTCTTAATTTGATATACAATCTATGGGCTGATCTGGTAAACAAGGTGTTAAATCTTGCTGTTACCAACCTGTATGGTTATTCAAAATCTTCTTTAATCATGTAAATACCTCTTATGAGTTCCATATCATCATATTCTCCTTCTTCACTGAAGTGAGGCCATTCTTTAATTTTTGGTACTTCTTCCATAGGTTCTTGGCTCATTGATGGTTCCAAGTTATGGGAAGAAGTGTAACATTCATTCTTTAAATGTGAATTTTCTAAATACAAGACTTGTGGGTTAGAATTTCCTGTAACCTCTTTTGAATTTATAGGTGTGGAAATACTTGGTAAGGTGTGCAGTATTTTTTTTTAATATCATTCATTTTACTGGTGCTACACCTTTGGGAATTTCTGAATTCATGTTGGAAGCCTTGTATTTAATTTATTACTTCAATTTTATACATTTCTTATTTATCTGTCAATTCTTGCCATAATTATGTCTGTCTAGTATTATCAGAAGTGACTTGACTCAATTTCATTGTTGATTTTGATACTTCCTCTTGTGAGGTGTCAAAACATATTTTCAAGGGAATTGTATGTTTATTTACTTCAGTAAATGAATTTGAAATGTCAACAAGGACTTTCTTATTCTCTACTTTGATAATATTTATGGCTTGTTTTATTCTTGTTTTAATTATGTAATCAATATTGAACTTAGAATATTTATCTGTTAATTCTTTTATAATGGCAGATTGTTCATTTATCTTATTTCCAAATGAGCTGTCATTATTTGAAATTTTAATTTTTATTAAAATTTTTTTCAAAACGCATAAGTCTTCATTCATTTGTCTCAGACTTGAGCTATTTGTTTTAACATTGTTACAAATTGATCCATTTTTATTAGAAATATGACTTTTTACATCATTTATAGCTACATACAAGTTTGGAATACCATCCAGAAAGTCAGAAATCATTTATGAGATTTTAATCTGGCTGCCTCCTTTTTCTGTAATGCCATCATTGTTCTGGCCATCTTAAATAAATTTTCATGGCATCCTTCTGAATCTTTGGGATTCTATAGCCCTGGCTGTAAGTTTTGTGGTTGATGCCTTGCCTTTGCCCTTTTTCTGAGCTTGTGGCTTCTTTTTCACACTGAAATTGCTGCTGCTGGCTATTGGGGCTGTTTTTGGAACTTTCTTGGGTGGCCAAGGGTTGTTTTCCTCCATTCTGCTGTTAAAAGAATAATTTTTTTCTTTTCCATCAATGGATGCCATCCATTGAGTAACTTGCATATGTTGGGATGGCCCAGGAATTTTCTCACAGTCAGGTAAGAATTCATGCAGTTTTTTTACATATCTGCAAGGATCTGGTACTCTTTGTGCTGCAATGAATTGTTGTAAGCCTTCTGGATGGCTTTGTATATATCCACAGAGGCTTCTTGTGGCAGTTTCAGCTCTTCTTTAAGGTAAAACAGTATTATCAGCTTCAGAATGGCATATTTTGTCAGTTTGGGATTTATTTACCGACCCTTGTCCTTCTGAAACTGATTGGCTTCTCCCATAATCATGTCTATAGCCTTTTTGAGATCTTATTGAGGGGTTATAGCAGGCTCCTTATCTGGTTTAAGGCATAATTATCATCAAAAAGCTTAAAAATGGTAATTTTATTTCAAACACTTACTATTGGCCAAATTCTTTGCTTTTTGAAGGGTATTACTTGGGTCCAACTTGATTAATTCAGGAGAAATTGGCTCGGTTTTCTTATTCTTGGTTATAATAACAGTACCATTATGCTCAGAATTGACAGTACTTGCAGGGATAATGCTAGTTACTGTTGATGCAGTTTCAATTTTTGCTTGTCTTACCATGTTGCCGGACACTAAAATTAATGAAAAAATAAATTAATTAAGTAGGAAAAGGTTTCTCAGAGAGAGAAATGAAAAAATAAAGCCCCACTTATAATATGAAAAGCTTTTATTTTCAAGAATTTTGCAATATAAGAAAAAGGATTAAAAAAGTAGAAAAAATATGAAACAGGTAAAATATCACTTCTGGACATCCTGATGTAAGGTGTGGATATGAAACTATGATAAAAAATCAAGTGCTTTTCCTGTCCTCAAAATTTGTATAAGGTACAATATGATTAAAAATGTTAATAATTAAGAGTTTCAAGAGAAAACACATCAAATTTATTGTTTTTAGCTTTATAACTATAAAAAAATAATATTATAAAGATATTTTGCTTTATCAGCAATAAAACATTATCCAAAAATACTCTACAAGAGATATTTAAGGCTTCAAAAGGAATTTCTTCAAAAGCAATTTTAATTGGAATTAATTGAGCAAAGGGCTGTAGGCAATTAATATAAGAAAAAAGTTTCTAAAAATATTATTAAAGAAAAAACATTCCCACAAGTGACCAGAGTGGATTTGGAAGCAAAGTGACAAAGCTGACAGTGATTAAAAATGCTTTAATTCACTTATGGGGTGGTTCAAGGGTAAAAATGATCATAATGATTTTCCATGTGGTTAAAAGGTTGGTTGGAATCCTTTATTAATTTGTTTGACAGTGTTCAAACTAATTATAAAAGGAAAATATTTTAACATTAAGAGAAAAGTGGGGCAAAGAAGACACTCTTTTATAGCAACCAATTTTCTTACTCCAAAAGTAAAATTTACTCTTGTCAGTTGTGAAAAACACTCTGAAAACAGAAATGCCAATTATGGCATCATTGAGCCCTGGCTTAGACCAAAAAAGGGCTAGTTTTAGCCATTTTGGACCCTTAAATCAGCCATTTCTATATTAATACCTGGTTTTAAGCCTTAAAAACATGTCAGAATGTGTGTAAGAGACGTAAAAACTAGTTAAAACTGTTTTTACTATGATTTTTTAGCTTAAGGGTAGTTTTACCCTCTTGGAAACAGTTAAAACTGCCCTGATTGTTATCAAAACCTGCTCATCAATTGAGACACAGACCCTGCGACTCAATTCCAGGCCAAAATTGATGAAATTTTGCGTATATTTTGAAATCTCATGCCTGTCAGCAAGGAATTTAGGGGTCTGGCTCCCCATTAGACCCAAGATTCCTTGATCCCCCTAGAATCAATCTTTCCAATTTTTTTTATTTAATTCCTCATCATGTATTATACTTGCAATTTACATATGTAATTCAATTGAGTTTTTACAGTACACAACTGTAATAATTGATACCTCATATGCAAATTAAAGTCTACTTATGTAATACACATGCACATTTTGACATTTCAATTGAAAATACTTCAATTCCTCATAAATTCTAAACTACACACAGCACCTCAACTTTAACACAAAAATTGATGGTTAACACCACATGTAATGTAAATTAAATTAAGGTTTTTAGGATTTTCAACTTTTGTAGAGAAAATACTAAAAACATGATTTAAGCTTATTTAGAGTTGAGTTACAGAAATTTTACCCAGAGGTGACCCCACCTCATTTTTTATAACAAATTCAATGGTGAAATAAGCTTCATATGTTTATTTATTGGATATAGAGCTAAGATAATTTTTATTTAAACATTTTTCAAAAATATTTCAATTTTAATATTTTTAATAAAAATTTTTTTTTACTTAATTTTTTCAATTAAAAATGTATTTTCAAAATTTTCAAATCTCAAAGTAATTTTAATTTTAAATTATAATTAAACTTCCAATTTTGTATATGAACTTTATATTCATATTTTAATTTTTTACTTTATAATAGAAATAAATTTATTTTATTTACAATTGTATCATTGTTTTATAATTTGTGGTCTTTTGGGTATATAAAAATACCTCTAAGGCTCACAATATCAGCAATATAAGTGGAAAAATATCCTGCTGATAAGAAATCTTGGAAGATGTCATTTATTATTATTTGAGAATGGGATAGAAGATTTTGAATATAAAAAAGATATCATTAGATACTCATAAGCTCAAAATTGAGCTAGTATTCTCAAAAAGCTTGTTGTTTCTAGGGAAGAAACTTCTCAGGAGGAAATTCAGAATGATTTATTCATATTTGAAGCTTAGCTGGAGATAAGTGTGTCAGAGCTTCAACATACCTTCAAATTTATAATCTTCAAAGAATGCAGTATTCATTTGGATCTTTTTAATCACCATTCATTCTTGAGTTCTTATTCCTTTGAGATTTCAATAGTTGTTTTTTTATTTAAATATCCCTAGAATTCCCCACTTTATTCAGATATCCGTGTTTGAAAATCTCAGATATATGGTTTTCCAAAAATTCTCTGGAACCTGAATTAGCAGGATTAACTTTTTTTATTTATAATAGGAGATAGGGCCTCTTTACATTACAAGTTTTTTACTTTTTATGGGCTCTCTGTCAAAAGAAAAAGAACCTTTTCAGCTATAGAGTAAGCAAATTGAGGTTTTGTTTGGAAAATAATTTGATTTTAAATTGGGGCCATTATTAGATTAATAAGCTGTTTCTCATGAATAATTTTGTCAAAAATATGTAGCCTTTTTTCCTTTTTACAAAGGCAAAGTTTTGTCTTTTTGTA
The DNA here is from genome assembly GCA_023105745.1 of Austropuccinia psidii. Lineage (NCBI taxonomy): Eukaryota > Fungi > Basidiomycota > Pucciniomycetes > Pucciniales > Sphaerophragmiaceae > Austropuccinia > Austropuccinia psidii. The sequence goes on along the minus strand of JALGQZ010000001.1, from coordinate 77,199,774 downwards.
TCCCCAATTTTAAAGTAACTATATTTATGGTTATTTATTTCAATACAATAGAGTTTTAGATTATTATGTTCAATTCTAAAATGGTTAGTTTTACCGTTTGATATTACCAAAAGGTTACTTGAAGTATAATTTGAGCATCTGGGAAAGGGAAATTAATTGTTCCTTCAATTATTCCCAAGGGGTTTATAATTTAGCTTGCACTTCTGAAATCAATACCTCAAATTGGAAACCGTAATTCCACAAGATTGGGAGATTTATTTTGTGGGAAATTTATTCCTGAAAATTCTAAGGATTCCCCTGATTAAAAGTTTATCATATCCTCTTTATTTTTGAAAGTAAGTTTGTTAATAAGCTTTTGACCTATTGTATAGCCTTTAAGAGATTCTACTTTGGTTTTGAGCAGTTTTTTAATCTTACATATAATCAAGGCTATGATTTTCCTCGAATTATAGATTCAATTATCTCTTCAAATTTACAGATTGAAATTGAGAATCGATATTTTAAATATTTTCTTTTATAATATAAATTATCTCACTTTCACCATAATAAGATAAATAAACTTTTACTTATTCTGAGGAACTTTCTTCTTTTTATTCATTTTTGATATCATGAATTATTTTATCATCATAGAAAGTATTGGCTAGCTGTAAGACTCTTCCACATAGATTTTTACTGGCATTTTCCTTAGTTAAGTCAACATTTTTGGGTACTAATTTATGTTAAAAGATAAAGGTTATTGGCTTCCAAAATTGAACATATTTGGATTTTTGAAACATGTATTCTATCATTTCTGACATGATTAGAAAAATCTTTATTTAATGAAATATTTAATTATTCCCTACATTTTATTGAGACTCTTAGGTAAATTAGAGATTCTGAACTTTCTGGTTGAACTGAAGCTAATACTTTTTTTAGAAAGCCATTCAACAGGAAAATGTTTAGAAGGTTTAAATCTGATTGAGCCTTATACCTTCAAGCCCCATTTCCACAATCCCTTAATAATTTATCCTTTCCACCATTTCCAATCCTTTCTGAAATGCATTTTCCTTAATTGTTAATAAAAGATTTTTTTTCAGTTTTCTCAAAGAGTGCAGTCAATTGGGGAAGTCTTACTTAATGGTTTAATTCAAAATATTCCCAAATCAGATTGTTTTTTTTGATTGGCTACATGAGATAATATAATCCTTCATAAGGAAATTCTTACCAATATTACAGTCTTGCAACCTCTTCAGACACACCACTGATATCAGGCTGAATAACATCTATAGATTTTCAAAGTCATATCAGGATATTAAGGTAATCCTTCTTTGGTTAATCAAGGTATTGGGAGTTTTTTGAAATTAAAGTTGTTTATTTGAAAATGATTTGACGTCCGCTTTTATTTCTATTATTATTTTATTCCCTCCTTCAATTTCGTTCCGGAGATGATTGAATCTATTTAAATTTGATTTATTAATATCTCTATCTTATAAATGAAGTTCTTTAAAATGAAAAAATATTACCAAAAAATTCATTTATTATATTAGCTTCAAGGGATTTAATCTTATTACCAATATTGAATAAGACTTGAAGGTCTATGGCATGTTTTTTATAATCATTCTCTTACCACTTGTAATGGACTAAATCAAAAAATTATAATATCAAGAATTATTATTTATTATTTCCACTTTTTTTAATCCCATTGCTTTCTTTATAAAAGTAATTGTGACAGTCTTGTATAAAAGTAATATTATACTTATGTATTTTAATATTTTCTTGATGAAAATCATTTATTTTTTGGGGAAATTAGGTCTTAAAATCCTAACTTCCTCCATATTCTTGATCTCCATAGATTTTATTTTCCTATTTAACAAGTTTAATATTGATTTTCTCTCCTGCTTTGGGAACACATGCCCTTTGGAATAAGGAATTTAAGAAATTCTTTTTGGGGAGTTATTTCTTTTTGGAGCTGGTTTTTAATTGGATGGACATTTTCTGGTGCTTTATAATTATTTCAATTAGGGCTGAATAGCTTTTGGGGGAAGTATTTTCTTATTTTGAGCCAGTATTTCACTTTTTTGACTTGGTCCTTTATAGTGAGAGGGTGCCATCCGTCACAGAGGGAATTGAACTTTTCCTTCTGAATAGAATGCTTTATCAAGATATGAGAGCTTGAATCCCCTTGAAAGAGATTTGAAGCTATCTCCTAGTTCTATTCTTTAAATTTCCTGAACCTATCTTTCTACAGGTTCTAATATTTCTCTATACAGGCTACTTTAAATGCCTCTAGAACTATCAGAATTCGCTATAATAGGTTACACAGTCATTTAAGCTTCTGAATAAATCAACAAAGTTATCAAACGGTCTAGCCTTTGAGAATGTGAGCCAAGGGACTCATTTGGAGTTTGCGTTTCTTCACTGGCTGCGGAAAATACTTTTTTCCCCTTTCTGGTATATCCCTCTTAGTAGTCAGTACATTTTAGTCAATGGCGTATTTACTCACTTTCCTTGTTGAATGAATTTCTGAAGCTGAATAGAAATAAGAATTCTGGAGATAAAACTAAGTAAAATTACTCTCCAAGTAGTTTTTCAGAAGTGGTATCAGCCTGAATTCTTTCTTCTCTAGCTTTGAGGGACAGCACCCCTTCTCAATATATTCATTATTAGACTCACTCTCTGGATATGGTAAATTTCTGGAGACTGTATGTGAAAGTGATAGGGTATCTGTTAGTGAAACTGTAAATTGAGATAACGTAAGAGAAGAGAAATTGAAAATAACTTTTTATTAAAAAAATATTAGAAAAAAATGCATGTTAAATTGTTAATTATATTATTTTATTATATATATTTTCATTTTGAGGTGATTTCATGTGAGACATACTCAGAAAATATAATAAAGAAAGAAGTGACTATATATTTTGAAACTATTATTGTAATTAATTAAAGAGAAAATCAAATATATCCAAATTTATAATGATTTAGAGAAGCTATGGTTAATAAATGGAACATCCAATTCACTGCATGTTAATTCCTTTTATCATGGCTTTTAATGATTATTTTAATATTAATTTTCAAAATTTTAGATGTTCAGGAATGAGAAAAACAATAAAAAACAAATAAAATGTCCTTTAAAGGGATAAAAAACATGGATAGGCCCAAAATTTCAATTTCATAATTTTGCTGTGAATTTTTGTATTTTATATGGATAAAAACTTTTATTAATGATAATAAATATAACAAGAATATTTCTCTTAGTGTTCAAACAAAGGAAATACTCTTTGTAAAAAATTATCTTAATATATATAGCTATATTTAATAATATCTATATTACTAATTGAATTCTAGTAATATCAACAATTATTATCATCAGAAATTTGAATAATTCCCTATTTCCAACAAAAAAATGTAAAAATATTAGTACTGGTACTAATATTACTATTTAAATATATAAGAAAATATACTTCAGATAGAGAAATAGAAAAATATTAATGAGCAATAGTCATAGAAAACACTTACTATTTAATAAGAAATATATTCTTGATAAAAAGAAATGTCAAAATCATCAATTTTAAATAATTTCTTAGTGAAAACTTCAGAAATATAAATAGGAGTGATAATAATGAAAAGTCAAAAAATATAACAATGTAATAAAATTTATCAATCCATAAGAAAATATTATCATCAAAATGATACTGTAAGAAATTTTATTTATTTATTTATAATATAGATCAATCTATTAACATAATATTTGTGAATATCTGTTTATTGATCTATATTATATTATTTTTAAGCTACTATTGGATTCTGGGTATTTTAGATTTTTTGGAGGATCTTTCGATGTTATAAAATCCTCCTTTGTGAACAGGATTATCGCTACTAGTTCAAATTCCCATAATAATCTCAATAAAATTAAAATTAGAGCTTAAAAAATTAATAATACTTATTTCAAGACTACTTAAAGCTAAAAATTCCTATTTACAAGAGCTATGGGGCTGATAAAGGATCAACTACTTTGATATTTTGAGTTCAAGTACTTTACTGCTTTGAGTCAACATATATTAATCTTTTCAATGCAGATACATATCATTCTAATAATAATCTATCTTTTAACACCCTTGAGTTTGTCTAACTATTAAGGTAAAAGTAGTTTTAAGAGATTCTTGTAATTTCTTTATATTAACTAAAAATTATTATCTTGCCTCTGGGAGTTCCATACCATATGATGTGCCCCTAGGTAAAACTGGGTTTACACCCCAGTGGTGCCATAATAGCTATAGGCTTAAATATTAAAAAAAAATGAATATTTTTTTACATGAAAATAAATTTTATTTTTGCTATACATTTCTTCATGAAACAATAAGATCAAGGAAGGAATTTTGTGAATACATTGGGAATGTAAAATATTCCTCAGAAATGAGACTTATGGAGGAAGGAATGAGAATAACCCACTGAATTTGAGAACCTTGGAGCATATAATTCCTGAATTATACACAGGGAAGAAAGCTGTTTTAGCCTTTACAAGATTGAAATTAATTTAGCTAATCTTAATTATTATCATGATTTGAACCTGAAATAATCTTTATAATTATTAAGTTTAAGAATGTGAAAAGATAAAAGTAATATGATATACCTATGTTTTTCTCTTCATCAATGAGCTTATTGAATAAAAAACAAAACTGACTTAAGCACTTAATGATTGTATGCATCTAGTCCTTTCATATATTACAGAATCTATTGTAGAATGACAAACTATTAGGTTATTTAAACTAAAGAGATATAGGTTCATTTCAATTTCTTTTAAATTAATTCATAATTTTAATTTATCTCCAAAGAAAAAAATCCATTATATTTCTTATTCTCACTTTTAAAAAATATTTTTTTGCATAGCCTTTTGGAAAAAAGAACCTTATATATACATATCTTGAAAAAGATTTTTCCATATGGTTTCGAAAAACAAATATTGCGTATTTTTTTGAAAGAGACTTAATATTTTTTTTGTTGTTTTTCCTGAAAAAATGAATCTTTTCCTAAACCAAATTTTAATTATTCCTTTTTTAAAAAGAATGTTCATTCGGAAGTATTCATTTTTTGTTGAAAGAAAAAATTCCTTACTACTTTTCTGAAAGAAAGACAATGGAATTATTTTTTGATAAAGGGAATAGGTGGTTATGATTAAATAAACAAATAAGGTATTAATTTTATCATAATTTTTATCATTTGATAATGTCCAACTTTCTGTTAGCTTCGAATTTGAAAATTCAATGCAGGATAAAAATTTCAGTTCATATAAGATTTGGATGATATAGAGTAATAAAAAAAGCTATGAAGGCTAAATAATACCTCCTTTGTGGGTATAAAATTAAATTGGATTGAAGGAAAAAGCTTTCAATTGCGAAATTCAGGAAATAACACCAAAGTTTATACCTAATCATCAATTATTCACCCTATTCAAATGGTATTTTGAGTTTAATTCGATTCGAAATGAAATATATTTTTTCAATATGAAATTTGGAAGAAACATCCACTCAAGTTTTGGGTCAGTCTTTCAGTACTTTGAAAATTTTATAAATCAAATCACATTAAAAATACCAAACTTTTTTTTCCAAAATATCACGTTCAATCTTTTTTATTTAAAAAATACCGCACCTAATTAGCCATGATATTTTGGGTAAAATAACCCATGTTTTTTAGTACCTAATGCATTTTCTTTTGGCAAAATACCACATTTCTCAAGGCCCCTTTGGAAAACTTTCAATCACTTATGTCATGAAAATCCTTCAAAACTAGATTCTAAACTTTACCCACTGTTAGTTATCCCAAAGGAATCCCTCTTAAAACCATTACTACAAGACTTAGAGTCCGTAAACTACATAAAATATTTGGATATGGCCTCCAATTAAGAAATTGAGGAATAATTCCTTATGTTTAATTTACTTTTTGAAAGCCGTTATCTGAGGCCACATAGCTTCAACCCTGTACCTTACATATACAATACAAATGATTTGACAAATTAATCACCTGAAAAATCTAGAAAATGATTTAAAACCACTCATATTTAATTTGATAGATTAGTGCAGATTATTCAAGATTATCCAGTTTGCAAGAATGCTTCAAGCTTTCAGAAAAAGAACCCTTTGATTCAATTATCCATGGATTTATCGATACTGAGATCAAATAGAAATGGTGCATGATTGGGGAAAATTGGTATTCTTTTTTAAGTTATCTAAGGTTCCGTTCGAATCTATAAGATCCAAAACACTTCATTCTTATTAAATCCTAAAAAGAAATCAATCTCATGGAAATCTTTACAAAAGAGGGCTGAAGGCTCCAAGGCCATTAAACAGGATTTATTTCCTGAATTTATTGGATTAAGAGATGGTACTTTTGTATCTTTATCACAAAGATAAGGTGAAGATTATGAGGCTTATTTTGATTAGAAAAAAAGGTGGCAATTATTTCAAAACAATTATTATTATAGATTTAGTTCTGACTTGGTGGGATAGAGATACACAATGTCAATACATTTGTTTCTTTATGTAAAAATAGAGTTCATTGCATTAAATGTGGTCTGCAATGGTTCATTGGATTACTCTAATGTTTAGTAACAAATGACCTTTTTGAAATACCCTAGTGATTACTACTTGAAAGATAAATATATTCTTTTTTATTCAGCTTATGAAAGATCACCATATATAGTCCCATCATATGAGTTTATTTCAGCTAAAAATAAAGATAAATCTAAATAAAACCTTTTCTTTCAAGATTAAAAGCACTTATAGAACATGCAATTGTTATCTTTAAAGGATGGGGGTCTTCACTCAGAGAAATGAGAAATCAGATGCACAACAAACAAGGGGCGGAGGAATTTGTTGAATGGACTGTGAGAGTTGTAATTTGAAATAATTTGTTTTCTCAGCTAGGAGATATTTAGATTGACCTTTTTAAGGAATAAAAACCCCCAGAACTACATCATCAGAAGAAATACCTGCGATGAACGAAGATCTCAATATATGGGAAATGCTGAAACCTATTACATTGGAATAATATCATGCAAATTAAATTAATTTTAAATTAATAAAAAGTTTTTTTTTGATATTTTTCAGCTATCTGTAAAAACGGAAGATCTTTAAATTTACAGAAAAAATCAGTTGAACCAAAAATATTAAGACGAAAAATGAATATTTTTTTAATATTCATGTGGAAAAGCGAAAAATTTCAAAACTTAAAGAAGAGAATTTACTGGGAAAATTGTTTTACAAGAGAAAAAATCTATTTCGACACATTTTTTAAGATGGAAAATTGTACCCCATGTGTAAATAAAGCATTTTAAAAAAATAATTGAGCCAATTGGCATATTTTTTACAAAATTTCATGTTGAAACGAGCAAGTTGGAAAATATTCAAAAATTAACATTTTTAGAAGTAAAACTCAGAGACCATTTTTTGGATCAATAATTTTGAAATGGAAAATAATGTTTTCTTTGAATAAAAATGAGACAAACATTTCATGAACTTTTGTAAGGTAAAGAATTTTTTGGGGAATTGATGTTAAAATAGAAATCAACCAATTGTTTGGTAAGAAACAAGAAATAATGTTCATAAATTTTGGTAATTTCATTTTGGAATATAAAATACTTGAATGTATGCAAAAAAATAATCAAAATCATTATGTTTTTTTCTCCTTAGGTCTTTTTTTCATCTTCTGGGCTCTTAGCTCTTTGCTTAATAATTTTTTTCCACTTAAGAAGATTACATCTTTATAGATTGCTCATCCACTTTTAATAATTTATGATTATTTTAGAGGGAACATCTAAGATTAGTAACCAATTCATTTTTATTGAATTAAGGTTATGATTTTGAAGTTTGATGAAAGATTTAAGATTTATTACAAAGCACTTTAATGATACTAGGTTTTTTTGAAAAGTCTAATTAGATTCCCAGTTCAAGAAAATGTAATCCATGTCTTGATGACTTGAATGGACCGGTAATTTTAATGAAAGATTTTTTTTAATAAATGGAAAAAATGTTATAAGTCCATTAATGAACATCATTTGAATATTTATTTGGTCCATTGTGAAACCCATTCTGTCACTGGGACTCTTGGGAAAAACAAAAGTTTCCTTGAACTGAGGAATCAAAATCTCACTTGGAGGGCTCCAAAAGAATAAAGAAATAAAGGAGAATATATTTTTCAAGAGAAAATGAGAGCAGTACAAGATATTACAAAGATAAGAAATGAAGCCAAAGGCCAAAGGATAATGATAGAAAAGCCAAAAGCCAAAGAGCCAACCAAATGAATCCTAAATTTACGGTTTCAACCTGCCAGAAAAACAATGGAATTAACAAAGGATTCAACCACCAATATCCACTTACAGGCAAAGAAAAAGTTGAAAATGACTGACTTAAGATTATCAGTATTTACTTTAATAATGAAAAGAAAATAAGAATAAAAATAAATGCAATATATTAATTCACTGGGGAAAAAGTCCCCAGGGGTGAAAAGGTGGCCAGTATATGTGAAAATCCAAAAGACTGATCCTGGAAGGGGAGTCACCCAGCTGTATTGACTGAATTGGGTCAATACAGATATGGCCATCTTGAAATTTGAACTGTGTGTCTTGAATTCCCACAGTGAAATATGAATTGGCCCAAAAGGGTCAATGACATACATGTTGCCTGGATACATCCTGTATGAACCAGTTGAATTGTCCAAGAAGTGCTTAAGTGCTTGATGCCTTGAAAACTGTCTTGATGTTCAAGAACCTCTTGAAATAACCCCTTGAAGCATCCTGGGGTGAAATACCAACACCTGGGGAGCCAGGGAGCTGGGGTCCCTGAGTGACCTTCTGGTCACCGCCATAAGCTGTAAGACTGAGGGGCTGGAGTCTACCTTTGAAATGGGTGATGGAGTTGAGGACTTTATTTTGAATCTAAGAATTGATTCCTGAAGCCATAACCATTGGATTTCTGAGGAAAAATGGTGCATAATGGTATATAATAACTTATATGCACCACACGTTGTTCCCACAGGCTTGGATCCATTGAGTTGGGCCAGTGGTTTCCCTGATCTTGAGGGGAAACTCAGTTATTGAAGGTGGCTGGGGGCCTCTGGTGCTTTCCAGAGGCCATGTTGGAATCTTGAGTGGAATGGTCACCTATGGCCAATTTGGGTGTCTTGGCTCCTTGGGCCACTTTGAGGTTTTTTGGGGTATTTGGTCATTTTGGGTCTCCTGGGTTTTTGTCCAAAAATAGGCTCAGGTGGGCCTACTGGTCTGCCCCCCTTTTCCCCTGTTGGCCTCATTGGTCCCACGGCCCACAGGCTGTAGAGGCCGTAGGGGTACTAAATGGCCGAAATCTGCCATTTAGCCTAATCAAAGGGGGTGCACCAAAGGCCCTGGATAACTTTAGAGGGTCCAGAGGCCCCTGGAAGGCTAAATGACCCCCCAGGCTCAGAATGAAGGTATTGGCCTGGGGGTTGGTGGGATTGAGGATTGGCCAAGGAGGCCAATTATTCAGGATATGGCCTGGGGGCCATGAATGGCCATGAAGAGTGGATATGGTCAAAAGGCCATTCCACGCCATAAGGGTTCAAATGGCATAATATTGAGAATATGGCCAAATTGACCATATATTGGTGGAGGCTTGCATTTCCATAAACACCAATTGAGCGGGTATTTTTGCAGGTTTGTGACACATTCATTGCTATGATTAAATTTGAAGAAGTTTTGGAATGAGCTTAGCAATTGTTGAACCATCCAGTTTGACTAAAATTTGGTAAATTTCATTCATTCATGGTTACTTTATTTTGACTTTCTCCTTGATTATATTATTATTCCATTGTCAAAAGGATAAAAAATAATATTTATGTAATTAATTTCAGTTATTATTACCTTCTTCAATATAATTAATGATCAATTCACTTCTTCTTTAATAAACTCAAAAAGCTCCTTGAAAATCAGCATCTTTCATATAAGCAATGCCTTTCATGAATACAGAAAGTAAGTTTTTGCTCTTTATTTTCTTTCTATTATGAGCTAATTTAAACAGAAAGTTAATTCATTCTTCATACTTTTGTAAAGCTGGATCATTGTTATCAAATGAGTAATTTTCATATATCATTAGTGGAAGATTTTTGAGTTTTGTTTAATCAGCTATTATGTATGGATGTTGATGAGAATTCATATGTGGAAGTATTAGCCATGCTGGATGTAGTATTTTTTCTGATTGGTATCGTTTAGTATCCTTTACATTATTAATATTCAAATTTAAGTTTCTACAAAGCTTCATGTCTTACATGAGTGATTTTACTAACTTCTCCTGTAACAGGTTTTTTATTTGATTTGAACATTAATTATTGGATGATTTTTCATTCAGTTTTTAATAATGAAAAGGTGTAATTGTCACTGGTGCACTATCATAGATATGAGGAGTGGGAGTTTTTGTAATTCAAAACTGGAGGGTAAAGAAGGATACATTATTTTGAAAAATAATTAAATAAAAACCCGAAAATCCATCCCTAAATAAAAAAAATAAGCAAAATCGTTATTAGTGTTATATCCTTTCGAAAAAAAATTGATCAAAAATTAAAAAAAATAGTAATCAATTTTGCTTTATAAAACATTAAAGGTGTTTTTTTAAAAAATATATTAATGATTTTTAAAAAAATACAAGGTTTAAGGGGTAATAGTGAAGAAGAAATTGGGGAAAAATGAAAATAATAATATCGGGAGGCTTTAGGAGCCTCCCATGATAAATATCAAAAGAGTGCTTGCAATGGATTTGGAATTTTTCTGAGAGTTGAAAGGTTAAAAACCAGAAAAAAGAGCTCAATTTTTTTTGAATAAATTCAACAGTTCTTGGGGAGACCAGGGGTACAATTGAAAAGGCGAATAGAGGATTTGAGCTGGTGGTTTATTCTGGTGATGGGGAGGTGCAGGTTCAGGAGGTTTATTTAACTGTTTAATCAAACTTAGGTGATGGTGATGATGATAACTTGATTAAAAATAAACATAAAAACTCACGTAGTAAGATTTAAAAGAATTTAAAGTGTAATTTTTAGCTGAAGAATTCAATGAAATATGAAAAAAAATGAGAATTGAAAATAGTAAGTTATTAATTTTCTTTTAACAAAAACTCGCCTTAATTTGAATTGAAAAAAAATCAATAATACTAAGAATCGAATTTGATGATAAATCTGAACTTTATAAGTTGGTATTTTATAAAGTGAGGAGGATTAAAATTTTTGAGCTTTTGATTTGAATTGAAAAAAAAAATAAAAAGATAAGTATTGAATATGGAATAAAATTAAATCTTTTTTGAAACTATGAAGATTTTTTTTCTTTGAGTTTTGATTTGAAGTTGAAAAAGAATAAAGAAAATAAAGTTGAACCTAAATATTTTTTTAATTGAGGAAGATTGAATTTTTTTAATTTTTGATTTGAATTTGAATAAAAATAAAACCAAAATAAAAATAGAGTTTGAAATTAAATTTGAGCTTTTCAAGTGAAGAATATTCAAATTCATTAAGTTTTGACTTGAATTGAAAAATAAAATCAGAAAAATAAAAATATAATTTGAATATAAATTTAATCACTTTTTTTTTGAAGTGATAAGGATTTTTTTTTAAAAGAAAACATTGATTTGAATTGAAAAAAAAGAAATTTAATTTGAAAATCAATTCAGAAAATTTTTTTTTATTAGATAAATTATTAAAAAAGTTAAAATTGAGAATTAAAATTGAAAAAAAATAAGCAATGTGATTTTTATTTTATCTTTTTCAATATCAATATTGTCAATCTTTTTTCCTGGAGAACATTTTGAATTGAGAAAACCCATGTTTTTTGTTAAAAAATGTCATGCTTGGACATATTTAGGCCTCCACAAAACACAGATTTTCTTATTGAATTTTTGTCGTAAATTCATTCCTGGAGTTGCAAATGACAGCCGTAATCTTAACAAAAAAGTCAGAAAAAATTATAGAACTTAAATACAAAACATAAAATTAAGAATTATGTATTAGATTAATTATTTCTTTAACCTCTGAAAAAGGTCAATATTAGCCCAATTTTGGAATGGTAAAATCTATATCATGCTGTTTTTCTCTGAACTCTAATTATTTTTCCATTTCCCCTTTTCAAATTCATTTTGAATAAATTATTTCTCTTAAAATTCCATTTATTGTTGTGCCTCTTTTTCCACAAACACTTGGTGTTCAAATTTCTTCTCATGTTCAAATTTCAATTTTGTCTCATGAAAAATCTTCTTTAAAGCTGTGGCTATTTCTTCCTCCCATTTGTGCTTTTCCAACTCCAATTGAGAATTTTCAATTTATTCATGGAAGTTAAAGTCATAAATGAGAATTTTAAATGTATAACTAAAAATAAGCTGAATTTTTTTGAATTTTTCACATATATTGGTGTAAAATGGTGCAAGAGAATCTATTGATCTTTGATTACCTCCACTTAGAGCATTCAAATTTAAATTCAACATTTTCTTTTTGGTTTTAGATAGATCAAATTACGTTTCATTCAGCTAAATAGTAGATTAATACAAGTCTTAATTAAGTTTTAGGTTATATTAAGCACAAAAGAGCATTCTTACATTCTGAGCAACCATATTTGAGGCCACTATTAAATCCATATAATTGGGGTTGTTATGATCATATTTTTCAATCATAAAATTTCAAAAAAAATGTCATATAGAAAACCAATCCATACAAAAATTCAAGGAAGCTGAAAGCCTAAAAATTCTTACCTGAAAATCTGGATCAATCTTTTCTTCATTATTTTCAATTACATCAACATCTGAGAATCATGGCTTGCAATTGGAGCTATATTTTTCTTATGCCCAAATAATGAATACACTTAATAATAGCATAGAAACATGATTTATAGTTCAGAATATATTGTCTTCAATAATTTATTTTCATATTCTTTGATAATACCTGAAACTGTAGTATTTTTGATATTTCTTACTATGAAGTAATTCTTATATGTTCTCCATTTTTCATGAATACTTTCTGAAGTAAGATTCAATCTGTTGCGAGAGTTCTTATTAATCTTCAAAGCCATTATATGAGATTCAGTTTTCTTTCTTGATGGAGGTTGAGCCACTAGTTCCAAAGCACGCATCAAAATATGCCTTTATCTTCAGCCAGTTAGTTATAAATAAATAATAAGCCTGTGTTTGATGACCCAAAGGTTGTGAACCTGCTCCAGTATATTTCACATACTTAGTTTATTGGGGAATTGATTTTTGGGAGTTTTGAAGCCAGAAATGGAGAAATATGACTCAATCAAGAGATATTAATATTATTTGATCAACAAGAGAGAAGAGATTTAAATTTGATATTAACAAGCAAACGGAAAAAATGGTGAGTAATAATATTTAAAAAAAGATGAAAGTCATATTGCAGGGTGTTTGAGGAAATTTAATTTTTTGTAAAATTTTAGGGTTAGGTTTCAAATTTGAAATCACAAAATGTCTGAAGAATAAAAACCCAGTGGAATAAGCTAAAAAAATGTATCTTTTCATTGGAAAATCTGGGGTTGTTCCAGGTTTTATTTGGAGAAAAATCCTGTATTATTTTTATTTAGTGTTAAACAATTTTGAGGCACCCTAATTTTTGAGTTTTACTTTTTTTTAATTTAAGATAGATCTCATTATTTTTCTTTAATCTTTTATTTTCTCATAATTAAGAAGGAAAAAAATAATGAAACTAAATCAAACTTCAAAAATGAAACCTATGATAAAATAATTAACAAAAATATCAGTAATAGTTATGATTATATTCAAATTGAGAAAAATATAGAGCTATTCATTTGGGGAGATGAGGAATAATCAGCAGCTTTAATCAAAGAGGAGGTGAAAATTCACATTCCTTATATTTCAATTCAATACTCTCAGTTGTTCAATTAACAAAATATTTCCATCTGAAACTTTTGAAAAATGTTTTCTAGTTTGACCCTAAATACAAGAATTATTACTCATTCCTTCACTTGTTCTATAAAAATAACCTTTAGCTATACAGTTTTGTTCATTACTAGAAAACTTTAATTTGACTAATTTAAATTTTTCAGTGGCTTCCTAGGATGGAAATGTTCTTTGGAACATTGATATTTTAGTTCTGAGTGTGACCTTGTAACAGGACCTCACTAAAATCTTTTATAGAAACACTAGGAAGAACCATGGAATACTCTGTGTTGAATAAAGTAGTCATTAGCTGGAATATTAACTTACAATAATACAGTTTTGAATTATTGAAAAACCTTTAACCCTTTCTCTTCTTGTGTGCTATAATAATCAAGATTCCCCTTACCAGTAATTCTGACCTATATTGAATTGAGCTCTACAATAAATTCAATCTATTTGATTGTGGCTATTTCAGAAAGGTCTATTCAACAGAGTCTATCAGATCTTACTTAATTTTGAAATAATGGTAAAAATTCAAAATTTTCGTAAATTTTGGATACATTTAGTGAGATGAGATGATAATAAAATGAATCTTCCAAATCAATATTATATCTCAAATAACACTAGAGTAAAATGAAATGTTTTTAATGGAGTGTAGTTTGTCTAAATGACACTTATATATTCCTTTTTTATTATAATAAATCTTCTGTTAGTAGAGATAAGATTGAGAATTATTATTATTAATATTCTTCTGAGCTTGGCTACAGAGAAGATAAAAATAATAATGATAAAACATTGCTTTTATCAAATTTATATTTTGATAACTATTTGTATTAGTATTCTGGTAAAGAAGGTGTGGATAATAAGAATAACAGCTATGGTATTCTATGATGAATCTTAAATATATTAAAATTAATTTGAAGGAGGCCACTTTCAACTACTTATTAGTAGTGCTCAAAAAATTCTCAATCTTGGATTTGAAATTTTGGTTTTTTTTCTTTTGACAAAATCCTCCTGAATTCATTTTTGGGTATTTTTAACATTCCAAAACACTTGAAATGTGATTTCTCAAGTACCAATAACCTGTTTTTCTGATTCAAATCACAAATTTTTGGAATGAAACACCAATTTTAATAAAAACTAAAAGTGTTATAAAGATACTCTGATTTTGATTCATTGTAAAATATCCTTTGAGAAATATCAATTAGAGCTATATACACTTTAATTTCATTAGCCACACTATCAAAACTATAATACTTATTCATCACATTTTCTTAGACTCTTTTCCTAAGCCTTAGATAAAGTATGCCCAATAAAATTATGATCTGACCCTTTTTCCGCA
Organism: Austropuccinia psidii; assembly: GCA_023105745.1. Classification (NCBI taxonomy): domain Eukaryota; kingdom Fungi; phylum Basidiomycota; class Pucciniomycetes; order Pucciniales; family Sphaerophragmiaceae; genus Austropuccinia; species Austropuccinia psidii. Next base: position 77,184,543 of record JALGQZ010000001.1, on the reverse strand, counting down.
CGATATGGATACTCAGTAAATCTTGAAGAAGATATTTTAATACAAGATTATTTTTATCAAAATCGATATCTCAAAAATTCAAAATTGAAAATTCCATCATATATCTATCAAAAAAGTTATTTGGAAAACATACCAGCTTCCAAGCTCAAAAAATTATGTTTTATAACATATGATTCTTTCACAGGGATCTGCAAGATTATTGAAAATGGTCAATTATTCAAAAATAATCCAAAATTCAATAAAAGAGATGCTTGAATACAGCTTGAAGTGAGAATCCAAAGACATGGAAGTAATTGAGCTGACACATCAGCTGACCAAATTAGGATAATTTTTGGAATTAGTCAAGGTTCAGTGATACTATATACATGAACGGTCATACAATCAGTATTGGTAAATAAGATCGCCTACCTTAACTGGCCAAGTCAAGATGAAAACCTAGAGCTATAACAAGCAATTAAGAAGTAATCTTCTCAAGGATGTATTGGATTAATTGATGGTAGATTAATAAATTTTTTCAAAGTCCGCAAAATGATGATGCGTTATATTTAAATAATAAAGAAAAGTATGTTATTTAATTCTTGAAATACTTTTTCACAAAGTACTTCATTGATTTTTTATTTTTTCTTCATCTATTAAATGAATATCAATTTTTTTTGATGCAACTAAATGCTTTTTATCTTTTAATGTGGGGCTACCTGGGTCAGTTCATGATTCAGGTGCATACCAACAAGTAAATTTATATAAGCTCCAAGAAACATATTTCTCTTCTAATTGATTTTTACTAGCTGATTGAGCTTATGCCAGCTTATAAAGGAGTTGAAACTATCGCATTCAATCACCCGAGGAAAAATTTCAATCATTGTCTCAGTCAGTAATGAGCACAAATTGAAAATTAAATTGGTATGTTAAAAGGAAATTGCTCATCCTTGAAAGAAGTGCAAAACCCAATGAGGGATGTGAAATATTTTAAAGGATTTTTTAATTGTTATTTTTTAATTATTTCTTTTCACAATTCATTGGGAAAAATAGTTTATGAATAATTAAAAATATTTCATGAAAAAAGATCAGAAAGAGCTTCAAGGGATTTTTGAAGTGGCACAGGAAAATATGGGTGAAAATATTCCACAATTTACTTTTCAGTATTATAATTTGTATCATCCATATTGAATATTTTTTTTACTATAAATTTGTCTCATGGGGTTTTCATTTGGACTCCATTTACCTGAAACAAATTTAAGCAATAAACTCAAAAAATTCAATATCATTGGAAAGAATTCCTTTTACTTTATGAAAAAAATTTCAAGAAGAATATTAGCAGTAATTTTGGTTGATCTAAATCGATATGGTAGCCTCTGAAAAGAATTTCGATGACTTTCTCTTATTTTGGTTACTTTTAATTTTTAATTTATAAGAAAAATACAAGTATCTTTATATCTTAATAAAGTCTATCAGCCTCCAAGAACATTCTGATTAACTTGAGTGTTGGTTTCATAATTTCTAATTTCAATTTCGTTGAAAAAAAAAAAAAGTGAGTTTTTTTTCTTTTCCTCACTATCCTGACCTCTGAGAGGCTCCCCACCTTATTTTTTGGTGGTTTTTTAATTTAAATTTAAATTTTATAGAAATGAAATACTAAAAAACTCTAAATTCAGTTTTTTATAGTTCAAATCACTCTCCAGGCTTCTGAGAGACTTTCTGACAAATTTTGTTGTATTTTTGACTTTCAATTTTAGAAGAAAAAAACACTCAAAAGTGAGTTTTTGCATTTACATCGCTCTATTAGCCTCTCAGAGGCTTTCTGACCAATTTTGTTGTATTTTTCACTTTCAATTTTAGAAGAAAAAAACACTCAAAAGTGAGTTTTTTGATTTACATCGCTCTATTAGCCTCTCAGAGGCTTTCTGACTCTTTTTTTATCCTTTTATAGTTTTTCATTTTTAATTCAAATTTCATAAAAAAAACAACTCAAAAGTTAGTTTTTTTATTTACATCACTTTAAAAGCTTTGCAGAGGCTTTCTGACTGATTTTTGTAGTTTTCTTTTACTTTTCCAGTTTTTAATTTTAATTTTAGAAAGACAAAAAAACTCAAAAGTAATTTTTTCTAAATTTAAATTTCTTTTATAGCCCCTCAGAGGCTTTCCAACATATTTTTATCTTTACTTCTTTACTTTCTTAGTTTTGAATTTTGATTTCATAAAAAAAAAATTAATTACATCCCCCAAGAAGATTCATAAGTGGAATTTTGAAGAAGCAATAAAAATGAAAGAAACCAGTATGTTTTCTTTGCTTTATTTATTTAGAATTGGATATCAAAAAAATAGTTTTGAAATTTAATATTCATCATTGGCCATTTGAAAAGTTTGCATTTTCAATAAGACAAAGCTGTTTTCATATGTCTTTCCAAACATGGATTCACATTTTTGCATTATTTCAGTTCAATTCCTATTCTAATGATGCTTAACTCCAGCTATTAATTCTTGGGGAATTTTCATAATAAAGTAGTGATATTAATATCTCAAGGGATGAGGATAACAGCCCAATTCAATCAGTATCAATAGAAAATAAAAGAGTAATCCTGATTATAATAATTATTCTTCTGATTTTTCAGATGGCATGAGGTTTTTACTTTTTAATTAATTAAAATCTTTATTAATAGATTTTGTTTACTAATTTTAGATCCACCTACAAGATCTTGCAAAATTAATGGCGAAAAATGAATGTGTCTATTCCAAAAATATGTTCAACCTGACATTATTCAATGTATTTATTGTTATGAGTGATTCCTTCATTACAGTTTTTGAGGGAAATAGCCCTTGTTTTTACTTCCAAAAAAACTCTTGTTTCAGTAATTAAATTTCTCCCTTTAAAATCCATTTGTAAATAATATATTGAAAATTTAAATCTTTTTTCAACCTTCTTATCTAAAAATAGAATTATACTAATCCAGTGAAACTCAATGAGAAAATTATCTCTGGAAGAATTTATCCAGTTACATTGAGAAAAAAAATTCAAATGAGGGGAATTTGGATTTTTTGGAACTAAAAGAAAAATAAAATTTGATCTGGAAAATTGGTTTTCCAGAGAAAAATTTAGAGAAAAATTCAGAGAAAAATTTAGAGAAAAATTCATTAGAATTTCTAATAAAGCTCAAAAATATACTGAAGAAAAAAAACCATCCTTAAGTAGAGCCAGCTATAATACAAGTCTTATGCCAAATGATTTCACTTCCTCACTGATATTTACTGAAGGTAGATTCTCCAATAAACCTCACAAAGACTCAGATGATTAAAAATTGGCAATTTTCTGGTGAATTCAAGTCAATTGGAAATGGGAAGCTAAATACAAATCCCCAAGACAAATGTTAGAATGGCAATTTCATTCTTCCATAATGTAATTTTAGAATTTATTACAGCCACTGTAATTTTGTTTGACAGGGAAGAGTATTTTATTCATTATATTGGAACATATATTGATACTGATACTGATACTAATGTTTGATTATCTTCTCAATTTTCCTCTAGATTGGAAAATGCTTACTCATAACAAAATTTCCCTTATAGTGACACCCATGAAAAAAAAATTATTTCAAATAATCTTTCCAAATTCAAAAATTATTTTAATGCTAAATAAAAGAAAACCGTTGTTTTTATTATCTCTTTGAATTAAGTCATTTAGAGATATCTTGTATTGATTATTTCTAACATACTCAATTATGTTACAAGTATCTTGAATATGTTTGATGAAATTTTTGTGGTAATTAATATTTCAAAATGATAACGCTTATATCTAAATAGTTTTTTTGTAAAATTTCATGAAAAATCATAGATTTGACAATTTATAGAGCCAATGAAATTATCATAAATAAAAAATCTCATCAATTAAAGATTAACTTTTGCTCCAAAGAAAGAGGACATTTTTACAGAAAATTATCAGCCATAGATATTCTGGATAAAATAAAGTAACTCTTCTATATATTTCTTTATAGGCTTAATTATATTGTTGAGCTCATCTATTGTCCTGTTGTATTGTAAAATGAAAATGTTTGTGTCGATTTCTTTATGCCTCTTTCATAAATCCATCTCTTCAAAGGTATTCTGTAAATGAATTTGTCTTTCTTCAAAGTCAATATCCTTATGATTTTTCTAGCTTTCAAATTGAAATTACATCCCTTTTATCACCTAATATTGATTTATGACACTCATTTTCACTTCCTTTTGTTAAGTAAAATATTTCTTTTCCCACTTTAATTTTAATTTTTCACTTTATTTATTGTCTAAAATGAAATTCCTCAGCTAATTTCTCAAATATTTAAAAGTAAATTGGAGCTTAATCTCCTTTTTGTCATCTATCAAATAAGCTAAGGATGGTAATAAAAAATGTACAGCTTTTCTATGATTTTTGGGGTAAGATTCTTAGTTCAATTATTCTTTTCACCTTTGTGTGATAAACTTCCTGAGTTTAACTGAGGTGTATTTCTAGAAGATAGCACATAATATTCATTTGGATATAAATTCTCCTAAATATTGATTATTTATCTGTGAGATTAATCCTTTGATAAGCTCATTTAAAGCTACCAATTCCTCTATAAACCATGGCTCCCTGAGTCTTGTCCATATTTAACATTAAAAAAATCACAATTACTTACTAATTTTGCCTTAGTATTAGCATAATAATTGCTACTATACTCCTCAAATTTTCCTTCCAATTCAATTAGGGAAAGATCCACAATAATCTCCTACAAAAAAATAGCATCTAATCATTTTCCAAATATTGAATTCTTACTTGAGCCTCCTGTCTATCACTTTCAATTGATTTTGCTGGAAAATGAAAACTTGAAATTGGTTTAATATTGGGCTTTCTTTCAAATAACTCATTCATATTCCAATAAGAAGGACTCATTGATTCCAGAATTTCCTAAATTCTGCTTAAATCTTTTTCAAAAATATTGTCATTCACTCCTGAGACTATTGATTGTTTTTTTAGGAATAATATACTTTATTTTATATTTTCTTCATCTGTAATGCAAGCCATTGGGTGGGGGTTTCAAAACATACTTTTATCTCTTATTCACCTTATTTTCAAGAAGTTGAAAGCTTTTCCATCTTGATGATGGTGAATTCTCTACTGAATTTTTTCCAGATACTCAAAGGAAGAGTTAAAATTACTCCTTACTTAGAGCCAATTGATTATTGTCAATTAATCTTCTGTTTTCAAATGGCCTGATTATTTTGTTTCATGTGAGTTTGTTTTTTTGTAGTATTTAATGAGGTAGATGATTTTTTTCATGCCATTATGTATGAAAAAAGAATTTTTGCATACAAAAATATTGTTGAATGTAGTTGTTAATAGAGATTGAGATAAAGCCCTAACTGAGGAATACTTTTTTTTCCTGTAAATAAAACCTTAAAACTGAATTTAATTAATTTTTTATCTTAAAAAGTGTATTGAAATTCAAATAAATATGGAATTTTTGCTGGAGAAATTAGGTTTTTGTTAATTTGGTCTTTGCTGCAAAAACTTGAGTTTCTTTTGTAAATTTTTTCAAGATTCAATAATCTTATTAGTCTTTAAGCCACTAAGATTATTTTACTGATAAAATTAAAAACTAGTTTAACTTTTTTGGATGAGAGGGTTTTCCTGAGAAAAAAGTTTGAGAAGTTACTTTTTCTGTTTGACCACCAAATTTGGTCTGGAGGAAATTATAAAAATGGGAGGAACAACCTCTATTTATACGTTTTAGGTGGTGAGTTCTAAAAGAGTCCATTTAAGTTTTGGAGCCAAATTGTAGTTTGCCTTCATGGGAAAGAGGGCCCAAGCTTATTCAATAATTGGGGGGCTTCTACTCGAGCCTAAATTTCAAGCTTATAGAGTTTTCTTTGAATTATTCTTGTAGCTGACTTGGGCATTTCAACATTTAAACCTAACCCTCAGCCTTTTACAATATTCTTCACTCCTGGTTACTACATGAAACTAAATTTTTCTGACTAATCTGCTTCCATGTTCCCTTTTATTCTGTTTCCATTTATTATAATTTTAACACAACTTCAAATTATCTCTCATTTTATTTTGAATTTACCACACCACTTGACATATTTTTAATGCATGAAATAAGTTCCACCCCTAATACTATGTGCCCCAAAATAATTCTCTTGAATTTAAATAAAATCAAGCTCCTTTTTTTTTCTAAGGCCAAACTTAAATGACACACAATAGCACCAAGTCCACCTTAAAAGTGTGAGATGCCTCAGAAAAATCTAGTCACTTCAGAGTGAATGGGTTTTGGAAAAATCTTCATGCAACTATTACTAGTTCAAACTGGGGATCTGAGGGGTCACATTAGGAAGGGTGATCTGAACTTGATGCTTCAACATGACAGTTAGATAAAAAGGTAGTGGTGTATGAATCTTATAATACTAATAATCATTGAATATATATAATATTAGTATCAAATTTCTCTAATTCAGACTTTCCATAATATAGCATGAAACAAACCGGCATCTTTATGTTTTCTCATTCTTGCATAATCATCCATAAATGTATCATCAGTGCATTTACGAGCCCCTTTTTATATTTACCTTGAAAATATATACCATACTAAACACTTAGCCCTTATCTTTATCTTGAGAATATTTTTTTTCGAGATTCTGAAAATATCTATAATTAGTATTATGTTGGATTATAGGATCAATATCACAAGTCTTGATGGAAAATAAGTCCAATTCAATGCAAAATCTATCTTAATTGTTTCAATAAAAAGATAAACCTAGAAGCTGTTTTAGCTTTAATTTGTGCTTCTGAAGCCAGAGTCAACATCACTTCTGCAGATGCAGTATTCAAAATTGTATCAAACTCAAATGTGGTGAATCAGAAAATATTGAGCAATGAGTATTAAATATTTCAATAAGATTTACTTAATCCATAAGCTAAGGCTCAAAAAAACTAAGAGGCTATATTGAATGGTTAAGAGGTCTTCTGTTGTAGCATATCACTCAATTAAACCTAGAATTGTGGAAAGAATTTTTTTTTGAGTATGTATCTCAAATTTTATCACATTCTTGATGAAAAACTTGGACGATTTGCTCCTTGATGTAGCTAAAAGATAGATATCAAAGTTTAGAAATGTATATAGACTATATTCAATTTTTGAATAAGTTCAGCACCAATAATCCAATGAGATTAATTAGCCTTTCTCTGAATTAGCATGACCAAAATCACTAAATATCCTCAATAGAAGCTATAAGATCAAATATCAATAAATAAAATTCATAAAAATACTATCAAGCTACATTTTTGTGTTATTACTAACCTGAAAATAAGTTTATATAAAGGGGATTTTCATGGATCTTGTCCCTCACTTGAAATATGGATTGGCACTTGAGGAGCCCATTGCCACCATGGGTGTGGAAATAGGAAATATCTTGTGGAGTTAATATATAAGGGCACGTATCCAGAAAGTGTGTAAAAGTGTCTGGAATACCTCATTTTCATGCCTTGTCATGGGATAGATTTTTTGTTGAAGTTCAGAATTAGAAGATTCCTTTTTCTGATAAGAAATTCCAAGTAATCATATGGAAAACCATTTTGTAAATTTTTTAAAGGATTTGCTTTTTGTTGGAAATACACACAAAAACCATATAATTGTCAGCCTGTGACTCAAAACCAGAGCACAAGCATGATAGCCAAAATACCATAACCCCATGGTATAGCCAAGATACCACCAAAACATGTAGCTGAGCCAAACCAGCTCAAAAGGTATCAAAAGAAAGAGGAAACTCACCTCTTTCTGAAAATATAAGTCCCATCACCATAGGACAATGAATAACAAATTTATTGCTGAGCATAAACCTTAATTTTCACCTCTCATCTAAAATCTAGAAGGAGAGGCTTAACCACATTAAATGGGTACTCAGAATGAATCTCTAAGCCAGGGCTATCCAATGGTACCAGCCAAACTGAGCTAGCACCAATATTACTCGAGTTATGGTCAATTTCAGGCCAAATAAGGGTGAACAAAACATTCACCTCTCATCTAGCTTCTACAGTTTTAGTGTGAGATACTTGAAGTGGGGTCTTTTTGGAAAGAGCACAATCATGGATATCTGATGGTGTCATCTACTTCCCCATATCTCAACTACAGCAGAAGTTATGGGGCAAACAAGCTCAATACAGCTTTTTGCCTAAAACATGCATATGTACAAAAATCTTGTACATGGCATAACTTTGCCATATTTAATGATAACCATATCAAATAAGGTACCATGGTGTAGAACATATACAGGGCTACACACCGGTTCAGTTTTGAGGTTTATATCTCAAGAACTGACAAAGTTATAGCTGTTTTAAGGTCAAAATACCACATTCTGACCAATACAGCCTTACCATGGGATAATATCCCATAACCATGAATATGAGCTGTCAAATAGACAAAGAAGCTTGTTTTTACTTCAATACCTCATATATCAGTCAATACTGGGGTCCCATACAGCTTCTGTACAGCATTCTACGTGTCATACACCTCAGAATCAGGCTGTGAGGTCCCCAGATGAAAATTTTCACCCTGTATTGGTGAAAACTTCCCAGATGTGGTTTCAAAACCACATCTGAGCCCAACACAGGCTGTACAGGCTGTTTGCAAACCACAAGCCAGTACTAGAGAGTGAAAAAATCTTCTTTTCACAGCCAGAATTGCCTCCTCATCCTGCTCTTGAATAACCTACATAGTAAACTGTCAACAACATTTTTACTCTTGGTTAATAATCAGGTATAATTATAAATCTTAATTATTGTAGTCTTTTATTATTGTAACTAACAGATAAAGCTGCACCCAGGGCTTTCAACAGCGCTCACCACCACTATATTACATATAGTAAAGCCCTTTTAATCTTAAATTAAATCATCTTCAACCCTTATAAATCTTTTTAAACCATTTTTACTGTGTCACAAACATGGTTAAAGTTGTACTTAGCCTATTTACACCTTTATCATAGTTTCATCCTGACAATAATAAGTCAAACAAGAATCCCTTTTATGAGAAGTGTTCACTTCAATGTTAGACCAGACCAATAACTAGGTGAAAACTTTAAATACCTGAGAGTGGGTACCTCACAGCTGATTTGTTAATATAGCTAAGTAATTTTGAGAAGCTTCCATTCAATATTTACACATTTTCCTTCAGTTAAATATTTCATTTCAACATTATGTAAAAGTAGAGCCCTCAGGGATGTTCCATCCAGTTATGTAAGCTTCAATCAAGCTTTGAGACCTTAAAATAAAGACTTTACAGCCTTTTCAGAATTTACAATAGGCTAGCCACTATATTTTATTTGAATTACTTTCAAAACTTATCTTCAATTGCAACATTTAAACCCCATATTTTACGAAACAATAGACACAATTCACCCAGCTTCACCTTCAAGCTCAGGATATCACATATTCTTGCCTCCCTTGGGGGATTTATCCAGCGTATTAGTATGTTTTGATTACTATTATATCTATTTCATCTTATTCAGTTCATCAGTTTATATGAAGAGTCAGTTTTTGAGTCTTTCTTTTTCCTTCCATTGGGTGTGGTAGTTATTACTAATAGATTTCATCCCAATTAAATGTTGAAACATTGATCCACCGCTCTCATTGGTTGAACCACTATTTTTCCTAGCTAATTCACATTTGACGTTGAGGTTTTTCTGTAGTTTTAAATAAATAGTATTTCTTGTCTTATTTTGTGATTTCCTATGAGACTTACTCTTAAACTTCTGAGCCTTCCAAGCTCACTTGATTGATCCTGTGTCGACCATATTAAGATAAAATCTCAAAGCAAAGCCTAGTTAGCTCAAAAGTATGAATGCAATTTGTGGAAATATATTTTTAGCAGAACAAAATAAGATATTTGATTATTTTTATAGGAGCGCCAACCTATTGTATTGATAAAATGATACGAGACATTTTCAAACCTTTGATTTATTTCACTTCCATATTGAAGAGCTTTCATTTTAAACTAAAATAAAGAAAATCATTTTGAAAATAGTAATTCATTCTTAAATTAATTCATATTTATCAAACACTTTGGCAAGGTTAGAAAAGATATTTAGAAAGATGATTCATTGAGTCAAGATTTCCAAAATGTTCCAAAATTGGTTTACAAAAAAAATTCAGGTTGACTTACATGTTTTTCTAAAGAATTTGGAGTCTTAACAAGAGTTGACTGATTTCTTGTATCATAATTAACTAATATCATGGATACCAATTTGCGGCGAGTAACAGACTGCGTGTCGTGTTTTAAGATTTGTTTTGCACCTGTAGGGCTCTCCTCGGCTCCAGCTCCACCAAGCGGCATCTTGAGAGTTTCGACCGAATCCATTCAACGAATTTTTCCAAAGAAATCTCAAGAAACTGATCAAGACTCCCAAGCAAACCAGAAGCCATGTAAGTCTCTCCTTGCGAATTAAGATGGAATAGTTTGACCCTTCAAGTTGATCAACTGAATTTTTTCATGGCTTTCCGTAAATTTCGACTTGTAGGCCATCTGAGCCTGGAATTGTATCCCCTGAGATAGCCTCAATTGTCTTGCTTCGCTTGCGACCACTGATCACTCATACATACATCTTTCCTTTCATATTTGCTTATCCATTGGCGGCTTATGCATATTTTGTCGAGTAAGTGGAAAGTCCCTTTTGTTTACCGGATGCATTGGTTCTGGTTTACCATCTAATAATACTGTCACCAATGATGGTTTCCCTTATAGGTATGATCGTTATCTTCGTTCAGCCGATGGTGAATCACAAGAATGGACTTTTTTGCTTTGCGTCACAGTCTTTGGCGGCCATGCCTTGAGTTGGCTAGCTACCAGATGGAGTACCACAGTTCGACAGGCAGCAACTTGTTTAAAGGTTCGTAGATGTTTTTTTATTTGCTAGTTTATCGATCACTTGGTTGCTGGTAATAACTTAACATAGGAACTAATTCGATTGAAATTGTATTTTTGATTTTTCTAGGTCAGAGACATCCATCAAGCTGATATCGTTAAAGTTGTCCCCAAGACCAACAAGGGCAAACCGGCATTTTGTCAAATACAACGCTCTGAGCGCACTGTTTGCGATCCCAAAACTGGCAAGACCCAAGATCGAAAGGAAGCCGTCATTTTTATCGAATATCAACGTGATCATTACTTCTATTCACCTATCACTAACTCATTCGGTTTATTATCATACCCTTCCGATTCTAATCCACCACTATCCCAATTATCGAACTCATCCGGGATCGGTAGTGAATTAGACTTGGCCCTTGCAAAAGAGATGTATGGCAAAAACACCTTTAATATTCCAGTTCCAACGTTTTTTGAATTGCTCGGTGAACACATGCAAGCCCCATTCTTTGTCTTTCAAATGTTCTCGGTCGGACTCTGGTTTTTAGACGAATATTGGTACTATAGTCTTTTCACACTATTCATGTTAATTGTCTTTGAATGCACGACCGTTTTTCAACGCCTCAGAACATTGAATGAGTTCAGGACCATGTCAATTAAGCCCTACATGATCAATGTCTTTCGATCTGGTAAATGGAGTCAAGTAATGTCGGACGACTTGGTTCCTGGCGACCTGATGTCTGTTGTGCGGACGAAGGATGATTCAGGCGTTCCTTGCGATCTACTGTTGCTTCGTGGGACTTGCATTGCCAATGAAGCAATGTTGTCGGGAGAATCTACTCCATTGCTCAAAGAATCAATTGAACTTCGATCTGGTCAAGATCGTTTGGATTTCTTGGGTGAAGATCGTAATTCTGGCTTATTTGGTGGCACCAAGGTATTACAAGTTACCCCACCAACTCAACATGACGAGTCCGAAAGGCATTTAACAACGCCCGATGGCGGATGTTTAGCCTTAGTGCTTCGAACCGGGTTTGGCACTACGCAAGGTCAACTTGTCAGGACCATGATCTTTTCAACCGAACAAGTTACAGCAAACAACTTAGAAAGCTTCTTATTTTTAGCTTTCCTCATGCTCTTTGCCATCATCGCTAGCAGATATGTATGGGTCAAAGGAGTTGAAAGAAATTTGAAACGATCAAAACTCTTGTTGGATTGTGTCATTATTATTACCTCAGTTGTCCCACCTGAATTACCAATGGAACTTTCAATGGCTGTCAATGCGTCTTTAGTTGCCCTATCTAAGTATGGTTAGTCACCCCTCAGCTCACTCAACGCTTTTCTTTAACTAATCCTTTTGATTTGCGTTATCTTTCTAGCCATTTTTTGTACGGAGCCGTTTAGAATTCCATCGGCTGGTCGTGTTGATGTCTGCTGTTTCGATAAAACTGGTACAATCACTGGGGAAGATTTAATGGTAGAAGGTGTTGTTGGGGTTGAGTAAGTTCATTTTATTCCTCGCGTCACTCACTATCGCGCCATATTGTTTTATTTTACTGATGTGTAACTTAAACATATTTAAGTGATAGCAATCTACTCAGCTTAGTTGCGCTCAATAAGGTTAACCTCGAGACTACTCTCACCTTAGCTTCAGCTCATGCATTAGTACTCTTAGAGGATGGAATCATTGGCGACCCTATGGAGAAAACTACCATTGAGGCAGTTGGTTGGAGCATTAAAAAAGGTCTTCTGCTATTTCGAATTATAAGAAAGCGCTTATAGCTGATCATTCTATGACTTGATTAGGAGACGTCATTGTACCATCATCTTCGGATACATCTTATCCAGCCACGGTCACCATCCGGCGCAGATTTCAGTTCTCGTCCCTACTTAAACGAATGTCAACCGTCTCGACAGTTGCTATGCCTGACCAACAGACGCGCACAATGGCTTGTGTCAAAGGGGCCCCTGAAATAATCAAAAAAATGATTTCCAATGTGCCGTCGCACTATGATAGTACGTACAAGTACTATACCCGTCGCGGCAGTCGGGTACTGGCTTTAGCGTACAAGTATATGAGCGTGACAAGAACCAAGCAAATCAACGATTTAGCTCGGGAGCAAGTTGAATCCAATCTCATTTTTGCTGGCTTCCTTGTTTTCACCTGTCCGTTGAAGCCTGACGCAATCGAGACCCTCAAGATGCTTGCAGACTCTTCTCATCGGGTTTGTCGTCAGTTTGATTATTCATGGGAGGAGCGAGGCTCATGTTTATAAGCATTCATACAGTGTATCATGATAACTGGTGATAATCCATTAACTGCTGTCCACGTCGCCAAAGAAGTCGAGATTATCGATCGCGAATGCTTGATATTAGATGTTCGTGAAAATTCTGCCGACGAAAAAGGTCCGTATTTCCCTATTTGTTTTACTTTGGGTCAATTGGTCACTGATCAATTACCTTCGACAGATTTGGTTTGGAGGACTGTCGATGATAGTCTGATCATTCCTGTGGACACTTCAAAACCGGTAGACTCAAACTTGTTCAGAGACTATGATTTGTGTATGGCCGGCGTTGCTCTAAAACAATTTGTAGGAAAGCCCAGTTGGGAGGATTTGATACAAAATGTTTGGGTTTATGCCCGAGTTTCACCAGCTCAGAAAGAGCTACTATTGACGTCACTTCGATCATTGGGATATGTCACACTGATGGCTGGTGACGGCACGAACGATGTTGGGGCACTCAAAGCTGCCCATGTCGGAGTGGCCTTACTTGACGGCTCACCAGAGGATCTCAAGGCGATTGCTGAGCACCAGAGGAATGAGCGGTTGAAAAAGATTTGGCAAACTCAATTGAATATCTCCCAAAAACTTAATCAACCGCCTCCCTCCGTGCCCCCAGCGCTGGCTCAAATTTACCCTGAGCTGGTTGAGGTTCATCAAAAGGCATTAAAAAGTGGCCAAGACGCACGTAAAGTCAATCCAATGGAAAAGGTAAATTAATCGGTTTCCTCTAATGTTCTACCCGCTGCTGGCTTTCATTTAACGGTTTTTAACCTTTTGGTCAGTTCAACTTGAGTGATATTACGGCCAAAATGGCTGACATGGAGGAAGATACCGAAGGACCGCCGCAAATCAAGCTTGGTGACGCCTCAGTAGCCGCGCCCTTTACTTCAAAGCTGTCACATGTTTCCGCTGTGTCGATAATTATCCGCCAAGGTCGCTGTACCCTAGTCGCTACCACTCAAATGTACAAAATCCTTGCTTCAAATTGTTTGATTTCAGCTTACAGTCTCAGCGTACAATATTTGGACGGTGTTAAATTTGGGGACTACCAGATGACTATTCAAGGAATTTGCATGTCTGCCTGCTTTCTTTGCATCTCCCGTGCCAAAGTTCGTTTTTTCTTTATTAGGATTCCTCTCGTATCCTATCAGATTCATAGCAAGTTGCTTATGGACATCTCTTCCTATAATATTTGTTGAAACTAGCCAGTGGAAAGATTATCCAAGGAACGACCGCAAGGGAGCATTTTTAGTTTATATGTTGTGGCAACTGTCTTGGCACAATTCATGTGTCACCTTTTTGCCTTAATATACATAACCCGACTTTGTGAAAAGGTCTCTCCGTGAGTTTTATACAGCCTTTTTCAACTTGAATTATTTTTGATTGTGTCTGATATGCCCAAGATTTGAACGCAATTTGACGAGCAGGCGAACAAAGGAAATTGACTTAGAAGCTGAGTTTGAGCCCAGCCTGCTTAATAGCGCGATATATTTGCTTTCAACCTGCCAAAGTGTTGCTACTTTTGCTGTTAACTTCCAAGGAAGACCGTTCCGAGAAGATATCAAAGAGAATAAACCGTTGTTTTACGGTTTACTTGGCGCCGCTGCTGTTGCTTTTTGCGGAGCGACCAACTTTGTGCCCGAAGCTAATGGCTGGCTTCAATTAGTAGATATGCCTACAAATGTAAGCACTCAGTGGTTGAACATGGCATATGATTTAAATTTTCGCTGATTTATTAAATTCATCAACTTAGTTCCGCATGCAATTATGCTTGGTAATGTTATTAGATTTTGGTGGGGCCATGCTGTTTGAAACAATCGCAAAGTTTTTGTTCTCAGATGTCTCACCAAAGCCAATGGTTACGAAGGGTCTTGAAAGAAGAGAGGCAAGACGAAAGATTGATGAGGATCGAAGGTTCAAACAAAAGCTGGTGGAAGAATCAGAAAACTCGCAAGAGGTAAAACAGGCAGAGACTACCGCTATTGACGACAAGGATGACTCAAAACAACTGCGCAAACGAACCGGTAAAAAATCTCAGAAGGCTCATTAAACTCATTTTATTCCCAAAAATTTTCGTGTATACGCCGCTATTTACGTGAAATTAAACTTGAAAAAAAATTACTTCAAATTTATGCATGAAGCACTCCCCCCCTTTTAGACTCACCAAGAAAACCATCTAACATTTTGCACCTATAATTTTATGGTTTAACTTGCAAGTACTCACAAATATACTTACGGTATTCCGAAATCAACAATTAGTTGAACCATTCTTTTAAGTTGAGGCCTCTGTTTTGAATGGAACTTTTTAATTTAATTTTTGAAACACTTGTCTTCAAAGGAGGAACCTATTTATATCATTAACAGTAAAGCAAATAATTAATTTATATTTTTCTTACTTTGATAAATCTTCGGTGAAGAATGATACGAGTACGTCTTTTTGATGAATTGTCAAGCTTTTTTTTCTAGAAAAAATATTAGTTTGGTGTCGGTTTTTTTATGATTTTTATGATTTTAAGCCCTTTGCGGAACGTCTTTAATTATCATTCGGAATATTTAAAAACCAATACTGAGCTCAATTTTAAGAAAAAATATTTTTACACAAAGTCTTCTGAAAATAAGTGGTGTAAAATTCTATTTGAACACGTTTAAAAATGAGGCAAACAATATTTTTGTCAATTTTTTCACCAGTTAATTATTGTGGTATATATAATTGGCAACCTGGTGTGAAGAGAATAAATAGTAATCATGGTATACAAGCTGGAGGAGAAACTAGACTGTAGGCAACCGAAAAGGTCTTTTTCTATGTAGGTATGAATCAAAATAAAACTATTTTATGGCTTTCCATTAAAACTGATTGTAGAATTATTATACCAACAAATAAATATAATATGAATAAATGAATGGAAGATAAAGAAAACATTTTACAAAAAATAATGTACTTGGGATACCTCTTGAAATTTGCTGACTCAATTGAAAAATTAGAGAAATGAAACAAAAACATCAGCAAAATTTGCAAGGAACTTACCACCATATATTCAAAAATGAAGAAATAGATTTTACACACTCAATTTGAAAAACTAAAGAAAAACTCCACTCATGTTTTCATTTGAAAAAGGGATGTCATATTTTGAGTTGAAATTGATTTTTTCATTTTTCTGTTGAAAAATTTGTATACCAAGTATCTGTGTCAAAGAACTTATTGAAAACCTATCAAGAATTATTTTTGACATAGCCAAATCTTGGAGATATTCAAGAACTAATTTTGCCACAGATGAAATTCAGGTTCCTCCTTACTATACCAATGAGAAACCATTAAAAGTGTCAAAGCTAGAAAGTAAAGCTTACTACTAATACAAATACCATTGATAGATCCCAAAGTACTGCCAAAGCAATACCAAATTCCACATTTTGAAATATTTCCACATGCTTCTAGTATTGGGGGGCTAATTTTCACTGATGTAGGTAATGAATACAAAATATTTCCATCACATATCTCCAAGAAACCTCCAGATGGTGCAGAAGATAAAGAGAAGCATAATACAAAATGAAAGCCACATAAGACATAATTTCTTCAAAAGGAAAAGAAGAAAGTATTCCTGAGATCATGCAGCACAGATTTATAGTATTATATATTATAAAGATAATTCAGCATTACAAAAACAATTTTTCTATAGGTGCTTTAGATGCTTTTTTTGCAAAGCCATCAAAGTTACTGTACAAGAGTAACTATGTGCTTATCCAAATGTATCAAAAGAATAATAATAATAAAATCAAAGTACATTTCTTTCTTTCTTTTTGTTGTCTGAAAAAATAATATATTGAATAAAGCACACCATTTTAATTATCTTAAAGAAATT
The DNA here is from genome assembly GCA_023105745.1 of Austropuccinia psidii. Classification (NCBI taxonomy): domain Eukaryota; kingdom Fungi; phylum Basidiomycota; class Pucciniomycetes; order Pucciniales; family Sphaerophragmiaceae; genus Austropuccinia; species Austropuccinia psidii. The sequence goes on along the minus strand of JALGQZ010000001.1, from coordinate 77,167,539 downwards.
ATAAAAGAGTGTTTTGTGAGTTGTTTTTTGATCCTTGCACCAATGAATCATTCCTTCTGCTAATAATTTTTGAATAAAATTCATAAAAAAAACTAAAAAAACTTAATTGGGGAATGTTTTTTTATCTATACTAATGAATCTTATTTTCAACTGATAATGCAATTTTTTTAAAAGAGAAAAACTCAATTAGTGATGTGGTATTGGATACCATTTTTTTCAACATGCCCAAGATCCTAATACCCCACAACAGCAATAAATTCCACCCACATAAGGATTTACTTTCAATTTTTACACCAAAATGTCAGCTTAACATCAAGAAGTGTCAGCTTATTCATGAAACCATGGAACAGGAACCAAAAGGCAGCATATTTGCTAAAAAAATAAATTTAATTTCATTATGCATATTAACTTACATATAGAAAACTAGTTACAACAAGCAAGTTGCCACCCTGTAAATTACAAACCCCAGCCAGCTGTCACAGGGGCTCTTCTAAGTGAAGGGGGACTGGCACTTACTTATGGAGGGCTCAAGATATGGTAAATGGAAAACACACTTAGGAGTGTAATAAGATGAAATTACTAAATAAAGAAATATAAGGAAACAGAAACAAATAATAAGAGTAAGAATAAAAGAGTCAACCACAAACAAGTCCAAGTCCACTGTTTCAACCTGTCAGAATGGGAAGAGAAGGGTTAATAAGGATATAGCCACCCAACTCATACTGTACAGCAAAAGAAAGAAAATGCAAAGACTAACTTAAAATTAAATAAATATAATACCCAAAATAAGGATAAGAATATTTATAAAATAATAAATAAACTAAATCAATTAACTGGGGAAAAGTCCCCAGGGGGGAGAAAGAGGGGCTGGTATATGTGAGAATCACCAGCCTTGATCCAGACAGAGAAGCTTCATGAGAATGACTGATGGTTGAATTGAGCCTGGTCAATACAGGTCCTGTATGGCTTTACAGAACTTGTACAAGAGGTGTGGTGGTCTTGAGTAATCTCACAGTTTCAGGATGGTGTATCCAAACTGTATTGGGTAATTCCAACCTGTACAGAAGTTGACAGGCTGTATTGGTGAACCAGAGTGTATGCATGTTTCAGCAAGGAAGATTGCTGAATCTGAATACTGATACACACAGTAGATTTGCTGGGTTTGAGGTGTTTGAGTGGGTGTAAGTATGAATACCCTTACCCCTGGCTAGTGGTTGTTACAGTATCCCCCTCTTGAAACTGGTGGGCTGCTGAACACAATCATACCCTTTCACTACTGAGTGGAATCTTACTATCCCCACATTTTTTTCAAAAATTTCTTTTAATTTATCTTTTCCTCCTGACCATTATCCTGAAAATCCAGTTTCCTCTTCTCTGTCACACTTGATCTAATTTATCTTCCCCCCTTCTTTTACATTGAGTAAGTCCTTTTCCAACTTTTGAGATATGCTTTTCTTGAATTCAGTCAGTATCTTCTTTTCATTGCATTGCCTTGGGTTGTATCCCAAAATGAATGCCATAGAGTCCTTCTGCTCAAAAAATGATGTTCAATGAGCATATGAACATATACCCATTGTGATTTGGCCAATTTTAAGGTTTTGAGTCCCTTCTTGCCTTGAATAAATTTCTTGAAGCCTCAAAGGAGGGGTCTTGTCCCCATTATTCTTGAATAATAGGCCAAAAATGGCCTTGGGGCCATTTTGGACCATACCAGCAATTCTGGGTCTTGGCCATCACCATGACCAATTTTGATGTTTTGTGGTTTAAGGCCATTTTTGGCCTTTTGGGGTCCATGGGATGTGGAGGATATTGGAGACCCCCTTGGCCCAAAAATGCTGGGGTTCCAGGGGGTCCATGGGACCAACCTTATGGCTTCTGGACCAGTTTTCCACCACATGGCCTGGGCCCATTAAGAGGGTCCAGGAACATCAAGAGCCTGACCTCCCCAAAGTTGAAGGGGAGGTCCTGGGTAGTGATTTCAATCCAAGAGAACCAGGATCTTCATTTTTTGAGGACTTTGAGGGGGGGCCATAATTGAGTTATGGCCCACTTCCTTGATAAACGTTTTCAGGCTTGAAGTGCAATATTCTGACACCTTGAATTCTTCTGCTGGAACGGATCTTTAGTCATGAGTTCCAAGCTGACTGAACTCACTGAATCTTCTCCTTCTATGCTTTGTGGTTCTGGCATCCTCAGTCAATTGGCTTTCCCTTGATTCCAGCAATAAGACCATCCCCCATAGTCACTTCTCAACAACTTCAACCTGTGGCCAGCTCCAGTAGAAGAAGAGAAGAACTTTACCCTTTTCTGTTTCCTGCCGCTCAAGTCGTTCAACAAAGGGAGTGTTGGCCCCTCTGAGTTACCAGAGAAGACCCAAATACGGCAAGTGACAATCAAGATGCTATGGCCAGGTTTTTTAGAAGGGTTGATAGAAATAGTAAGGAGTTGATTGAGTATGCCAATCATAGGACTATTCCTGGGACTGCCTCTGAGGAAATGGCTGCAAAATTCTCCTGGTATGAAGATTGTCTGATTAATGATTTCCAGAAGACCTTTGATCATTTGGGTAGAGATAACTAGTTTCATTTTCCTTGTTTGTGTTTGGTTTGACTTCTATCCCCACTCTTCTAAAATACTAAAAATAAAAAATTAAATGGAACTTCCCAATACATGATATGGGAGGGGATGCTGCTGCTTAAAAGAATAAAGAAGTAAGGTTATACAAGTAATTAAAGAAAGAAAATGAGAGAAAAAGAGAGAAGAAGAAAGAAAAATAGATTTAAGAAAGAATAAAGGAATTCCTGAGGTTTGTCGTTCTTGTGGTGAGCTGCTTGGTTTTTGCCAAGGATGTTCTGAAAAATAAAACAAAGCATTTGATGCTCACAGAGTGGCCAAGGTGATGTTTTACAAGAAGTAGAGCCCTCAGGGATGCATACCAGGAGATGGAACTGACTTTCATAACTTCCATTCCCCACCAAGCACCATAATAGAATAGATAACTTTTCCATAAATGAATTTGAGTCAAGGAATGTCTTGAATAATAATTAATGGCATAATTTGAAATAATCAAATATGAAAAAAGAAGAAAATAGTAAAGAAAAAAGAGAGAATTTAGCCATATCTTGATGAAAGGTTCAAATTCATGGTTATTTATGTTGCAAGGTCTTCTGTACCTGTCAAAAGAAATTGACAAGTGCTCACAAGGTGGCCAAGGTGATGCTTAAAGCATATTTGGGTAGAATACCCCTTAAGGGTGCATGCCAGGAGAGGAACTTACTTTCATGAACTTCAATCCTCACCAAGCACCATAAATCAAACTCATGAGGTATTTGGGCCAGGCTTGTAAGGATACAATGGGTGGAAATATTTGACAAGGTCTGGTGAGTTGGTAAGATTGGAAGCTTGTTTCCAAGTTGTTCTTTCTGGGTCTTCACTGAATCCTTTCCACTCTAAAAGATACCATAATTTACCTCTTTTGGGTTTTGAGTCCAGAACCTGAGCCACTTCCCATTCTTCTTGCTCCTCCACTAAGATTGGTGGTGGTGGAAATTGATTCTGATCTGGGATACTTGACTGTTTGACTGGCTCTAGTAATGACACATGGAAGACAGGGTGAACTGAGTTCCATTGAAAGGGAAACTTGAGGTGATATGCATGGCTTCAAACTTTCTTCAAGACTCCAAAGGGTCCCAACCATCTTTCTGAAAGCTTCTTGGTGGGTCTTGTAGTCTTGATATTCTTGGAAGCTAGCCATACTTTGTCCCCAGGTTGGAAATCAGGTGGAATTGTCCTATTTCTATCTATATAATTCTTGAATATCCTTATTTCTAACTCCAATTCTTCTTTGAATACTTGATGTACTTATTGAAGGTTTTTTGACAACTTTCCAGCAGGTGAGTCTTGAGAAATATGGATTGAGTAAAAACTGGTATTTATTCCATAAATGGTGAAAAAAGGTGATTGCTTTGTTGATGAGTGTTCTGCATTATTGTGAAAAAATTCAGCCAGAGGGAGCCAGGTGTGCCAGTCATCTTGATGGTAACTGACATACATCCAAAGATACTGTTCTAGAATCTGATTTAACCTCTCTGTCTGTCCATCTGTTTCAGGGTGGAAAGAAGTTGAAAGGTCTCTTGATATCTTGAGATTCTGACATAATTGAGTCCAAAATGATGAAATAAATAAGGATCCTCTATCACTAACAATACTGGCTGGGAGACCATGTTTGGAAAAGACATGGTTAATGAAGATTTGAGCTAAGTCCAGGGAAGTGATTATTCCATAAGCCGGAATGAAGATTTATATTTTTGAGAACCTGTCCAAAACTACTAGAATTGAATCAAAGTTGTTTGAAAATGGAAATTGAGTGATAAAGTCCATTGATAATGAATTATAAGGATCAGATGGAAGTTGAAGAGGCTTGAGTAATCCAAGCTTTGTATGATGAATGTTCTTGTTTCTTGAACATTGCTGAGATGAGGACACATAGTCCTTAATGAATTGATTCATGCCAGCCCAATAAAAATCCCTCTTGATGAGCTGGAGGGTCTTCTCCTGGCCAGGATGGCTGGCCAATGATGAGTCATGATTCTTTTGAATAATATTGAGTTGGATTTATTCATTGCTTGGGATTACAAATCTATCTTTGAATAACAGAAACTTGGCTTGAGGCTCAAGAGTGTAATCTGAGACTGATGAACCTCTTTCTCTTTGCTTGAGTATTTCATTGCAGTCTTTTTCTTGCAATACTTCTTATTGAATCTGTTTAACTGGATCTGAGAATAATTCAACGTTTATTGAGAAAAAGCTTTACTTTTGAATTCCATCTTGCTTGATCACTTGATGAAAATCTTAAGGATTATTGCTGATGAAGTCCACCCCCCTCTCTGGGTACACATTATCCCAACATGACAAGGCATTTGGTAAAGTGGCCATCCTTCCTGGGTGGTAAGTGATAGTGAAATGAAACTCAGAAAGTAATTCAGCCTAATGGGCCTGACGATGAGTAAGAAATTTGGAAGACATGAAATACTGAAGAGAAGAGTGGTCTGTCAGGACCTCAAAAGGATTGGAAAGAGAAAGAAGAAAATCCCTCCAGCACTTGAGAGCCCAAACTATGCCAAGGAGCTCCTTGTCATGAATTTCATAGTTCAGCTCAGCTGGTAGAAGCTTGCGACTATCAAATGCAATGGGATGCTTTCCTGAATAATTCACCTGACTCAGTACATCACCCAAGGCATAATCAGAGGCATCAGTCTTTACAATAGTTGGTAGAGAAGGATTGAAATGAGAGAGGATAGGAGCAGTGGTGAAAGCTTCTTTGAGTATTTGAAACTGACTAAGAGCTTCCTCATTGAAGATAAAAGGAGAGTATTTTTTGAGCAGGGAAGTGAGAGCAGTGATTTTTTTAGAGTAATTTTTATGAAACAACAAGAGAAATTGGCAAAGCCAAGGAAAGATTGAAGGGATTTGATGTTCTTGGGCTGTGGCCAATGGAGGATTTGCTGAACTTTTGAAGAATACATCTTGAGACAGAAAAGCCCAAATATTCCACACTTGAGGCATGGAATACACACTTTGAGGCTTTGGAAAACAAATTACTGTCCCTCAATCTTTGGAGGACAGAGGCCACATGTCTAACACATTCCTCCTCAGAACTAGAGAAGACCATAATATCATCTAAATAAAATACAATAAAAATGTCCAAGAAATCTGAAAATATATCATTCACAAGATTCTGGAAAGAAGCAGGAGCATTGGTAAGGCCAAATGGCATAACCAAATACTCATAAATACCATATTTGGTTCTAAAGGCAGTTAAGTGCTCATCCCCCTCTTTGATTCTCAGGAGATTATATGCACCACACAGATATCTCTTGGAGAAGATAGTGGAACCATTGAATACAGTAAGAAGCCGGTTCATAGGAGGAAAAGGATACCTGTTCTTCCTAGTGACAGCATTGAGCTTGCGGTAGTCAACACACAAACAAAGGCCCCCATCCTTTTTCTTAACAAAAAGGACAGGTGCTCCTGTAGAAGAGGAGCTTGGCTTTATGAAACCTTTCTCTACATTCTCTGAAATGTAGGCCCACAGTGTTTCTGACTCTTGATTTGATAATGAGTAGATAACACCAACTGGAGGTAGAAGACCCTCCAATTCAATATGATGATCACAGGCACGGTGTGGAGGAAGTTTCTCTGCTTTCAACTTGGAGAATAAATCCAAATATTGGTGATAAGCAGGAGGGACTACCTTCAACACAGTTTAAATCTCTTCTGGCTCTTCCCCCTCATCCCACTGCTCCTCTAGGGAGGCATGAAAGGATAAATGTGAGCCTTGAGGTATATTTTACATACCCAAATGGGCCACAATTATCTTAAAAATAAATTCTGAACTATGCATAACCCATAAGTCATGCATATATTCAAAATTCATCATTTTTGATTTCAGAAAAGATGAATAAATTTTTATTGAGTAGGTAAATCCATGGATTTAAGGCCAGATTTGGATTCTACACAAAATATCACCTAGGGTAGCTCCATAGAGTGAATAAGCTCAAATAAACTCTTTGAGCTGGTAATATGGAAAATAATTCAATACCAAATAATCAATAGCACATAAAAGATCTGCGAGAAGTTTTGTTTTTCTCCATTTCATGCCAAAATAATGGGAATGTGAGAAATCCCATCTTACATATACACTAAGAATAGTGTTATGCATGTTTGTGGCACGTGATATAATGGTATTCTTACATGAACTTTGGGTAAACCCATAGTGGATATCTCACTTTAAGCCTGAATTTCTATTTTGACATAAAAAATAGTCAAGGGGGCAAAAGACATCAAAAAGAGCCATGGTACCCAACTTCTGAGGCCTCTGAGGTGTGGACAGCTCCAAAGATTGAATCCATGGATGATCTTGGACCAATTAGTAAGCCAAAGCCTTTTGGGAACTTGGTTACCATGTCAAAAGTTCATTATATCATGAGAAAATAGCAAATAAACTGCTATTTTGACGTGCCAAGGAGGTAAAGAGCAACTTAGACTTCTGTAACCATGTGAATTCTTAATGAATCTCCATGGATAAGACCCAAAAGATTAATCAAAGCCCTTTTTGGACTAGTATCCATTGATTTATCTCATAGCAACCAGCCATATAGTGCTATTTAAAATTTTATGTAGAAATGTGGTAAAAACTTCAAAAATTCATTAAAAATACAATTCTTAATAAATGTTTCTGAAACTTTCAGGAAAAATTGAGAGCTGTATAATTCATATAAAAACCAAAAAGAATTATATTTTTATGGGTAAAATTAGAAGTTTTACTTACAGTCCAGTTTTAATGATTCCACATGAAATACTGAATCTTTTAAAAGTTCACAGAAAATACACTCTGGGATAAAATTTCCAATAACATTGATAAATTTGAGAAATAAATGACTATTTTGGAATAAAAGAAGACTTAAAGTTTTTACTGCTTTTATTCTTAACCATAAATGGGTTGGTAGTCATGTAAAAGCTTCAATTAAGTAATTATGATAATCTTACATGACAACAGATGCTGCAATCAATAATCCAACAAGGTTTATTGTTTTCTCAATCACTGGTTCTTAAGTTTGCTCCATGGCATGCCTCTGGGAGCTGTCTTAGACTTAAAAGAGGCCTCCTCTTGCTGTTTTTTCCAAATCATCACATTATTCCATTATACCTTTATTACCAAAAAGTAAGTATTAGTTAGAACTATTTCTTAAGTGTTTTATTCTTTCAGAATCAATAAGAAAGACGTGAAATCATAGAAATCAACTATATATTGCTGTAATCTTGTTATAAATCAATTTTTATCCCTTGAATCCACAATTATCCATCAAATTTCTCTACTATTATCTTTCAATAAGTTCTTTGGAGTATTAGTGAGTGTTTTGATTTAATTCTTAATTTTTTTTCTCTAGTAATAGCTTTCTTCAAGGGTTATTTTTATAATTATTCTTATCAAAGATAATTATATATTAAAATAATTTTATTATCTTAATAAAGAAGATTTATTATTAAATTCTTCTTGTAATTGATTCTTGTAGACAATTACTGCTTACTGTTATAATCACTAGTAGTGTATAACAAGTAAAAGAAATAAATAAATAAATAATTATTTAATTGGGGCTATAATAGTTTCTATTATTATATTTCATAAGAACAGTAATAGTACTGTTTATTAATAGTAATATTATCAACATGTTTCACAGACAAATCTGACATTTGGGGGCCTGGGCTTGATTTTTGAGCCTTGTACCCTTATTTAATATATTTTTAAGCTTTAAAAGATATTAATTTGATCATTTTTTTCTTTCAATTCGAATTTGAAATCATTTTTATTGTTGAAATTGTCTTAAAATCTTTTTCATTGAGGAATTTGGTTTAATTTTATACTGTTTTTACACATGGCTTGTTCACATCCAAAAACTTATAAAATCATTCTTTGAGCTCTGAATTAATTTTGATTCAAAATATTAAATTTTAATTCTTTTTCTTTAAAAACAACAATTTTTTTTAATATTAAAAAATAAAAACTTCGGAAACATCTTAAAGAATATTTTAAATGTATAAACAATAATTTTCTTTTAACCATTTTCCTCTAGTGTCTTTAATCAAATACTGTGCAGCTGGTAACAGACTCAGTAAAAGATATATTAACAGTCCAGAATCTTCAGAAGCAGAATCTGAAGACATTATTGAATTAAAAATTGCTAAAAGAGGCACTTTATTTCAGACAGAACAAGCCAAACAACCACCAAAAGGTGTGTGTTTTCTGTTTTTAATTCTTATTTTATCTTGAATTGACATAAAAATGGTGCATACCAGAAATGGAAGCAGCTATTCAGTCCAACCAGACAGACCTGGACAAGGAAGAGGCAAGATCAGAACAAGGCCTGCCAAGTCTTCCTCAAGAAAGACACATCTGGAGGATGCCAGAGCTGCCCCCCATTCCCCAAGGTCTGTACCAACAAATGTTTATGTGAACTATGAGCCCTAACTGATTGAAGGTAATATTCTAAGGGCTGAACCACTTCCAATTGGCAGCCATGGCAATATATCAGTCCCAATAAAAAAATTGGTTCAGCGCAGAAAAAGAAGAGGAGTGGGAAATATGCCCAAGCCTTTGGCAGGGGGCCATGAACTCCTACTTACACATCAAGAGCTTTCTGGGTCAGGAGAAGACCATAGAACTCTTAGGAGGGTGGAGCCCATTGTCTTGCAAAGGAAATGTCAAAAAGATAAAGAATTGGTTGAATAACCAAAGTCTTTCATCTGTAGACCAGAAGAAGGAATTGGAAATGACCCCAGCTTTGGAAGAAGGCCCAGTGGCATCTGCCAGCTCCAGAAGTGTCCAAAGACAAGCCCAAAGGCCTCAGAAGAAGAAGAGAGGTCCCAAGAATCATCAGGGCAAGGGAAAAGGCGAAGAAAATTGGCACAGACCTTACCCACAAGGGTACAGGATCCCCAAATTGGAGCCTTCCGCCATGAACAGTGTCTTCAATACAGCCAGGACTCTTATAGAATTCACAGCCAAAGAGCAGAAAAGGATGAATAGGACTTTTCCATGCAAGTAATAGATGAAATACAATTTGTTAAATCTAGTATTGATGTAGAACTTGGCAAATATTATGCAAAGCTAAGTAAAATAACATCAGAAATAAGTGAATTGAAAAGAAATGACAAAAAGTATACCAAGTGGTATAAGTTGAAAAATGTCAGACTTGATTCAATTACAAATACATGTGACAGAATTGAAAGTAAATGTCAAGTCCAAAATGATGAGATGGAAGATAATTCCATTTTAAACATCAATGATAAGCTTAGAATTCTAAAAGCTCATGTTTTGGAAATAATCAATAATACCAATCAGTTTGCAACACATTTGGCAAAAAGTGACAGTGAAAGGCAGAAGTTAAAGAATGAAATCATTACAAATGTGGAACAAATTAATAAGAATTATGAGCCACATATTCCAAGATATTCTACACCTTTGACTGAAGAAAACTTTCTGTTAAAGGAAGTTTGAGCCCATTTTTAGGAGAAAATCTTATATGCGCAAAACATATTCCCAATCTAGAAGAATGGCCAACATTCTCTGGTGAAGGCGAATACAATCATATTAAGTTCATAAGAACCATTGATATGTTGCAATAAGATTTTCACATACCTGATGAAATCATAGTGGGGCAGCTACACTCTTTGCTTACCAGAACTGCAAAGAATTGGTATTACAAAATGAGACAAGATCATGGTAAACATGATTGGCCTTGGTGGAAATGTGAAATAATCACCAAATTGACTGAAAATTATTGGAGATACAAAATGGAAAATGCTTTTGAAAGTGCCATTTTTAACTCAGAAAAGTATAAACCACTTACTTGGCTCCCCAAAAAGAAAGACAGATTATCTGCCTTACACCCAGATATGTCTGACTGTATGATTAATATGAAAATATGAAGAAAATGTAGAGGAGAACTAGAACATGCTATCAAATGCAGATGTTTAGAGCCCTGTTAAACAGAAGACTACATCAATGCCATGTGTCAGCCTGTGACTCAAAACAAGAGCACAAGCATGACAGCCAAAATACCATAAACCAATGGTATAGCCAAGATACCACCAAAACATGGAGCTGCGCCAAAACAGCCAAAAAGGTATCAAAAGAAAGAGGAAACTCACCACTTTCTGGGAGTATAAGTCCCATCACCATAGGACAAGAAATAACAAAGTTATTCCTGCTCAAAGTTATTGCTGAGCATAAACCTTAATTTTCACCTCTCATCTAAAATCTAGAAGGAGAGGCTTAACCCCATCAAATGAGTACTCAAAATGAAGCTGTAAGCCAGGGCTATCCAATGGTACCAGCAAAACTGAGCTAGAACCAATATTACTGGAGTTATAGTCAATTTCAGGCCAAATAAGGGTGAACAAAACATTCACCTCTCATCTAACTTCTACAGTTTTAGTGTGAGATACTTGAAGTGGGGTCTTTTTGAGAAGAGCAAAATCAGGGGTATCTGATGGTGTCATCCATTTCCCTATAGTTCAACTAGAACAAAATTTATGGGGCAAATAAGCTCAATACAGCTTTTTGCCTATACCACACAAATGTAAAAACCTCTTGTACATGGGATAACTTTCCCATATCAAATGAGGTATCATTGTGTAGAGCACATACACGGATACACACTGAACCAATTATGAGGTTGATATCTCAAGAATTGAAAAAGTTATGGCTGTTTTAAGGTCAGATTCCCACCTGCTTTCATATACAGCCTTGCCATGGGATAATATCCCATAACCATGAATATGAGGTGTCAAATAGACGAAAAAGCTTGTTTTTACTTCAATACCTCATATGTCAGTCAATACTGGGGTCCCATACGGTTTCTGTACAGCATTCTATGCGTCATACACGTCAGAATCAGGCTGTGAGGTCCCCAGATGAAAATTTTCACCCTGTATTGGTGAAAACTGCCCAGATGTGGTTTCAAAACCACATCTGATCCCAATACAGGCTATAAAGGCTGTTTGAAAACCACAAGCCACTACTAGAGGGTGAAAAATCTTCACTTCCTCTACGTGGAAGGGTCTAGCACCGTTTCCACCCCATTTCAGGATAAAAAGGAGGATTTTCACAGCCAGAATTGTTTCCACATCCTTCTCTTGAATATCCTACGTAGTAAACTGTCAAAAGCAGTTTTACTCTTGGGTAATAATCAGGGTATAATTATAATTTTAATTATTGTAGTTCTTATTATATTAATCCAACTGGTAAGACTGCACCCAGGGTTCTCAATAGCGCTCACCACCACTATTTTTCAATAGTAGAGCCCTGTTATTATATTATAAGCTATTATATCATATTAAAACTCTTATTTTAAAATTATTTCCACAATATGAAAACAAGTAAAACCTGTTTTAGCTAAGATTGTCTTAGCTTAAGGGTAGTTTTACCCTTTTGGAAACAGCTGAAACTTCCCTGGTTAGTATCAAAGCCCCATCATAAATCTGTGACTCAATTACAGGAAAAAAGTGATGAACGTTTGCATGGATTTTGACATCCCACGCCTGTAAGAAAGAAATTTGGGGGAGTCTGGCAGCCTTGGAGCCAATATTCCTTTCCCCCCAGAATTAATCTTTCCAATTTTTTTTAATTCCTCATCATTTATTATACTTGTACTTTATATATTTAATTAAATTGAGTTTTTTCTCAGTACAAAACTGTAATTATTGATACCTTATATGTAAATCAAAGTTCACTTATGTAATACATGTGCACATTTTAAAATTTCAATTGAAAATACATCACTTCCTCATAGCTTCTAAACTAAACACCACACCTCAGTTCTCACACAAAAATTGATGGTTAACACCAAATTTGGTGTGAATTATATTAAGGTTTTGAGAATTTTCAATTTCCATAGAGAAAATAATAAAAACTTAATTTAAGCTTATTTAGAGTTGAGTTACAGAAATTTCACCAAGAGGTGACCCCACCTTATTTTGGATGAGGAATCCAATGGTGAAATAATTTTCATGAGATTATTCATTGGATAAAAATTGATAATAGTTTTTATTTATATTTTTCCAAAAATATTTTAATTTTAATATTTTTGTTGAAAATTTATTTTTACTTAATTTTTTCAAGTAAAAGTGTGTTTTCACAATTTTACTTTTATATTATAATTAAATTTATAAATTTTTATATAAATCTTATACCTGTATTATGATTTTTTTATAATATGAATAAATTTATTTATTTATAATTATAACATAATTTTTTATTTTGTAGTCTTTTGGGTATATAAATAAACCTCTAAGGCTCACATTCCCTCACACTAAAAAAAGAATATTACTTTGTAATATTGTTATTTCTAGTGTTTCCAAACCCTCTGAGAAGTTTGGTAGCTTCAGGTATGTCTCTTTCTGCTAACCATTCATCTTCACAAGTTGGGTAGCTGTACCTGACAAGGTACTCCCTCACTTTCTTAGTTCTCAATTTCCTTTCTTTGAGGAGTTGGTAATTTTCTTAACACCAAATGATTCAACAGGAGGTACATCTTGGGAAAATTTATGAATTAAGGGGAGTTTTTCAGAATCACCAGATTTCTAAGGGTTTATCAGGCTTACTGGAAAAAAAGGATGCTTATTACTAAGTTCTTGAGACAGCTTCACATCAACAGAATTTTCCCCATGGGGGGCCTTGATCACACAAGGTTTTGAAAAGGAGTCTCTTAGATTTTTGAATACTTTGATGTTCTTGTAGTTAGTGGTAGATACAAGAACTAAATACCCTACCTTGAGCTCTGGAGTAGCATGTGATTTGTCCCATTTGTCTTTGGAATATGGAAATGAGTCTTCCCTGCATCTCACTGCATGCTTATTAGATTTGTCTGGAATTACTTTGAAGCTAGAAGCTGTAGAATGTATCTCAACCAAATCTTTTGTCAAGGAATCTTGGGGTAGTCTGGAATCACATCATTTCTCTAAAATAGCAGGAGTTCTATCGGTAATAGCATGAATAGATGTTCTATATTCTAATTCCAGTGCAGGTAGAAGGGTACACCAGTAATGGGTGAATCCATCACAATCCTTGAGCTCTAGGCCATATGCACAAAATATTTTGAATATGTCTTCCGAAGCTTAGATAATTCTTTCAGCTAGACCATTGGTTTGTGGGTGGTAGGCTGTAGAGAAGGATGACTTTATTCCGAATAATTGGTGAAGGTTTGTCCATAGTGCTGAGGTAAATTTGGGATCCCTGTCACTGATGATTTTTGTAAATATGCCAGTCCATGATACTACTCTATTCCATATCAGAAGAGCTGTATCCATGGCTATATCATCCTTGTAAAATGTCAAAAAGATTGAAGTCTTACTGAACCTGTAAAAAATTACTAGGCATGAATTATAGCTTCTATCACCCCCTGGTGGTAGGCCAGTTGCCCAATCCATATGGACAAACTCCCAAGGTCTACTGGGTTCTTGGATTTTGATCATATTTCCAAGCCTCTTGCCAGTGGATTTATTTGCCTTTTCACATCTTTCACAAGCTGTGAAATATTCTGAAACATCTTTTTGCCACATTTGCCACCATATTCAGGTCTTGATTTTCTCCCTGGTTCTGTCCTCAGATAGGCTTCCTGAGAAGGGGCTGTCATGGCATTCTTTCAATACAAGATTTCTCAAGGATATGTTTATGCCTGTAATTAAGCATATGTATTTGTCCCTATGGTATATTATGCCATTAAGAAAATGAAATCTTCTTTAATCATATGATTTCTTCCAAATTTCATCCAACGCATATATTGAATATTTCTCTTTAGAGTCCTTAGTAAGTAATTGGCATAGGATACTACAATTATTATCCTGAGTATAACTTTTCCTTACTTCTTCAAAGAAGGTAGTGTTCAGGTCTGTAACACTGATTACTTCTATTGGGATTTGTGGGAAAGCTTCTTCTGGCACATAAGAAGGATTATTAATGTCATTTGGTAATGAACATCTGCTGAGTTCATCTGCATTTTTTTGGATATTACCATCTTTGTGTACAATGGTCATATTACCACTATATTCTTGTATGGATATTTTCCATCTGAGAATATGTCTGTTGGGTGTTTTGATGCTTATTAGTAACTTCACAGCGGTAAAATATGTTATAAATTCAAAAACACATCCTTCAAGGAGGTAACTAAGTCTCTCCAAGGCCCAGAAAATGCATAAAAATTCCCTTTTATTTTCCCCATATCTTCCTTCAGTAGGTTTTTTCTTTCTAGATATGAAACATATGAGTCCTTCCACAGATTTGTCATTAATAATTTGGAATTGATGAAGTGCACCTCCTAGTTTATCTCCAGATGCATCAATATAAAGTTTAAACAGCAGCTTAAAGTTTGGCATCAGTAAGAGTGGAGCAGTGGTTAATGCTTTTTTCAGGGATTAAAAGGCTTTGAATCTGTCAACAGTAATTTCAAATAATGTGTCTTTGTCACAAAATTCATCAAGAGGTCTTGCTATGGATGAAAATTCTGTAAGGAGATGCCTATAATATCCTGAAAATTCCAAAAATGACTGAATCTACTTCATGTTCTGAGGCATGAGTTTCAGTAGTACTGCTAAAACTTTGTTTTTTTCAATTCCAAGGGATAGAAAAGATAATACATGTCCTAGGGCCTTGAGTTCTTTAAATAAAAAATAACATTTCTTCAAAGAGATTTTCATGTTTACAGATTGTATTTTCCCCAAAACTCTGAATAATCCATACATATTTTCCTCCCAAGTCTTAGAAAAGACAATAATGTCATCAATTTAAATTATAAAACATCCTTCTGAAATCTCTTCAGGGAAGATTTAATTAATCATTGTTTGAAAGTGTGAATGTGCACTTTTGATACCAAAAGGCATCCTTAAACATTAATACACTCCACAATGAACAATTATTCTCAAATATTTTCTTGCTCTTGGTGTCAATAAATTTTGATGAAATTCTCTAAGGGAATCCATAGTGCTTGTGTACACTTCTTGAGATATTTGAGCTGGGGAATTTGGATCTTTGGTATGGGATATCTGTCTGAAACAGTGTAAGTGTTTAGAGCTCTGAAGTCCCCAACCATCATGGATTTTCCATTATGACATGCCACTATTACTTATGTAGCTATTAAAACCTCTTCATTGTGGCAAACTCGTTGTATTACACCAAGGGCCAAGAGTTCTTTAATGTAAAACTCAAAGGCTTCTCTTGATTTTGGGCTTTCTGGGTGTGCAAGCCTTCTCAAGAGCGGTGGATAAGGTCTCTCAATGTTTAAAATAATTTCAGATCCATGACCAATAATTATCCCTAATGGTTCTTTATCTTTTGCAAAAGCTTCTTTGTGGTCATATAGAAGGGTAGAGAGTTCATTCTCCTTTATATCAGTAAGATGGGGACTTACTTCAGCTTCATTCATATGTCATTACTTAAATTTCTCTGAATCCAAGCTGACTTGTAATACTTTCTTTGCTTTAATTTGTTCTTTAAAAGGTAAAAAGGAAATTTTTTGATTATTATTGTCCTCAATAGTAAAGTATCTGTCTTTCTTGTTATGTAAATATATGCCATACATGATTAAATAATTATTTCCCAATATGAAATGGGTACTAGAGAAGTTTTCCATAAAAACAAATTCAACAATAATCCCTAAACTTACTTTGATATGTGAAAATATTACAGCTGTTTCAAATATGCCCAATGCCTTCATTGGATTACTTGAACTGTTGAATTTTATCCCATCAACTTGTGGTAGTTGATTTTTAAAATTTGGTACACAGTTCTTGAGAAAAGACTTTCAAACATAAAAACAGAAGGATCCAGGTTAAAGTAAATTTTTAGTGGTTTTTTTATAAATCACAACTTCTGTTATACAGGAATTACCAGCTGTATAACCTTTCCCCCTGTTTGGTTTGGTTTTCATAAGTTGGGAATCTTGGATTTTTGACAAATAAAGATGACTATTACTCAATTGGAGCAATTTGGAATAAGAATTCTGCTGTCAAATGTGAAATTAATATTTTCTATATATTTTGAATATTAAGAGAATATTTATGATTTATATAATGAATTTTCTTCATTTACATCATTTTTTCAACATCAGGTTCTTTCTCAATGTCAATTTCCTTTATTTTTCCTGTTTTTGAGCATGTATTAGCTAAATCTGTGGTGCTTTGGCAAATGTGAAACTTTCTGATTGTATCTGCAGATTTATATTTCATATTATTAGGATTTTCTTTGGGATTTTTTGTACACAGAATCCTTGCAAGGTGTATCAAACCTTGTTTTGAAGTTCACCCTACTAGAACCAATTCTGGTTCTGGTGGTTACTTTCCCTAGTATATTTATAATATCTTCTTCTGAATACTGTTCAGTATTTCTTCTTTTGAGAGAATGCTCTAAGTTGCCTCCACATTGTCTCAGACTTTTTCTTTGAATCATGAATTCTGAAATGTCAAAATATAATGCTGTTAATTTGTCTTTGTTTTTGGAAAAACCATGGTAAAGCTTTGTATTTGTCAGAATTAAACTTAGAAGATTCAAAGGCTGTTTCCACCTTAAATCACCAAGCATCAATGAGCCACATATTAATAATTTGGGTTTTCCACCAAGTTCAACTCTGGCATCCGTCTGCTTGTCTTAATTTGATATACCATCTATGAGCTGACTTGGTAAAAAAGGTGTTAAATCTTGCTGTTACCAATATGTCTGATAATCACAAGTCTTATTTGATCATTTAAATACCTTTTATGAATTCCATATGGTTATATTCTCCTTTGCCACTGCAGTGAGGCCATTTCTTAAGTTTTGGTACTTCCTTCAAAAGTGCTTGGACCATCAATGGTTCCAAGTTATGGAAATAAGTGAGAAATTAATCTTTTGATTGCAAATTTTCTACATCCAATACTTGTGGGTTGGAGCTTCTTGTATCCTCATTTTTATTTAGGGGTGTAGACATTCTTGTTAAGATGTGCAGTAATTGTTCAATATCATTCATTTTACTGGTGCTACATCTTTGAGAATTTCTGAAGTCATGTTGAGAACCTTAGATTAAATTGATTAACTACGTTTTATACATGTATTATTTAATTTTCATTTATTGCCATAGTTCAGCTTGTCTAGCATTATCAGAAATGACTTGATTCAATTTCATTGTTAAATTTGATAATTCCTCCTGTGAGGTGTAAAAAACCTTTTTCAAGGCAATGGTATATGTCTTTACTTCAGTGGATAAATTTGAAATACCATCAAGGAGTTTCTTATTATCTGTTTTGATAATATTTATAGCTTGTTGTATTCTTGTTTCAATTATGCCATCAATATTGAATGTATAATATTCATCTCTTAATTATTTTATAATGGCAGATTGATCATTTATCTTATTTCCAAATGAACTGTCATCATTTGAGATTTTAATGGTTCTTAAAGCTCTGTCAAAACACATAAGTGTTTAATTTATTTTGCTCAAAATTAGATTATTTGTTTTAAGCTTGTTACAAATTGGTGAATTATTATCAGAAATATGACTTTTTCTATCATTTAAAGCTATGCACAAGTTTGTAATTTGATTCAGAATGTCAGAAATTGTTTCTGATATTTGAATCCGGCTTCCTCCTTTTTCTGTAATTCGATCATGGCTCTGGCCATCTGAAAAATATTTTCCATGGAATCCTGTCAAATCTTTGAAATTATGTAGCCCTGGCTCTATGGCTTTGTGGCTGGTTCCTTGCCTTTTCCCTTGTTCTGAGCTTGTGGCTGCTTTTTCACATTGCAATTTCTGCTGCTGGCTATTAGGGATGGGGTTGGCACTTGTTTGGGTGGTGGAGGGTTTCTTTGCTCCATTCTGCTGTTACAAACATAATGTTTTTCTTTTCAATCAATGAATGACATCAATTGAGTAACCTGCAAGTTTTGGGATGGCCCAGAAATTTTCTCACAGTCAGGTAGGAATTCAAGTAGTTTTTCCACAGATCTGAGAGGATCTGGTACTATTTGTGCTGCAAGGCATTGTTGTAAATCTTCTGACTGGCTTTGTAAATGTCCACTGAGGCTTCTTATGGGAGTGTAAGCTCTGTTTGAAGGTAAAGAAGTGTTATAAGCTCCAGAATGGAATAATGTTTCAGTTTGGGCTTCATTTAATGACCCATTTCCTTCTGTAACTGATTGGATTCTACCATTATCACCTCTATAGCTTTTTTTGGAGCTGCTTGGGGTTATAGCTTCCTCCTGGATTGGTTAAAGGGCAAGATTATGATCAAAGAAGCTCAAAATAGTATTTTTATGTCAAAAAACTTACTATTGGCCAAATTCTTTGCCTTTTAGGGTGTATTAATAGTTTCCAAATTGATTAATTAAGAAGAAATTGTCTCTGGTTTATTATTATGATCAGAATTAACAGTACATGCAGGGATAATACTAGTAGCTGTTGATGCTGTTTCAAATCTTCTTGTCTTATCATGTTTTAAGATAATAAAATAAAAGGAAAGAAAAGCTTATTAAGTCGAAAAAAGATTTTCAAAAAGAGAAATTGAAAAATAAAGCCTCACTTATGATATGGAAAAAGTTTCATTTTTTATGATTTTTTGAATTATGAGTATTTTTCATGGATTTTTAAAATTTTCAATATAAGAAAAAAAGATAAAAAATGTAAAAAACATATCACAGGTAAAATATCATGGCTGGGACCCAAAATGTAAGGTGTGGATATGAAACTTTGATTATACATCAAGTACTTTTCCTGTGCTCAAATTTGTATAGGGTAAAAATGTAATTGAAAATAGTAAATTCTTAGAGTTTTGAAATAAAACATGCCAAAGTTATTTTTTTTGACTTTGTTGGTATAAAAAGATAATAATTTAAAGATTTATTCCTTTACTTACAATAAAAAGGTATCCAAAAACACTCCACAAGAGATATCTAAGGCTACAAAAGAAATTTCTTTAAGAGCAATTTCAATTGGAATTAATTGAGAAAAGAGCTGCAAGAAGATCATATAAGAAAAAGTATTTAAAATATTATTACAGACAAAATACCCCAAAAAGTGACCAGAGTGAATTTGGTAACAAAATGACAAAGTGAGAAGTGTTGAAAGATGGTATAAATCACTTATGGGGTGGTTCAAGGGTAAAAATGATTATAATGATTTTTTCAAATGGTCAAAATGTTTAAAATGATATAGAAGTGGTGGTTGGAATCTTTTATTGATTGGTTCAACAATGTTTAAACTAATTAGAAAAGGAAAATATTCCAACATGATGAGAAAAGTGGGGCAAAGCAGACATCCTTTTATAGCCACAAATCTTCTTACTCCAAAAGTAAAAACTTACTCTTTTAAGTCATGAAAAAACACTCTGAAAACAGAAAAGCAAATTATCACAAAATTGAACCCTGGTTTAGACCAAAAAAGGGCTGGTTTAGCCATTGCTATAGTAATACCTGGTTCCAAGCCATTGAAGTATGCCAGAATGTGTGTAAGAGAAATCAAAACCAGTTAAAACTGTTTTTACTAAATGTTTTTTAACTTGAGGGTAGTTTTACGCTCTTTGAAGCAGTTAAAACTGCCCTGGTTGGTATCAAACCCTCATCATCAATTGAGTCACAGACCCTGTGACTCAATTTCGGGCCAAACATGATGAAGGTTTGCATGAATTTTGACATCTCATGCCTTTCAGAAAGGAATTTGGGGGAGTCTGGAACCCTTGGAGCCAAGATTTGTTCCCCCCAGAATTAATCTCTACAATTTATTTTTTCTTTAATTCCTCATCATTCAATATACTTGTAATTTACATATGTAATTGAATTGAGTATTTACAGTACACAACCATAATTATTGATACCTCATATGTAAATCAAAGTTCACTTATGTGATACACACACAAATTTTGAAATTTCAATTGAAAAAACTTCAATTCTTCATAAATTCTAACCTACACACCACACCTCAATTTTAACACAGAAATTGTTGGTTGAACCACATGTGGTGTGAAATGAATTGAGGCTATGAGGATTTTTAGTTTTTATAGAGAAAATACTCAAAGCTTAATTTAAGCTTATTCAGAGTTGACTTACAGAAATTACACCCAGAGGTGACCCCACCTTATTTTCATGAGGCATGGAATGGTGAAATAATTTGTATAAGTTTATTCATTGGATGAAAAGCTATGATTATTTTGATTTGATGTTTTCCAAAAAGATTTGAATATTAATATTTTTGTTGAAAATTTATTTTTACTTAATTTTTCCAAGTAAAGGTGTGTTTTTAAAATTATAAATTTCAATGTAGTTTTGATTTTATATTATAATAACAATGTTACATTTGTATGTAAATTTTAAATTTATATTTTGATTTTTCTTGTATAATATAAATAAATTTATTTATTTATAATTGTAAAATAATTTGTTATTTTGTGGTCTTCTGGGCATATAAGGATACCTCTACAGCTCACAAAAAGAAAGCTTCCATGGAGGCCCCCTGGGTTCCCAACAGGTATAATAAAGTGGCTCTTTCTTGTCCAGGCATGTAATATCCCATGAAAACTGTATATCAAGCACAGGAATAAGTCATCCCATACCTGGGAGTTAGTCCAGTAGATTATAGTGAGCTTAATTTCTCAGTAGCTAAGCTCAGCAGAAGTATAGTGTTGAAGATACCCCATTAGCTAAGCTCAGTGAAATCTTAGTGTTGAAAATAAATTAACCTGATATATAATATTGGGGGTACATCTTTATTACAAATATCTTACCTAGTAAGAAATAACACCATTTATGAATATTTTAGCTTAACTTACGTCTTTACATATTAGATATCAAATCATCTGACCTTTTAAATTCACAAAATCCTGTTTTATCTAATTATTATGGAATATCAAAAAAATTAAGCCCTTAAAAAAACTGTCTTTCTCTATTATTACTTCCTGCTAACAAGATTAAACTTATCAAAACTCATTCAATTTTTCAGAACATCCCAAATAAACCATCTTACCAAAATTGTTTCACTAGGAAGAAATAATTCACCCTGATTTCACCAAAAATAACAATTATAAATACAAGTATTTCATTACAATCTCATGCTTAACCAGATTACCAACATTATTATTATTTTTATAGATTGAATAGGTCTGATATGAGAATTCCAAGATTTTTCTTCCTCAGCTTCAAGAAATTTGTTTGGTATTTTAAAAGGGGAAGGCAATACACCCTTGAACCCCTTGGTTACAGGAGTTATTAGAAATTAAAAAAAAGTTATCTCTCCTTTCATCTTTGAGGTAATTCCAAAATTTCAACCCACACAAGTGGAGTTCCCACATTTGGTGTCCCAACAGTGGCATAGTCAACCTGTAAGGTGTGGATATGAAACTTTGATTAAAAATCAAGTACTTTTCCTGTCCTCAAAATTTGTATAAGGTAAAAATCAATTAAAAATAGTATGAAATATTATTTTTAAGAGAAAACACGCCAATTTTATTGTTTATAACTTTATTAGTATAAAACAATAATATTATAAAAATTTATTGTTTTACCAACAATAAAAATTTATCCAAAAAATACTCTACAAGAGATATTTTAAGGCTACAAAAGAAATTTCTTCAAGAGCAATTTCAATTGGAATTAATTGAGCAAAGAACTGCAAGCAATTAATTAAAGAACAAAGTCTTTAAAAAGAATATTAAAGAGAAAACACGCCCAAAAGTGACCAGAGTGAATTTGGAAACAAAGTGACAAAGTTAACAGTGATGAAAGATGCTTTAATTCACTTTTGGGGTGGTTCAGGGGTAAAAATGATTATAAGAGTTACAAACAATGATTATAATGATTTTTTCACGTGGTTAAAAGGATTAAAATGATTTAAAAGTGGTGGTTGGAATCTTTGATTGATTGGTTTAACAGTTTTAAACTAATTAATAAAAGGAAAAGATTCTAACATGAAGAGAAAAGTGGGGCAAAGAAGACATTCTTTTATAGCCATCAATTCTCTTGCTCCAAAAGTAAAATTTACTCTTGTCAGTCGTGAAAAACAGTCTGACAACAGAAAAGCCAATTATGGCATCATTGAACCCTGGTTTAGACCAAAAAGGGCTGGTTTAAGCCATTTTTAGCCATTTTTAGCCATTTCAGACCCTTAAATCAGCCATTACTATAGCAATACCAGGCCTAGAGCCTTCAAAACACGTCAGAATGTGTGTCAGAGGCGTAGAAACCAGTTAAAACTGTTTTTATTATGATTGTTTTATCTTAAGGGTAGTTTTACCCTCTTGGCAACAGCTAAAACTACCCCAGTTGGTATCAAAACCTCATCATCAATTGAGTCCACAGACCCTGTAACTCAATTCCAGGCCAAAAGTGATGAACTTTTGCGTGAATTTTGACATCCCACGCCTGTCAGCAAGGATTTTGGGGGTCTAGCTCCCCCTTAGAGCTGGAGTTCCTTTTCCCCCCCAAATTTAATCTTTCCAATTTATTTTTTCCTTTAATTCCTCATCATGTATTATACTTATAATTTACATATGTAATTCAATTCAATTGTACAGTACAATACAGTAATAATTGACACCTCATATGTAAATCAAAGTTCACTTATGTAATACACGCGCACATTTTGACATTTCAATTGAATTCAATTGAAAATACTTCAATTCCTCATAACTTCTAAACTAAACACAACACCTCAATTTTAACACAAAAATTGATGATTAACACCACATGTGGTGTGAATTAAATTAAGGTTTTGAGGATTTTCAACTTTTGTATTGAAAATACTAAAAACTTAATTTAAGCTTATTTAGAGTTGAGTTACAAAAATTTCACTCAGAGGTGACCCCACCTGATTTTTTATGAGGAATCCAATGGTGAAATAAAATTTATATGTTTATTTATTGGATAAAAAGTTATAATAAATTTTATTTAACTTTTTTCCAAATTTATTTATTTTTTCACAATTTTGTTAAAATTTCATTTTTACTTAAATTTTTCAAGTATAAATGTAATTTTATATTTACAAAATTTGAAGTAATTTTATTTTTAAATTATAATTAATTTTTTATTTTTAATATAATTTTATATTTATATTTTGATTTTTATTTTAATAATATAAATAAATTTATTTTATTTATATTAATATGTTATTTTTTATATTTGTGGTCTTTTGGGTATATGAAATTACCTCTAAGGCTCACATTCCCTCCCCCTAAAAAAGAATATTACTTTGTAATATTGGTGTTTCTAGTGTGTCTGAATCTCCTCAGGAGTTTGGTGGCTTCTGGTATATCTTTCTCTTCTAACCATTCATCTTCACAAGTTGGGTCACTGTACCTAACAAGGTATTCCCTTACTTTCTTGGTTCTTAATTTCCTTTCTTTAAGAACTTTGGTTATTTTCTTAGTACCAGATGTCTCAATAGGAGGTATAACTTGGGGAATCTTATTCCTCAAGGGAAATTTCTCAGCATCACTAGATTTGTATGGCTTTATCAAGCTTACTGGAAATGTAGGGTGCTTATTGCTAAGTTCTTCAGATAACTCCACTTCAACAGCATTTTCTCCATGGAGGGCCTTAATCACAAAAGGTCCTGCAAAGGAGTCTTTTAACTTTTTACATCCTTTGATGTTATTGAAGTTAGTGGTGGATACAAGAACTAGGTCCCCCACTTTGAAATCTGGAGTTGCATGAGATTTATCCCATTTGTCTTTAGCATATGCAAAAGAGTCCTCCATGCATCTCACTGCATGCTTTCTAGCTTTGTCTAGCATTCCTTTGAAGCTAGCAGCTGTGGGATGTATTTCAATTAAGTCTTTCCTCAAGGAATCTTGGGGTAACTTGGGGTTCCATCCTTTTTCTAGAATAGCAGGAGTCTGATTGGTACTGGAATGGATTGATGTTTTATATGCTAATTCCAGTGCTGGTAACAGAGTACACCAATCATGGGTAAATCCATCACAATCTTTGAATTCAAGGCCATATGCACAAAATCTTCTCACCATGTCCTCTAAGGTTTGGATCATTCTTTCAGCCAGGCCATCAGTTTGTGGGTGGTAGGCTGTAGAGAAAGACAGTTTAGTGCCAAATAATTGGTGAAGATTTGTCCATAGAGCTGAAGTGAATTTGGGATCTCTATCACTGATGATATTTGTAAATATCCCAGTCCATGACACTACTCTATTCCATATCAGAAGAGCTGTATCCATGGCTGTATCATCTTTGTGACATGGTAAAAAGATTGGAGTTTTACTGAATCTGTCCACAATTACTAGGCAAGCATTATAGCTCCTGTCACCTCCTGGTGGTAGGCCAGTTACCCAATCCATATGGACAATTTCCCAAGGTCTGTTTGGTTCTTGGATTTTCATCATATTTCCAAGTCTTTTGCCAGTGGATTTATTTGCCTTTTGGCATCTGTCACAGGTTTTGCAATATTCTGCAACATCTTTTTGCCACATTGGCCACCATATGCAGGTCTTTACTTTTTCTCTTGTTCTGTCTTCAGAAAGATGTCCTGAAAAGGGACTATCATGGCATTCTTTCAGTACAAGATTGATTAATGACCTGTCTACAACTGTCATGACACATGTGTGCTTGGTTCTGTGGTAAATTATACCATCCAGTAGGTGAAATCTTCCTTCATTATAAGATTTTCTCCATACTTCATCCAAGGCATGTATTAGAGAGTTGTCTTTACAGTCTTTGTTAAGTAATTGGCATAAGATGCTACAATTCTTATCTTGAGTGTAACTATTTCTGACTTCTTCAAAGAAGGTGGTGTTTAAATCTGTAACACTTATTCCTTCTATTGGAATTTGTGGTGAAGCTTCTTCTGGAACATAAGCAGGATTATCAATGTTATTTGGTAATGGCCATCTGCTTAGTCCATCTGCATTCTTATGAATATTCCCATCCTTATGAACAATAGTCATATTGCCTCTGTATTCTTGTATGGCTATTTGCCATCTGAGCATGTGTCTGTTAGGTGTTTTCATGTTCAAAAGTGATTTCACAGCTGTACAATCTGTTATTACTTCAAAAACACATCCCTCTAAGAAATAGTTCAATTTCTCCAAGGCCCAGACAAGGCATAGACATTCCATTTGACTTGCTCCATATCTGGCTTCAGTTGGTTTGATTTGCCTGGATATGAAACATATTGGTCCTTCTACAGGTTTGTCATTTATGATCTGAACTTGGTGAAGTGCAGCACCTAGTCCATCCCCTTATGCATCAATATACAGTTTGAAAGGTAATTTAAAGTCTGGCATCAGTAAAAGTGGAGCAGTGGTCAATGCTTCTCTTAGAGATTCAAAAGCTTTGACTCTGTCAACAGTCATCTCAAATACTGTGTCTTTGTCACACAACTTATAAAGTGGTCTTGCTATGGATGCAAAGTCTTTAATGTGTTGCCTGTAATATCCTGCAAAACCCAAGAATGACTGAATTTCCTTCTTATTCTGAGGCATGGGTTTTAACAATACTGCTGCAACTTTGTTTTTATCAATTCCAAGGGACAAACCAGATACAACATGTCCTAGTGCCTTAAGTTCTTTAAATCCAAAATGACATTTCTTCAAGGAGATTTTCATGTTTACTGATTGGATTTTTGTCAAAACTCTTGATAATCTGTACATGTGTTCCTCCCAAGTCTTTGAACAGATAATAATGTCATCAATGTAAATGATTAACCATCCCTCTGAGAGTTCTTCAGGGAAGATTTCATTCATCATTCTTTGGAAGTGTGAAGGTGCATTTTTGATACCAAAGGGCATCCTTAAGTATTCATACACTCCACAATGAACAATAATTCTCAAGTATTTTCTTGCTCTTGGTGTTACCACATTTTGATGGAATCCTTTAAGGGCATCCATAGTGGTTATATACACTGCTTGAGATATTTGAGTAAGGGCAATTTGGATTTTTGGTATTGGGTATCTGTCTGGAACAGTGTAGGTGTTCAGAGCTCTAAAGTCCCCAACCATTCTGGATTTTCCATTATGCCACGCCACTATGACTGGTGTAGTTATTTCTACTTACTCATTGTGGCCTACTTTTCTTATTACGCCAAGGTCTAGAAGTTCTTTGATATGAATTTCTAGAGCTTCTCTTGATTTTGGACTTGCTGGATAAGCAGGTCTTCTTAAGAGTGGTGGATAAGGTCTCTCAATGTTAAGAATGATGTCAGCTTCATGACCAATAATTGCTCCCAGAGGTTCTTTGTCTGTAGCAAATGCTCCTTTGTGGTCATACAAAAGAGAAGAAAGTTCATTTTCTTGTTTATCAGTCAGATGAAGGCTTATCTCAGCCTCATTTAACTGTTCAGACTTGAATTTTTCTAACTCTAAGTTGACTGGTGATACTTTGTTTACTGTAATTTGTCTTTTAAATGGTAAAAAGGCAAATTTCTGGCGCTTATTGTCCCCAATTGTAAAGTATCTGTCTTTGTTATTATGTAAATCTATCCCATACATGATCAAATAGTCATTTCCCAATATAAAATGGGTACTAGAGCAATTTTCCATAACAACAAATTCAACTGTGATCCTTAAATTCCCATTTATGTGTGGGAATATGATATTGGTCTCAAAGATTCCTAATGCTTTCATTGGGTTACTTGCACTGTTGAATTTTATACCATCAATTGGTAACAATTGGTCTTCAAAATTTGGTACACAAGTCTTAAGAAAAGATTTTCCAACACAAGAGCAGAAGGCTCCTGGGTCAAGCAAAAGTTTAGTGGGCTTGTTGTCAATCACCACTTCTGTTATACAGGAGTTACCAGCTGTATAACCTTTTCCTCTGTTTGGTTTTGTCTTCATAAGTTGTGCATCTTGGACTTTTGATAAATCAACTTGACCATTGCTCAATTGTGGTAAGTGGGAATAAGATTCCATGATGTCAAAAGTGGCATTGATATTTTCTATATCTTTTGAAGATTCAGAAAATATGGATGACTTATCATCTGAATTGTCTTCAATTATGTCTTCTTTTTCAACATCTGGTTCCTTTTCAATGTCAATTTCATTGATTTTCCCCCTTTTTGGACATGTATTGGCTAAATGGGTGGTGCTTTGGCAAATATGGCATTTTCTGACTGTATCTGCAGATTTATATTTAATATTACTAGAATTTTCTTTGGGGTTTTTGTCCACAGAATCTTTCCAAGGTGTATTAAACCTTGTTTTAAGATTCACCCTACTAGAACCAATTTTGGTTCTGGTGGTTACTTCTTCTAGTATATTGATAATATCCTCTGCTGAAGATTGTTCAGTAGTCCTGCTTTTGACAGCATGCTCTAAGTCACCTCCACATTGTCTCAGAATTTTTCTATGGATCATAAATTCTGACATGTCAGGATATAATGCTGTTAATCTGTCCTTTTGTTGGCAAAACCATGGTAAAGCTTTGTCTTTATCAGCATTAAATTTGGCAGATTCAAAGGCTGTTTCAACTTTAAACCTCCAAGCATCATTTGCCCATTTGTTGATGATTTGGGTTTTCCACCAAGTCCAACTCTGGTGTCCATGTGCTTGTCTTATTTTGATGTACCATCTGTGAGCTGATCTGGTAAACAAGGTGTTAAACCTGGCTGTTACCAATCTGTCTGGTAATTCAAAATCTTCTTTGATCATGTCAATACCTCTAATGAATTCCATATGGTCATACTCTCCTTCACCACTGAAGTGAGGCCATTCTTTAAGTTTTGGAACTTCTTTCAAGAGTGCTTGGCCCATTGATGGTTCCAAGTTATGAAAAGAAGTGGATAATTCATTTTTTAATTGTGAATGATCAGGATCCAATACTTGTGGATTTGGAATTCTTGTGCCCTCATTTTGATTTAGAGGTGTAGACATTCTTGGTAAGGTGTTCAGTATTTGTTCAATGTCATTCATTTTACTGTTGCTACACCTTTGGGAATTTCTGTATTCATGTTGGAAGCTTTGTATTAAATTTATTACTTCAATTTTATACATGTCTTCCTTATGTGTCAGTTCTTGCCATAACTCTGTCTGTCTTGTATTATCAGCAGTGACTTGATTCAATTTCATTGATAATTTTGATACTTCTTCTTGTGAAGCATCAAAACACTTTTTCAAGGCAATGGTATATGTCTTTACTTCAGTAAATGAATTTGAAATGTCATCAAGGACTTTCTTGTTATCTGTTTTGATAATATTTATGGCTTGTTTAATTCTTGTTTCAATCATGTCATCAATATTGAATTTAGAATATTTATCTGTTAATTCTTTAATAATGGCAGATTGTTCATTTATTTTAATGTTAGAAGAATTGTCATTATTAGAATTTTTAATTGTTCTTAAAACTTTTTCAAAACACATAAGTGTTTCATTAATTTGGCACAGACTCAGGTTGTTTGTTTTAATGTTGTTACAAATGGTGTCATTTTTATCAGAAAGATGTTTTTTCACGTCATTTATAGCATTATACAACTCTGGGATGGAATCAAATATGTCAGAAATCATTTCTGGAATCTTAATCTGGCTTCCTCCTTCTTCTGTAATTCCATCATGGTTCTGGCCATCTGAAATACATTTTCCATGGCATCCTGCTGAATCTTTGGGATTCTGTAGCCCTGGCTGTAAGGTTTTGGGGCTGGTGCCTTCCCTTTGCCCTTGTTTGGAGTTTGTGGCTGCCTTTTCACGTTGGAATTGCTGCTGCTGGCCACTGGGGCTGTTTTTGGCACTGGTTTGGCTGGTGAAGGGTTGTTTTTCCTCCATTCTAGTGTCAAAAGCATCATGTTTTTCTTCTCCATCAATGGATGCCATCCATTGAGCAATTTGCAAGTGTTGGGATGGCCCAAGAATTTTCTTACTGTCAGGTAAGAATTCATGCAATTCTTCCACAGGTCTGCAAGGATCTGGTACTCCTTGAATTGAAGTGCATTGTTGTATGCACTGTGGCTGGCTTTGTATATGTCCACAGAGGCTTGTTGTGGCGGTGTCAGCTCTTTTTGAAGGTAAAATGGTATTATCAGCTTCAGAATGACCCATTTTAGTTGTTTGGAAGTCATCAACTGACCCTTTTCCTTCTGTACCTGGTTGGCCTCTGCCATAATCACGTCTATTACCTTTTTGGGAGCTGCTTGAGGGGTTGTAGCTGGCTCCTGACCTGGTTGAAGGCATAATTATGGTTAAAAAGGCTTAAAATAGTATTTTTACGTCAAAAACTTACTATTGGCCAAATCTTTAGCTTTCTGAAGGGTATTACTTATGTCCAAGTTAATCAATTCAGAAGATATTGGTTCAGGCTGGTTATTTTGAGTCACAATAACAGTACTATTATGATCAGAATTAACAGTACTGGCAGGGATAATGCTGGTTACTGTTGAGGCTGTTTCAATGTTTTCTTGTCTTCCCACGTTGTCAGACACTAAAATTAATGAAAAAGCCAATTAATTAAGTAAAAAAAAGGATATTTCAAAAAAAGAAATAAAAATTTAAGCCTCACTTATAATATGAAAAAATTATTTTTTATGGGTTTTTTGAATTATAAGTATTTTTTATATGTTTTTAAATTTTTCAATATAAGAAAAAAGATTTAAAAAGAGTAAAAAAAATATGTCACAGGTAAAATA
This sequence comes from Austropuccinia psidii, assembly GCA_023105745.1. Taxonomy (NCBI): domain Eukaryota; kingdom Fungi; phylum Basidiomycota; class Pucciniomycetes; order Pucciniales; family Sphaerophragmiaceae; genus Austropuccinia; species Austropuccinia psidii. The sequence continues at coordinate 77,137,405 of JALGQZ010000001.1, read as the reverse complement.
TCATGGCTGGGCCCCCAAATGTAAGGTGTGGATATGAAACTTTGATTAAAAATCAAGTACTTTTCCTGTCCTCAAAATTTGTATAAGGTAAAAATCAATTAAAAATAGTATGAAATATTATTTTTAAGAGAAAACACGCCAATTTTATTGTTTATAGCTTTATTAGTATAAAACAATAATATTATAAAAATTTATTGTTTTACCAACAATAAAAATTTATCCAAAAAATACTCTACAAGAGATATTTTAAGGCTACAAAAGAAATTTCTTCAAGAGCAATTTCAATTGGAATTAATTGAGCAAAGAACTGCAAGCAATTAATTAAAGAACAAAGTCTTTAAAAAGAATATTAAAGAGAAAACACGCCCAAAAGTGACCAGAGTGAATTTGGAAACAAAGTGACAAAGTTAACAGTGATGAAAGATGCTTTAATTCACTTTTGGGGTGGTTCAGGGGTAAAAATGATTATAAGAGTTACAAACAATGATTATAATGATTTTTTCACGTGGTTAAAAGGATTAAAATGATTTAAAAGTGGTGGTTGGAATCTTTGATTGATTGGTTTAACAGTTTTAAACTAATTAATAAAAGGAAAAGATTCTAACATGAAGAGAAAAGTGGGGCAAAGAAGACATTCTTTTATAGCCATCAATTCTCTTTCTCCAAAAGTAAAATTTACTCTTGTCAGTCGTGAAAAACAGTCTGACAACAGAAAAGCCAATTATGGCATCATTGAACCCTGGTTTAGACCAAAAAGGGCTGGTTTAAGCCATTTTTAGCCATTTTTAGCCATTTCAGACCCTTAAATCAGCCATTACTATAGCAATACCAGGCCTAGAGCCTTCAAAACACGTCAGAATGTGTGTCAGAGGCGTAGAAACCAGTTAAAACTGTTTTTATTATGATTGTTTTATCTTAAGGGTAGTTTTACCCTCTTGGCAACAGCTAAAACTACCCCAGTTGGTATCAAAACCTCATCATCAATTGAGTCCACAGACCCTGTAACTCAATTCCAGGCCAAAAGTGATGAACTTTTGCGTGAATTTTGACATCCCACGCCTGTCAGCAAGGATTTTGGGGGTCTAGCTCCCCCTTAGAGCTGGAGTTCCTTTTCCCCCCCAAATTTAATCTTTCCAATTTATTTTTTCCTTTAATTCCTCATCATGTATTATACTTATAATTTACATATGTAATTCAATTCAATTGTACAGTACAATACAGTAATAATTGACACCTCATATGTAAATCAAAGTTCACTTATGTAATACACGCGCACATTTTGACATTTCAATTGAATTCAATTGAAAATACTTCAATTCCTCATAACTTCTAAACTAAACACAACACCTCAATTTTAACACAAAAATTGATGGTTAACACCACATGTGGTGTGAATTAAATTAAGGTTTTGAGGATTTTCAACTTTTGTATTGAAAATACTAAAAACTTAATTTAAGCTTATTTAGAGTTGAGTTACAAAAATTTCACTCAGAGGTGACCCCACCTGATTTTTTATGAGGAATCCAATGGTGAAATAAAATTTATATGTTTATTTATTGGATAAAAAGTTATAATAAATTTTATTTAACTTTTTTCCAAATTTATTTATTTTTTCACAATTTTGTTAAAATTTCATTTTTACTTAAATTTTTCAAGTATAAATGTAATTTTATATTTACAAAATTTAAAGTAATTTTATTTTTAAATTATAATTAATTTTTTATTTTTAATATAATTTTATATTTATATTTTGATTTTTATTTTAATAATATAAATAAATTTATTTTATTTATATTAATATGTTATTTTTTATATTTGTGGTCTTTTGGGTATATGAAATTACCTCTAAGGCTCACACAACCTCAAATATAATTAAAATCAAAGCAACCAAAACAATTTACCTCAAAAAAAGTCAACTACTCCAAAAATATTCTTCGCAATAACAAAAACTGGAGTCAAGAAATAATAACAACACAAAATAATCATCTCAAGAATCTCAATCATTGACTCACTCTGACAATTATAATTATCCACCCAAACAAGAAACAAAACTAGGAGAGAAATCAAGGATATATTCCAATTTGAAAATTGCAACACCAAGAATTATTAAAGGGGACCTGAAGGTTGTGAATAGATTATTCCCTTATCTTGTTGAAATAAATAAACTGACTAAAGAAATACCAAAATTAGGAGAAGAAATCCATCAATCAAAAATGGATCAGCCATCATCATCAAAATTACCTGACAGTATTTAAGAAATCCAGGAGCAAAAACTTGATGAATGCACTGTTAAACAAAAAGAAGAAATGTTTCACCAGAAAATTTTCTAAATGAATGAAAAATTACTAGAGCTAATCAAAAATGAAGGCAAGATTGAATCATCAAGTTATTCTTCATGGAATAGCTCACCACAAGAATAGAACATCCTTCAAAGATCATTTAGGCCATATGGATCACCTTCACCCTAACCTAGACTCATGGAAACATCCACACCATATAAAGAACGAAAGAAAAGTACTTTAACAAGGAGAGTAAAAATTTATGCCCAAATACCAACTCCATTACATCAAAAAATTCTAAAAAAGACTCCTGCAATTTTGAAGATCAGAGAAAAGGGCTATAAATTGCAGATTGATTGGAAGGATATCAAAAAATTTATCAAGAAAGGTGAAAATATTGAATAAATTAAGGGAGAAAGAGGAAAATACATTGCAAGACAGCTAGAATTTTGGACAAAGTATTTAGAAATCAGCTATCATATTGCAGGAATGCCAGGATATAAATAAGCTAATTGGGAGAAATTGAAAGTGAATATGAAAATAAGATGGGGGACAGTCTTACCTGAAAAAAATACATATTTTTCTCAATAACTTAATTTTTCACAAAAAAGAAAAAGGAAGGTTGAATAAGAAGCATGAAATAGTACAGGAAATGTTTTTGGGAATATGAAGCAATAATCACTTCCCTCAAAATATACAAGTATATTAAAGGTTATATCACCAAAAATCAGGAGGTATTGGAAATATTTTCCACCAGTGTTAAAACGTAAATCTACAAAGAAATGAGCAAAGAAAGAGCCATAGTTCAGGCCTTTACTAGAGGTTAAATCATTACAAAACTGAATATTCTGAAATTATACATTTACAGGAGCTGGAGACCAAGGTACTTATGAAATAAAAAGAATTTTTTAAAACAAAACCCCCAGAAATGAAGAAAATATGGAATGAAGTCTTGAAAAAAGTGAGAGAACCCACCCACAAGATTAAAAACCCCCCACAACCAGACCCTCAACCAAGAAGTGAAGAAAATAATATGTACAAGAACTTTCAATTCAGCTGAAAGACTTATCAGAGAAAATTTGTCCAACAAGAAGAAACTGGAACAATAATAAAGAGAAATGTTTATCCCAAAATAATCAGCCATACAGGCCAAGGGATTTGTTACCACCATTTTCTTCCAGTTACCAAGAATACATACCAGCTCAAATTTCTCCCAGGACACTGTGGTATTCCATACCATTTTGTCAGTTTGGATTAATATAAAAAAAAAAATTATTACCCAGGAACATTCTAGAAGATTTAATCAATATGAAACCACAAGTTAGCCTTAATTCAGGATGGACTCTTTTCTCACCAACCCTAACCCTGGAGAGTATAAATACTTCAAATTTTCATTTTTCAAACCTCATGCTTCTTCTGGAAATGTAATTTGAATTTATTTTTTCCAGAGTTCATCCCTCACTAGTAGGTTAATCTAGAAAATAATTATATTTAATATTGGGGAAAAGGCCCCTTTATTAAGAAAAAAGAATAACTTTTATCATAGTAATATATAATAGGGGGAAAAGGCCCCTTATTATTAAAAAATAGTTTTATCATAATCATATTTAGTTTGGGGAAAATGCCCCTCCATTAAAAAAATATCTTTTATTATTAGTACAGTCTTAGTTATTTATAATCAAGTATTATTAAACAGTGAACCAAATTAGTTTCTAAGCTAAAAAATATAAGCTTCAGAAAACATATCAATATTATTAGTTTTACTATTAGAATCAGTCTATAAAAAATACTCATACCATATTCAGTTACCTTTATCCTTATTATCAAGCTATCAATACTTATCCCTGTTTTCCAACAGCTTTATCGTAGTTATTTAAAATCAAAATCTGTGTTATCCCAAATAATAATAATAAAAAAACCTTTACAAAAGAAACCAACGAAAATATCTCTTATTAGTTATCAAATTATTATATTAGTGTTATCAACTTGTCTTTAAATAACTGTTGTTTTAAAATCAAAGTCTGATCAGAGTCTGTTGAATAGACTTTTCTGACACAGCCACCATCAAGTAAATAAATTGATTGTGGAACTCAAGTCAAGATAATTCAGCATTATTAGGAAGGGAAGTCTAGAGTATTCTAGCACACAAGCAGAGCAAGGGTTACAAGCATAAAAGCAATTCAAAACTTTTTCTTGTAATTTCCCCTTCCAGGTACTGCCTCATTTATCCCACACAGAGGAGCATCCCACATCTGGTGTCCCAACAGTGGCAGTCAAAAAGGATATTATCCAGATTTTTTCAGATTGATAATTCATAAAACAGTTATTTGAAACAATTGAATATTTTTATACTCAAAAAAAAGAAAAAAGAAAAATGGAGTCATATTCTCCAGCCAAAATCCATTTCTACAATGAATATCAACCTCCATTTAATGAAGAAAATTATCATCAAGATTATCATTATGAAGAAGAAGAGCCAATTCCTGAAGATATAGATGAAGAAAATCTGAAAGAAGCATTAGAAATATTTTCTAAAACCTTGCATCTAGTACCCAAGAAATATCTCAAAGGAGTCACAGAAATTATCCAAGAAGAAGAAGAAGAAGGAAGAGCAGATCAAATTATGCTCATTTTTATAAAGATCCAAAAAATCAATCAGTATATCCAAGAGAAGAAAAAGAAGGAAAGAACCATGGAAAAGCTTTGGAACCTTTCTACTCAAATGTTGCACCTTGTACCCAAGAGAAACCTCAAATCTGTCAAGGGAATATTAAAGGAATTTGAACATAATGAAGAAGAAATAGAAGAAGAGGAATTACTTGCATCTTTAATCATTAAAGTATCAGATTATGCTAAAGAAGAAATAGAAAAAGAAAAGAAGCTTAAGAAATCATTAAATAAATCAACTCCTATCAGACAATGTCAAAGAACTCAAGAAATACAACCTCAAAAGGAATCATTAACAGTATCTTCCTATACACCAGAAAGTTTTTACCCCTCAAAGTCTCAAGATATTGTTCTTTCTCATCAAGAAATCCTTGGGGGAAAATATTCTACCTATAGTAAAGAATTACCTCTAGAAAATTCAAGAACAAAAGAAAATGAAGTATCTATAAAATCAAACCCAGAAATTCCTATCAAACATTCTAAAGCTGAATTAACTATTAATGATTTGAAAATTAGCATAATAAATAATGTAAACCTTAATTACCCTCAAACATCTGAGAATACCTATAGCTCTAACATGGAAGCTTCCACTCCAAGTGAAGTGGAACTAGTACAAAATGAAGGCTTAAAGCCAAAACAGCTAGTTAACAGTGTCTCACCTGTGTGTGGTAAAAGTGGTTGTCATATTATCAAGGAGCAAACAGCTGTTTCTGAATTCTATAAGCAATTTGCAGAAGCTATATTTTCAAAACCAAAGCAGAGTATTTCACCTAGGGAATTGTTGAGAGTGACCTCTGGTGCTCCAATCAAATTTACCAAAAAATGGGTCAATGAATTCAAAAAAAAAGAACTCACCAAATAAACATCCCACAGATTTATTCAAGTATTGAAGATTATATATCCAATGGGAAAGCTTTGAGCCTCATTGAAGAAAAATCTTCACCCCAAAAGGAACAAAATATCAAGATTAATAATCAATTTTTTAATCACTCAAATTACCTTAGTATTCATGAACCATCAAAAGAGGTTGAAGAAAGTACAAATCCAAAAGATGAAGGAATAAATAAGGATGAAGAGGTACTCTTGAAACAAGAAGATGAAATCAAAGGAGAAATTTCATCACCTCAATCTATCAAAATGAGGAGATTATTACATTCATTGGATTATTATCTTCAATTACCAAAAGTAATCAGTAGACCCCAAGATCAAATCATACCATTATCATCAAAACACTTACCTTTAACTCATGAAAAGGAACCTTTATCAAGTCTCATGATCAATATCCCCCCCAAAAAAGAAATAACTCTTCAAAATGAAAATGAGTTTCTAATTAAAGCACCAGCTCTTTCAAAAATAGAACAGAATCCAATCAGCTTTATTTTTCATACTTATGATATATATAAACAGCTTAATAATAAGAAAACCCCTTATTTTGACATATTATTGAATCCATTATTAGAAAAATTATTTAATTCTCAAAGTAGTTTTGCACGAAGGTACACATATAAAAGGACAAAGATAAAGTCCAATGTATACAACATTTCTCTCAAAATTTATATCAAGAAGAATATACTCACGGAATAACCAAGTGGCTAATTTCAATGCCATGAGTGTTAATCAAAAAAAAATAAAAAAAAAATGTCAAAAAAAATTATTAACAAAAAATAAATAAATTATATTTGAATTGAAATTTAAGTTAAGTTTAACAAAACGCGCGACCTTCAAAATTGAAGTGTTTGCAGCGCTGCACAGCACTCGCAGCAAACGTTTATTTTATTTACTTATTTTTTATTCTACTTTTACAAAATATATAATAAACAATTTTCTAATATATGTATATTTTATGTATACTTATGTATATATTAAATAAAAAAAACTCTCTTTCTGGAACATTTAATAAATAAAATATTTTAACATTCTATATTAAAATATTTTTTTTATTAAATGGAGAGGGGTTGAAACCTTCTAGCTCTCAACACTTCCATAATAAAATAATACAACATAAAAAAAAACAAAAAAAAACCATCAAAAACACAGAAGTGGTCCTTGATAAGACCTTAAACTGTCTCAATAATCTATTTTTTATGAATAATCAAACACATTTCCTAAATAATTGGTCCTTGACAAGACCTTAAGCTGTCTAAATATATTTTTTCTATTTTACCAACAAAGTTACCTCAAGCAATGGTCCTGGACATGACCTTAAACTGTATCAATTACACTTACAAGAAGTTATCAAAACAAATTGAAGACTCAAGAAATGGTCCTGAGTATGACCTTAAACTGCATCAGCAAGAAATGTTCAACCCCATAATTCATCTCAAAAAATCAATTTTGGCCGTTGGAAATTGTTAAACCTTTACCACTAAATTCTTTCAAAAAGAAAAAAAATACCCTCAAGTAACTGCAAAAAGAAGAAAAGAAAAGATTAATTATATTCAAAAATAAAGATAAAATAAAAATCTCTCAATACTAAAACAAATAAGGGGTGGTAACTTGTTTCTTATCATCACTCCTTGTGATTTTAAGCTTTGGGGGATAGTGGGAATTGATTTTATATAGTAGAAAAGAAGAAGAAGAAGGAAGAAGATAAAAAAATTGGAAGAAAATTCAGCAAGTTAAGAGCTAAGGCTAGCAAAAAATAAAAGAAAAGCAAAATGAATATCTTTGGAGTGATAAACAATGAAGAAGAATGAAGAAAAACCAGTATAAAGAATTGCAATTAGGAAGTAAAATAAACTCTCATGGGAATTGGAGGTTTTTTTCTTTTGGAAGAAAATTGTACCTCAAGATCACAGAAAAAAAAAGAAAAAGAGAAAGAGAGAGAGAAATAAATAAATCAAGAAAGGATACTCAACAAGAAAATTATTATTCATTTCAACCAGCAAATAAACAGGAATTCAAGTGTTTTTTATATTAATCCTCAATGGAAATGCTGGGGACAGCATTAAATGGAGAGGGGGATGTGGTATTCCATACCATTTTGTCAGTTTGGATTAATATAAAAAAAAATTATTACCCAGGAACATTCTAGAAGATTTAATCAATATGAAACCACAAGTTAGCCTTAATTCAGGATGGACTCTTTTCTCACCAACCCTAACCCTGGAGAGTATCAATACTTCAAATTTTCATTTTTCAAACCTCATGCTTCTTCTGGAAATGTAATTTGAATTTATTTTTTCCAGAGTTCATCCCTCACTAGTAGGTTAATCTAGAAAATAATTATATTTAATATTGGGGAAAAGGCCCCTTTATTAAGAAAAAAGAATAACTTTTATCATAGTAATATATAATAGGGGGAAAAGGCCCCTTATTATTAAAAAATAGTTTTATCATAATCATATTTAGTTTGGGGAAAATGCCCCTCCATTAAAAAAAATATCTTTTATTATTAGTACAGTCTTAGTTATTTATAATCAAGTATTATTAAAAAGTGAACCAAATTAGTTTCTAAACTAAAAAATATAAGCTTCAGAAAACATATCAATATTATTAGTTTTACTATTAGAATCAGTCTATAAAAAATACTCATACCATATTCAGTTACCTTTATCCTTATTATCAAGCTATCAATACTTATCCCTGTTTTCCAACAGCTTTATCGTAGTTATTTAAAATCAAAATCTGTGTTATCCCAAATAATAATAATAAAAAAACCTTTACAAAAGAAACCAACTAAAAATATCTCTTATTAGTTATCAAATTATTATATTAGTGTTATCAACTTGTCTTTAAATAACTGTTGTTTTAAAATCAAAGTCTGATCAGAGTCTGTTGAATAGACTTTTCTGACACAGCCACCATCAAATAAATAAATTGATTGTGGAACTCAAGTCAAGATAATTCAGCATTATTAGGAAGGGCAGTCTAGAGTATTCTAGCACACAAGCAGAGCAAGGGTTACAAGCATAAAAGAAATTCAAAACTTTTTCTTGTAATTTCCCCTTCCAGGTACTGCCTCATTTATCCCACACAGAGGAGTATCCCACAACACCATTGAAATGTTTTTACTGTAAGTAAGGAGGCCATAACCTGGATTAAGATTTGAACAAAAGAATTTTCAGAGCCCAAGGATAATCTTGCCTATTTTCAAACTATCAGAGAGTACTTATGGAAGGAAATAAAAGTGCAAAGGAAACAGTCAGGGTTCTTTGAACAAAAAAGCAGAGCTCAAAAATGAGATTTATGGGCAGAAATGTGGTCAAAAAAGAAGAAGAAGAGGTTAAGAAAACTGAAAATAAATAAAAATAAAAATCAACCTCAATTGAAAAAGTAGAAGATCGGTCAGATTGGAAACCACCTAGTATTTACTAAGAAAATGACCCCTTTGTATCCCACATTTGAATAGAACAGACCAAAAAAATGACGGGAATGAAAGCTCAAAATAAAATTTATGAGCTAAAGAAGAAAGCACCCATTTAAGGATCATACATTCAAGAACAAAAATAAGAAGAAAAGGCTGTCATACCTCCCAAGTTCCAACACCTGTCCAACCCAAGTAGGAAATTGGAAATCTTGCCAATAAAAATGAAGATGAAGACATCCCAAAGAGGAGAGTAAGTTCAGAAACCCTCACAAGAAGGAACCTGAACCCAGATTTGAAATTGACAAAATTATCAAGAAAATTATGAAACAAAAGTCAGCCTCACCATTGAAGAAATTCTGAGGATGTCACCCAATTTTGTCCATAAACTAAAGTAACTATGAGAAAAAGAAAAGGAGAAAATTAAATTACTAAACTCAATGGATCTTTAAGAAAGTCTATTATTTTGATTCAAAGAAAGACCAAACCCCAAGATTGATTATTCATGTCCTGTGGGCTTTATGGCAATATTCATTGTAAAAGAAGAATATCTTATCAGAGAATTAGTGGAGCCTGGGGAAGAACTGAACATAAAAATAGAAGCAATAGCAATAAACGCTTCACTAACCACAAGAAAACTAAACATGAAACTAGGTGGAATTGGAGGAAATACAACTTAATTTGTTACACTAACAGAATTTACTACAATAATTTTGGCCTCAGGACAGAAAAAATGAAATTTATTTTTTAATTTCAATAGGATGTGTTTATACAGGACTTGAAAGGCCCTTATTGGTAGAAAACAAAATTAGGGTAGAATTTTCCCACAAGAAAAGGGAAATACTCAGCTAAAAAGAACCTGATGGAAGAATATTATTCATGACAATATGCAAACCTCAAACAATTGGATGTCAAACTGGTCCACCCAGAGAAATGGACTTATGAATTATAGCCAAATTGGTAAGAAATACCCCAAGAAAAAAGTTTCAAAATTCATACAGAGACAATAAAGTAATTAGATTGACCCAGAAGACCCAAGACCTCACCATATCTCCAAAGAGTGATGAATTTAGCCAATAATTATATCATACCAAAAAGCCAAAAAAAACTCAAAAGACAGCCTGAATATGACTACTATGAAGATGATTTACCAAAAATAATTCAAAAGCAAATTGCTAAAGATGAAGAAACCTGCCATATTCTGGTGGGTGGAAATGAAACAATTAATAGAAGCCCTTTCAAGACTAAAATAATATTTAGAGAAATAAATGAGCTTTCAGATGAAAAAATTACAACTGAAATAGAAAAATACCTTGAAATAATGAAAGAAAGAGAAAAAAATCCAAAGAAACTCACTATATCAACTTCTTTGAAAGAACATTTAACAAACAAGAGAAAAATTATGAATGGCAACTGAAAAACCCTGAGTTCACCCTGAAACCTCCCAACAAAGAAGATGAAACAGAATTCATCTTAAGAAAGAAATACAATTACCTTTACCTGCCATATATCACCTTTGAGTACCTTTATGGGGTTGAAGCTCAAGGAATTTTATGTCAAGAAAAATAATTATGTCCTCTTCCAGGAAGAAACCTGAAAAATATCCAATTATTAGAGCTATTAACTGAAGAGGGGATTAAAGGAGACCTGGGAAATATGTTTTGGGGTGAATCATTTGAAAGGGCCACATTACACAGAAGAGGATTTTAATTCAATCATATTTAAGCTCATTGGTACCTTGGGCTAAGTGGATAAACAGATAAAAATGGAAGACTGAAATAGTTTGGAGATTGATAAATATTCATTTTCAAAGATTTATGGAAGTCAGGCTTCTCATAAGAATCTGAAATTCAAGAAAGAAATAACTTTTTAAAAGTTCTCAAAGACCTTGTTTTGGAGAAATTACTCAACAGACACTCATCTTTCCAAGGTGAGGTAGTTTGACTTTAATCAAAAACAACAAAATGAAGGCAGTTTCTGTTATAGTGTAACAGTATCCTTCATATAATGTATAGTTATTTTCTTTTTATATATTTTTCTCAGTAGGGAAATGGCTTCCTGCCTTACCAAACAAGAAATTAATCAAAAAAGTATTCCTCATAAAAGAAATTCATAAAAAAAGATCAAAAACTCCACCATGGCCAATTCACCAATTTTAGGATCATATGGGGATGAATGGTTGAATGGAGAGAAGTTTTTGGAATGAAGAATTTTTTTGGGTATCAAAAAGTGGATATTTGAATTAAAAAAGATTTAGGAGCTATCAAATACCCTTTCATTATGAAGAAAAGATGAACTAAAAGAAATGAAACATATAGTGGAAAGGATTGAGCTTTCCAACAAAGGAAATTCCCAAATTCTTCAAGAACTAATGGACCAATCCAAATCGAAACTATTCAGACCTATATTAAAGACATATACCAGCTCTAAAGCTGGAATAACAAATGAAAAAGTCAGACTAAAGCTTAATTGATCACTAGGAAGTGACCTCCTGCCTTATTTATGATAATATTTCCTGTACAAGTTATCACGGTCAGTTTAAATTGTATTAATGCAGGGTTTCATGGTTTTCTACTTCTCTGAGTGGCAATTGGTGTCAAATTATTTGCTGTTACAAGGCTTCCACTGTGCTTTTTTCCTTTGCCCTTGCTGATTTTTTGTTCTGCAGATATAACAGGTGTACTGCCTTGTGATTGGGTTGAAAGTGGTATGAAGTTTTCTTCCACTGAATCAAAGATAAAAGAGGACTTATGTCAGTTAAGACTTCTTAAAATGCTTTTTGCACATCTACGAATGGCCTCTGGGCAATATATTCCTATATTGAACCCTTGTATTATGATGGTGTAATCAAAATTATAAATCACAAATCAAAAATAAAACTTTGTGGATTTCTGGTATAGTGTTTCTATACCAGTATCTCACATATCAACCTGTAATTTTCAAGTGTAATATCAGAAGTTGTTATGTAATAGGCAATTGAAATTATCAATATGCCCAACCATGCCTCTAATGATGTTATTTACAGCAAGAGAGGTGTTTTTTTAATTAAAAAAGAAATTTATTCATGGCATTTAAGTGTTTTAATATGTAAAACATGAAAAAAATAAGTACGATGGTGATCAAATTGTAATCAACCACATGAAATAAGCAATAATAAAAAAACACAGTGGTATTTAATGATATACCACTCAAAAGATAATAATAAGATATGTATTATATCAATTTCTTAATAGTTTAACACCTAAAAAGAGAAACAATAATGTCAGAAATTAAGAATATAAGAGAAAAAACTCATTTTCACAAAAAAAGGGTCCAACAAAGGCCAAAAAACACATTCAGGCCTCCAAATTGTCAGGCTGAGTCTATGATAAAGTGATAGTTGTCAGGGGGAATCCATGATATAGCTTCAAAATGATAAAAAAAGCTATAACTCTGAGTGTGACACAAAAATAATGATGATCTTAAAGTGAGAATATGAGTAAAAGGGATATACTAAAATAATTTAGTAATGGTGAGTACTGCTGATAGCCCTGGGTGCAGTCTTTTCCTGTTGGTTTACCACAAGAAACCCTACAATAATTACGACTTATAGTTATAACCTGTTAAATTCTAAGGGTAACACTTCTTTCAAGAAGTTATACCATGTAAGAATATTACAAACAGGATGCTGAATTAGCTTCCTGGTGAGGAAAAGCCTCCTTTTATCTTGCTCTGGGGTAATGGTGTGGTATTCCATACCATTTTTTGCTTGGTCTGCCTTAATCCAATGTGTGATTCAAATGGGTCATTGGCTGAGGAAATGGTAGGTGGTTTCCAATTTGACCAATCTTCAACATGAGCAATTGAGGTTGATTTATCTTCTGATTTCTTTTCAGTGGGCTTAACCTCCTCTTCTGGTTTTGGCTTCACAGTAGGTTTCTCCATAAATTTCTTGTTGGGTTCTGCTTGTTCTTTTGCAAAAGCCCTGACTAGTGCCAAAGACATGTCTTTGGCACTTTCATTTCCTTCCATAGGTACTCTCTGATAGTTGGGGAAGAGGTAAGATGCTCCTTGGGTTCTGAAAATTCTTCTGTCCAAATCCTCAGAAAGGTGAGTGCATCTAGTTGCTGTATGGCCTTCTTCCTTACAGTAAGCACATTTTAATGGTGGTCTTGGAGCCATTTGAGATGGTATGTAAGGTTGGTAACTGGATGAAAATGGTGGTAAAAGATTCCTTGGCCTGTATGGCTGGTTATTTTGAGGTAATCTTTGCTCTTGATTATTGTTCCAGTTTCTTCTTGGTGGATTAACAGCTTCTGAAAGGGTTTTTAGTTGATTTAACACTTCTATAACTGATCCTTTTACCTCATTTCTTGGTTGAGGTTCTGGTTGTGGAGGATTCTTGGTTTTTTGGGCGAGTTCTTTTACTTGTTTTAAAACTTCATCCCAGCTTTCATCCTCAAATCTTGTTTTCTTTTCTGCAGGTTTTGGTTTAGAAAATTCCTTTTGTTGAATCAGTGCCTTGGCCTCTAAGTCTTGTTCAATGTATAATTTCAAAATATCCAATCTTGGAATGATGTAACCTCCATCCAAGGCTTGGACCATAGCTCTGTCTTTAATAATTTCTTTGTAAATTGATTCTTGAACACTAGTGGAAAGGCTGGCCAATATTTCCTGGTTATGATTGATATCACCTTGGATATATTGGTATCTTTTGAGGTAAGTAATGATTGCTTCATATTCCCCAATGAATTTTCTGTATTGAGTCATGTTTCTTATTCCTCCTTCTTGCTGAGTTTTTGTGAATAAATCAGTGATTGAGGATAATCTGTATCTTCTTTCAGGTGAGACTGTTCCCCATCTTCTTTTCATATCCACTTTTAATTGATCCCAATCAGCTTCTTCATATCCTGGCATTCCTTCAATATGATAACTGATTTCTTCATCTTTGATCCAAAATGCTATTTGTCTTGCAATTTCTCTTCCACTTGCTCCTTCAATTTCTGAAATATTTTCAGCTTTCTTGATGAATCTTTCAACATCCTTCCCATCAAACCACAGATTATAGTCCTTGGGTCTGATTTTCACTATTGGAGTAGTATTTCTTGGAACTTCTTGTTGTAATGGAGTTGTTATTTGTGAAGAAATGTTGACTCTTCTTGGTAAAGTTCTTGGTGTTTGTTCTGTATAAGGTGTTGATGTGGCCATGGGTCTTCGGTAAGGTGAAGGTGATCCATGTTGCCTGAATGATCTTGGAAGGGTAGGTTGCTCTTCAAGTGGACTATTTTGTGGAGTATAACTTGATGATTTATTTTTCCCTTCCCTTTTGACTAGTGCTAGTAATTCTTCTTGCATTTCCAGCATCTTCTGCTGAAGTCTCTCTGTTGAAGACATTTCTTCCTGTCCTTCAACAGTTTCTTCATTAAGGTTTTCCTCCTGGATTTCTTCAATACTACCAAGTAATTTTGATGATGAAGGTTTATCCATTTTTGATTTATTTATTTCTTCCTTTGATTTTGGTGTTGAGTTATTGATTTTATTTCTTTCAAGGAGATCAAGGAAGAATTTGTTGGCAACCTTCAAGTCCCTTTTATTGGTTCTTGGTGTTGCAATTGGGAAATTAGAATATTTATTTGATTCCTCTCCTAGTTCTGTTTCTTGCTTTGAAGGATAATAGTAATGGTCAGAGTGAGTTGATGATTCAGATTCTTGAGATGATGGTTTGGGCTGATTTTGATTATTTGACTCCAGTGTTTTTTATGAAAAAATTATTCTTGGAGTAGTTAAGAGTTTTGTAATTGATTGTAATTTAATTGAAGTTGAGGTTGTCTGCCACTGTTGGGACACCAGATGTGGGGACTCCTCTTGTGTGGGATTGAAATGAGGCAGTACCTGGAGGGGGAAATCACAGGTAACTAATTTTGAATTGCTAATAACTCCTGTAACCAAGGCTGGAAAGGGTGTATTGCCTGACCCTCCTAAAATACTGAACAAAATCTTCCTTGGAGCTCACAAACCAAGATAAAACTAGTAAGTGGCTTTACAACTGCAGAAGAGAAAATTCAGCAGTCTCGGATCAGACCTATTCAATAAATAATATGAAAAATAATGTCAGTAATTTTGGTTAAATTTTAGATTCTAATGAAATACTAATCCATATAATTTATTTTTTTTTAGTGAAATTGGGGTGAGTGGTTTCTTCTTGGTTATAAAACTTTGGTAAGATGAGTTATTTAAGTCTTTTGAGAAAAATTTGATGGGTGTTGATAAAGGTAATTTTGTTAAGGTAAAGTTATAATAGAGTAAAATAATCTGTTAAAGGTTTGTTATTTTTTTTAAGAGTGGTTGATAATAATATAGAATTATATTTGTTAAATTTAAGAGGTAAGATTCTTTGATATTGGATTCTTAAAGGGGAAAGTCAACTTTAAATCTTGATAAAAGGTGTTAATTTTAATAAATAAAATATTTCAATAGAGTAGAAACCCTAATCTTGGGTTCTGGATAATTTAATAATAATTTTTTATTTTTAATAATAAGATTCCACTGAGCTTAGCTACTGGGTAATCTTCAACACTATACTTCCACTGAGCTTAGCTACTGGGCAATTAAAATTCACTATAATTTTCTGGACTACCTCCCAGGTGAGGGATGAATTATTCCTGTGCTTGCAATGTGCAGGGGATATAATTTGCATGGGGGGAGAGAGCCCCTCTATTTATACCTTTTGGGAGCCCAGGGGGCCCTCCATGGGAGCTGTCTTTTTCCACTTTAATTCCTCTTGATTTCATCATGTGACTACATTTTTGGTGAGGACCTTTCTTGCATGGGTCAGGTGATTTAAGGTTTGGTGATAATTATTTCTCTGCACAGCCTTCATTCATCACATGATGGTTTTTTTGGTGAACTAATTATGATGTGATATTATTGCGTTTTACTTGCATGCATGAGGTGATTTCATTTTGGCTGAGGATTTTTCTTGTGCACAGCCTCTTTTATGTCACATGATATTCTGTTGGTGGATGGAGTATTACATGATGAACTTGAAATTCCTTTGCATATGTCATATTTTAGGCTTGGTAGAAGTGGCTGTGTAGTTTATGCAAGTGTCATGGTTGTTTTTCTTCTTTTTGAACCTTAAAATGAGGTCAGCTGATAGTTTCTTGCACTGATGAATTTACTGTGGTGTATGAGATGATGTGATTTTTGAGTTTGACACATGCTGTGAATAGTCATGTGGTTGAGATTTAATTATAAGTGTGTGCTGCATACAGCCTGTTGTAACTAACTTTGGTTTTGCATGAGGTGATGAGTGGTGTAAAGAATTCTGATCCTGTTTTAAGGTTTCAAGTGGGCTTACTGTGGATATAAGATAAGGTACTCCTGTGGCTGTGTTGTGAATGCATTTCAGGAATTGCATGGAGTTGAGCTTTGCATCATGTGACTTTTCTATGTTGAGTTCTAGGTTGATGTGTGATTCATGCAGGTGTCCTTTTCTTGCTGCATGAGTACTGTGGCTATAAGGGGATGTAAAGCTAGGTGGGGTGTGTAATTTAAAGGGTGGTACCTAATTTTTTGTAACTAGTTTACTATATGTAACTTGATTTTTCCATATGCATAATGAAATTGAATAATTTATTTAAACACATACACTGCTCTTTGGTGCCTGTGCCATGGTTTTATGAGTTAAATCCAGATTCTTGCTGTATAATTGACCTTTTGATGTAAATTTTGAGTGTAAGCTTGCCTGTAGGCTGGATTTGCTGCTGTTATGGGGTACTATGAGCTTGAGCCTGGTGAAAAAAAATGGTATGGAATACCACAGTGGGAGGTGGTTTAACTCTGCACACAACCACAGAGTGAAACCTTTCACTACTGTGGGCTGGTTTGTGGTTCTATACACTCAATACAGACTAGTATTGGGTGGAAATGCGGTTTGAGAGCCACAAGTAGTCATTGTTACCCTATACAGGGTGAAGATTTTTACCAATGGAGTTTAGAGGTGTGTTCTGATGCTTCTGACGCGTCAGAAGCTGTACAGAATCTGTATGGACCTTTGTATTTGACTTGAATATGAGGTATTGAAGTAGAAACAAGCTTCTCTTTCTGTTTGACACCTCATAATAATACCTATGGGATAGTATCCCACTGTAAGGCTGTATTGGCCAAACTGTGGGATGTTAACCTTAAAATTGCTATACCTTTGTCCGTTTTGAAGATTTCAAGCACAGAGTTAGTTCATTGTGTAGCCCTGGATGTGAACTACACAATGGTACCTCATTTGGTATGGTTATCATTAAATATGGTAAAGTTATGCCATGTACAAGTTTTCTTGTACACATTTATGATTTGTCCAAAAACTGTATGGAGCTTGTTTGCTGCATATCTTTTGTTCTAGATACGATATGGGGAAATGGATGGCACCATTAGATAGCCCTGATTTTGCTCTTTTCAAAATTACCCCACCTTAGTTATCTCACAATAAAACTGTAGAAGCTAGATGAGAGGTGAATATTTTAATCACCCTTATTTGACCTTATTTTGGTCATAACTTCTGAAATTCCGGTGCTAGCTCAGTTTGGCTAGTACCATTGGATAGCCCTGACTTAGAGATTCAACTTAAAGACCTATTCAATGGGGTTAAGACTCTTCCTCTGGATTTCAGATGACAGGTGAAAATCAAGGTTTACGCTAAGCAATAGCTTTGAGCAGGAGTAACTTTGTTATTCTGTGTCCTATGATGATGGGACTTGTATATTTGGAAAGGGGTAACTTTCCTCTTTCTTTTTTAACCTTTTGAGTTAATTTTGCTCAGATCCATGTTTTGGTGGTATCTTGGCTTTACCATTGGTTTATGGTATTTGGCTGTCATGCTTGTGCTCTGGATTTGAGGAACAGGCTGACATACCCTCCCTCTAAAAAAGGCTCATAATTGATTAGACTTTCCTTTCTTCTTTGAGGTATCAGTGTGGTTCATGTGACCTTCAGCCAACAACTTTCTTGTGGGCATACCCTCCCTGTCTGGTGGCTTATGTTTCAAACCATCCAGGTGTTTGGTCATTGGTTTCCTTCTTTTGGAGTGGAATGAACCAATTTCCTCTGTTCCATGGTTCTAAAATTCCACCAAATACTCCTAATGGGGGTTGGGTTCACTGTATGAATTATTTACACAGCCATTCCCCGCACTATCAGAGTCAGATTCATGATGTTCTTGGTCTTTTCTTGTTTCTTTCTCTCTTGAAAATATCTCTTCCCTGTATTTGGGAGAATTTTCTGCATAGTGATTGGGTGATTCATAGTTGTGAAATCCTGTTGTGATTTCAGATTCTGAATCATGAGTTTCTTTGGCTTCCAGGGTTGGATTCTCCCTGTTATCACCAGTACTATGGGTATTGTATCTTCCAATAGATGTTCCAATCCTTACTTCTTGCAAAGTAGTTGATATTTCATCCAAGGTTGATTCTTTGGAGCATCTTCATTTTACTGCATGCTCTAAGTCTCCCGGTAGTTTGTTAAATAGTTTGTGATTTCTCATTTCTGTTGTTATGTGAGGGTCAATGGCTATTAGCCTTTTTGACTGTCTCAGAAACCAATCATATGGATCTTTGTTCACTGTGTATCTATCCTTTCCAAATGAAAGGGTTTTCTGCCATATCCATGTATCATTTCTGTACTTTTGTATTATTTGGCTCCTCCACCATGGCCAGTTTCTTCTGCCATGGATTTCTTTCATTTCTGTGTACCAAATTCTAGCATGTCCTTTGAGAGCTGTACTTAATCTGGCAGTAATCCAGTAATCTGGTATACTTGGTACATCAGTGAAGAGTCCATCAATATAATCAATGAGCTACACATGATTATATTATACTATTCTATAGAATTTGGGCCAACATGAAGCCTCTGGAAGCTGTTTTAATGCTTCCTTCTCTGAATAAGTCATCTTATCTCCATCTTGGTATTGTGATTGAGATCTTGGCTTCTTCTCCAACAAGGCATCTGGTTTGATGTCTTCTTGGTGGTATGGAGTGTTTCCAGAAACATGCCCTTGTATTTGGGGTTTCATTTTTTTGGCAGAAATCTAACAATTTGTCAATATCTTGATCCAGGTATTCCCTATCCCTTTTGAAGTGATTTTGCTCCTCTAAGACTTGATTTAGTCTTCTTTTGGTATCTTCTGAGGATTTACACAATTCAGTATAGTCCTCTTGAAGAGTACGAATAGTTTTGGTTTGTAAGGTACAAACCTCTTGTAACCTTGAAATACTTTCATGGAGTCTTTCAAACTCTTTCTGAGTTTGTTCTACAAGCTGGGAAAATTGTATCCATAGAGTATTACTACTTATGGTACTATCAGGTAACACAACATTGTGTTTCATCTGAGTGGAGATATCATTCCTTATCTTAGGGCTGCTAGCTGCATTAGAAGTATTTACAACTGTTTGTTGTTTCTTTGTACTTATTGCAACAGGTCAAACAATTTCTGGATCATAGGATCTGAATCTTTCTGCCTCTGGCTGAAAGAAGTCTTGTTCTTGCCCTATGATCCTCTTCCTCTCCTGGATTCTATCCGCCATTGGAAAGTATGGTGACTCTTGGTCCCTGATCTGCTGGTGCCTGAGTGATGTGAAGCCACTAGGGAGTATGGTTGGGTTACCAGTCCTCATGAGCCTGAAAAGGTCAGAGTATGTTATCTCTGTTTCCATTTCCTTTCTATGATAAGTTCATTGAAGAATATCTCTTTGAGGGAAATCCTCTGAATACTTTATACAAGTTCTTTGTAGTGGAACTCTAAGCTGAATTCCCTGTCTGCAATTATCCATTGGAGAAGTTCTTTGAAGATTTGATGGGTTAGAATAAACTATTATATGCAAGCCATTCCTGGAGGTTTGCTTTTGAAAGCCATCTTGGAAGGTGTAAGAAGATTCATTTTACCATTTATTATGACTTTGAACAACTTCAACTTCTCTCTTTTCCAGGCCTCTATTTCACCTGATGGTTTGTTCTCTTTGTAAAAAAGAATCCATTGGAAATCCAAAGTCTTTGGAATGAGGTGGTATCATTTCTGATTTGTGAAGTGATAGTTTCAGATAGTTTATTGAATACCTGTTTTGTTAGGAATCTATAAGTCACTTTGGACAAGTTATTATCAAAAATATCAATAATACTTATAAAATCAACTTTCCCCAATATCTACTTTTTATGTATTATGAAAAGGGATCAATAATCAAATGTGGTTTGTATTTTATTATGAAGTTTTATTATTGAAATTATCAATAATAATGATAATGATCAGTTTTTACACCAATTTTGGTGAAAAATGAATTATCAAAGTTTTTCTTTAAGAAAAATCAACCAATATATACTCTGTATATATTATGAAAAATAGATCAATAATAAAATATGATTTTTATTTTATTATGAAGTATTATTACTGAGATTATCAAGAATAATGATAATAATCAATTTTTCAGGCCAATTTGGGTGAGAAAATGAATTATAAGAGTTTGTCTTTAATAAAAATTTAAACAATATATACTCTGTATATATTATGAAAAAAGATGAATAATGGAATATGATTTTTATTTTGTTATGAAGTATTATTACTGAGATTATCAATAATAATCATAATAATTAATGTTTCAGGCCAATTTGGGTGAAAAAATGAATTATAAGAGTTTCTCTTTAAGAAAAATTCAAAAAATATATACTCTGTATATATTATGAAAAAAAGGTAAATAATAAAGCACGATTTTTATCTTATTATGAAGTATTATTATTGAGATTATCAATAATAATGATAATAATCAATTCTTTATGCCAACTAGGGTGAAAAAATTAATTATAAGAGTTTTCTTTAAGAAAAATCAAAACAATATATACTCTGTATATATTATGAAAAAAAATCAATAATAAAACATGATTTTTATTCTATTATGAAGTATTATTATTAAGATTATCAATAGTAATGATAATCAATTTTTAATGCCAATTTGGGTTAAGAAATGAATTATCAGAGTTTTTCTTTAAGAAAAATTCAAATAATATATACTTTGTATATATTATGAAAAAAAAACAATAATAAAATATGATTTTTATTTTATCATGAAAAGAAAGTATTTTATAGATATTAATTATATATTTATAGCTCTTCAAAACTGATGAAAAATATTATTTTCAAAAAGAATATGTATACAGTTTTTTTTATCTTTTTTTTATGTTTTTTAGTTTGGGTGAAAAAATCAGAATAGAGAAGAACCACGAAATTAATCCCCTTCAGGGCTTCCTATGGTTAACAGAAAGTGAAAATAAGCGAAAAAACAAGTATAATAACTCTAAAAAGCATGAAGATAAGCTAGAAATAGTGAAAACAAGGTAGAATTTCATCCAAAATAGGTAAAAAACCAGGCCAGGCCCCCAAAATATCAGGGTGACTCTATGATATAGCTTTAAAATGATAATAAAAGCTATAACTGTGAGTGTGAAACAAAAATAATGTGATATCAAAGTGAGAATATGAGTAAAAGAGCTATACTAAAATAATTTAGTGATGGTGAGTACTGCTGATAGCCCTAGGTGAACTGTTTCCCTGTTGGTTTACAATAACAAACCCTACAATAATTACAGCTTATTATTATAACCTGTGAAGTTCTAAGGGTACCACTTCTTTCAAGAAGCTATACCACATAAGAATATTAAGAACAGGATGCTGCATTAGCTTCCTGGTGAGGAAAAGCCTCTGTTTATTTTGTTCTGGGGTAGTGGAAGGTGGTTTACCTCTGCACATGACCACAGAGTGAAAGCTTTCACTACTGTGGGCTGGTTTGTGGTTCTATACACTCAATACAGACTAGTATTGGGTAGAAATGTGGTTTGAGAACCACAAGTAGTCATTTTTACCCTGTACACGGTGAAGATTTTCACCAATGCAGTTTAGAGGTGTGCTCTGGTGCTTCTGATGCGTCAGAAGCTGTACAGAACCTATATGGACCTTTGTATTTGACTTAAATATGATGTATTGAAGTATAAACAAGCTTCTTTGTCTGTTTGACACCACATAATAATACCTATGGTATAGTATCCCACTGTAAGGCTGTATTGGCCAAACTGTGGGATTTTAAAATTAAAACTGCTATACCTTTGTCAGTTCTTAAGATATTGAGCTCAAAGTTGGTCCATTGTGTAACCCTGGATGTGATATACACAATGGTACCTCATTTGGTATGGCTACCATTAAATATGGCAAAGTTATTCCATGTACAAGTTTTCTTGTACACATTTATGATTTGTCCAAAAACTGTATGGAAACTGTTTGCTCCATATCTTTTGTTTTAGATAGGATATGGGGTAATGAATGGCACCATTAGATAGACCTGATTGTGCTCTTTCCAAAAAGACCCCACTTTAGGTATCTCACACTAAAACCGTAGAAGTTAGATAAGAGGTGAATATTTTAATCACCCTTATTTGACCGTATTTTGGTCATAGCTTCTGTAATTCTGGTGCTAGCCCAGTTTGGCTAGTACCATTGGATATCCCTGACTTAGAGCTTCAATTTGAATACCCATTTGATGGGGTTAAGCCTCTTCCTCTGGATTT
The DNA here is from genome assembly GCA_023105745.1 of Austropuccinia psidii. NCBI lineage: Eukaryota > Fungi > Basidiomycota > Pucciniomycetes > Pucciniales > Sphaerophragmiaceae > Austropuccinia > Austropuccinia psidii. The sequence continues at coordinate 77,114,578 of JALGQZ010000001.1, read as the reverse complement.
CAGATGAGAGGTGAAAATTAAGGTTTATGCTCAGCAGTAGCTTTGAGCAGGAATAACTTTGTTATTCTCTTTCCTATGATGATGGGACTGGTATATTTGGAAAGGAGTTACTTTACTCTTTCCTTTTGACACCTTTTGAGTTAATCTGGCTCAGCTCCATGTTTTGGTGGTATCTTGGCTTTACCATTGGTTTATGGTATTTAGCTGTAATGCTTATGCTCTGGTTTTGAGTCACAGGCTGACAATAGTAATGGTACATACAGCTTTAACTATGACTGTGACACAGATAAAATAGTGATAAAAGGGTCTTAGTTGATAATTAAGGGCTTTACTAAAGGACTTAATGGTGGTGAGCACTATTGAAAGCCCTGGGTGCAGCTTTACCAATTGGATTATTAGAATAAAGTCTACAGTAATACCTGATTATTTCCAAGAGTATAACTGTTTTTTACAGCTGTACTATGTAGGAATTCAAAAGCAGGATGAGGAAACCTTTTCTGGTGGACAAAAGGCCTCCTTTCATTGTTAACTGGGGTGGAATGGCCCTCTATACCATCCACATGGAGTAAGTGAAGAGTTTTTCATTTCTGGGTACTGAACTGTGGCTTCCACAAAGCCTGTATACACTCTATTGGGCTCAGATGTGGTTTTACAGCCACATCTGGGCAGTTTTCACCAATACAGGGTGAAAACCTTCATCTGGGGACCACACAGACGTTTTCTGACGTGTATGATGCGTAGAATGCTGTACAGAACTTGTATAGAACCCCAGTATTTAATGAAATATGAGGTATTGAAGTATGAAAATGTTTTTTTCTTTTTGACACCTCATAATCATGGTTGTGGGATGGTATCCAAAAGTAAAGGTGTATTGGCCCAATTGTGATATTTTAACCCTAAAACTGCTATAAATTTGTCAGTTTTCAGATATTAAGCTCAACTTTGGTTAATTGTGTAGCCCTGGATGAGATCTCCACAATTGTACCTCATTTGGTATGGGTAACATTAAATATGGCAAAGTTATGCTATGTACAAGTTTTGTTATTCATACATATGATTTTATCAATATCTGTATCAAGCTTACTTGCTCCATAAACTTTGTTCTAGATGAGATATGGAGAAATAAAAGGCACCATCAGATAGCCCTTATTGTGCTCTTTTAAAAAATATCCCATGTTAAGTATCTTACACTAAAATTGTACAAGTTAGATGAGAGGCGAATATTTTGTTCACCCTTATTTGACTTCATTTTGGCCATAACTTCTGTAATTTGGGTGTTAGCTCAATCTGGCTAGTACCAGTGGAAAGTCCTTAATCAGAGCTTGAATTTGAATACACACTTTCTGGGTTTCATTCTCTTCCTTTGGATCTCAGATGAGAGGATAAAATCAAGGTCTATTCTCAGCAACAACTTTGTTATTCTTTGTCCTATGATAATGGGAATTGTATATTGGGAAAGAGGTGAGCTTCCTATTTCTTTTGATACCTTTTGAGCTGATTGGGGTCAGCTCCATTTTTTGGTGATATCTTGGCTTTACCATTGGTTTATGGTATTTGGCTGCAATGCTTGTGCTCCGGTTTTGAGTCACAGGCTGACACACAAAGCTTCAAAAATCTAGAAAAAAGACCTTAAAAAAGAAATGCAACAAATAATAAAAATAGATAATTCATGATAAATTTTTATCATAATTTTCCCTTCTGGAAAGGTATTAGGAATGTATGAACATGAGGCATTGGAATGAAGAATGGGGCTGGGTGTCTGTTTCTTGTCCCACCTCTAATTGTCTAAGCTTTTTGGGATGAAATATTTGGCAATTTCAATATCAATTTCCATATAAAATATTATTAATATCATTAATTTTAAGATCTGTTAAATAAAGAATAAGAAAAGAAACTTTAATAAAATTATTGAACAGTCAAGATGCCAAAGTTTGGATGTTATGGGGCTGAGGTGTTGGAGGATGAAGAAATTTTGGATCAAAGGCAATTGAGGAAGCAATATGAAGATTTTTTTGCTGAATATAAAGAGGAATCTCAAAGATATCAGTAACAACTTTACCAATAAAGAGAAGAAAAGAACAATTTCGAAGAAATAAGCTTCTTATTGGAGGAATCTACAGTTTTGGATGAAAACATTATCTTATTATAAAAATTACTTACCATCAATGAGAGACATACAGCTGAAGTCAATTCTGAGAACCTCAAACTTACATCATTCAAAAACAAAGAAGAGAAGAAAATCAGTAAAATTTCATTTAAATAATCAAGTCCAGTATTTTTGGAAGTGACTTCCTTCTCTATCAAAGAGGACCTATTCTTTACTCTATAGTTTTACACATAACCCTATATTAATTAAAGACATATTTGGAAGGAACTTCCTGCCTTATCAAAGAGGATCAATTCTTTTAGAAATATTTTACTTAGCTTATTTATTTCATCTACCTTTACCAAGAAGCTATTATAATGAGTAATATTTTTGACATCAAGAAACCATTAGAAATATTTTTGTTATATTTTACCTTTTAAAATCATCATCTCTGAAGCTGATAAAGCAGACACTTCCCTTGAGACCTATTGGCTAGACTCAGAAGAAAATGAAGAAATAAAAGACGTACGGATTAATAATGCTTTTCAAGTATTTAATGATGAAGACCAAAGATGGGGCTTACTATCAATTAAAAAGTTTTGAATACCAAAATATAATATCATTCCATTTATTGAATTGGAGGATATTTTTGCAAATGAAGAATTACCTCAAGGCCAAATTAAAGATACATGGGACCAGCTACCAAGATCAAGAATAACAAAGCTTGAATTAATTGATATATTAACCTATGATAGAATAATGGGAAATATGGCTAATGATTATTGGAATTAAATATTATACATGGAAGAGAATATAAGGAAAAGCTTATATTGGGGTAAAACCAATGCTCAAAGATGGTTTTCCTGGAATAATATCAAGTGGATGGTAAAAGTATCAAATGGAGAGAGGATTTCTATATTATTGAAAAGGGATTGGATTTTGACTTAGAGGATAAAGTCTTACAACTAATAATTATAATTAATAATCACCAGTTTTTTTGAATAAAGAAGAAAGGGATAATTTAGGGCAAGAAATTGTAATATGCAAAATTTCAATTAAAAGGAAAAATAATAAAGAATATTTCAAGGAAGCTATAATTCAAAAACTCAAAGGCCCAGCATGGCCTTATACTGCAATCCAACTATTTATTTACAATTTTTCTTTTATGATCCATAACATCAAAGAAGGAGATATTAAAAAACTGCAGGGACCAATGATACATGATAGGCCCAGCATAGCCTTAGAATGAAATTCAATTATTTAGTTACTCTTTCTCTTATTCTATTTTAAATAAAGATAAAAAAAAAGAAGATATCAACACATGCAATTACCAATGATTCATGATTGGCCCAGAATGGCCTTGAACTGAAAATTTAATTTGTGAATTTTCTGTAAAAGTATCAAAAAAAATTCAAAACATTATGAAAGAAAATTAAAAAAACTATTCATAGGCAATAAATCAATCAAAAAATCTATAAATAACTAATAAATCAATAAAAAATTAAGAATTTCTATGAAATTTAGAAGTACAAGTTGGGGTAAAGATATTTAGAATTAGTATCAAAAAAAGTTACGATAATGATTAAAAAGGCCCTGGTTATCAAATTAATCTAGATAATTTTCTATAATTGTTTCTGTAATAGTATAATTATTTTCTCATCTTAAAAAAATAGGGGTGGTCAGCTATTTCTTATACCACACAAGACAAAAATAATTATGAGTTTTTGAGGAAAGTGGGACTTTAATAATTAGGAATCAGTTTAAAAATTTAATCAATGAAGATAAATTTGATTAGTTTAATTGAATAAAGAAACATTAATATACTATTAAATTAGAATCTATTTCAACTTATTTTTCATTAATAAAGTACTTAGAAATCTCTTAAATTCTAAAATTCATAAATAATTACCTTCATAAGGTCAAAAGTTCTCATCATCCACTGCTTCAAGGGAAGATTGTTGATTTTTGAACAATTAAAGTCGCAATTGCAAGGATTATTTCAAAACAAACTTTAAGAAGATAATCTTAGAAAGAAAATGGAATAAATATTATGTTATAATGGAGAAAATAGAAGATTTTTTTTGATGAACTTACCAATAAAAAACTAGAGTTTGAAAGATTATCAGAACTCTCAAATAGACAACACAGTAGTTCTTTATTCTTCAAAGAAAGCCCCAAGAGAAAAAACATTTTGATGAAAAAACCCTTCAAGATTTTTTTTCTCACTACAAGAAGACTGAATATTTTCAAAATACATAAAAATAACCTCATCAGTCGTGTGTGGTATCAATCCTCAAAAGAAATTACCAAGAAAATTCTCTTAATATCTTAGAAATTAATAAATCAAGAGGCACAAAGAAATTATCAAGCTGAAATACTCAATACAAATACATGTTACACACATACACACAGAATACATGCACACATAGCACATACATTGAATCCAACTCACAAGGAAGGGTGACCAGATTTTTGATTTAATTTTCTTTCTTTATTTTTTTTAATTTTAATTTTCTTTTTAAAAAAAAATCAATAAAGAAAAAATGGCCACCCCCTTTCTTTAAAAAGAAATTAAAAGAAACAGAAGCAAACAAAATGAAACAAATTCATAAGGAAGGAGGAAGCAATTCAGCACATAGATGAATAAGATAATATTTAAATAATATAATGATCATAATATCATAATATTGAAAATAAAAGAATATTAAAAAAAGAATAATATTATAATACTATAATATTCTAAGGGATGATATATAATCCCAATCATCAAATAATACTTAAACAAGGTATTATTTTAATTTAAAAAAAATTATTATTTTATGTCAAAATAATGTTAAGAACCCATAGGAGTATTATTAAGTAATGCTATGAAAATACTGTAATGTCAAACTAAATAAATAAAAAACAGCTATAGTAAAATGGATATGTACCTGAATGATGATTAAATATAAATTATCTTATTTATTCAACATTATAATATTCAGAATTAAATTTCAACCTTAAATATATCTATTGATAGATGTTATCAAGGTTATTTAAAAGATAAACACACAGAGGCAACTGGCCAGGCTGACTCTTTATAATTTATTTTTTAACCTCACTTGGTTGAAAGCATAAAAAAATTCAGAATTATGAATTTTTTTCTCTAGATAAATATATAAAAATTACTCTCAAAAGATTATTATGGGAAGAAAAATTGGGGAGAGGAATAAAAACTCATCTCCTTTTATATTGAATAGAAAGGCTCTTGGTTCACCCACAGCTTGGACACATAAAACTAGAAACAAGATAAAAACTTTGGGTTCTTTACATTTCTTTAAGATTTAAGTGGATTTTTAATTAATATTTAATTAATTTCAAAGTATAATTTCTTCTTGAATTTACTTTTTAAATAAAAAAAAAACATATAAATAGGAATTAAATTAATATAAATATATAAGCAATAAAATAAATAAATCAATTTAAATATAAATATAAATAAATGAATAAAAATTTATATAAGTATAAATATAAATATGAATAAACATAAATCAAATCTCAATCTAAAACCAAATATAAATAAATATAATGAAATAAGTATGAACAAATTCTTTAAACAAATAGCAAGAAGATAAAATTAATTAATTAATACAGATAAATACAGATGAGCAAAAAAAAATAAAAATTAATGAAATAAATAGATTCAGACATAAATAAATATAATTGAATATAAACGATTGAAAAAAAATAACCATAAATTGCACAAGATTCTTTTTTTCTGAAAAAAAAGAGGTGTAATTACATTAAAAGGAGAATTCACACCTTAAAATACAGTATTGTACAGGGCCCTCCAGAGAAGATCAAAAAATGTTTTTTGGGGGGGAAGTCTATTTTTTTTGGTCTCTCCATCACTGCCTCAATCCCATATTCTTATTTCTTAATGTGACTATTTTTACTATTGTAAATCTCTATACCATACATCCTCTGATAGTCTGTTCCCAGTAAGAATCCCTGGATGTGAGCATCTTCAAGCACTACAAACTCTGGATTGAGTCTGATGTTACCTTTCCTATGGGTTATGATTCTCTCTTTGATAATAGTCCCAATAGGTGTCATTTTGCCTGATACACTTTGAAATTTCTTTGCCTTAGTTTGCAAGGGTTTCTTCTCCCAATTTGGGAAGTGGTTGTCCAAGTATTCTCTGGCCAGTATTGAGCAGTGTGAACCACTATCAATGATCAATGGGTGTTGAGCATTGTCAATACAAACAGTAATCTTGGTGGCTGTCCCATGTATATATTCCATTCCTCTAGTTGGTATGACTACGAAGGTCTGTTCATATTGTGTATGTTTAAACAAGTTTTTGTTTGCAGTATCTGGTGGGACTCCTGCTTTCAACTGTATATCCTGGATTTCTAGTTTTTTTTCCTCTTGGTATTCCACTAGAAATTCTTCTCTTGGTTCTTGGTAATCATCAGAGTGTTCTCTGATGGAAATAACCATAGAGTCTGATTCAGAATCCTCTTTTGGGGATTCTTCTTCTGGTACTTGCTCAATGGAATAGAATTTTTCCTTTGCCTTTGGACAGTTGTTAGCATAGTGGTCAGTTGACCCACCATTGTGACAAGAGTATTTCTTCCTAGTCACTTCTGCCAATCTCTCTTTGGGTTTGTCTTTTATCTCCACTCTGAAAGGTTTTTTCTCTTTGAAACTACTGCTTTTGTATGGGGAATATTTCCCTATATCTGTCATTTTCCTTATATCTTGTAGGGTATTTGTAATATGATCCAATGTACAGCTTTGGTTGCACCTGTATTTTATTGCATTTTCTAGTTCTCCTGGTATTTTTGTTAGGAGTTTGTGATTCCTCATGTTAATTTTCATTTGAGGATCTATGGCTTTGAGTCTTTTAGATGGTCTGAGACACCACTCATATGGATCTTCTTCCACAGAGTACTTGTCATGCTCAAATGACATGATCTTTTGCCATATGCAAGTACCATTACTATACTTTTGGATTATTTGACTCTTCCACCATGTCCAGTTCCTTCTGCCAAGTATTTATTTCATTTCTGTGTACCAGATACTAGCATGGCCTTTTGAATACTGTGTTTAATCTTGCAGTAATCCAGTAGTCTGGTATACTTGGTACATCAATGAAGAGTCCATAAATATAATAAATAAGCTCCATATTATCATATTTTACTATGCCAGAGAGTTTGGGCCAACTTGAAGCCTCTGGAAGCTTTTTCAATTCTTCCTTTTCTAAATAAGTCATATTATCTGCATCTTGGTATTGAGATGGGGATCTGAACTTATTATCCAACAATACATCTGGTTTTATTTCTTCTTGGTATGGATTATCCAAAGAATGGCCTGGTGCTTGAGGCTTCATGTTTTGGCAGAAATTAAACAATTTTTATATTTCTTAATCCAGACATTCCCCGTCCCTCTTGCATTGGTATCTCTCTTCAGAGACTTGATTTACTATTTGGTTGGCTTCCTCAGAGGATTTGTGTAATTTAGCACAGATCTCTTGGATGGCTTTTATTGTTGCCTCTTGTAGGGTTGTCAGTTATTGAAACATTGAATTGCTCCTATGGAGTTCATCAAGCTTCTCTTAAGTTGAAACTGCAAATTGGGAAATTTGTAATCACAGCTTATTACTGTTTGAGTTACTTTCAGGTGCAACAACATTGTGTTCATTCTGAGTAGGTGTAATATTTCTATTAATGGGGCTACTAATTCTACAAGTGTTTACAGCTATTTCTGACCCTTGTGTACTTCTTTCAGAAAGTCCATCAGCTTCTGGATCATTGGGTCTGACTCTTTCTGCCTGTGGCTGAAAGAAGTCTTGTTTTTCCCTTTGTATCCTTGTCTTCTCCTGGAAACTACCTGGGATTGTCAAGAGTGGTGACTCTTGGTCACTGATCTGTTTATTCCTGAATGGTGTGAAGCTACTGGGGAGTCTGGTTGGTTTACCACTTGTGAGCCTCAAGGAATTAGAGTCGGCTACATCTGGATCAATTGTTCTTCTATAGATTGGATAGTGGCTTTCTTTTCCCATATCCTGGTTTCCCTCTCCTCCAGGACATTGGACTTCCTGTTGGGATTCCATCACCGGGGCGAATCTCATGTCAATCGTCGGCGATTGACTTCACGTCAAGCAGGATAAAAGTCAAGCTCACGTCAAGCGAAAATCAAGCAAACATTGAGCACACGTCACACTCTGGTCTTACACCAAATCCTGTGACATCCAATAATATTGGTTCCCCTGTGCCTTCAACTCAGATTCCTCACCACCTGATCATCCCACAACTTTCCGATGATTGGTAAAAATTACACCAGACCCGCCTGTTTGCACACACACACATCAAAGATGTCCTTCAGCCAGTCTTGATGTAGGCGGGGGGTTTGACTTCACCAGGTCATCCATGAAGTGTGCGTGTGCGGGTGGGTTTGCGTGTGCATTGGCGTGTGCAGGTGGGTGGGCATGTGCATTGGCGTGTGCGGGTGCACATGCGGGTGTGGGTACGCAAAAGCCGATTCCGCTTCCAACATGATGATGGCGCAGTTAGAAATTTTGGATGCTGTGAAAGGTGAGTGTGTGGGTCATTTGATCATTGGACTTGGCTTATTCACACTGTACCCAATGTCAAAATAGTAAGTTCTTTGTGGCAATGTGAAATAATGGGCTTTGCTTGTCACAATGGCATGTCTCTCTCACTAAATTTTGAGGCAGTTGTTTCACTAGCAAAATTGCTAATGAATCTGAGATATTTGCATTTTTGTAGACTAAATATCATGAAATAACGGCTTTATCATTACAAGCAGTCCACATGACAGAGCTTTGTTATCATACAATCCACAGTTACCTTCTATTTCTTCTTCTGATATAATCAAGTGTCCATCATCAAAACCAACAGCTTTATGAATATTGAGATACGGCCAATCTGGTAGGAAATTCACATCAATCTTCAAAGTTTTTAAAATCAGAAAGTTATTGTTCAGTATGCTAGATGGCTCAGAGACTTTGAAAATGCTATCAATAATACCAAATTGTCGTGAGTTGCCCCTTTGAAAACATATCACACTGTTGCTGACATTTTTGGATTCAGTTGAAAATATATTGTTCCCCATATTAATGTTTGAAACTGGAAAATACCAAGGTGAGACAATCCTTGAAGTGGGATGACTTGTGGATTGCACGGTATTGTCTAAGCTGATCCAATCAACCATTTCCCTTGTTGCATGAAAAGTCTGTAAGTACTCAACCAGGCAATCATAATTTTGTTGGTCATGGCGGGATGGCTTGTTATATTTATGGTGATTGAACACGGCAGGTGGCTGTGATTCGAAAAGCTGTTTTATTTCACATGGCACAGATGGGGATTTCAGGAGAACGGAAAGGTTGGAACATCGACAGATATGTTGAAGTAAGGTTTTATCTATATCATCTATTCAGAGTTGCAAAAAGTTAGTCTTATTCAGTTCAGGTGTTTAATCAATGTGAATATATTGATCTTATTAATTGAAGTACATATCTTGTTATTTGTTGGCATCTTTGCAAATACTCCAATCAAGCGCTCATAACCCCATGTGGCTGAGGCTTGTGCTGGGCCCCAATGTTGGAAGAGTTCGGGAATATGATCAGCAAAATGATGATTTGGTTTACTTTTCTGTTTTGGGAACAGGTGTTGATTGAAAAGGCGGAATTTTTTCCAATGTTCAGCAAATGCAGTCGCATTATCTATTGAAACAGTCCAGCTTGTGGCAATGTTGATAGCACTAATCAAATGGAATTTATTCTTGGCTAGTTCATTTGCAAGTTCTTCTGACTGACCCATTTTTCTTTGAGTGTTGGCAGATTGGTGTGCATCTAATGACATCTGTTGACTGAGCATTAGAAATGGAATATAGACCTTATATAAGAGAGCCCATTCAGCGGCTTTTAAGCTACCATGAGAGGGGAACTCTTGTCCAAGATGAGGGAATTATGGTCTCAGAGATGATTTGTCGGAGATTCTCAAGAGCCTCACCCTTGATCTGGTGATCACTCAGTGCAGTGATATCCAATTCAGAGGGTATTTCAGAAGTGGGGATGTAATCGGCATCAAATGAAGGAATCTCCACAGAACCACTAGATGGATGTTCTGTGTTAGGGGTGGGCATTGGGAAGTAGTTTTTTTGGGTGGAAGTAGTGGGGAGTGGCTCATTTATTATTTTTGCCGTGTCTCTTCTCAGGGAGCGGGCCTCTCTCAATGTGATTTTATCAAGAGAGCTGTTGGAGGTCTTGGAATCTGAGTCTGAACTGTTGGTGTCATTGGATTTCCTGCGGGACCTGAAGTAAATTTTTGATTTTGCCTCTGGAATGCACAATTTGAAAGTTGCATGATCCTTCAAAATTCCAAGTATTAAATTATGCATTATGTCAAGATTAACCATTCAGGTTGCATCCCAATACAGAAGGTCTTCCAAAATTGAATATCGCACTCCATACTCAGAGGAAATTGCTTGTCTTTGTTGTGGGGTTGCCCAAAGCCGTTTGGCAATGGTTGATTTATGACTTTGGTATGAGCGCGTGTAGTGAAATTGAGGACCAATTTCTTCAATTTGAGCTTTGTGAATGGTGCAAAAATTACAAAAGTGGTTTCCTGAATGGGAAATAAATCCAGTAAGCTTGTGCATCGCAACCACATCCGCAATGGCTGTGAGGATGGCAACACGTATAAAGGATCCTGATGGACCTGTTGAGGTGGGTGCAAAATGGTAACCTTGCCATAGCTCTTTGAGCTCGTTGATGAGTGGCATTAATAGATAATTCAATTGAAGCGCAGTTGGCTCCTTTGGACCAGGGATGATTCCTGCAACATAGACATTCTCAGGCTTCAATCTTTCACTTGGGGGGAGATTAAGACAAATAAGCATGATAGGTCCAATGCTAGCCAACCGGGTTGACTTTCCATGTGCATTAAACCAGTCCACATATATGGAGAAGGCCAATGCACCAGGAATGGACATGAATGGGGGGTCATGGATATTTCTAGTGCCAGTGAAGCGTCTCCAGACCAATCCATCCCAGACGTCACATTTGGGGGTACCTTCAGGGGTTTGGGATTGTTGATGTTGATGCAGAATTTCCATAATTCCAGCCCGCTGGAGGAATCTGGCAAGCCAATTTTTGAATGGTTGATAAATGAAATGTTTTGTTGGTATAAATTTTGCTTCATGTTGGTTGTGTTTTGGGTGTGGGGTTCAGATGGATAGATGAATTTGCCTAATGATTGTGTGCAAGGGGGATCATGATCATTTGGGTCATTATGGCGTTGACAGTGGGGTTGGTCAGTTGTGACTGATTCAGTAAGGCCATTAAGAGAGAAACATTGAGGACAACATATATAGTTTTGAATCACTGGCTCCAATTGGAGATGTTCAAATATGGTACTCAGATCTTGAGGTATATGGAATGCAGGAGCGGGGGGACCAGCTGAGCTTGAGATACTGGACTTGACCAGCAGGTTCAGGGCGGGGTTGAGTATGCGTGAAGCCCTGCGGGGTAAATTATACCTTAATGATAGAATGGCAGATATTATCATTCCTAGGTCTTGTGGGGGAAGGGTTTGACTGCCACTATATGATTTCTGTGCAGTTGAATTGAGACCCGCTGGAGTTGAGAAAGTGCTTTGGGTCAAACGTGAATAATCAGCTGGGAAGATTTGATCCAATAGAATTTGTGGGCACCCAGATCCTGATGCAGAAGTAGGGATGTTTGGAAGAGATTTGGGTGCAATGGTTGGTTTGAGCTTTTTAATGTGCTATTTATATTGGAAAGGTGTGAAGGCAACTCCTTGCCTATCACCCTCAGGGGAAGAGTGTGTTGACACATGCATATACACATTGAGGAATAGGGCCGGGTTGTCATTGTTGCAGGAATTGGGAGTAAGGTTGGTTTGTTTATAAATATCTATGGTTGATGTGAAAGTGTTTAGGAGTGTTATTAATTGGAAATAAAATTCAGTGATTATTTATGAAGGGGGAGATGATTTGAGCCAGCTGAGGATTTTATCCCATTTGTAATGGTGCATGAGCTGAAGTGGATAAAGTGTAACATGTCTCATCTGGATGGCGGAATTGGTTAGGCGTTTAATTGGGTAAAATTCCATGCTTCTCAATGCTCATACATATTCTAGTTTATTTACACATTGTGATAGTGCGGGTTTGACCATTGAGGGGGTTCCATTAGTGAAGTGTTACCATTGAATTGAGGGGATTAACATTTAATCCATGTACGCTGGCACGCCATTGTACATGGTTTAAACCTTATTACAGACATAACTATATAACTCTATTACATAGGGGGTTGGAGTGCAGCTAAAGTCTTGGTATTTGGTTTGAGTGCGGCGGGATTTGAATCAGTTGGAATGTGATTTGGATTGTCTTGCCTTTCTTGAAAAGGTGATGTCTCTTTTGTGGGTAAATCCTTCATGAATATACCCCTTTACAGATGTACAATGTTGTGGAATTTCAATGCATATATTGGCAGCTTGGATAATTCACAAAATGTGACAATGGGGAGGCGGAAATGTTACCAAATATGATTACTTATGGATGATGGATCCCCTTTCAGATCAAGGAAATATCACATTATATGCTGGTAGGCCGTGCAGGGTGGTTTCCGACAAAAGCGGAGGAGCTCAAGAGGAGGCAGGGAGGATTCTCCTCAAAAGAGTCTTATCCGACTTCCACACAACACTAGGTTCCAACTATTCATAGAATTTCTCTATTCTAAATTTGAAAAAATCTCCTCTCATATCCCTCTATTTTATCACAATACTGAACTGTTTTATCAAGTTAAAAATATTACTGTACTTTTTTGGCCCTTATGTCATCTTCCAAGTCACATCAATCCCGTTCAGGTTCTGTTCATGACTCAGATAGTGAATCTAGCATAGAATATGTTCAAACACAATGACCATTGAGTCCCAACATTCCTCTCACAACCCCTATCGCATCCTCAATGAATGTATCAGGTCTTAACATTGATGTGGGAAATCCGAAGGCTCCAACTTCCAGCACTTGGGCGATCCCAAATATTTCTGTCACTCCAATTCCCCCGAATCCCACTAATACACAAATGCATGTGTCTGAGGGGCCGGAAGGCACACCTCAAATCTCATCAAATGCTAATCCCCAATCAAAATTTCCACGTGAGTTCCTCCTTAACCCCGGTCGGAATCCAGTCGCATCCCAGGATCCCTTTGGACAAAGTAAACAGGCAACCCTCAATATTCCATCAGGATCTCAGGTTCATGTGGGCAATGAAAGGCGGCTTGATGGGGGGCGACGAAAAAGACCTTTGGAAAATGTAACTTGGAGCGGTCTGTTGGAGGGAAATCCAGGATTGACGCTTCATCAAAGTAAGTCATTTGAATTTTGGAGTAGAAACTTATTCACAATTTGATATGTTTGTTTCATGGGTTAGATATGGCACCTAAAGGCAAGTCAGTCCGATCTCAGGAGCCAATTGAAGATCGTGAGGATGACCAGTCTTCATTAATGTTTTGATGTGTTAACTGATGATTTGCATGGCAGGGGATGAACTTTATGCGTCTTCACCTCTGGTCCATAAAGAGAAAGTCACTGGACGTCATCATCCATATGCCTCCAAACCAAGAACGGGTCATGCCAGTACATCAAGAGAAAGAATTGTGGATGATGAGGATGAGAACATGTCTCTGACTCAAAGTGAAAGAAATGATGAACCAAGGAGGGAAAATTTCACAGCTCATGAGCAAGGCACTAAATCAAATAGTGAGTTCACGCATCCTCAGCTGGGCCTTTCCCAGAGTATGCTTGAACAATCTGAGGTCAGACAGCAAAGGAACCAGGCCCGCAAAGCTCACAATGTGGTGAAATGTGCAAGCCAGAAGGAGCAACAAAAATGGCTGAAGGCAGAACTTCCAGAGAATGTCCATGGAATGAGATCAGCAGTACACGCACATTGCCTGTTCCTACTCAAAGTTAGGGATAAGGATTTTTCCTCACTACCAGCACCACCCAGCACAGAAGAGCGTGAAATTGCAATTCAAGTGGCTGGTCATCTAGGTTATGTCCCCGAGGATTTTTTCAATGAGCCATCAACACAGGTTCAGTCTCAGGGTTTCCAAAGCTACTGCAAAAATGAGCTCCACAAGCTAGGACTAAAGCAATTCACTTGGGACTGGGAGAGCTCATGGCAACATCTGTTCAACGAGCTGATGTCTATGGTGTTTTACCGTACATCCCGTCTCGCACTTGTCAGCACTGAGTATCATCACTACTGTTGGAACAAGGATCATAACAACTATGGGGTCGTGGCGGCTTTAATGGAGCAATATTTCACTTATTTGAAAAGAGAATGGAAGTCTATTCAAAAGGATGCGGAGTATTTGGTAAAAAAGAAGGAGAATCAAAAGCTCGCAAAGATTTGTCAAAGGGTTAGTTACTATATCTCTTCTTCATTGTGGACCAAGTCTGATGATGATCTACTTGATTATGTGCAGACCTGTGAGCGCTGTTGTGAATGGTGTGATACGGCTAAATTTCCCATTCTAGCATCACAATTCAATGACCCTCGAGTATGCTCAGATACTGAGGAGGTACTGGAAAATGGCCGTCAAGTTTACCGCAAAGTGGGATTACGCTGGCGCTCCCAGTTATTTAATGAGTTGGTATTGAAAATGGATAGAGACATAGAGTTTTGTAATCGGATTAAAAAAAAGGGTAAAAAAACTATTGATAGATTGCCAGAATTACGATCAACAGATTATGGTGATATTCCGGAAGGCCTATCATTTCAGGTATTTGATCAAGATTGGCTCAAGGGCTGTAGTAAGATGCAGACTATTTCCCTCAAAATACTTGACATGCCAGTTATTAGGCCGAATGGTGATGCTCTGCAATAACTTAGTAATTTGTCACGGTATAGCACTGTGACAAATTAAAATTTTGTGAATTATTTGTGCAGGTGTAATAAAATCTGATTATTATCTCTTAAGGATGCAACAACTTGCTAAATATGTTAGAATATAGACAATATGAATTGAAATGTATCACCGTCTCCCTTAGAAATAATACTCTATTGCTCATTTTCATTGAGGAAATATTGAAGAAGTTTGATCCAGCTCATGGTGTTCATAATTGTGGACCTGTGCCAGAGTCAACAGGAGTTATCAGCTTTGTCAATAACAAATTATATAATATCAGTAAGGCTCACACAGTTAATGATTTTTTCTTTTCTTGGACCTATTGGTGATTGGAATATGGCATTCCCATAAGAAAGGATTTCAGAATAGTAATACAATCAAGTGAAAGATGAGCTTGAAAGGTACCTTCCGCATGTTGACCTCAACTGAATGAGGAGTGATATAGTGGATGACCTGTACAGGTCGTTGTTGGCCAATACAATGTAGACGATCACCAGCCTGAGCCTCAATGGCTGGGTTCCAATTGGGCTCCTGGAAATGTGGATGTCAGGGTCCAAAAATCAGGGGAGAATTTTGGGGGGCCCCTCACCATTAAATAGACTATATTAGCACAAGCTATATTGAGGCCAGTTCCAGACGCGGCAATGGATGCAATGAGTACTTCACATTCAGGATTATTGAAGAAATTCTCAAGCGCCTTGTCCTGCGCTTGTGGTGTAATTGTTCCATCAATTTGTGCTGAAAGGATAGAGTGATGGGCAAGAGCAATACCAATTCTACAATATAAAAAAGTCAGATGGAGTCAATTGGTAATGGATGCATATTAGAATTAATGCACAAATCTAGAGATTGGGTCGATTGGGTATACACCACCGATTTGGTTGGAACACACCTTGTTTGTTTGCTCTTCATTAAGCTTTGTAGGAGGTTTGCAATTTTACTACTCATCATGCATGTTTCCACATCCACAATAGTTTGTGTGATTGTTGGGGAGTTATCCTGAGTGCTCCTGCCCTCGGGGTCTTCCAACTCCGCCTCCGCAATTGTGTTAAGCATGATGTGATGGTTACAACATATTCGCAGCTTATTAATATTTCTGAAAAACTCTCCTGGTCCTTTGCTTTTGGATGATAGGAATTCTTCATATAATGTGGAATATTCTTGCTGCATGGTCGGGTGAGTGGGAGCAGCTCATAATGATGGCTAATAGTGGGGAGGGATTCGAGATGTGTGGTTTTGGTGCGGCACAAATGTAAATGCCGCAATGCCAAATGCAAAATATCATTGCAACCTTTTGAAAGACTACTCAGGATGAATGGTGACCAGTTATCTTGATCGGCGCTCTGGGGTTGAGTGATGAATGATATTATGCCCAAAAGGTCATAAATGGTGTTGTGAATAGGTGTGCCCGTTAAGCATATTTGACGGGATGAAAGGAGGCTATTAATGGCACAGTGAGTGGCAGTGTATTGAGAGCGAATATAGCTATAAGAGGGGGCAAGGGTTATTGGATATAAAAGGTAATTTGAATCATATAAGCTCAGGCACTCACTGTGCTTCATCCAAGATTATACGATGCCAATTGATTTGAAAAATGAATGATGTAGAGGGATTAGTTTGCTTAAATTCTTGGTTGATAGTATTGTAAGAAGTGATGATGATATCATATTTTGAGATGTCGGCTTGGGATAATGAGTGATGAGTGGGACCATGGTAGATTTTGGCATGCAGTGCTCCAGCCTGAGCATGCTTGGATATTTCTGATTGCCAGTTGGTAATTAAGCGAGGGGGGAAGATGATCATGGTGGGCGTGGAGCAATGGGGGTTTGCAATCATCCGCTCGTTGGAGGTACCAATTAGAGCAATGGCCTGAATGGTTTTACCTAATCCCATATCATCCGCAAGCAGTCCTCCAAGAGGGGTATTGGTCAAAAGGGATTCAAATGAGCTAACGACCTTGTTTGTAATGATGTGCCTGGCATTAAAAGTGGATCCTGGGGGTGAGGTGGCCCAAAGGTTATGGGCTGATTGGCCATTGGGGATTTCGCGATCCCAGAGAAAAGCTGGTCCAGTCTTTTGATGAGGGAGGAGGGGGGTTTGAATAATGGCATGGGGCGGGGTCATCATGGGGAGGTCTGATCCACTGGGTAATTGTATCAGTTTTTGCTTGGAAATCAATGATGAAACAGCATGATATGAAGCAGGCGTCAAGTTTGAAGCGGGAAATGTCGGAGTAAAGAGTTGACATCGACAATTAGTAGTACAGTCATATTCTTTGGGCATTTTAAGCTTGAAATCTTGTGTTCGAAAGCTTTCCATTATGAATAGAATGTTTGGATACCATGTGAAGAACATCAATGCTAGATTGGGTTTCTGAGATGAGGAGGGATCATTTGCATCAGTCATAAATACTCCCTCAACAAATAATATTTGAGTAGGATTGGTTTGACAATTTTCAATCCATGCCCCACCAGGACCACAGTGCATGAACGCTTTTGGTGCCCCAAGGAATGGTATCAACGTTTGGGAAAGGGTTCCCGGGAGAGAGCCAATAGCATGCTGGTGATTGGGGAGATATACGAATATGTTGTGTTGATTGTGCCATAGGATAATCCAAGAACCTAAGTGGGAATTCTCAGGCTTTAAGGTTATATCACTATTTATTTGAATACGAATATTAATCATCCCAATGCAAAGTGGTTGTGAAGGGGTTGACATGATGGCTATTTTAAATTATTTGGGGACAGTTGGGAATTATATTATCGGGAAGGGTTAGCTAAAGGGAATGAAGAGGAATAAGCGCAGGTGGGGAACTTATATGAGTGGCAGCAACAGGCCAAAAGGGGGATGGCCTGTGGTTACGTGAATGGTCTTGATGGGGGTGGGCGTCTTGGGCTGATAATTTTCATATCCAATTTGGGGCATATATCAAGGCAAGGTGGCCAAAATGTGAGTGCACCGATATTTTGCTGGATCTGCAGCAATTTACAAAACCTTTGGTGGAACAAGGTTGACATTAGCATATCCAAAATTGGGTGGGCTGTAGCAACTTATTGTGGAGGGGCATATTAGAGGCATGCGCCCATGTTCACTGGTGTGACAGCGAACAATGAGCGTATCATCCCCAGGTTAATTTTCGCACAGGGACCTACTGGGCAATGTTGGCGGTTTCAAAGGCCAAACTCACTGTAGAGATGTGTGTGTGGGCGGGTAAGATATGTTCGGTGGTGTGCCACCGAACATGAGTTTGATTGCGTGGGGCGCTTGAGAACGTGCAGAAAATGACCCGGAGTGGGACATCCCGACTCAATCATAGGCCGGGATTATTCTAATGCGGATGAGGCTGAAGAAAATCCATACTGATTGACCTCAGGTTTCCATGCGCAAGCGGGTGAGCGTCTGCAGTGCAGCTGACCACCCGACCAAGAAAATAGCCGGTCGGAAGACTGGCAGTAAAATGTCTTCCAGGCATGTGAAAGTTGCCTGCGTATGACCCGTCAGGTGGTGCATATGAGAAAGTGTGTGGCTGCCCGCCAATGAGCACGTGCGGCCAGTCAAAGTTTGCCCCAATATCACCCACTTACATTAACTTGGATTACACACGCATCTGTGCCGGAGCTAGGCAGAGCTGTCCAACAAGGTGCATCAAAGGGATGCAGTTGAGATATATGACTTGATGGCTTGACGTTATTGCATGTTACATTGCTGAACAGCTTTTGCTCTGCCCTGCAGCATACATTTACAAAGGTGTACTGCGTACCAAGGCTGTCATGTCGGTTATTCCGTGCAGTTTGGCTAAACTGATTTAGGTTGTTAATTCTACCAGACTTAACAGTTCCAACGCGCTTTTTTTTCGCGCGGAACTGAAACTGACCAATCAAATAGCAACTACGCACTGAATAAATCCCAACTAATTATTTCGCGCAACATCTCATGTATCTCAAATGTTTTATCATTTTTATTTATAATTTTATAATCATTTTCTTTAATTCTCATTTTTTTATAATGAGCAAAAACATACAATCTTTCCAAAAACTCATTCCAATTAAAGGACTATTTAATTCATCAATTATAGCTACAATGACTGATAGCTTCCTTAATCCCACTTACAATTCATTTTTGCTTAATACATGTCCTTTGCGAACTACAATAAATGATGTTCATTTCAAATTATAACAAACACAATTTAAAATTGATAATATTTTGTTTTGAGCCGTGAGAAAAAGAGATGATAACAAAATATTTGGAATAACGGAATACAATTTTTATTGAATTAAATCCCGGTTAGACTGGAACTGACAATGACCTTATCAGGTATGGTACATAATGAGGACATAGTGATTACATATCTCGCAAGTTCCAGTACGACCGAATGTTTTTTTAATGAAGTCGTACTTCAGACCGATTTGGGACCACATATCCAGCCCTGCTGCGTACTACAGTGTTGGCTGTACAGATTAGGAAGGTGTAATACTACTTCAGCCTGCATGCATATAGCCAATGGGTATCCGCCTTCCGATCGTTTGCATATACGTTGCTCATGTGCCACATGCTCAGCATTGTGTTTCACCCGCTTTGCACACGCAAGCTGAGCATGTCATGGTCAAAAGGACCGTGTGGAAGTGCTCAGTCAAGCCATGGTCCGGACCATTTCTGCAATAGCTCATTGTAAGGCTCAGTTTGGAGCACTTCACCAAAGCGTGTGAAATGCTGCACCTGGCTGAAATGTCATCCGATGCTGTGCCAAATGCTCAGATTGTGTGCTTAAAAAAATGACCTAGCAATTGCTCAGCATGGTGCATTTGATATTGTTATATCAATAGTTCAACAACTGTGCAATTAAAATGTTCAGCCACTGAGCATTTCAATTATGACCCGAAAGCAAACCTGAGCAATGGGTCGAGCCAAGATTACGCTGTATTCACTTGTCATACAGCCGCCCGACCCTTTGTTCAAACACTATCACCCAGAAATAAGGCCGGTATGCTCGCCGCAGTCACCTGTGACCAAATGCACCACATGCATTTCTGCATGGGGCACATGTGCATTGCACCCACCATGCAGATTCAACGAGGGCCTCACGACCACCCTCCTGGGGGTGATGGGGTGGCTAATTAAGGAAACAAAGGGGATTCGACTGAGCTTGACAATTCAATGAATAGCAATACTCAGCCAGAACCCCATTGTTCTTCTGCCTAGGGCCAGCATTTCCCTTCTCAGTTGCAGCATTCGCTGCGACTGAGCTTCAATTTTGCCCACACGCCTTGAAGCTGAGCCTTTGTTGGGTGCTGCAACTGCTGCGACTGAGCTTCAATTTTGCCCACATGCCTTGAAGCTGAGCCTTTGTCGGGTGCTGCAACTGCTGCGACTGAGTATCGATTTTGCGCACAGGACTTGAAGCTCAGCCTTTGTCGGGTGCTGAAACTGCTGCGACTGAGCTTCAATTTTGCCCACATGCCTTGAAGCTGAGCCTTTGTCGGGTGCTGCAACTGCTGCGACTGAGTATCAATTTTGCGCGCAGGACTTGAAGCTGAGCCTTTGTTGGGTGCTGCGACTGCTGCGATTGTCTCAGCTTCCCCATGGTATAAAAGACCATCTTCACACGACAAGCCCTTCACTTTTTTTCTCACCCGCTCCAATTTTCCCAATCGCCCACTGTTCTCCTTCTTGTGCGTATTCCCCCTCGTCTTCCTGCCTTTCCAGTCTTTTCTTTCGCACTCGACTAACCCCACTCCCCTTCCTGCTCGCTTTTTGTTTTTCCTTCTAATACTTTCAGAACCCCACTTCTATCTACTTTGTACGTTTTCTCCAATTAAACTTTTGTCAACATTATGATCTGATATTAATAATTTTCTTTCTTCACGACTCTCTTCTAGACTTTTAAAAACCTCCTACTAGCGCTTTTTTAATTTGAATTCCGTTTTAAAATTATAAATCATTGTATGTCTTCCTTTTCTTTCTTGATTGCTTACTTTCTATTCAGTTACTAACCTGTTTTGTTTTGTTTTTAGATGTCCCGCACGTTATGCACCAAGCGGGGTTTCCCCTGCATTTGTTCCTCGACAACGACCAACGCTTGTGATGCTTGCCGACAAGCACACAAGAAATGTTCATTCGTCCTCCGCCCCTTCCGACCCCACGCCCAGAGGAGTTCCTGCTCAAGACGCCCTCGCCAGGACTCTTTTGTGGCTGATGATGATGAAACCATTTCCAAGCGGGAATGGACCCCGGGACCCCAAACAGGCCAGCGGGAACGATTCAGGACGATTAGCCCAGTCCCCTCAAGCATCAATTTGTCCACCCCCCCTCCTAGGCCACCATCCGATGGTCACTTCACTCCTCAACCTGAGCAAAGTGATTATCCGGCCGATGAAAGATGGCGATGGAAAGAGGACATTCGAGCTTGGGCTGATCGTCACCATGTCTTGTCACCGATGGGATTCAAACGCCAAAGTAAGCTTTCTTTCTCCTCCTTATCTCATTTATCTTCACGCAATATTACTCACTTTTTTCCATTACTCATAGAACAAAACCCCCCAAATCCCCCCCAACAAGACTCTCCCATTCCTATTTTGCCTCGCGAGCAAACCCCGCGGCAACCCACTCCAGGCCCGAGTGGCACCCGATGGTCTGAGGACTTATTCCGCGGTAAGCAGCCAACTTTCTCTTTTCTCATTTTCACTTTCGCATCAAGTTAACTGACTCTTCCTCCTTTTGTAGAAGCCTCCCAGCACGATGAGCCACCTATTCCTGGCCCGAGTCCATCCTCCGAACCACCTGAGGACATTGCAACTTGTGAGCCTCAACCTGAGGTGGCTCCTACGCAATCAACGGAGGAACCTTTTGGTAAGTCCCTATTTCACTTTTTTAACTCTACTCAACTTTTCCTCACCCCTCCTTCGACCATCTCCAGCTCGTCCCGCCACTCCCTGCTCGATTATCATCATTGACGATACGCCAGTCGAATCCCCCCCTCCCCCTTCTTCTTCACCGACTCCGCCACCTTCCCCGGATATCCCTCCCATTGCCGCCGAGAACCCAACCGCCTCCTCCCCCCCGGTGCCAAGCTCCTCTCATTCCTACGATGACGCTCGCCAGGAATTCACCGACCTGCGCCCAATACTAATGATTCCTTGAGCCATCGCCCACGAATCGATCAACTGAATCTTGTTGGAGCATCGTCGGTTGCTCCACATGATTCCTTTCGTGGATGCAACTCATCGAAATGAGATGCACCAGGAATTCCGGGAGGAACTAAACTCCCTCCTTGGCAAGGCGATGGAGGCTTATCCAATGGAGGACATCACCGGGATAGTCTCAAAATTCTTAGAAAAATAAAATCCACAAAAAAAATTGTATTCTTTCCTCTTTTTACCTTTTGTAATACACTCCTTTAGATAAATTTTTTGTATTCAATGAAAGATATTTTCAATTTCTCTTACATTCTTTGTTCACGTGAATTTATTATAATTCCTCAATGATTCATATTTACTATTGTGTGAGAATAATTTTTGTAAGTGCCCCACCAAAAGTTTGAGTTAGTATTTGTATGTGAGAAAATCTTTTGCCAAAATGCGCCAATAGTCACCATTCCTGCCTCCTATATTTTCTTCCTCCATTGTTTAGAGCCACATCAAATCTTAACTGTAAAAAAGCGGGAAGTTCCGGCATGTGAGCAATCCACTCCAGATTCATTAGAAATTGCCGTTCCTATGGTCACACGCTATTAATCTTAGTCATGTATTGAATTGTTTAGATTGTCGGGAACCTTCACAAGCGTAATGATTGGCGTGTGAGCTGTCAGGAGCCTGCAAAGGCATAAGGATTGGCGTGTGAGCTGTCCGGAACCTGCACAGGCATAAGGATTGGCGTGTGAGCTGTCGGGAGCCTGCACAGGCGAAAGGATTGGCATGTGAATTGTTGGGAGCCTGCACAGGCGTAAGAAATTGTCAGCATTGTTGGCAACCTTCACAAGCCTAAGGATTCGCGTGTGAGCTGTTGGGAGCCTGCACAGGCGTAAGGATTGGCGTGTGAATTGTCGGGAGCCTGCTTAGGCGTAAGAAATTGTCAGCATTTTTGGCAACCTTCACAAGCCTAAGGATTGGCGTGTGAGCTGTTGGGAGCCTGCACAGGCGTAAGGATTGGCGTGTGAGCTTTTGGGAGCCTGCACAGGCGTAAGGATTGGCGTGTGAGCTGTCAGGAACCTGCACAGGCGTAATGATTGGCGTGTGAGTTGTCGGGAACCTGCACAGGCGTAAGGATTGGTGTGTGAAGCGTTGGCAGCCCGCATAGGCGTAAGGAACTTCTAGCATTGTCGGAACCCGCACAAGCATAAGGATTCGCGTGTGAAGCGTTGGGATCCTGGACAAGAGCAACAAACCTGGCATATGTACGATGGCATGCCTCCGTACATAATCCACTTCACCCCTTTTGCATGTGAGACACCCCATCTCCCGCACTCGAAACCATCCAATCCTGGTGTATATTGTCCTCTGCCTTACCCCACCATTATCTACCAATCACACTGCTATTCCGACTGCCTCACTCTTTGAATTGGGCTGAGATTGTATTACCATCCCTGATTTGATAGGCCGCTCCCTCGCCAATCACATAATAGCCGTGGCTTTTTTGGCACATTGTTTTTGCCAACCTCCTTGAGCATTGTGCGGACATACCCACTAGTGTCGTGCTTTCGTTGTCCTGTGCTGGATCAGTATAATGAAGAAACGTACTGCTGGCCCACACTACCTGAATGAGCCCATGACAATCGGATAGATCAATCCAAAAATGCTCATTTGGGAAAATCAATTTCCCCCCTGTACATCTCTTTGAATTTGGCCGGTCTCCTTATCAGCTTGAAACCACCATCCCGAAGCATACAGCGATGCATCCTTATCAAGATGAGGTGAGTTTTTGAATCCATTCATGGTGAAAGTGAGTGCCGAAGCAAACTCACATGCACCCTGATTTGCGGGATTATTGCCTTCATACTTGACTTGAGCAAAAGACAGAACCCCCAATGAGTTGTAGCAATTTTGAATCTTCTGAAATAAATTATCCCCAACATATCATAAGGATTGACCTAGAATGCGACCCACCGAGCTAAGATTGGCACCTCGTTCCCGCCATTCATCTTTTGCATTTTCAATTTTGCCAGCACTTCCATACAGACCAAATTGTTTATTCTTCGTGGTGCATTTGCGCCACCCAATCGCGAACATAAATCCCTCCAGTAATGCTCCATTTGTTGCAATAGGGTCAGTGAACCTCTTTTCGCAAAATAAGAATTGTGATAATTCATCCCATTGATTGACCTCGACTTCACTCATTGTTGTGAATGGTCTGAATTCGACAAGGGCAATGAGTAATCCGGTTGAAGAGAAAATTGCCACACGGCCAAAGTGAATGCGTTTGATCTGATTGACATCCACAAGGCTCCAAATTTCACTTGGGATCATATTTGCTGATACTGGCATTGATATTTGTGCTGTTGGTCGAGAGGAGGAAAAAAACCTCTGCTTTAGGGTGGTTTTGCCCTCATTTATCTTTTGGGATGTCCGACTATTCCCGAGTGGTTGAGGGATCACTTTGTGTTGAAGCAGACAAGATATCAGATACTACTTCCTGCCATTTGAAGCTAAGAAGTTTTGAGTCCAGAATGGTGCCCAATGCCCAAGGAGCTTTCTTCAACACACATCCTCTGACTTCCCTGTTGGAGCCCACATGACATTGGCACAATCTGAACCGACTAAAGCCAATGTTCTTCCGTGGGGCTCAATGAGGGTGCCACATAAATGTGGAAGCATATATATATATATCTATATATATACACTGAGATTAAGCAAGAAACTCACACTTTCCTTCCTCAGCCCGACGCTTTCTCGCGAGTTCCCTTTTACGCTCTTTTCCTTTTTTCGTGAATGGCATGCTTGCAGCAGAAAATGAAATGAAACCAAATGATTACTGATTTATTAATACCACCTAAATTGAATTGCGGACAATGAATCTTTTTTAATTGCGGCTAAAAAGAAAGATCACACCTGACCTTCGCGAATTTGCGATCTCAAATACCTGAACCTAAAAATTGCAGTGGATAGTGCATTATTCAATTTGACATATTGATGTTCCCATGCAATCACTTTCCAATCCAACCATTTGGAATATTGCAAGCACACGCAAATGCAATATGCATCCTGCTGCGGATCCCTAGTTATCCCAGTCCTCTTGAAAGACACAGTAACATTTTGCCTATTATGGGCTGGCGGGAAGTGATAAACGCAACCTCCCGCAATGCCCCCGCATGTGCTCCTCACGCGCACAGCTGCCTGACTCAGCTTGTGTCTTGTCGGAGTCTTTTCAAAGACGTACGGAGGCATGCCGCCATACAATTACTATTGGTATTCAGACTGTGGCATCCGGGCAGTAGTAGGATAGGAAGTCATTATTATTAAATTCTTAAATCACTTTGCAAAATTCAATTACAATCTATCTAGTACAACGCTAATCTAAAACGGGTCAATCCTGGTTGTAAGTTTAGCTGACCTGGGTACAGTCAATGTGACCTCATCACTCGAACCAAGACCATGCTTTGCCACCCAGGCATCACCAAAGTCTAATACCAAGCATCGTGCAAATTCAAATCTAAGAGGTACAGTGGGGTTAAAAGACTCTGATGAGAAGAAACTTTTATTCAGTAAATTACATATATACTTATTAGTACGTAGCCACACTGGCTCCACTAGATTTTTACCCTCTGAAAGTTTTGCGGAAATGTCAATTAGTGATAAAGCCCCTTTAACTGAGCTTGTTCTCCAGTCATCTGAGCATACCATCAAACCACGAACCCCCGCCGCACAGAATGCCGCTAATATACCATAGAAAATTCGATTTATTCCGAGATTCTTGTGACACGTCAAAAGATCTTTGATGGCCTCATTTTTTTTTGAGTTCGTGAGTTTGCCTTTGATGCCATTAACTTCGACCTTTGTATGTGCACGTACCATGTTGTACGCAATCATCAAATGGATAACTGTATCCATTAGATCCTCCAGGTTCTTGTGCGGCTTTGTGGATATCTCATTGTCAGCGCCGCCACCTTCAATGCTGAGTTGGGTTGCACGTTGCTTTGATTTACTCAAGCAGGAGGCAAGGTATTCAACTGCTCTGTGTTTGAGTCCAAGAGGATTGGTCGAATTTGATGTTGGTGCAACATATGGTTTGGGTGCAATCACATCGTATGAGACTAAACTAATGGATTAAAACATAACATTTGCCCAAAAATGTTTAACTGGATTCGCGGGGTAAAGAAGGCTCTGAACCATTTTGAAGAAGGAGTGTTCAGATTTTGGGAGATTATCTGGAGGTTTAGCTGATTCCTTCATCAATTTGAGATTCCAAATGTTGTGATCAAAAAATGCTTCTGTTTCTGTTGGCTTAAAAAGATCTAACCCTGTATATTGCAATTTATATCACCAGTCAACAGCCAATAATCAAGTATCATGCACAAAGATAAAAAAAAACTCACCTGCCATCTCAAGGTCCTCCAGCCAAGCCGACACTTTAAGCTCTCGGTTACTGATCACATTAATACCAACGGGCAGGAATGTATGAGCATCCTTTGTTGGTAAATTGTCCCATCTATTTTTGTAAATCCTATTGATATTATCAAGCCCCCTTTTCCATGATTTTTGAGAAATATTGGAATGATAATTCAAAATCCCTGCAAACTCTTCCATGCGGGATAAAAATACCCCTTGAAAATTCGCAGCGGATGACACTTTGGGCTCAGCGTCGGGAATTATATCAGTCATATATCGTCCCATTGTATCATGTTTAATTGTTTCCCTTTCTTGAAAGGCTTGAATATTCCGAGGAGAGGCGGGAGGGGTTGCATCATGCATTGTTTCATTGGGTATCAGGGGGCTTTCAGTATGTGGAGCTTCATCATGGATTGTTTCATTGAGTATGGGGGGGGTACAGTATGCGGAGGTTCATTATCAATATGGTCCACTTCAACATTGATCATTTCATCACCTTGATCCCGGGAATCCTTTGCGGCTTCAAAGGTATGGCGTTTTTTGTTGGTTTTTTTGGTCGCATGTATATTTGGTCTTTTTCCTAATCCTTTGCCTGGAAATCCAATTACGACTCGAGATCCTTCAGGTAGAGATTCTCCCACCTCCACACCTGCCCATATATTGTAAGCAGGTGTTTTTATCAATTTTGTTTTGAATTAGTAATGGACTTACGGTTAAAATCCATTTTGAGGAGGCTCATGGCTTCAGCAATCTTTTGACACACATAATCAGGAATTTTACTATCATTTTGAATTTTTTTGAGCCTTGGGATTGTTTGAGCAATGTTGGAGACAAATTGTTCCTTGGATATAATTTCCACCTCCCCACTGAAAATTACATCATCTTGCCCATCATCTTCTGTAGGTGCACAAGGTTCAACAGTCTTTTCCTTCTCATAAGTTTTAAAATTTGGTTTCTGAGAGCTTGGAGGTTGACCTGAAATAAAGGCTATGACACAATATCAGGTTTTGAGAGATTAGAAATACTCAAGATGGATGTATACTCACATTCTGGAAGAACTGGTGGATCTTGATTATCTTCATGTGACTGGCTCTCTGCTTCAATGCCTAATTCACGACTACTGGCCATATCAGATATTTCACTTCCACTCTCTGGGGCTGAAGTTGGTCGTTCATTAAATTCTGTTGAATTTCGCAGGGTTTGGGCCATAGCAAAGGTAGTTTATTAAGCAAATATATGGTGATGAGTTGATTGATAACTTGTTTGAAAATTTTTGAATAAAAAGATCCAAATTGAAGAAAATAGGTGGAAGTAAAATAATCGCATTTTCAAAATGCGATTTTTTGGGAAATTGAAGGAGGCGATGTTTTGCAAATTATTTCATATCATGCAAATGAAATCACTTCCCTGTGAGACATTGAATAAAGTTGACTAGTGAGAAACCTACTAAAGTCAACTTTTGAACTATTCAACACTCATGAGGTAAGGACTAAGCAAAGTGTTACATTTGAATGATATGAAATAAAATGGTTTTCTCGGGGAAACAGGAGACACAATTCTTGTCTTAAATAGTCCACTTATTAGGCTTTAATTTGTGAGTCTCATGATTTAAACCCTAACCACAATGTCAGCCTGTGACTCAAAACCAGAGCACAAGCATGACAGCCAAAATACCATAAACCAATGGTATAGCCAAAATACCACCAAAACATGGAGCTGAGCCAAATTAGCTCAAAAGGTATCAGAAGAAAGAGGAAACTTACCTCTTTCTGAAAATATAAGTCACATCACCATAGGACAAGAAACAACAAAGTTATTCCTGCTCAAAGTTATTGCTGAGCATAAACCTTAATTTTCACCTCTCATCTAAAATCTAGAAGGAGAGGCTTAACCCCATCAAATTGGTATTCAAAATGAAGCTCTAAGCCAGGGCTATCCAATGGTACCAGTCAAACTGAGCTAGCACCAGTATTACTTGAGTTATGGTCAAATTCAGACCAAATAAGGGTGAACAAAACATTCACCTCTCATCTAACTTTTACAGTTTTAGTGTGAGATACCTAAAGTGGGGTCTTTTTGGAAAGAGCACAATCAGGGCTATCTGATGGTGCCATCCATTTCCTCATAACTCAACTACAACAGAAGTTATTGGCGAAACAAGCTTAATACAGGTTTTGACCAGACCACGCCAATGTACAAAAATACTTGTACATGGGATAACTTTGTCATATTTAATGATAACCATGTCAAGTTGGGAACCATTGTGTAGATCTCATACAGGGCTATTCAATGAATCAACTTTGAGCTTGATATCTCAAAAATCGACAGAGTTATGACCATTTTAAGGTCAAAATCCCACCTGCTGTCAGATACAGCCTTACCATGGGATAATATCCCATAACCATGAATATGAGGTGTCAAATAGACGAAGAAGCATGTTTTTACTTCAATACCTCATATGTCAGTCAATACTGGGGTCCCATACAGTTTCTGTACAGCATTCTACGCGTCATACATGTCAGAATCAGGCTGTGAGGTCCCCAGATGAAAATTTTCACCCTGTATTGGTGAAAACTGCCCAGATGTGGTTTCAAAACCACATCTGAGCCCAATACAGGGTATACAGGCTGTTTGCAAACCACAAGCCTGTCCAGGAGAGTGAAAAATCTTCACTTCCTCTATGTGGAAAGGTCTAACAGCCTTTCCACCTCAATTTCAGGATAAAAGGAGGGCTTTTCACAGCCAAAAACCTTTCCTCATCCTGCTCTTGAATAACCTACCTAGTAAACTGTCAAAAACAGTTTTACTCTTGGTTAAATAATCAGGTATACTCTTAATTTAAAGTATTGTAGTCTTTATTATTGTAATCCAACAGGTAAAGCTGCACCCAGGGCTTTCAACAGCGCTCACCACCACTATATCCCTATAGTAAAGCCCTTTAAATCTTAAATTAAATCATTTATTATCAATCTTATCATCTTTTAAAACCATTTTTACCGTGTCACAGTCATAGTTAAAGCTTGTAAATACTCATATACACCTTTATCATAGACTCAGCCTGACACACAACATTGTGAATATACTGACCAATTTCCCCTGAGGTCCTGTTGGCAGAGAAGGCAACTCAGCATATTTCGGCGATGGCATCCATTGTGTAAGCCAACAAGCCACCGTACACTGTGGATGTAATACGGAAACGTGAGGATGGTAAGCGGCGTCGGAGGCATGTCGGGAGGGTACTCACTAGGCGAGCGCAAGGATGGTGAGCAGTGTTGGGAGCATGGCGGGAGGGCACTCCGTGAGCGTAAGGATTGTAAGCAGTGTCGGGAGGGCACTCCGTGAGCGTAAGGATCGTAAGCAGTGTCGGGAGGGCACTTCATGAGCGTAAGGATGGTGAGCAGTGTCGGGAGCATGGCGGGAGGGCACTCCGTGAGCGTAAGGATCGTAAGCAGGGTCGGGAGCATGTCGGGAGGGCACTTCATGAGCGTAAGGATGGTGAGCAGTGTCGGGAGCATGGCGGGAGGGCACTCCATGAGTGTAAGGATGGTGAGCAGTGTCGGGAGCATGTAGGGAGGGCACTGCACAAGCGTAAGGATTGTAAGCAGTGTCGGGAGGGCACTTCATGAGCGTAAGGATGGTGAGCAGTGTCGGGAGGGCACTCCATGAGCATAAGGATCGTAAGCAGTGTCGGGAGCATGTCGGGAGGGCACTGCGCGAGCATAAGGATTGTAAGCAGTGTCGGGAGCATGTCGGGAGGGCACTGCGCAAACGTAAGGATTGTAACCAGTGTTGGGAGCATGTTGGGAGGGCACTACACAAGCGTAAGGATGGTAAGGGTGGGGGTGTGAAAGCGTAAGGAGTGGTGAGGACGGAGATGGGGGGGAAGGCAGTGTCAGAGTCTCATCTGGAGGGTGGTGCGGGCGCGTAAGCATGCTAAGCGTCGGGGAGGCGGAAGCTATTAGGTGAAATTACCCGAACGTTGCGAATAGTGTTGAAACGGGTTTGGGCTTTGAGTGACATTCTCATGTGACACATGTGACGATTGACGTTGTCTTGACGCTGACGTGACGTGACCCACTAAATCCAGTGACTATAAAGTGACACTAACAAGACTGAAGCAAGATTTTATACTGACCGCGGTGCGACGTGAAGTCAATCGCCGACGATTGACGCAAAATTCGCCCTGGTGCATCCTTTGGTGATTACCATAAGATCTTTGACAGGTATCTCTTTTAGATATATCTTCTGGCAACATGCTCCAAGTTCTTCCCAATGTGATGCTAGGTTGAACCTCTGGTTATCAATGCTCCATTGGAATAAATCTTTGAGGAGTTGGTGGAGCTGAAGAACTTGAGCCATATCCTTCCAGTCCTTTGGTTTGAAGTTCCCATTGAACTGGAGCGTGAATAGAAGTGGGGGTATTATTTCCCTCAGTTTCCTTGCATCTATTATGGTTTACATGGTTTCCAGATGCTGGTCTTCTGGTTCTGAACAGTCCTTGCCTGTCCTCTGCCTGGTTCCTTGTTATTGCAACATTCCTGAGGTTTAAAGGGGAAATATTAGTGTTTGCAAGCAGTCAAAAAACTTCATGTTATTAGGGTATTTACCTTTGAATGTGCCTTTTACAAATTTGTTATCCACTGCTTTGGAAAATTTGCCTTTGGAGGTTACAACTGGGTTAATTATGGTAATCTTCCCTGTACAAGTTATCAAGGTTGGTTTACCTTTTATGGAAGCAGAGTGCTGTGGTTTTCTAGTACTCTGTGTGAAAATTTGTGTCCACTTCTTGGTGGTGATGAGGCCTTCACTATGCCCTTGTTTCCATTTGTTTCTGAAGGTGTCACTGGTGTATTGCCTTGTGACTGGGTCTCAAGTGGGATGAAATTTTCCTGCACTGAATCAAAGGAAAGGAGGTCTTATGTCATTTAAGACTTCTAAAAATGCTATTGAACATTCAAGAATGGCCTCTGGGTAATATATGAATATATTATGCCCTTGTATTGTGAGATGTAATTGAAAATATCAATTACACATCAAAAATAATGTCTTGTGGATTTGTAGTATACTGTTTGTATCCACTCTCTCACAGATTAACTTGTAATTAAAAGTTATAATCTTCTCAGTGGCTTTGTGATGAACAATTGAAATTATCAATGTGTTCAATAACACCTCAAAACTGTTATTTACAGTCTAGCGTACTTCTTAATGGAAAATAAAGAATAATTTATAAGGGTCTTATTGTTTGGATATATCAAACAGCCCAATTTTACTAGTGGTGATTAAATTATAATCAAACCATGTAAAAATTAGAGTAAAAAACACAGTGGTATAAATTATACACCACTGGAAAAAATAAGATATTTTTATTTATATTTTCACATGACAAATATGGGTTCAAAAGAGGAAAGAATATAATAAAAATAAGAAATTGCTGACCTTTTATGCCAAAAATAGTCCAAAAAACATGGCTCGGCCCCCAAAAAGTCAGGATGAGTCTATGATGAAGCAGTAATAATAGTATTTACTCCTTTAACTATGACTGTGACATGGAGAATTATGATAAAAATGGGCTTAAATAATAATATTAACGGCTTTACCATTTTAAAATAGTGACAGTGAGTGCTGTTGAAAGCCCTGGGTGCAGTCTTACCAGTTGGATTACTATAATAAGACCTCCTATACTCTAAGATTGAAGGTATACCTGATTATTCTTCAAGAGTATAACTGTTTTCAACAGTTTTACTATGTAGGAATTAAAGAGCATGATGGAGATTTGTTTTCTGGCAGAGAAAAGGACCCCTTTTATCCTGAAATGCGTTTGAAAGGCCCTCTAGAGCATCCATGTAGAGGAAGTGAAGATTTTTCTCTTCTGAGTGCTGGCTTATGGGCTTCACAAGGCCTGTATACTCTATATTGGGCTCATACGTGGCTTTGAAACCACATATGGGCAGTTTTCCCCAATGCAGGGTTAAAATTTTCACCTGGGGACCTTACAGCCCTCTTCTGATGTGGGTAACTGTCAGGGTGACTCTATGATATAGCTTCAAAATGATAATCAAAGCTATAACTCTGAGTGTCACACAAAAATAATGATGATATTAAAGTGAGAATGTGAATAAAAGGGCTATACTAAAATAATTTAGTGTTGGTGAGTGCTGCTGATAGCCCTGAGTGCAGTATTTTCCTGTTGGTTTACAATAAAAAACCGTGCAATAATTACAGCTTATAATTATAGCCTGTTAAATTCTAAGGGTACCAATTCTTTCAAGAAGTTATACCACATAAGAATATTAAGAAAAGGATTTTGGATTAGCCTCCTTTTATCTTGTTCTGGGGTAGTGGGAGGTGGTTTACCTCCGCACCCGACCACAGAGTGAGGTTTTTCACTACTGTGGGCTGGTTTGTGGTTCTATGCACTGAATACAGACTGGTATTGGGTGGAAATGTGATTTTAGAGTCACAAGTAGTCATTTTTACCCTATACATGGTGAAGAGTTTCACCAATGGAGTTTACAGGTGTGTTCTGGTGCTTCTGACGCGTCAGAAGCTGTATAGAACCTGTATAAACTGCTACATTTGACTGAACTATGAGGTATTGAATTATAAAAAAGCTTCTTTGTCTGTTTGACACCTCATAATCATACTTATGGGATAATATCCCACAGTAAAGGTGTATTGGCCAAACTGTGGGATTTCAACCTTAAAACTGCTATACCTTTGTCAGTTTTTACAATATTCAGCTCAAAATTGGCTCATTGTGTATCCCTGGATGTGATATACACAATGGTACCTCATTTGATATGGTTATCATTAAATATGGCAAAGGTATGCCATGTACAAGTTTTCTTGTACCCAATTATAATTTGTCCAAAAACTGTATGGAGCTTGTTTGCTCCATATCTTTTGTTCTAGATAGGATATGGGTAAATGGATGGAACCATTAGATAGCCCTTATTGTGCTATTTCCAAAAAGACCCCACTTTACGTATCTCACACTAAAACTGTAGAAGTTAGATGAGAGGTAAATGTTTTCATCACCCTTATTTGACCTTATTTTGGTCATAACTTCTGTAATTCTGGTGCTAGCTCAGTCTTGCTAGTAGCATTGGATAGCCCTGACATAGAGATTCAATTTGAATACTCAGTTGATGGGGTTAAGCCTCTTCCTCTGGATTTCAGATGGGAGGTAAAAATTAAGGTTTATGCTCAGCAATAGCTTTGAGCAGGAATAACTTTGTTATTCTTTGTCCTATGATGATGGGACTTGGATATTTGAAGAGGGGGTATTTTCCTCCTTCTTTTGATACCTTTTGAGTCAATTTGGCTCAGATCCATGTTTTGGTGGTATCTTGGCTTTACCATTTGTTTATAGTATTTGGCTGTCATGCTTGTGCTCCAGTTTTGAGTCACAGGCTGACAGTGACACGTACAATGCTGTACAGAACCTGTATAGGACCCCCTTGTTGAATGAAACATGAGGTATTGAAGTATTAACAAGCCTATCTCTCTGGTTGAAACCTCACAATCATGGTTATGTGATAGTATCCCACAGTAAAGCTGTATTGGTCTAAATGTGGGATTTTGACCTTAAAGCTGCTATAGCTTTGTCACTTTTTAGGATATTGAGCTGAAAGTTGCTTCCTTGTGAGGCCCTGGATAAGATCTAAGAAATAGCTTCCCATTTGATATGGTTAACATCAGATCTGGTAGAGGTATGCCATGTACAATTTTTGTTATTCATATATATGACTTTCTCAATATTTGTATGGAGCATCTTTGCCCCATAACTTTTGTTCTAGATAGGATATGAGGGAATGGATGGCATCATAAGATAGCACTGATTTTTCTCTTTCCAAAATCCCCCACTTCAGGTATCTCAAACTAAAACTGTGGAATTTAGATGGGGGTGAAGATTTGGTTCATCCTTTTTTGGTATTATTTTGGCCATAACTTCTATAGTTCTGGTGATGGCTTAATCTGGGTAGTAACATTTGATAGAACTGCCTTAGGGCTTAAATTTGAATAAAATTTCTCTGCCTTTAAGTCACTTCCTCTGGATTTCAGATGAGAGATGAAAATTAAGGTTTATGCTCAGCAACTTCTTTAAGCAGAAATAACTTTGTTATTGTTTGTTCCATGATGATGTTACTTGGATATTTGAAAACAGGTGAGTTTACTATTTATTTTGATATATTTGGAGCTGGTTTGGCGCAGCTCTATGTTTTGGTGGTTATTTGATCTACCATTGGTTTATGGTATTTGGCTGTCATTCTTGTTGTCTGGTTTTGAGTCACAGGATGACAGTTGATGTCTCCATCAACAACCTTCACATTACTATTCACCAGGACCTTGGTAAGAAATATTTTATTGCTTTCATGAGGCACTATCTCTCACCTGTGCACATGGAATGAAAATTAAACTTCACACAGCAACACCTCAACTGGACCATTGAATGGTGGTCCAGAGTGATTTGGGCTGATGAGTTGTCATTTGAGCTTTGGAAATGGTTCAAAAGGACTTGATTCTGTTGCACACCTGAGAAGAATGAGCTCCAGTCAATTACCATCAACCAATGATCTGCCCAAAGGTTTTTATGGTATATGGGGCTCTTTGTGGGGCTATTCAATCAAAATTTGTCTTCTTACCTCCTGGAAAGCAATCAGCTGTCAGCCTGTGACTCAAAACCAGAGCACAAGCATGACAGCCAAAATACCATAAACCAATGTTATAGCCAACATACCACCAAAACATGGAGCTGAGCCAAAATAGCTCAGAAATTATCAAAAGAAAGAGGAAACTGACCCCTTTCCAAATATACAAGTCCCATCATCATAGGGCGAAGAATAACAAAGTTATTCATGCTCAAAGTTATTGCTGAGCATAAACTTTAATTTTCACCTCTCATCTGAAATACATAGTAAGAGGCTTAACCCCATCAAATGGGTATGCAAAATAAAGCTCTAACTCAGGGATATTCAATGGTACCAGCCAAAACGAGCTAGCAGCAGTATTACAGAAGTTATGGTCAAATTCAGGCCAAATAAGGGTTAACAAAACATTCACCTCTCATCTAACTTCCACAGTTTTAGTGTGAGATACCTAAAGTGGGGTCTTTTTGGAAAGATCACAATCAGGGCTATCTGATGGTGTCATCCATTTCCTCACATCTCAACTAGAACAAAGGTTATGGGGCAAACAAGCCCAATACATCTTTTGCCCAAAACACGCATATGTACAAAATAATCTTGTACATGGGATAGCTTTGTCATATTTAATAACCATATCAAATAAGGTGCCATTGTGTAGAACACATACAGGGCTACACACCGAACCCATTTTGAGGTTGATATCTCAAAAACTGACAAAGTTATGGCTGTTTTAAGTTCAAAATCCCACATTTTGTCCAATACAGTCTTACCATGGGATAATATCCCATAACCATGATTATTAGGTGTCAAACAGACAAAGAAGAATGTTTATACTTCAATACCTCATAAGTCAGTGAATACTGGGGTCCCATACAGCTTCTGTACAGCATTCTATGCGTCATACACGTCAGAAGAGGGCTATGTGGTCCCCAGATGAAAATGTTCACCCTGTATTGGTGAAAACTTCCCAGATGTGGTTTCAAAACCACATCTGAGCCTAATACAGGCTTTACAGGTATTTGAAAGCCACAAGCCTGTCTCAGAGAGTGAAAAATCTTCACTTCCTCTATGTGGAAAGGTCTAACAGCCCTTCCACCCCATTTCAGCATAAAAAGGAAGCTTTTAATAGCCAGAAATGCTGTCCTCATCCTGCTCTTGAATACCCTACGTAGTAAAATGTCAAAAACAGTTTTATTCTTGGGTAATAAACAAGTATAACTATAATATTAATTATTGTAGCCTTTATTATTGTAACCCAACAGGTAAAGCTGCACCCAGGGCTTTCAACAGCACTCACCACCACTATATTTCATATAGTAAAGCCCTTGTATTCTTAAATTAAAACACCTTCAACTCTTATAACACTTTTCAAATCCTTTTTTACGGTGTCACAGTCATAGTTAAAAGCTGTCAATACATTTTAATACTTTTATCATAGACTCAGCCTGACATAAGCCATCAATTTTATTTCAAATTTTTAGAAACCCATCCTGCTTCCTTTTTACAATGGGCTTAATGATGCAGGCATGGCTGAGAATCAAAACCAATTTAAAATTAAGGAAGACAGCTCCCATACATACAGCTCAAGTAAGAAATGATTGGTGAAAATCAAACAACATCCACAAACTTCAATGGCCTGCAAACTCACCCAAGTTAAATTTGATTGAGAATGTATGCCTCTAAATGAAATACATGGTCACCAACCTTTTCAATCCAAAGATGATGGAAGAGGTGGAGGAAGCAGTCAATTGTGCATGGGAGGAAATTCCATTTGAGCACTTAGACAATTTCCTTGTATCTCTGCCTCACCAGATGCAAGTGGAGCACCAGTGTGATGGTAAATAAAAGCAGTTGTTTTTGAATTATTTTTTTATTTTTCATTTCATTAAATAGCTTTTACATCAAATTTGTAAGGCTGAGTCTATGAAGAGGTAATAATGAAGAGTATTTACAACCTAAACTATGACTGTGACATGGATAATAATGCTAAAAAATAGGTTTTGAATAAAATTAAAGGGATTTACTAATGATTATTAGTGGTGGTGAGTGCTGTTGAAATCCGTGGGTGCAGCTTTAGCTGCTGGATTACAATAATAAAGTCTGGAATACTAAATGTTGTGGTATAACCTGATTATTTTCCAAGAGTATAACTGCTTTTGACAGTTTTACTATGTGGGTATTCAAGAGCAGGATGAGGAAGCCTTTTCTGGTGGAGAAAAGGCCTCCTTTTATGCTAAAATGGGGTGGAATGGCCCTCTAGACCATCCACATAGGGGAAGTGAAGAGTTTTCACTTCAGAGTACTAGCTTGTGGCTTTAATAGTGCCTTTATGCTCTGTATTGGGCTCAGATGTGGTTTTGAAACCACATCTGGGCAGTTTTCACCAATACAGGGTGAAAATGTTCATCTGGGGAACACATGGCCCTCTTCTGAGGTGCATGACATGTAGAATGCTGTACAGAAACTGTATGGTACCCCAGTATTGAATTAACTATGAGGTATTGAAGTAGAAACATGCTTCTTTGTCTATTTGACACCTCATAATCATGCTTATGGGGGAATATCCCACAGTAAGACTGTATTGGTCTAACTATGGGACTTTGAGCTTAAACCTGCCATAGCTTTCTCATTTTTGAGATATCAAGCTCAATGTTTCTTCATTGTGTAGCCTTGGATGTGCTCTAATTGAATAATAGTGGTGGTGAGCGATATTGAGAGCCCAGGGTGCAATCTTACCAGTTGGGTTACTATAATAAGAGTTGCAATAGTTAAATATATAAGTATACCTGTTTATTACCCAAGAGTAAAACTGTTTTTGACAGTTTACTACATAGGGTATTCAAGAGCAGGATGAGAAGACAATTCTGGCTGTGAAAAGCCTCCTTTTTATCCTGAAATGGGGTGGAAAGGGTGCTAGACATTTCCACGTAGTGGAAGTGAAGATTTTTCACTCTCTAGGACTGACTTGTGGTTTGCAAACAGCTTGTATTCCCTGTATTGGGCTCAGATGTGGTTTTGAAACCACATCTGGGCGGTTTTCACCAATACAGGGTGAAAATGTTCATTTGGGGAACTCACAGCCTGATTCTGACGTGTATGACGCATAGAATGCTGTACAGAAACTGTATGGGACCCCAGTATTGACTGACATATGAGGTATTGAAGTAAAAACATGCTTCTTTGTCTATTTGACACCTCATATTCATGGTTATGGGATATTATCCCATGGTAAAGCTGTATATGACAGCAGGTGGGATTTTGACCTTAAAACAGCCATAACTTTGTCAATTCTTGAGATATCAACCTCAAAATTGGTTCAGTGTGTAGCCCTGTATGTGCCCTACACAATGGTACCTCATTTGATATGGGTATCATTAAATATGGCAAAGTTATCCCATGTACAAGATTTTTGTACATTTGCGTGTTTTAGGCAAAAAGCTGTATTGAGCTTGTTTGCCCCATAACCTTTGTTTTAGTTGAGCTATAAGGAAATGGATGGCACCATCAGATAGCCCTGATTGTGCTTATTCCAAAAATACCCCACTTCAGGTATCCCACACTAAAGCTGTAGAAGTTAGATGAGATGTCAGGATGAAACTATGAAAGAGTGGTAATGTAGGCTATTTACAACTTAAACTATGTTTGTGACACGGTAAAAAATGATTTAAGAAGGCTTTGAGATGATTAAAAATAAATTTAAAGGGCTTTACTATAGTGGTTATAGTGGTGGTGAGCGCTGTTGAAAGCCCTGGGTGCAGCTTTATCTGTTGGGTTACAATAATAAAAGACTACAATAATTAAAACTTATAATTATACCTGATTATTAACCAAGAGTAAAGCTGTTTTTGACAGTTTACTACATAGGTTATTCAAGAGCAGGATGAGGAAGTGATTTTTGGCTGTGAAAAGCCCTCCTTTTATCCTGAAATTGAGGTGGAAAGGCTGCTAGACCTTTCCATGTAGAGGAAGTGAAGATTTTTCACTCTCTAGGACAGACTTGCAGTTTGCAAACAGCCTGTATACCCTGTATTGAGCTCAGATGTGGTTTTGAAACCACATCTGGGCGGTTTTCACCAATACAGGGTGAAAATTTTCATCTGGGGACCTCACAGCCTGATTCTGACGTGTATGACGTGTAGAATGCTGTACAGAAACTGTATGGGACCCCAGTATTGACTGACATATGAGGTATTGAAGTAAAAACATACTTCTTCGTCTATTTGACACCTCATATTCATGGTTATGGGATATTATCCCATGGTAAGGCTGTATATGACAGCAGGTGGGATTTTTACCTTAAAATGGTCATACCTCTGTTGTTTTTGAGATATCAAGCTCAAAATTGGTTCATTGAATAACTCTGTATGAGCTCTACACAATGGTACCCAACTTGACATGGTTATCATTAAATATGACAAAGTTATCCCATGTACAAGTATTTTTGTACATTGGCGTGGTCTGGGCAAAAGCTGTATTATGCTTGTTTGGCCAATAACTTCTGTTGTAGTTGAGCTATGAGGAAATGGATGGCACCATCAGATAGCCCTGATTGTGCTCTTTCCAAAAAGACCCCACTTTAAGTATCTCACACTAAAACTGTAAAAGTTAGATGATAGGTGAATGTTTTGTTCACCCTTATTTGGTCTGAATTTGACCATAACTCAAGTGGTACTGGTGCTAGCTCAGTTTGGCTAGCACCATTAGATAGCCCTGGCTTAGAGCTTCATTTTGAATACCCATTTGATGGGGTTAAGCCTCTCCTTCTAGATTTTAGATGAGAGGTGAAAATTAAGGTTTATGCTCAGCAATAGCTTTGAGCAGGAATAACTTTG
Source organism: Austropuccinia psidii (assembly GCA_023105745.1). NCBI lineage: Eukaryota > Fungi > Basidiomycota > Pucciniomycetes > Pucciniales > Sphaerophragmiaceae > Austropuccinia > Austropuccinia psidii. Next base: position 77,074,531 of record JALGQZ010000001.1, on the reverse strand, counting down.
TTATTTCTTGTCCTATGGTGATGGGACTTATATTTTCAGAAAGAGGTGAGTTTCCTCTTTCATTTGATACCTTTTGAGCTAATTTGGCTCAGCTCCATGTTTTGGTGGTATCTTGGCTATACCATTGGTTTATGGTATTTTGGCTGTCATGCTTGTGCTCTGGTTTTGAGTCACAGGCTGACATACCCTCCCTCTAAAAAAGGCTCATCATTGATGAGACTGTTCAGTCCTCCTAGAGGGTCTGAATCTCCTTAGATGAAGGTTCACATCTGGTATGGAATCCTCTGCCAACCATTTGTCTTTGTCAGGTGTCTGGTTTTTGAATCTGACTAGATATTGTCTCTGATCCTTCCCATTAAGTCTGATTTTTCTGGCCCTGATGATTTTACTCACAGGTCCAGGAGAGTCTTCTACTTCCACTATTTCTGGTGGAGTGATGTTTTTCTTCCTGGAGGGGAATTTATCCTCCTCTGTTTGGAAGTATGGTTTGACCAGGCTCACTGGAAAGACTGGGTGTCTCCTAGAAAACTCCTCAGTGAGCTTGACCTCTACTGCATTCTTCCCTATCAATTTAATGATAGTGAAGGGCCCTACAAATGAGTCTCTCATTTTCTTGGGTCCTTTGAGATTGCTAAAGTTCAGTGTAGACACTAACACCTGGTCCCCTTCCTTGAAGTCAGGTTCCATATGTGATTTGTCCCACCTTTGCTTGTTATACTCTTTGGCCTCAGCTATGCATTTGGAAGCAGTATCACAGGCTTTCTTCCACATATCATGGAAGTCTTTGGCTGTGGGGTGGATGGTCAGAAGATTTTTCTTCAAGTGATCCACAGGTAACAGGGGATTCCACCCTTTCTCTACCAGTGCAGGTGTTTTTCCTGTGGTAGAGTGCTGGCTTGTATTATAAGCCAGTTGGACTGCTGGTAAGAGGGTGACCCAATGATGGGTGTATCCCTCATGGTCCTTGTATTCCATGCCATAGGCACAGAACCTCCTGAGGATGTCCTCCATTATTTGGATCATCCTCTCAGCTAGGCCATCTGTTTGTGGATGGTAAGCTGTGGAAAAAGCAATCTTGGTGCCAAGCATGTCATATAAATTGGTCCAAAATTCAGATGTGAATTTTGGGTCCCTGTCACTGATTATCATCTTAGGGACTCCACAGGTGGATATGATGTTATTCCAAAATAACAGAGCAGTGTCCATGGCTGTGTCCTCTTTATGGCATGGTAGACATCTCATGCTCTTGCTGAACCTATCAACTATGATTAAGCAGGCATTGTAGTTTTTTTTGCCTCCTGGGACAAGTCCTGTGACCCAGTCCATGTTGATGGTTTCCCATGGGTGTTTGGGTTCTTCTATATGTTGAAGCAACCCATATTTCTTACCATGTTTTCTATTTGCCTTTTGGCATCTTTCACAAGTGTTGATGTATTCACTCAATTCTTGCTCCCACTTGGGCCACCAAGCTGTGCTTGCTACCCTCTCTTTAGTCCTGTCCTCACTCATATGTCCCATATAGGGGCAGTAATGGCATTCCTGCAGGATTAAAGAGATGTGGTCTCTGTCTATCACTGTGAGTGCACTGGTGTGCCTTTCTCTGTGATAAATCAGGCCATCTATAAGGAAGAATTTATTGTCCTTATAGGCCCTCAACCAGGGTTCTTCCAGCTGGGTTTCCAGTTCTGGGCTCCTGTATTTTTGTTGAAGGAGTTGGAGTAGTATGCTACACTGTTTGTGTTTAGCATAAGATTTCAGTACTGCATTGAAAAATTCATTGTGCAGTTCTGAGGAACTTATTCCCAGTATGGGGGTTTCTGTCCCTTCTGAATCAGTGTTTCCACTGTCAAGGGTACCACTCCTTGGTGCCAATTCAGAGAATCTGAAGTTCTTCTTCCTATTTTTTCCATAAAATGGATAGGAATTTTTGCAGAAACTTCAGGGTCATAAGCTGGATTGCTTTTGACATTGTCCAGTGGCCATCTGCTAAGGCCATCTGCATTGGTATGGCTTTTACCTTCCTTGTATATGATGGTCATGTTCCCTCTATACTCCTGGATGGCTATTTGCCATCTCAGCATGTGTCTATTAGTAGTCTTCATGTTTAGTAAAGAATTCAAGGCTGTGCAGTCTGTGTAGACTTCAAAGACTGCACCCTCCAAATAATAATGGAGTTTTTCTAGAGCCCAGACTAGACATAAACATTCTGTCTGGGTGGCCCCATACCTGGCTTCTGAATCTTTCAGCTGCCTGGAGATGTAAAATATTACACCTTCTCTTGGTTCACCATCCACAATTTGTCTTTGGTGAAGGGCTGCTCCCAAGCCTTGACTGCATGCTGCATCTATATATAACTTGAATGGTAGTTCAAAGTCAGGCAAGATGAGCACAGGTGCATTGGTGAGTTCATATTTGATCCTCTCATATACATCCCTCCTTTCCTTGGTTATTTCAAAAACTACATCCTTTGAGCATAACTTGTATAAACTACTAGTTATGTGGGTAAAGCTTTTGATGTTGTTTCTATAGTAGCTAGCAAATCCAAGGAAAGATTGCATCTCTTTGATGTTCTTTGGTACTGGCTTTTGCAGTACTGCTGCTACTTTGTTCTGGTCAATTGCCAGACTAAGGCCTGAGACTTTGTGTCCTAGAGCTAGTAGCTCTTGTTGGCCAAAATTACACTCTTTAAGTGAAATTTTCAGATTGATGGGTGTACATTTACTTAGCACTCTGTCTATGTATTGTACATGGTCTTCCCATGTCTCTGAGTATATAATAATATCATCAATATATACTACCATCCAGCCTTCCATTATTTCTTCTTGAAATATGGTGTCCATCATCCTTTGGAAGTGGGCTGGTGCATTCTTGATGCCGAATGGCATCCTGGCGTACTCATATATGCCCATATGGCATATTATTCTGAGCAACTTCATAGAGTTTGGTTTAACTCCATTTTGGTGGAAGCCTTTCATACAATCCATCTTGGTTATGTATTTGGCTTTTGCCAGCTTATCCAAGGCATGAGGTATCCTTGGTATAGGGTACCTGTCTGCTTTTGTGTAGTTATTCAGGGCTCTGAAGTCTCCACACAATCTAGACTTGCCATCATGCCAGGTGATCAGGACAGGAGTGGTGATTTCCACTATTTCATTATGTCCAATCTTCCTGATGACATGCATGTCCAGGAGTTCATTGATACGTTTCTCAATTTCCTTCCTGGTTTCCAGACTTGCTGGATAAGGAGGTCTCCTCAGCATGGGTGGATAAGGTCTTTCCACATCCAGTTATAGTTCTATATCATGGCCTTTAATCTTGCCTAGTGGTTCTTCACCAATGGCAAATGCTGGTTTGTTCTTCCTCAGCATCTTCAGTAAACTTAGTTTTTGTTTACTGGTGAGGGTAGTGCTAAACTGTCCCTCCTTGAGTTCCTTCAAGAGTTCTTCTAGTGGATCTTGTGAAGATATGTGGTATATATCAAGTGAAAATTTCTATTGCTTGTTGGTACCAATGGTGATGTGCCTGTTTTTACTGTTGTAAATATCTATGCCATACATCCTCTGGTAATCTGTTCCCAGTAAAAACCCTTGGATGTGGGCATCTTCAAGCACTACAAACTCTGGGTTGAGTCTGATATTACCCTTCCTGTGGGGTATTATTATCTCTTTGATAATTGTCCCAATGGAACTCATCTTCCCTGATGCACTTTTAAAGCTCTTTGCCTTAGTTGCCAAGAGCTGTTTTTCCCAGTTTGGGAAGTGGTTATCCAGATAATTTCTGGCCACTATGGAGCAATGTGCTCCACTGTCAATGATCAGTGGGTGCTGAGCATTGTCAATACATACAGTCATTTTTGTAGCTGTTCCATGTATATAAGCCATTCCTTTGGTTGGTGTAACCAGGAATGTTTGTGCATCTTGTGTGTGTTTGCACAAGTTCTTGTTGGCAGTGTCCTATGGCATGCCTGCTTCCAACTGTATGTCTTGGATTTCCAGTGGGGTTTCCTCTTGGTATTCCACTAGAGATTCCTCTCTTGGGTATTGATCATCATCAGATGGTTCTCTGATGGCATCTCCCGTAGAGTCTGATTCAGAATCCTCTGTTGGAGGTTCTTCTTCAGGAACTTTTTCCATAGCATAGACCTTTTTCTTTGCTTTTGGACAGTTGTTGGCATAGTGGTCTGTTGAACCACAATTGTGACAAGAATTCTTTTTCCTTGCCACTTCTGCCACTCTTTCTCTGGGTTTGTCTTTAAACTCCACCCTGAAAGGTTGTTTCTCTTTGAAACCACTTCTCTTATATGGGGTGAATTTCCCTATATTTGTCCTTTTCCTTATGTCTTGTAAGGTATTGGCTATGTCATCTAGAGTGCAATTTTCGTTGCATCTGCATTTCACTGCATGCTCTAATTCTCCTGGCAGTTGTGTCAGAAGTTTGTGATTCCTCATCTGGATGTTCATCCAAGGATCAATGGATTTAAGTCTTTTAGACTGTCTGAGACACCACTCATATGGATCTTTGTCCACAGAGTATTTGTCATTTTCAAATGACATGGTCTTTTGCCATATCCAAGTTCCATTACTGTACTTTTGGATTATTTGACTCTTCCACCATGGCCAGTTTCTTCTGCCATGGATTTCTTTCATTTCTGTGTACCATATACTTGCATGACCTTTAAATGCAGTATTCAGTCTAGCAGTAATCCAGTAATCTGGTATGCTGGGTACATCAATGAAGAGGCCATCAATATAATCTATGAGTTCCATATGATCATATTCTCCTGATCCAGAGAATTTGGGCCAGTTTGAGGCCTCAGGAAGCTGTTTCAAGGCTTCCTTCTCTGAATAAGACATGCCATCTCCATCCTGGTATTGTGATGGAGATCTTGCCTTATTCAACATCATGGCATCTGGTTTGATGTCATCTGGTTGATATGGATTCTCCATAGCTTGGCCTTGTGGTTGGGGCTTTAAGCTATGACAGGCATTAAACAATTTGTTAATGTCCTGATCCAGACACTCCCTGTCCCTTGTGCTGTGGTGTTGTTCTTCAAAGACTTGGTTCAGTCTTTTGTTGGATTATTCAGAGGCTTTGCTCAGTTGAGCATATCCTTCTTGAAGATTCTTAACTATTTGTTCCAAGGAGGCTTGAGTTTGTCTCATCCTCTCTTGGCTGGCTTTAATTTCTGCAAATGGCTTTGCAGATTGTTCAGCATATTGGGACACTTGTCACCACAGTGTATCACTGTTGATGTTACTCTCAGATGTGACAATGTTATTTCCAGTCTGAGTGGGGGTAATGTTTCTATTACTAGGACTACTGATTCTAGAGTGGTTTACAACTACTTCTGGTTCTTTTGCACTTCCTTTACCAAATCCAACAGCTTCTGGATCATGGGGTCTGACTCTTTCCTCCTCTGGTTGAAGGAGGTTTTGTTCTTGCCCTTGTTTCCTTGTCTTCTCCTGGAAGCTTCCTGGAATTGTGAAGAATGGTGACTCTTGGCCACTGATCTGCTGGTTTCTGAATGGTGTGAAGCCACTGCAGAGCTGATTTGGCCTGCTCCTTGTGAACCTGAAGGAATCTGAGTAGGCCCGGTCTGGGTCAACTGTTCTTCTATAGCTAGGATAGTGGCTTGATTCTCCCTTATCCTCTGTGCCCTTGCCTCCAGGAGTCTGTGCTGCCTGGTAGGATTCCAACCCTTGGTGATTACCATAAGGTCTTTGAAGTCTATCTCTTTGAGACAGATCTTCTGGCAACTTGATCCCAGTTCTGCCCAGTGAGTTGCTAGGTTGAACCTCTTGTTGTCCATGCTCCATTGAAATAAATCTTTGAGGAGTTGGTGGATCTGAAGAACTTGATCCATAGCCTTCCAGTCCTCTGGTTTGAGGTTTCTGTTGAATTGGAGTGTGAATGGCAAGGTTGATATTATCTCCCTCATTGTTTTGCCATCCACCACTGTGTCCAGGGTGTCCTCTTTCAGGTCTTCTGGTTCTGGACAGTCCTCCTCTATCCTCTGGCAGGTTCCTTTGGAAGCCAAGGTCTCTGAGGTATACAGGGGACATATCAGTGTTTGCAAGCAGTCAAAAACTTTATGTTCTTAGGGTATCTACCTTTGACTGTGCCTTGTACAAATTTATTGTCTGCTGACTTGGGCAGTTTGCCTTTGGAAGTTACAACTGGGTTAATAATTGTAATCTTTCCTGTACAAGTGGTTAAGGTTGGTTTACCTTGTATGGATGCAGAGTTTCGTGGTTCTCTACTTCTCCGAGTGGCTATTGGTGTTCACTTCTTGGCTGTGATGAGACCTTCACTGTGCCTCTTTCCTTTGCCCTTGCTGCCCTCTGGTTCTGAGGGTGTCACTGGTGTGTTGGCCTGTGACTGGGTCTCAAGTGGGATATAATTTTCTTCCACTGAAATCAAGGCAGAAAAGGGAGGGCTTATGTCAGTTAAGACTTCTTAAAAATGCTGGTTTTGCACGTCTAAGATTGGCCTCTGGGCTTGTATGTTACTACAATGTGCCCTTTATAATGACAGTGTAATTGAATCAACAATTCCACGTCAGAATTACAGCTTTTGGTCCCCTGTCACACTGTTTGTGTGCCAGTATCCCACAGATACACTTGTGGTTTTCAAGTGTATTCTGTACAAGTGGCTTTGTATAAGTGTTATTGAGTTAACAATACACTTAATCCACGCCTCAACTGATGGTTTTTCAGTCAGAGGTGTCCTTATTCAGTCAAGAATACAGGACTTATTGATGGCTTATGTGTTTTTATATACAAAACATGGCAAAAATATTTATTTCCAGTGGGTATTAACCACGTGAATAATACTCTTATAATATGAGTATATATATAAAAAAGGATAAATATACATAAAATATATATTTAAATAGAGAAATTATGCCTAAAAAAGATAAAACCCTTATCAATAAGTCATAAAAAGAGAAAAGACTTACTTTATAAGGTCCAAAAAAGGTTAAAAAACACGGACAGGCCCCCAAAATGTCAGGATGAAACTATGAAAGGGTGGTAATGTAGGCTATTTACAGCTCAAACTATGTTTGTGACACGGTAAAAAATGCTTTATGAAGGTTTTGAGATGATTAAAAATAAATTTAAAGGGCTTTACTATAGTGGTTATAGTGGTGGTGAGCGCTGTTGAAAGCCCTGGGTGCAGCTTTATCTGTTGGGTTACAATAATAAAAGACTACAATAATTAAAACTTATAATTATACCTGATTATTAACCAAGAGTAAAACTGTTTTTGACAGTTTACTACGTAGGTTATTCAAGAGCAGGATGAGGAAGTGATTTTTGGCTGTGAAAAGCCCTCCTTTTATCCTGAAATTGAGGTGGAAAGGCTGCTAGACCTTTCCACGTAGAGGAAGTGAAGATTTTTCACTCTCTAGGACAGACTTGTGGTTTCCAAACAGCCTGTATACCCTGTATTGGGCTCAGATGTGGTTTTGAAACCACATCTGGGCGGTTTTCACCAATACAGGGTGAAAATTTTCATCTGGGGACCTCACAGCCTGATTCTGACGTGTATGACTTGTAGAATGCTGTACAGAAAGTGTATGGGACCCCAGTATTGACTGAAATATGAGGTATTGAAGTAAAAACATACTTCTTCGTCTATTTGACACCTCATATTCATGGTTATGGGATATTATCCCATGGTAAGGCTGTATATGACAGCAGGTGGGATTTTTACCTTAAAATGGTCATAACTCTGTCCGTTTTTGAGATATCAAGCTCAAAATTGGTTCATTGAATAGCTCTGTATGAGCTCTACACAATGGTACCCAACCTGACATGGTTATCATTAAATATGACAAAGTTATCCCATGTACAAGTATTTTTGTACATTGGCGTGGTCTGGGCAAAAGCTGTATTATGCTTGTTTGGCCAATAACTTCTGTTTTGGTTGAGCTATGAGGAAATGGATGGCACCATCAGATAGCCCTGATTGTGCTCTTTCCAAAAAGACCCCACTTTAAGTATCTCACACTAAAACTGTAAAAGTTAGATGATAGGTGAATGTTTTGTTCACCCTTATTTGGTCTGAATTTGACCATAACTCAAGTAATACTGGTGCTAGCTCAGTTTGGCTAGCACCATTAGATAGCCCTGGCTTAGAGCTTCATTTTGAATACCAATTTGATGGGGTTAAGCCTCTCCTTCTAGATTTTAGATGAGAGGTGAAAATTAAGGTTTATGCTCAGCACTAACTTTGAGCAGGAATAACTTTGTTATTTCTTGTCCTATGGTGATGGGACTTGTATTTTCAGAAAGAGGTGAGTTTCCTCTTTCGTTTGATACCTTTTGAGCTTATTTGGCTCAGCTCCATGTTTTGGTGGTATCTTGGCTATACCATTGGTTTATGGTATTTTGGCTGTCATGCTTGTGCTCTGGTTTTGAGTCACAGGATGACATACCCTCCCTCTAAAAAAGGCTCATCATTGATGAGACTGCTCAGTCCTCCTAGAGGGTCTGAATCTCCTTAGATGAAGGTTCACATCTGGTATGGCATCCTCTGCCAACCATTTGTCTTTATCTGCTGTCTGGTTCTTGAATCTGACTAGGTATTCTCTTTGATCTTTCCCATTCAGTCTGATCTTCCTGGCCCTGATGATCTTACTCACAGGTCCAGGGGAGTCCTCCACTTCCACTATCTCTTGTGGTGTGGGGTTCTTTCTCCTTGAGGGGAATTTTTCCTCCTCTGTCTGGAAGGATGGTTTGACCAAACTCACTGGAAAGACTGGATGTTTCCTCGAAAACTCCTCAGTGAGTTTGACTTCCACTGCATTTCTTCCTATCAACTTAATGATAGTAAAAGGTCTTACAAATGAGTCTCTCATCTTTTTAGGTCCTTTGAGATTGTTGAAGTTCAGTGTAGACACTAGCACCTGGTCCCCTTCCTTGAAGTCAGGTTCCATATGTGATTTGTCCCACCTTTGCTTGTTATACTCTTTGGCCTCAGCTATGCATTTGGAAGCAGTATCACAGGCTTTCTTCCACATATCATGGAAGTCTTTGGCTGTGGGGTGGATGGTCAGAAGATTTTTCTTCAAGTGATCCACAGGTAACAGGGGATTCCACCCTTTCTCTACCAGTGCAGGTGTTTTTCCTGTGGTAGAGTGCTGGCTTGTATTATAAGCCAGTTGGACTGCTGGTAAGAGGGTGACCCAATGATGGGTGTATCCCTCATGGTCCTTGTATTCCATGCCATAGGCACAGAACCTCCTGAGGATGTCCTCCATTGTTTGGATCATCCTCTCAGCTAGGCCATCTGTTTGTGGATGGTAATCTGTGGAAAAAGCAATCTTGGTGCCAAGCATGTCATATAAATTGGTCCAAAATTCAGATGTGAATTTTGGGTCCCTGTCACTGATTATCATCTTAGGGACTCCACAGGTGGATATGATGTTATTCCAAAATAACAGAGCAGTGTGCATGGCTGTGTCCTCTTTATGGCATGGTAGACATCTCATGCTCTTGCTGAACCTATCTACTATGATTAGGCAGGCATTATAGTTTTCTTTGCCCCCTGGGACAAGTCCTGTTACCCAGTCCATGTTGATGGTTTCCCATGGGTGTTTGGGTTCTTCTATGTGTTGAAGCAATCTATAGTAGCTAGCAAATCCAAGAAAAGATTGCATCTCTTTGATGTTCTTTGGTACTGGCTTTTGCAGTACTGCTGCTACTTTGTTCTGGTCAATTGCCAGACTAAGGCCTGAGACTTTGTGTCCTAGAGCTAGTAGCTCTTGTTGGCCAAAATTACACTCTTTAAGTGAAATTTTCAGATTGATGGGTGTACATTTACTTAGCACTCTGTCTATGTATTGTACATGGTCTTCCCATGTCTCTGAGTATATAATGATATCATCAATATATACTACCATCCAGCCTTCCATTATTTCTTCTTGAAATATGGTGTCCATCATCCTTTGGAAGTGGGATGGTGCATTCTTGATGCCAAATGGCATCCTGGCATACTCATATATGCCCATATGGCATATATTCTGAGCAACTTCATAGAGTTTGGTTTAACTCCATTTTGGTGGAAGCCTTTCATACAATCCATCTTGGTTATGTATTTGGCTCTGGCCAGCTTATCCAAGGCATGAGGTATCCTTGGTATAGGGCACCTGTCTGCTTTTGTGTAGTTATTCAGGGCTCTGAAGTCCCCACACAACCTAGACTTGTCATCATGCCAGGTGATGAGGACAGGAGTGGTGATTTCCACTATTTCATTATGTCCAATCTTTCTGATAACATCCATGTCCAGGAGTTCATTGATACGTTTCTCAATTTCCTTCCTGGTTTTGAGGCTTGCTGGATAAGGAGGTCTCCTCAGCATAGGTGGATAGGGCCTTTCAACATCCAGATATAGTTTCATATCATGGCCTTTGATCTTGGCTAATGGTTCTTCACCAATGGCAAATGCTGGTCTGTTCTTTCTCCGCATCTTCAGTAAACTTAGTTTTTGTTTACTGGTGAGGGTAGTGCTAAACTGTCCCTCTCTGAATTCCTTGAGAAGTTCTTCTAGTGGATCTTGAGAAGATATCTGGTATATTTCAAGTGAAAATTTCTTTTCCTTGTTAGTACCAATGGTGATGTGCCTATTTTTACTGTTGTAAATGTCTATGCCATACATCCTCTGGTAATCTGTTCCCAGTAAAAATCCTTGGATGGGGGCATCATTAAGCACTACAAACTCTGGGTTGAGTCTGATATTACCCTTCCTGTGGGTTATAATTATCTCTTTGATAATTGTCCCAATGGAAGTCATCTTCCCTGATGCACTTTTAAAGTTCGTTCCCTTAGTGGGAAAGAGCTGTTTTTCCCAATTTGGGATGTGGGTATCCAGATAATTCCTGGCTACTATGGAGCAGTGTGCTTCACTATCAATGATCAGTGGGTGCTGAGCATTGTCAATACAAACATTCATTTTTGTGTCTGTCCCATGTATATATGCCATTCCTTTGGTTGGTGTAACCAGGAATGTTTGTGCATCTTGTGTGTGTTTGCACAAGTTCTTGTTAGCAGTGTCCTGTGGCATTCCTGCTTCCAACTGTATGTCCTGGATTTCCAGTAGGGTTTCCTCTTGGTATTCCACTAGAAATTCCTCTCTTGGGTCTTGCTCATCCTCAGATGGTTCTCTGATGGCATCACCCATGGAGTCTGATTCAGAATCCTCTTTTGGAGGTTCTTCCTCAGAGACTTTCTCTATGGCATAGACTTTCTTCTTTGCCTTTGGACAGTTGTTGGCATAGTGATCTGTTGAACCACAGTTGTGACAAGAGTTTTTCTTCTTAGCCACTTCTGCCACTCTTTCTCTGGGTTTGTCTTTAAACTCTACCCTGAAAGGTTGTTTCTCTTTGAAACTACTGATCTTATATGGGGTGAGTTTCCCTATATTTGTCCTTTTCCTTATGTCTGGTAAGGTGTTGGCAATGTCATCTAGAGTGCAATTTTGGTTGCATCTGCATTTTACTGCATGCTCTAGTTCTCCTGGCAGTTGTGTCAGAAGTTTGTGATTCCTCATTTGGATGTTCATCTGAGGATCAATGGCTTTAAGTCTTTTAGACTGTCTAAGACACCACTCATATGGATCTTTGTCCACAGAGTATTTGGCATTCTCAAATGACATGGTCTTTTGCCATATCCAAGTTCCATTACTGTACTTTTGGATGATTTGACTCTTCCACCATGGCCAGTTTCTTCTGCCATGGATTTCTTTCATTTCTGTGTACCATATACTTGCATGACCTTTAAATGCAGTATTCAATCTAGCAGTAATCCAGTAGTCTGGTATGCTTGGTACATCAATGAAGAGTCCATCAATATAATCTATGAGTTCCATATGATCATATTCTCCTGATCCAGAGAATTTGGGCCAGTTTGACGCCTCAGGAAGATGTTTCAAGGCTTCCTTCTCTGAATAAGACATGCCATCTCCATCCTGGGATTGTGATGGAGATCTTGCCTTATTCAACAACATGGCATCTGGTTTGATGTCATCTGGTTGATATGGATTCTCCATAGCTTGGCCTTGTGGTTGGGGCTTCAAGCTATGATAGGCATTAAACAATTTGTTAATGTCTTGATCCAGACACTCCCTGTCCCTTGTGCTGTGGTGTTGTTCCTCAAAGACTATATTCAGTCTTTTGTTGGTTTCTTCAGAGGCTTTGCTCAGTTGAGAATATCCTTCTTGAAGATTCTTAACTATTTGTTCCAAGGAGGCTTGAGCTTGTCTCATCCTCTCTTGGCTAGCTTTAATTTCTGCAAACTGCTTTGCAGATTGTTCCGCATATTGGGACATTTGTAACCACAGTGTATCACTGTTGATGTTACTCTCAGATGTGACAATGTCATTTTCAGTCTGAGTGGGGGTAATGTTTCTATTACTAGTACTACTGATTCTAGAGTGGTTTACAACTACTTCTGGTTCTTGTGTACTTCTTTTACCAAATCTAACAGCTTCTGGATCATGGGGTCTGACTCTTTCCTCCTCTGGTTCAAGGAGGCTTTGTTCTTGCCCTTGTTTCCTTGTCTTCTCCTGGAAACTTCCTGGAATTGTGAAGAATGGTGACTCTTGGCCACTGATCTGCTGGTTTCTGAATGGTGTAAAGCCACTGGAGAGCTGATTTGGCCTGCTCCTTGTGAAACTGAAGGAATCTGAGTAGGCCCTGTCTGGGTTAACTGTTCTTCTATTGCTAGTATAGTGGCTTGATTCTCCCTTATCCTCTGTGCCCTTGCCTCCAGGAGTCTGTGCTGCCTGGTAGGATTCCAACCCTTGGTGATTACCATAAGGTCTTTGAAGTCTATCTCTTTGAGACAGATCTTCTGGCAACTTGATCCCAGTTCTGCCCAGTGAGTTGCTAGGTTGAACCTCTTGTTGTCCATGCTCCATTGAAATAAATCTTTGAGGAGTTGGTGGATCTGAAGAACTTGATCCATATCTTTCCAGTCCTCTGGTTTGAGGTTTCTGTTGAATTGGAGTGTGAATGGAAAGGTTTATATTATCTCCCTCATTGTTTTGCCATCCACCACTGTGTCCAAGGTGTCTTCTTTCAGGTCTTCTGGTTCTGGACAATCCTTCTCTGTCCTCGGGCTGGTTCCTTTGGAAGCCAAGGTCTCTGAGGTATGCAGGGGATGTATCAGTGTTTGCAAGCAGTCAAAAACTTTATGTTCTTAGGGTATTTACCTTTGACTTTTCCTTGTAAAAATTTGCTATGTGCTGATTTGGGAAGTTTGCCTTTGGAGGTTACAACTGGGTTAATAATTGTAATCTTCCCTGTACAAGTGGTTAAGGTGGGTTTACCTTGTATTGAAGCAGAGTTTGTGTCCACGTTTTTGCTGTAATGAGGCCTTCACTAAGTCTCTTTCCCTTGCCCTTTCTGCCCTCTGGTTCTGAGGGTGTCACTGGTATGTTGGCCTGTGACTGGGTCTCAAGTGGTATGAAATTTTCTTCCACTGAATCAAACAGGAAAAAGAGGACTTATGTCAGTTAAGACTTCTCAAAAGGCTGGTTTTGCACGTCTAAGAATGGCCTCTGGGCTTGTATATTATTACAATATGCCCTTGTATTATGACAATGTAATTGAATTAACAATTCCACGTCAAAAAATATAGCTTACTGATATGTGGTATACTGTTTGTATACCAATATCTCACAGAATACTTGTATTTAGCAAGTATAATCTGTCAAAGATGGTGTATTACAGGGTAATTGAGTTAACAATGTATCCAAACACGCCTCAACTGTTTGTTTATCAGTATGAGCTGTCTCAATTCAATTAAGAATCAGGACTGTATTAGTGGCTTAAAGTGTTTTTATATACAAAACACACCAAAAATACTGGTCTTGTGGTTATTAGCCACTTGACAAAATACTCTTTAAAATATGAGTATAAAAAGAGTTAAAAGAAATATATATATAGAATATATGATGATAAAACAGGTGTCAATAAATGATAAAAAGAGAAAAAGCTTACTTGTAAAGGTCCAAAATAAGTTCAAAACATGGCCAGGCCCCCAAAATGTCAGGATGAGTCTATGATGAAGTGGTAATAAAGCTATTTACAGCTAAACCTATGACTGTGACACGTGGAAAATAGTTTAAAAATGATTTGTAAAGGTTTAAGATGGTTTTAATTTAAAATAAAAGGGCTTTACTATAATGAATATAATGGTGGTGAGCGCTGTTGAAAGCCCTGGGTGCAGCTTTACCTGTTGGGTTACAATAATAAAGACTACAATACTTTAATTTAAGAGTATACCTGATTATTAACCAAGAGTAAAACTGTTTTTGACAGTTTACTATGTAGGTTATTCAAAAGAAGGATGAGGAAAGCTATTCTGGCTGTGAAAAGCCTCCTTTTTATCCTGAAATGGGGTGGAAAGGGTGCTAGACCTTTCAACGTAGAGGAAGTGAAGATTTTTTCACTTTCTAGTACTGGCTTGTGGCTTGCAAACAGCCTGTATAACCTGTATTGGGCCCAGATGTGGCTTTGAAACCACATCTGGGTGGTTTTCACCAATACAGGGTGAAAATTTTCATCTGGGGACCTCACAGCCTGATTCTGACGTGTATGACGCGTAGAATGCTGTACAGAAACTGTATGGGACCCCAGTATTGAAGTAAAAACATGCTTCTTCGTCTATTTGACACCTCATATTCATGGTTATGGGATATTATCCCATGGTAAGGCTGTATATGACAGCAGGTGGGATTTTGACCTTAAAACAGCCATAACTTTGTCAATTCTTGAGATATCAACCTCAACATTAGTTCAGTGTGTAGCCCTGTATGTGCTCTACACAATGGTACCTCATTTGATATGGGTATCATTAAATATGGCAAAGTTATCCCATGTACAAGATTTTTGTACATTTGTGTGTTTTGGGCAAAAAGCTGTATTGAGCTTCTTTGCCCCATAACTTTTGTTCTAGTTGAGCTATGGGGAAATGGATGGCACCATCAGATATCCCTAATTGTGCTCTTTCCAAAAATACCCCACTTCAGGTATCTCACACTAAAACTGTAGAAGTTAGATGAGAGGTGAATTTGTTTTCCACCCTTATTTGGCCTGAAATTGACCATAACTCCAGTAATATTGGTGCTAGCTCAGTTTGGCTGGTACCATTGGATAGCCCTGGCTTAGAGCTTCATTTGGAATACCCATTTGATGGGGTTAAGCCTCTCCTTCTAGATTTTAGACGAGAGGTGAAAATTAAGGTTTATGCTCAGCAATAACTTTGAGCAGGAATAACTTTGTTATTTCTTGTCCTATGGTGATGGGACTTATATTTTAAGAAAGAGGTGAGTTTCCTCTTTGTTTTGATACCTTTTGAGATTATTTAGCTCAGCTCCATGTTTTGGTGGTATCTTGGCTATACCATTAGTTTATGGTATTTTGGCTGTCATGCTTGTGCTCTGGTTTTGACTCACAGGCTGACATGACCCCACCTGATTTTTTATGAGGAATCCAATTGTGAAATAATTTTTATATGTTTATTTTTTGGATAAAAAGTTATAATAATTTTTATTTAACTTTTTTCCAAATTTATTTATTTTTTTACAATTTTGTTAAAATTTCATTTTTACTTAATTTTTTCAAGTATAAATGTAATTTTTTAATTCCAGAATTTAATGTAATTTTATTTTTAAATTGTAATTAAATTTCTTATTTTGAATATGATTTTATATTTATATTTTGATTTTTATTTTAATAATATAAATAAATTTATTTTATTTATATTTATATGTTAATTTTGTATTTGTGGTCTTTTGGGTATATGAAATTACCTCTAAGGCTCACACAAGTTCTTCTCCATCAAGCTCATTACTTCCTTCAGCAGCCGTATCATTTTCATCTTGAACCACCAAATTTCTCTTCAATTTTCCAAGTCTTCCATCCTTTCTGGTGACCAAAATAGGAACTTCTGGGGCTACTCCAATGGGGTTGCCTTGGGAGTGAATGGGTCCTCCAGTGTTGACCCAAGAACTGCTGGTATTAGTCCATTGTTGGACACCTCTCATTCTGGCTCCAGTCCCTGAAGCAGAAGAAAGGAAAATCACAGAAGTCAGTAACTCAGCAATTCCTTGATTGTTTAACTCACAATTGGAGTAGCCAGAGGTGGCATCAGAAGTTGGAGGCTCATCAACAGGAGCTTCCACACTTCTTGATGCTGCTCCATAATCTTCTGGGATTGTCTTGGAAATTATGGTTGGCCTGAGAGGAATTTCTTTTCCCAAGATTACAGAATTGGCACCTGGTGGACCTAGCAATAGCATATTCAACACAAGGAAGCCCTTCTTCCAACAATTGATGCAGGGTGGTTCAATAACTATAGCAGATTTTAAACCATTATATGTTTTATTGATGTCCCCAATCTCTGTAGGGGCCATACTCTCTTCAGAAAACTCCCTCAAGTTATCAAAGACACCAGCACCATAAAGTACAGAAGGCATTGAAGTCAGCTTTGAACTCATCTTCAAGTCAAGATTCAAAGCCAAGACCAAGCAAATCATGGATATAATCTAAGTCAGCAAGTCAAATATGGCAATTTGAGCTTCAAGAACAGAGTGAAGGACAAGAAAAAAGGATAAATCATCATCAAAAGCTGTTTCATTGGCCAAATTGGCCATTTTAAGGCATTTGCGCACTTTTGTGCATTTTGCACATAAAGCCATCAAATCATCTTCTAATTATGTGAAAAGCCTTCAAAATATCAAAAATTCAAAGAAAATGGTCAAATTGGTGCATTTGTGCATTTTTCACATTTCTGACTAATTCATGTCCAAAACCTTGAAAAATTCATTAAAATATGCCATTTCAGTCATATTGGCATATTTGCGCATTTTGTGAATTTCTGGCTTTTACCTCTTCAAAATCATGAGAAACTGCCAAAACAGTTATTTCAATAAGGAAATCATCAAATTCTTCAATATCTTGCATTTTGTGAATTTTGGCCAAATCCACCACAAAACCCCAGAAAACAACAATGGGAAAAAATTTCAATTGATCCTGCAAGGACCCAAAATCAAGAAAAAAGCCAATTTGGCCCAATCTCAAAAATGAAGACAATTTGTTGCCATGAAAGTAAGCTCTTAGGACATAAACCTTAATAAACATTTATCATGAGCCATGAGGACTCAAGAAAAATTGGGTGAAGAACACTGCAATAAGAAGAAGATCAAAAAATAAAAGAACAGAAGAAATGAAGAGAAACTTTTCAAAGAAGGGAGGAGGAATCAGAATCAAGTCAAGGAAGAAGGACCTACAATTTGCAAAGATGAAGGAGTTTGAGATTATCATTGGTGAAGAAAGGTTATGAGGGATGAAAATTGGGTAATTGAGGGGAAGAAAGTTCAATTGACCTCATCGAGATTCACTTACTCTTATGGTGCTCAGAGCTCACCACTTTCAAGAGGGGGATAATGTCACAGCCATGGAGACAGGAAGGGAATTACCATTCATTACTAATGGAAGATCTTCCAACACCTAATCAGCAAGGGGTTTCATGGAAGATTCACCAAATACAGCTTCAAACCTCAATACAGCTCAATACAGGCAGAACCCAAAAACAGGATTTACCAAATACAGGCCTTCCCTTAATACAGGTGCAAACACCTGTATTGAGTCAAATAACTGTATTGGATACACCAATACAGCTTCATATCTCAAATACAGGCTCTTCAATCATACAATTATGGTTTCTCAACACTCAAGCTCCAGGCTGGCACTTTTTCACATATACCACCCCCCTTTCACCCACCTGGGGTTCTTTTCCCCAGTTAATTAAAATATTGGATTTATAATTTAATATTAGTTTATTTCTAATTAAGAAATATTATTTTATTAATTATTAAGTTAGTCTTTGCCTTCCTTCACCTGTTCATTAGAGTCCTGGTGGCCATATCCTTTATTAATCCTTTTCTCTTTTCTGAACAGGTTGAAACAGTGATACAGGATTATTTGTTGTTGGCTCTTTATTTTTGCTTTTGTTTTCCCTCATATCTTTTAATGCTTATTATTTATGACTAGGAATTTATCTCTTATCTTATTACTCTTATCAATTGAGTATTTATTCTGAGGCCTCAATAAGTAATTCTGTTCACTGAGTGCCAGGTCCTCTCCATTTAGAAGAGCCCCTGTGACAGACAGATGCCAGAAAGCCAATTCATCTACTTTTAAAAGATTTGTTTTGATGATTTATATCCAAGAACCAAGTACCCCATGGGAAGTGGCTCATATGGATTGGGTAACTGCTTTACCACCTGGAGGTGATAAGAACTACAATGCATGTCTTGTGATTGTATACAGATATAGCAAAAATACAATCTTTTTAACATTTCATAGGGATGACACAGCTATGGATATAGCTATTTTGATTTTGAACAGAGTCATATCCCACACTGGTCTGTTTAAAAATATCATTAGTGATAGAGACCCAAAATTTACATCAGCCTTATAGACTAATCTACATAAACCTTTGGGGACGAAACTATCATTCTCAACAGCATACCATCCACAAACAGATGGGTTATCAGAAATAATGATTCAAACCCTTGAGGACATGATCAGAAGTTTTTGTGCTTATGGCCTGGAGCTTAAAGATTCTGATGGCTTTAGCCATGATTGGTGTACTCTTATACCAGCTTTGGAATTCGCCTCTAAGACTTCTATCCATTGTTCAAAAGGAAAAAGGATGGAACCCTAAACTTCCAGTTGATACTTTGAAGAAAGATTTAGTTGATATTCATCCTACTTCTTTAATCTTTAAGCTATTTCTTGATAAAGTGAGACATCATGAAAATCAAAGCATGAATGATGCCTTTGAATATGCTAAACAGGAGTGGGATAAAATTCATAAAACCCCATAATTCAATGTACGGTACTTCATACTATTTTCAACCTTCAACTTTAATAATATTAAAGGTTCAATGAAATTGAAAGATTCCTTTGCAGGACCATTCATCATTAAAGCCCTTGATGGGACAAATACAGTACAAGTACAACTGTCAGAAGAATTGGAAAACAAACATCCAAATTTGCCTGTCAGTCTTGTAAAGTATTACACTTCAAGTGACAAGGAATTATTTACTTTGAGAAATTAAACACCCTTACAAGTACCCCCACTTGATCAAAGTTAGGAGAAAAAAGTACTGAAAATCTTGAAAGGAAGAAGACTTAGGGGGGAAATGAAAGAGAATACTTAGTCAGGTACAGAAATCCACAAAATGAAGATGAGTCACTTTCAGAAAGTAAAATACCTGATTCCTAAACCTTTCTAGGAAGATTCAGACATGAGGGAAGACTGTTTCCCAAATTAAAAGTTTAAATTGTGTGCTTTACATACTGAAAAGTATAAGTAGAGAGGTTGGAAAGTGGATGATTTCCGCCCAATTAAATTGGCAGTATACTACTAAGGAAAATTGTGGTAAAGTTCTTTTTTGGTGGTAGGGAATGTGAGCCTGTGGGATATGTATGACATACCTATCAGGCCATAAAGAGCCTTATATGAAGTTAGTTTAGTCTTGAATAGACTTATCAATTCAATTTTACATAAAAAATAACAAAAAAAAATTATAAATTTATCTTGGATAGATAAAGTAATCATTATTATGTTATTTTTGGATTCTAAAGCAAAAAATAACCTTGGGCAGACCCATAGGGTGTTATGCCTAAAAATGGTTATTTCTTATGCTATTAGAGGATTTAAGAATATCACAGTACAATTGCAACTTTTCTTAACATTTTTGAAAATTATTAAATTTAATCTGATTTAAGCTTAAATTTACATTTGCATAAGGTTTATGAAGCTTACCAAAAATTCAGTAGAATTTAAGGTGTTGTGTATATTTACTGAATTGGCTAAAGATTTGCCATACAGAATGTAAATCCTGTGTGTGCTTGATTTAAAAGGGTTAAAGGCCATAGTATAGCTTCGAATAAATAAAAGGGCAAGTTCCATGCAGAGAGGTGGGGCGAAGGAAAAAGACCAAACAGAGCTGGGGTACCCAAACATTTGGATCTGCAAGGATTCAATTTAGGTTGTCCACCTGTATTGGAGATTTTTCAGTCTTATTTAAACTTTAACATTAGAATTTGATCCAACATTAAAGTTTAAAGTGGTTTTATCCCAATTTGGACAGGAATTTCAAGCTGCCAGAGGATAAATACAAATATGCAAGCTTGAAATCAAGGTTTTAACAAATTTAAAAGCGTAAATAAGCTTAAAACTTTGACTTTACAAGTATCAAAAGTTAAGATTTGGTGTGTATTTTTATTTTACATTGAAATATAGCAACTACTTCAAAAATTTATTAAAAATCGAATTCTGAATGGATGTTCTTGAACATTTTGCACAGCTTACAATTCAATGTTATCTGTTTATATGATAGATGAAAGTATCTTTTTTAAACAGGATTAATGGGTAATTAGCCTTGAAACTGATTAGCTTAAGAATTCTTAAAGAAGATGAAGATTTCTTGAAAATTAATTAAAAATCTGGGTTGAGATATTTTTTCTTCAATTTTTTTTTTTAATTTGTTCATGTACTGAAATTTAATATTAATAAACATATTTCATATTGAAACTCAAAATAATTAATCCAAAAGGGGATTCAAGTTACTTGAAGTTAAGAAAGACACTGGTAACTTTAAACTGGAATTAAAAATAAGTTAACTTAAGTTAGAAACCTTACTTTTAAGTATGTTTTTTCAGTTTTGACCTGAGTATGCCCTCTTCATCTATTATGAATCATGAGAGCTGCTCTTGTAAGGTTTTTCTATGCAACTCTTGATATTAGTAACAATATCAGGAGTAATAGGACTTTCCTCAGTAGAAAAAGAAAATATAATAAAATATTATAGCTACAAATATATGTAATTATTGAAAATAATTATATTAAAAAGAAGAGATTCAATTATTATCACATAATTCAGTAATAATAAGAAATATTAACAATCATGATAAATTATGATTATCCTATTGTTGTTATAGTCACTGAAAATTAAAACAATAAGAAGTGTAAAGCTCTTAATGAGAGAATTACACATGGAAAACAATAATGTTTATCCACATATAAAGAATATCAATATTATTTATAAAAGAAATCATCACACACACTTTTCGGAGATAGTTCTCATAAAATATTTCTATATAAAAAAACTAAGAATAGATAAAAAATATAGATTTTTAGAGAAAAATTATTTAGAATATTCATTTAATACATCAAGTCAAACAAAAACACTTATTATATTAAATAATGTTTATAAGTTAAAAACACACCAAAAATCAATATTTTCAAAGATAAAAACAACATTTTTATGATAAAGTAAGATTTAATAGTTTGCGGAGGGCTTTGTGGATTCAAAAAAAGATATTTAAGACAATAGTTTTATATAATAAAATATATTATTGGTGATTACAACAAGAATATGATTTCTATGATTTCAATTCTTTCAATTAGGATCTAATAAAGGATAAAATACTTAAGAAATTACCTTAATAATGAGACTTTCTAATTAATGAAAAATTACTTGTTTAAAATGTCTATTTGATTGGAATTATAATTTTGATGGAAAAAACCATTGATGTGTAGGCTCTTCTTATGCCTTCAGAGAAGCTCTCATGATTTCTAATGGATATACAGGGAATTCTAAAGTCAAAACTGAAAGCGAATACTGAAAAATAAGGTTCTTAGCTTAAGGTAACTTGTTTTTAATTCCAATTTAAAGTTACTGGTGTTTTTTGTATCTCCAACTAGCTTTAATCCTCTTTTGGATTAATAATTTTAAGCTTGAAAATAACAGAAGCTTATCTATATTATATTTCATCACATGAACTACTTAAAATAAATATTCAAGCAAAAACATCTCAAGCCTAATTTTCAATTAATTTTTAAAGAAATCTTAATTTTCTTCAAGGATAATTAAAAAGGCTAAATTCAAGGCTGATTACAAATTAAGCCTGTTTAAAAGAGATAATTGAAACTTGATATATACACTGATAAAACCATTTTTAAGCTGTGTGAAAATTTCAAACAAATCCATTAAGAATTGAATTTTTAATGAATTTTTCAAGTTATTGATATTTTTCCGCATAAAATAGCAATAAACACCAAACCTTGCCTTTTGGTAAGGTTTTGATAATTGTAAATTTAAAGTTTTAAGCTTATTTAAGCTGTAACAGTTCTTAAAACCTTCATTTCAAGATTGCATATTGGGATTTACCCTTTGGCAGCTTGACGTTCCTTTCCAAATTGGAATAAACCCATTTTAAACTTCAAGGTTGTATCAATGTCTAATGTCAAGATTTAAATTAGGTTGGAAATCCTCCAATACAGGTTTCAAAAATTTATTTAATCCTTTCAGATCCAAAAAGCTTGTTAACCCAGCTCTTTTTGGTCTTTTTACTTTGTCCCACCTTTCTGCGTGGTTTTTGCCCTTTTATTTATTTAAAGCCATATTATTTCTTTAAACCACACCATAAACTTTACTAAATGTTTTATAAGTTTGAATAAACATTATAAAAATTTAAATCCCAGCTCAAAAAAGCTTAAATTTAACAATTTAAAACTTTTTAAAGAAAGCTGCAATTGTACTGTGAGATTCTTAAATCTTCTCATAACATAAGAAATATCCATTTTTGGGTATAACACCCTATGGGTCTACCCTAGGTTATTTTTGGTTTATAATCCAAAAATGAAATAATAATTATAACTTTGTTTATCCAAAAAGAATTTCTACTTATAATTTGTCAATTTTCATTCTAAATTCAATTGATAAGTCTGTTTAAAACTAAATCAACTGTGTATGAAGTTATTTGTGGCCTTATGGGTATGTCATACATATCTCACAGGCTCACACTCTCAGAGGCTGCACCCTACTTTGGATTTTACTTAGGAATCTATTTAGATTATTCTTTTGCAAATTGAATTGTAGAAAGATAATACAAGATGTTTGATTCATCAGTCAGATTAAGAGAGGCTACATGAATCATAAACCCTTTGTAAGATGGGCTCCGTATACTCCATTGCATCCCATGTCTCATAGCTTAAGGTTTTAATTTCAAATTTGTTTATTTTAGTATAAAATATGATTAAATATTTCAATAAATTGAGGAAGTAATTCCACCTGGTGGTGGTGATACTCATAGGAAGGGGGGAGGATCCTTGGAAATTTTTACCGCACTTTTTGAAGATATTTATCTTCTTGGGGATGACCTCATATGTCAACAAATATCATGCAGAATCTTGAAATAAAAACCTTAACTTTACTTGGAGGAACTGGTGACTGGGCCATATTTGAATGTCTTCACACAATGGCTTTCTCTAACCTCACTGCATTAAGGATGAGTTCTTTCTGTGTCTCAATTTTTTACCTGTTAAATTCGCAATATTGTTAACATGTAGCCTTATGATTTTGATTTAATTATCTGACTAATCCTTTAAGTAGTAATGCTCAACTGATAGCCTGTATGATAATTATTTATAATAGGAAGAATACTAGCCTTTATTTGGGGCTTCAATATTAGAGTCAATTTTATCTTGGGCAACAAAGCAATCCCTGTCTGCTGGAATGTAATTATTGGAGAAATTGTAATATTTTTCCAATAATGCATTCATTTTGGGGAAGAAATATTTGGAAACCAATGAAATTACATGAAAGCAAATTGGTTTAATCATTCCTTTTTGGTCCAGGTATTTGATACTGAGCTGAACCTTTGCCAAATTCAATTAGATATTGAATTCTGATAGGATTAGTTGTCACATTTGATTGAGTCAAGCTAATCCATTAATTATTATTCTTGTAAGATGTCCCAAAAGCTTGTTCAATTGCCTCCCCCATATGACTTCCATATAGAAATTCCGATTCCAGAAGGCATGTCAGGCTGAGTCTATGATGAAGGTGTAATAAGGCTATCTACAACTTTAACTATTACTGTGACACAGTAAAGTTAATTAAAAGTAGTTAGATTATAGATAATAAAGTTTAAAATAGAGTAATAAGGTATTTTCTATCATAAAATAGTGCTTGTGAGCGCTGTTGAAAGCCCTGGGTGCAGTCTTACCAGTTGGGTCACTATAATAAGAGCTACAATGCTAAAATTTCAAGTATAACCTGATTATTTTCCAACAGTATAGCTGTTTTTGACAGTTTCAATATGTAGTAGTTCAAGAGCGGGATGAGGAAACCTTTTCTGGTGGGGAAAAGGCCCCCCTTTATCCTAAACTGGGGTGAAAAAGTCTTCTAGACCTTTCAACGTAGAGGAAGTGAAGATTTTTCACTTCCAAGGACTGGCTTGTGGTATTCACAAGCCCTGTATTTCCTGTATTAGGCTCAGATGTGGCTTTAAAGACACATCAGGGAAGTTTTCACTAATAAAGGGTGAAAACTTTCATCTGGGGACCACATAGCTTTCTTCTGACATGTATGACACATTGAATGCTGTTTAGAACCTGTATAGGATCCCATTATTGACCAATATATAAGGTATGGAAGTATAAACAAGCTTCTTCATTTGTTTGACACCTCATAATCATAGTTATAGAAGATTATCACACAGTAAGGCTGTATTGGTCTAACTGTGGGATTTTGATCTTAAAACTGCCATAGCTTTGTCAGTTTTTGAGATATCAAGCTTAACGTTGGCTGATTGTGTAGCCCTGGATGTGTTTTACACAATGGTACCTCATTTGATATGCTTATCATTATATATGGCAAAGTCATTCCATGTACAAGATTTTTTGTATGTATGTACGATTTGCTTAAAATCTGTAAGGAGCTTGTTTCCCCCACAAGGTTTGTTCTAGGTGAGATATAGGGAAATGGATGGAACCATCAGATATCCCTGATTTTTCTCTTTTCAAAAAGACCCCACTTTAGTTATCTCACACTGTGGGAACTCCTCTGCGTGTGGCATAAAATGAGGCAGTACCTGGAAGGGGAAATTTCAAGAAAACAGTTTTGAATTTCTGTTTGGGACTTGTAACCCTTGCTCTGCTCGTGTGCTAGAATAATCTAGACTTCCCTTCCTAATATGCTAAGTTATCTTTACTGAGTTCACCAAATCAATTTTATTATTGATAGTGGCTTGATCAGAAAATATTAGACTCAACAATCTCTAATCAGACTTTGCTCTACCCAAAACAATGATTATTTAAAACCTTAACAAATAAATTCTTTTTAGAACTTTCAGAAGGCTGAGTGGATTCCACCAGATGATAGTACAACAATATATAAAATAATATAATAACTAAAATAAATAAAAAATAACAGGAAACACTATATTCTAATACGAATCCACAAAATATTCTTTTCTTGATAATTGTGAGCCTGTGAGGTATGTATAACATACCCATAAGGCCACAAATGATTTTACAGACAGTTAATTTTGTCTTAAACAGACTTTTTAGTTGAATTTAAAATAAAAAATAACAAAAAATAAGTATAACTTTTTTTTGGATAAACAAAGTTATAATTATTATGTCATTTTTGGATTCTACACCAAAAATAACCTAGGGTACACCCATAGGGTGTTATACCCAAAAACACTTATTTCTTGTGTTATTGGAAGATTTAAGAATCTCACAGTACTAATGTAGCTTTTTTTTTTAAAAAAATTATTAAATTTAAGCTTAATTAAGCTTAAATTTAAAGTTACATAAGGTTTATGCAACTTTACCAAAATTTTAGTTAGAATTGAGGTGTTGTGTATATTTACTGAATTGGCTAAGGATTTGCCATACAGAATGTAAATCCTGCATGAGCTCAATTTAAAAGGGTTTAAAGCCATGGTATGGCTTTAAATAAATAAAAGGGCAAAATCCACGCAAAAAGGTGGGACAAAGGAAAAAGACCAAATAGAGCTGGGGTACCCAACTTTTTGGATCTGCAAGGACTCAATTAAGGTTTTCCACCTGTATTGGAGGATTTTCAACCTTATTTAAACTTTAAGATTAGACTTTGATCCAACCTTAAGGTTTAAACTGGTTTTATCCCAATTTGGACAGGAATTTCAAGCTGCCAAAGGGTAAATCCCAATATGCAGGCTTGAAATCAAGGTTTTAAGAACTGTCAGAGCTTAATTAAACTTAAAAACCTTAAATAAGCTTAAAACTTTAAAGTTTCAAGCATTAAAACCTTATCAAAACTTAAGGTTTGGTGTGTATTGCTATTTTACGTGGAAAAATAGCAAAAACTTCAAAAATTCATTAAAAATCCAATTCTTAATGGATTTGCTTGAAAATTTCACACAACTTAGGATTTAATATTATCAATATATAAATTAAATTTTAAGTATCCTTTATAAATGAATTTCCTGGGTAATTAGCCTGGAAATTTACTCTTTTAATTAAGCTTAAAGAAAATTATGATTTCTTTAAAAATTAATTAAAAATTGAGTTTAAAAGATTTCTGCTTGAAACTCTAATTTTAAGTTGTTCATGTGATGTACTTTAATATAAATAAACTTATTTTATATTAAAACTTAAAATAATTAAACTAAATGAGGATTAAAGTTACTTGGAGTTAAGAATAACACTGGTAACTTTAAATTTGAAGTAAAAATAAGTTGCCTTAATTTAAGAACTCTATTTTTAAGCATGGTTTTTCAGTTTTGACCTGAGCACGCCCTTCAAATTAATTATGATTCATGAGAGCTGCCCTGAAGACATAAAAAGAGTCTTTTCATCACTGTTTTTGTCCATCATTCATTATCAATCCAATCATATTAGAAATTTAAACAGGTAAAGTTTTATTAAATATAAAATCTTATTATTAAAAGTAATTCTTAAGTTATTTTTATTCTTTATTTATTGAAATTAAAGAATTGAAGTCATAGAATTTAGATTATTGTTGTAATCACCAATAATATATTTTATTATATAAAATTATCATTTTAAATATCTTTTAAAATCCACAAATTCCTCTCAAAAACTCTTAAATCATAATTTATATTATTAAAAGTTGTTTTATCTTTAAATTTATTGATTTTTGACGTGTTTTTAACTTATAATTATTATTTAATATTATAACTGTTGTATTTTGACTTATTGTATTAAATAAATCTTATAAGTAAGTTTTCTCTAGAATTCTATATTTTTTTATCTAGTATTAGTTTTTTTTATAGAATTTTTTATTCTAAAAGAATTATTTCTGCACAGTGTGTGTTTAATTCTTTTTATAAATAATATTTATATTATTTATAAGTGGTTAATATTCATATTTTCCACATGTAATTGTCTCATTAAGAGCTTTACACTTCTTATTGTTATAACTGTCAGTGACTATAACAATAATAGAATAATTATAATTTATTATAATTATTATTTTTTTTATTATTATATTATTATAATAATAATTAAATTTATTTTTTATATATAATTATTTTTAATAATTATATTTAAATTTGTGGTTAGAATATTTTATTATATTATATTTTTCTACTGAGGACAGTCATAGTACTCTTGATATTGCTACTATTATCAAGAGTTTCATAGACAAACCTTACATTTGGGGGCCTGGCCATGATTTTAAACCAATTTTTGGGACATAAATCATATTCTAGACCTTATTTTACTGTTTTTTGACGTAAAATTGCCATATTTGTCTTAATATTGGCTTTTTTGGGACTTATCCCTTATAAATAATCTTTATAATATTAATAAAGTTATTTTTTCTTAAGAATATTGTTTGAAACAATATACTATTGAGTGACTTGGAATAAATTTCTTTTGTCTAACTAGTGGCTTTTTCACATCACAGACTTGAAATTTATTCTTTGAGTTATTCTAGTATAAAGTGAATAATAATATAATTTTGATTAATTAACTTGTTAATTGCATAATTATTATTTCTTTAAAGAAAATAATAAATCCAATAAAAAATCTTTAAAAATAAAAATCTATACTAAAAACATTTTTTCTTTTTATCTTAGACATTTTTCTTTATTTTTGACGTAATTTGCCATAAATTACATAAAAACAACTTTATTCAATAAGTTGAGTTTATAAGTTATTTTTATTATTTGATAAAATAACTTATATTTTTAATTTTTCTCTAGTGTCTTCCATCAGAGAAAGTTCTTCAGACTCTGAAGCCTCAGAGTCCAGTATTGAAATTCAAACCAGTCCAGCACCAAGGGGTTTAATAACCAAAGAACCCTTTAAAGGTCCTGCAGGTGAATTCAATTCAATTTTTACTCTATTTTTTTATTAAAATTGACGTGAAATGACTCCTACTAGAAGTGGAAGCAACTACTCCATCCAATAAAATGGATCTGGACCAGGACATTCCAGCCACAAATCCAAAAGGCAAGAATGTCCTCACAGAGGAGAGGCACAAATGGAGGATGCCAGAACTTCCACCAGTTCCCAAAGGTTATTCAGCACCTTTGAACCTCTTCTTGAGAGTCCAGAAGCTGACATAACTGCTATTGCTGTTAGACCTGAACCATTTCCAACAGGCAGCTGTGGAAATTTATCAATCCCAATGGAAAAACTGGTTCCTGGCGTCAAAACAACAAGAGTGGGAACTCCTTCCAAGTCTTTGGATAGGCACCATGAACTCTTATCTTCAAGTGAAGAAGTTTATGGGGCCAGAAAAGACAGAAGATCTTCTACTGGGCTGGACACCAATGTCTGTGAAAGGACAAGTCCAACAGATAAAAGCTTGGTTGAAAAACCAAAGCATGTTGTCAGAAGATCAGAAGAAGAAATTGGCTCAAGGCAAGGACAACAGCCCAGTGGAAGCTCCTCAAGCATCCACCAGCAAAAATCCGCCTCAACCAGTGCCAAACAAGCCCAAGCAAGCCCCAAAAACCAACCAAAAGGGCAAGCAGAAGGCAAAGGGAAAGGCAAAGCCCAAGTGGAACAAGCCTTACCCGCAAAATTACAGAATTCCAAAGAAAGAGAAAACAGCCATGGACAATGTGTTCAATATGGCAAGAACTTTGATGGAATTCAAAAACAAGGAGGAGGAATGATTGAACCAATCCTTTCCAAAGAAGTAGACCTTGTAAAGCTTGTAACTTACTTTTAATCCTGTAATAAAGAAATTATGGCAAAATTTAAAGCATTTGATCATGACCAACAGAAGTTGGGTAATGAAATATTACAAGTAAAATACCAACAAAAGACCATAATTGGCCTTGAAAATGTTAATAAGGCAAATATTTTGTCTTTGACGAAAATTTGTGAAAGACTTGTGTTTAAAGTTACCTTACTCAATCAACCAGATGAACATTCAATTTCTTTTATAACTGGACAGTTGAAAGAATTGAAAATAAAAGTGCAAAACTTGGAAAATTCAACTGGTCACAATGCAGCTCTTTTTCAAGAACAATTGGAAAAAATTGATAAAGCAAGACTTGAATTGAAAGAAGATATTCAATCAAGTATTAATAATATATCACTGAAAAATGAATTGCCAAGGCAATCCACACCATTTCTTGACAGGAATGTTCTTAACTTGAATAATGATTTACATCACACAATTTCAAGTAATGATGTGGAAACTGCTTGCAATTTTAAAGACATTCCAAGATTAGAGGAATGGCCAACCTTCAGTGGTGAAGGAGAATATAATCATATGGAATTTATGAAAACAATTGACATGTTCAAAGAAGACTTTAACATACCAGATGAATACATAAGTGCCAGATTACACTCATTATTTACCAAATCAGCAAAGAAATGGTATTATAAGATGAGACAAGACCATGGTAAACATTCTTGGCCTTGGTGGAAAGAACAAATTATTTCCAAATGGGCAAATGATTCCTGGAGATTTAGAATGGAAAATTCTTTTGAAGAATCCATTTTTAATATTGAGAGGGACAGGCCCATGTCTTGGTTTCTTAAACAGAAGGACAGATTAACTGCCCTTCATCCTGATATGTCTGAAACAATGGTACATAAAAGGATATTAAGAAAATATGGTGGTGACCTTGAGCATGCTATAAGAAGCAGATGTATTGAGCCTTGCTCTACAGAGGATTATATCAATGCTATGGAGGATATCACTACTAGAACAAAAATTGGAAGAAATGGGTATAAACCCCCAATAGACAACAAGACTACTGGGAAACAAATTTCAAAACCAAATAAACCACATGACAGACCTCCTTTGAAATGTCATAAATGTGGAAGTACAGCTCATTTGGCAAACACTTGTCCCAAAAAGACAAGAGTCAATGAGATAAATATTGAAAAAGTGGAAGACACAAAAGAAACTGATGTATCCTTACATGAAAGTGATTCTGAACCTTCAGAAGAAGAAGTATTAGAAGAACTTAGTATAGAAAATATTAATGTTTCTTTTGAAGTCACTGAAGTACATACTCACTTACCACAGTACAGTGATGAATGCATGGATCTCATACATGTGCAAGATGCCAAAATGCAAAAAACCAAACCTGCCAGAGGTAAAGGTTATACAGCTGGGTCATCTTGTATCACTAATATTGTGATAAATAACATAGAAGCCAAGATACATCTTGACTCAGGTGCTTTTTGCACTTGTGTTGGAAAAGATTATCTTGACAAGATTTATACCAATTGGCAAGACAAGTTGATGCCAATTGAAGGTATAAGATTCAGCAGTGCTAGCCAAAACATGCACCCTTTGGGTATATTTGAAGCAGCAATAATATTTCCTCATCCTGCAGGAAGTATAAGATTGAAAGCTGAATTTGTTGTTATGAATAATTGTACTTCACGGCACTTTATACTTGGAAATGATTATCTCAATATCTATGGTATTGATATTAATAATCATAAAGACAGATATTTCACTATAGGGGAAAATAAAAGGCAAAAATTTGCTTTTTCTCCAGAAAGAAGAGAAATCACTGTCATTAAACAAGTGAAAAATGTTAACAAAGACAAATTTGTGTCAGATCAGTTAAGTGAAGCACAAATTAGTCCTGAATTAACACCAGAAATGAAGGAAGAACTTATTGAAATTTTATTTCAATATAGAGAAGCCTTTGCTTCTGATAATGAACCACTTGGGGCTATAAAAGGCCATGAGGTGGACATTATGCTTAATGTGGAAAGGCCTTATCCGCCACTATTAAGGAGACCAGCTTACCCAGCTAGCCCTAGGGCTAGAGAAGCATTAGAAAATCATATTAATGAACTAATGAAACTGGGAGTTCTTAGAAAAGTTGGGCACAATGAGGAAGTTGAAGTCACAACTCCAGTAATCATTACTTGGCATAATGATAAGTCAAGGATGGTTGGTGATTTTAGAGCACTGAATACCTACACTATTCCACACAGGTATCCAATCTCTAGAATTCATGAGACTTTGACTCAATTATCCAAAGCAAGATTTATTACTTCTATGGATGCTCTAAAAGGCTTTCACCAGAATGTTTTGACACCTCATGCTAGGAAATTATTGAGAATAATTGCTCATTGTGGTATTTATGAATATTTGAGGATGCCTTTTGGTATTAAAAATGCACCCTCTCATTATCAGAGAATGATGAATACTATCTTCCCACATGAATTATCGGAGGGATGGTTAATCATTTATATTGATGACATTATCATTTGTTCAGAAACCTGGCAATTACATTTAGAGAGACTTTCATTAGTACTTAAGAAAATCTTACAAGTGAACATGAAAATTTCTCTTAAAAAGTGTAATTTTGGATTTCATGAGTTAAAAGCTCTGGGACATGTAGTCTCAGGACTGAGCCTTGGTGTTGATAAAAACAAAGTGGCTGCAGTTCAACTGAAACAAATGCCCCAGAACAAAAAAGAAATGATGTCTTTCTTAGGGTTTGCCAGTTATTACAGGCAACACCTTAAAGATTTTGCAATACATGCCAGATCATTATACAGAATTTGTGATCAACAAACTGTTTTTGAAATGACACAGGAGAGAATTCAAGCATATGATAAAATCAAGTATGCCTTGACCAATGCACCATTATTATTAATGCCAGATTGGAAACTTCCTTTCAAGCTGTATATTGATGCATGTGGTGATGGTTTAGGAGCTGCTCTTCATCAAGTTCAAATTGTCAATGACAAGCCTTATGAGGGTCCAATTTGTTTTATTTCAAGACAAATTAAACCTACTGAGGCCAGATATGGAGCTAGCCAAATGGAGTGCCTTTGCCTTGTTTGGGCTCTGGAAAAACTTCATTACTATCTTGATGGTAGTGTGTTTGAAGTAATTACTGATTGTAATGCAGTTAAATCACTTCTTAACATGAAAACTCCAAACAGACACATGTTAAGATGGCAGATTGCTATACAGGAGTACAGAGGAAATATGACCATAGTACATAAAGCTGGAAATAATCACAAGAATGCTGATGGCTTGAGTAGATGGGCATTACCCAATACACCTGACAATCCTGCATATGTTCCTACAAGTGCAGAACCTCAAATTCCAATTGAAGGAATTAATATCACAGATGTTGGAACAGAATTATTTGATGAAGTTAGAGAAAGCTATAAGCAAGATAAAAATTGCCATATACTTACTTCTCTACTTGACAAAGATTGCAAAGATGCAGCATTGGCTAATTCTCTGGATGATATTTGGAAAACATCTTATGACAACGGAAGATTCCATTTATTTGATGGTATATTATACCATAGGTCTAAACACACATGTGTCATGGTCCTATGTAGTAGGATGTTGATTAACACAATACTACTAGAATGCCATGATAACATTTATTCTGGACATCTTTCTGAAGACAGAACAATGGAAAGAATTAAGACATGTGCCTGGTGGCCATCTTGGAGAAAAGATGTCATTGAGTACTGTCACAGTTGTGATAGATGCCAGAAAGCCAATAAAGCTACTGGTAAAAGATTTGGTTTAATGATCCATATTCAAGAACCAAGTACCCCATGGGAAGTGGTTCACATGGATTGGGTAACTGCCTTACCACCTGGAGGTGATAAAAGTTGCAATGCATGTCTTGTTATTGTAGACAGATATAGCAAAACACCAATCTTTTTACCATGTCACAAAGATGACACAGCTATGGATACAGCTCTTTTAATCTGGAATAGAGTAATATCCCATACTGGTCTCTTTAAAAACATCATTAGTGATAGAGACCCAAAATTTACATCAGCCTTATGGACTAATTTACATAAGCTTTTGGGTACAAAATTATCATTCTCAACAGCATACCATCCACAAACAGATGGGTTAGCATCAAGAATGATTCAAACCCTTGAGGACATGATCAGAAGATTTTGTGCTTATGGCCTGGAGTTTAAAGATTCTGACGGCTTTACCCATGATTGGTGTACTCTTATACCAGCATTGGAATTAGCCTATAAGACCTCCATCCATGCTTCCACAGGCAAGACTCCTGCAATGTTGGAAAAAGGATAGAACCCCAAACTTCCAGTTGATACTTTGAAGAAACATTTAGTTGATATTCATCCAACTGCTTCAAGCTTTAAATTGTTGCTTGATAAAGTGAGGCACCATGCAAATCAAAGCATGAATGATGCCTTTGAATATGCTAAACAGAAATGGGATAAAAGTCATAAAACCCCAGAATTCAAAGTAGGGGACTTAATACTAGTTTCAATCTTGAACTTTAATAATATTAAAGGTCCAAAGAAATTGAAAGATTCCTTTGCAGGACCATTTATTATCAAAGCCCTTCATGGGACAAATGCAGTACAAGTGGAACTGTCAGGAGAGTTAGGAAATAAACATCCAACTTTTCCTGTCAGTCTTGTAAAGCATTACACTTCAAGTGATAAGGAATTATTTCCTTTAAGAAATGAAACACCCTTAGAGGTACCCCCAATTGAACCAAGTGAGGAAAAGAAAGTACTGAAAGTCTTAAAAGAAAGAAGACTTAGGGGCAAAAATGAAAGAGAATACTTAGTCAGGTACAGAAATCCACAACATGAAGATGAATGGATTGAAGAAAGTAAAATACCTGATTCCCAAACGTTTCTCAGAAGATTCAGACATGAGAGAAGACCAATTCCTCAGTAAAAAGTTTGAATTGTGTGCTTTACATACTTGAAAAGTATAAGTGAAGAGGTTGGACAGTGGATTATACCCCCCCAATAACTTGGGGGTATACTACAAAGAAAAATTGTGGTACAATTTTTTTTTTGGTGGTAGGGAATGTGAGCCTTTGAGGTATGTATAACATACCCATAAGGCCACAAATGATTTTACAGACAGTTAATTTTGTCTTAAACAGACTTTTTAGTTGAATTTAAAATAAAAAATAACAAAAAATAAGTATAACTTTTTTTTGGATAAACAAAGTTATAATTATTATGTCATTTTTGGATTCTACACCAAAAATAACCTAGGGTACACCCATAGGGTGTTATACCCAAAAACACTTATTTCTTGTGTTATTGGAAGATTTAAGAATCTCACAGTACTAACGTAGCTTTTTTTTTTAAAAAAAAATTATTAAATTTAAGCTTAATTAAGCTTAAATTTAAAGTTACATAAGGTTTATGCAACTTTACCAAAATTTTAGTTAGAATTGAGGTGTTGTGTATATTTACTGAATTGGCTAAGGATTTGCCATAAAGAATGTAAATCCTGCGTGAGCTCAATTTAAAAGGGTTTAAAGCCATGGTATGGCTTTAAATAAATAAAAGGGCAAAATCCACACAAAAAGGTGGGACAAAGGAAAAAGACCAAATAGAGCTGGGGTACCCAACTTTTTGGATCTGCAAGGACTCAATTAAGGTTGTCCACCTGTATTGGAGGATTTTCAACCTTATTTAAACTTTAAGATTAGATTTTGATCCAACCTTAAGGTTTAAACTGGTTTTATCCCAATTTGGACAGGAATTTCAAGCTTCCAAAGGGTAAATCCCAATATGCAGGCTTGAAATCAAGGTTTTAAGAACTGTCAGAGCTTAATTAAACTTAAAAACCTTAAATAAGCTTAAAACTTTAAAGTTTCAAGCATTAAAACCTTATCAAAACTTAAGGTTTGGTGTGTATTGCTATTTTACGTGGAAAAATAGCAATAACTTCAAAAATTCATTAAAAATCCAATTCTTAATGGATTTGCTTGAAAATTTCACACAACTTAGAATTTATTGTTATCAATATATAAATTAAATTTTAAGTATCCTTTATAAATAAATTTCCTGGGTAATTAGCCTGGAAACTTACTCTTTTAATTAAGCTTAAAGAAAATTATGATTTCTTTAAAAATTAATTAAAAATTGAGTTTAGAAGATTTCTGCTTGAAACTCTAATTTTAAGTTGTTCATGTGATGAACTTTAATATAAATAAACTTATTTTATATTAAAACTTAAAATAATTAAACTAAATGAGGATTAAAGTTACTTGGAGTTAAGAATAACACTGGTAACTTTGAATTGGAAGTAAAAATAAGTTGCCTTAAGTTAAGAACTCTATTTTTAAGCATGGTTTTTCAGTTTTGACCTGAGCACGCCCTCTACATTCATTATGATTCATGAGAGCTGCCCTGAAGACATAAAAAGAGTTTTTTCATCACTGTTTTTGTCCATCATTCATTATCAATCCAATCATATTAGAAATTTAAACAGGTAAAGTTTTATTAAATATAAAATCTTATTATTAAAAGTAATTCTTAAGTTATTTTTATTCTTTATTTATTGAAATTAAAGAATTGAAGTCATAGAATTTAGATTATTGTTGTAATCACCAATAATATATTTTATTATATAAAATTATCATTTTAAATATCTTTTAAAATCCACAAATTCCTCTCAAAAACTCTTAAATCATAATTTATATTATTAAAAGTTGTTTTATCTTTAAATTTATTGATTTTTGACGTGTTTTTAACTTATAATTATTATTTAATATTATAACTGTTGTATTTTGACTTATTGTATTAAATAAATCTTATAAGTAAGTTTTCTCTAGAATTCTATATTTTTTTATCTAGTATTAGTTTTTTTTATAGAATTTTTTATTCTAAAAGAATTATTTCTGCACAGTGTGTGTTTAATTCTTTTTATAAATAATATTTATATTATTTATAAGTGGTTAATATTCATATTTTCCACATGTAATTGTCTCATTAAGAGCTTTACACTTCTTATTGTTATAACTGTCAGTGACTATAACAATAATAGAATAATTATAATTTATTATAATTATTATTTTTTTTATTATTATATTATTATAATAGTAATTAAATTTTTTTTTTATATATAATTATTTTTAATAATTATATTTAAATTTGTGGTTATAATATTTTATTATATTATATTTTTCTACTGAGGACAGTCATAGTACTCTTGATATTGCTACTATTATCAAGAGTTTCATAGACAAACCTTACAATAATCCTTGGGTAAATATATAAACTAATAGCTAGGATAACAGCAATCTTCAGTTCTCTGAAATAATAAACTTGAAAAGGATAAAAATATATTTCAAGCCCTTTGTGATGTGATGGTTAGGCTACTAATCTAATAATTGTTAATAATTTAGTATAATATGGGTAGTTCAATTTTATGTTTGGTTTGGTGATGTAATAATAGATTATATGATCTCTTCTGGTTTTTTTTGAAAATAATACTAGCTAATTGCTTTAGGTTTAATATTGATCTTAACTAAACACTAAAGTATTTCATTTTATTTTGTTCCTTGATGATAATTTATTAGGGATTACCCAATAAATACAAATCCACTTTTATTTTGGAAGTAGTAAAATTACTTTGGTTGTGCAGGTTTTGTTTTAAAACAAGCAAGATTACTCTCTTTGAGGAAGTTTTCAACAAAAACTAGCCCAAAACTAATTATAATGGTTAGGTTTTATTTTAAAGCCCAAAAAATTATTTTGGTTTGATGGTTTTATTTTAAAACTCTCCAAAAATTACTTTTAAGGATTTAAACACTAAACTCCAGAGACGCCTTGCTCATGAGCTTCAAGCTTTAAGATCCTAATTAAATAAGTCACTAGTCTACCTGCTAGTAAGGGATGAATTAAAGTCTTTTCACACTATTGGTTCTCTTGATCTATGTCAACAACGAACCTCAGTTACTAGGCTTAATTTATCAAAATTTCTAGTATACCTCCTAGAAGAGGGATCAGAAAAAATAAATTCAATTTACAATTTCTAGATGGGGAAAAGGGAAAAAGTGGGAGAGAGGGCCTCTATTTATAGCCGTGGGGTCCTCCATAGGAGTGCAAAAAAGAGGGGACTTAGAAATTTTCAGCCTCTGGTGGCTGTGCAAAGCTGTGCAAACCTCAATTGTGGATTTTCAGGGCAATGTGTTGTGACATAACACAAGTCTGGATTTCTGACCAATCAGATTGCTTCACTTCACTTTTCGTAATGACATGATGTGTTTCTGACCAATCAGATCAATTCATTCTTCTCTCACATATTCAAGTGACATGTTTGTGACATGTGGCTGTGAAATACAGTCAAACCTTAATTTCTGGCCCTGAAACCCTCATCTCCATGTATTACTCAATTGATTACTAATCTGTCAGCTGATTTTACTGGCTTATAGTTTTTGGGCCTTTGAGGGCTGACTTGTGGGTTAGGTTTCACCTTTTTATGAAAATTCACATAGGACTGATTACCTGTATTCCTTGTTGGACTGTATTACCTGTCTTCTTCCTGAAATTTCCTAATTGTTCTTAAATCTTCCCAAAACTTCCCAAAACTTCCCAAAACTTCCTGAAATTTCCTGAAATTTTCCTAAAACTTCCTAAAACTTCCAGAAATTTTATGTTCCCAAAATTCCCAATTTTCAGAATGTTGCCACTGTGTCTTGAACCCATGACCTTTCCAGATCT
The DNA here is from genome assembly GCA_023105745.1 of Austropuccinia psidii. NCBI lineage: Eukaryota > Fungi > Basidiomycota > Pucciniomycetes > Pucciniales > Sphaerophragmiaceae > Austropuccinia > Austropuccinia psidii. Next base: position 77,036,720 of record JALGQZ010000001.1, on the reverse strand, counting down.
CAGCTTCAGAGATGCTCCATACTAACACATTGGGAAAAGCATTGACACTTCAGCCGCAACGTTGCACCAACGTTGCAGTGACATTGCAGGCAATCAGTAGCTCAGATTTGTGACCATGTTCAATGGGCCACATTGAACAACAATTGTTGAGCAGGTTGAAAGCTTCTTGATTGCCACGAGTTTTCTGGATTGAAACATTTGCTGCAGTGTCAGTGTAGCCCTAATATAATGGTATCCTCCAAGAATGACTGTCAGTTTAGTTATATGATCAACATTCTCTTGATCTAGACCAGGAATCATGTGTTATCAAACACGATGCCTAGGACCCCATGTGTATTAAGATCTCAGCCAATACTCGCAGGGATCAGATATCCAAAAGCTGGAGGAATAGGAATAAGCCTCCATGGTGAGTGGTAAGCTAGGTTGACAATGCTGAAAGCTACCATGCGGTTCACCGTAAGCATCTCAAGCTGTTTCTGAACACTCAAAGGCAATGTGGAATTCAAAACTTGAGGTGGCAGAGCGGAGACAAGGTGATCAAAATTGTCAAAAGTTTGGTTTGCAGTGGTTATCATTAAGCCCTTCAAAACACCAGCATATTTTCTTTCAAATTCTCAAACAGGGCCAGACAGAGTGCTACATGCACTAAGTTTTTGATTGTCACCATCGTCAATCCCATGAACCATTGCGTTGACAATTTCTTCACCCATATTTCAACCAAATTTACGTTTGATGAACTCTGAATGCTTTTATCCTCAATAACTCATTTGTCAGGTTTTTGGAATAAGTATTTGATTGGAGCTTTGGGATCTAATTGATGAGAGACTTGTGAAGTGTTGACAGCAGCATGAAGATCAAAGATGGAAGCTTTTGAAGCCCACTTGAGGTGAAAATGTATCCATTTTTTGTGGACTATGCTTAAAAATTCATGCATGGAAGCAAGATAAAAAAATTTAACAGTGAGGTTTGTTGCTCAGTCAATGAAGATTGGGCATAATATGTTTCTCGGAATGCCCTGTAAATCTGGTAGCAACATCAGCGTGACATTACATTTGCAACATCAGGCATTTTCCCAATGTGTAACTGTGCCAGTTTCCCTTTCCTGAGACTTCCAAACTAGTGACTACATTCACATGTCCCATTCCTTTTCTCTTCTAAAATATTTTTCAAACCATATCCCTTCCAACATCCAGTCCCACTCTTCATTTCTGCAGCTTCAATGAGAAATTTGGGGGTTACATTAACAGAAAAGTTGATGTAATATGGCCTTTCCAATTCAACAATAAATTATTTCAGTCTTCAAACATTAATCATTTAATTATCTAAAGGAACTCAATGATGCTTATCCCCTCTTTGGGTGGTTCATAACAGCAAAAATACATGAAATTTCCCAAAATTGATACCTCACAAGTGTTTTGTTCCACACCTTGAGCCTTCTATGTCCCCTAAGATGTCTACAACTCTTCTCTTTATTATTGGTATCCTCATTGTGACTCTGATTATATTAATCACCCAATTGCTTATATTTAAGCATATTAAAAAAAATATTAAAAAAATTATTTACAGAGAAAATTGAAAAATGTCTTTGATTTGGGTACTTTCCATCACAATTATGTGTTGGATAGTGCAGTGGGGTGACACTGGCAGAGCAAATCTGTGGTCAATTTTCCTTAATGAATATATCATTTGTGTTATTCCATGTTTATTTTACTGTTACTTTTCCTCAAAGGTGATTTCATACTATTGATATCCTCTTTTATATGAATCATTACCATAAAAATAAAAAATTTATTCAGCTGAACTGTAATGTTATACCACAACACTAAGCCTGTGGAAGTTAGGTGAGAGGTGTCAGCCTGTGACTCAAAACCGGAGCAAAAGCATGACAGCCAGATACCATAAATCAATGGTATAGCCAAGATACCACCAAAACATCGATCTGAGCCAAATCAGCTCAAAAGGTATCAGAGGAAAGAGGAAACTTACCCCTTTCCAAATATACAAGTCCCATCACCATAGGACAAAGAATAACAAATTTATTCCTGCTCAAAGTTGTTGCTGAGCATAAACATTAAATTTCACCTCTCATCTGAAATACAGAGTAAGAGGCCTAACCCCATCAAATTGGTATTCAAGATGAACCTCTAAGTCAGGGCTATCCAATGGTACTGTGGTATTCCATACCATTTTTTTTCACCAGGCTCAAGCTCATAGTAACCCACAACAGCAGTAAATCCAGCCTACAGGCAGACTTGCACTCAAATTTTACACCAAAAGGTCAATTTTACAGCAAGAAGCTGGATTTAACTCATAAAACCATGGCACAGGCACCAAAGGGCAGGCTATGTGCTTAAATAAATTATTCAATTTCATTATTCATATGTAAAAACCAAGTTACATATAGTAAACTAGTTACAAGAAATAAGGTACCACCCTTTAAATTACACACCCCACCCAGCCTTACACCCCCTTATAGCCACAGGACTCATGCAGCAAGAAAAGGACACCTGCATGAATTACACAGCAACCTAGAACTTAACATAGAAAAGTCACATGATGAAAAGCTCAACTCCATGGAATTCCTGCAAGACATTTACAACACAGCCACAGGAGTACCTTATCTTATATCCACAGTAGCCCCACTTAAAACCTTAAAACAAAATCAAAATTATTTACACCACTCATCACCTCATGAAAACCAAAGCTAGTTACAACAGGCTGCATGCAGTACACAATTCCAATTGAATCTCAACCACATGACTATGCACAGCATGTGTCAAAATCAACAATCACATCATCTCATAAAAACAGTAAATTCACCAGTGCAAGAATTTATCAGCTGACTTCATTTTAAAGTTCAAAAAGAAGAAAAACAAACATGAAACCTGCATAAATTACACAGCCACTTCTACCCAACCTAAAATAGGACATATGCAAAGGAATTACAAGGTCATCATGTGATACTGCATCCACCAACAGAATATCATGTGACAGGAAAGAGGCTGTGCACAACAAAAATCCCCAGCCAAAATTGAATCACCTCATGCATGCAAGGAAAATCCAAGAATATCACATCATAATTAGTCCACCAAAAGATAATCATGTGATAAATGGAGGCTGTGCAGAGAGAAAATTATCACCAAACCTTAAATCACCTGACCCATGCAAGAAAGGTCCTCACCAAAAACAGAGTCACATGATGAAATCAAGAGGAATTAAAGTGGAAAAAGACAGCTCCCATGGAGGGCCCTCTAGGCTCCCAAAAGGTATAAATAGAGGGGCTCTCTCCCCCCAAATTTCAAAAATTCCCCCCATGCACAATATATCCTCTGCAAATTACAAGCACAGGAATAAGTCATCCCTCACCTGGGAGGTAGTCCAACAAATTATAGTGAATTTACTTACCCAGTAGCTAAGCTCAGTGGAAGTATAGTGTTGAAGATTACCCAGTAGCTAAGCTCAGTGGAATCTTATTATTATTAAAATAAAAATAAAAATTATCCAGTACCCAATATTAGGGTTACTACTCTATTAAAATACTTTATCCAGTAAAATTAACACCAATTATCAAGACTTAAAAGTCACTTACCCCTTTAAAAAATCCAATATCAAATAATCTTACCTCTTAAAATTAACAAATAAAATTTTATCTTATTATTAAACACTCTTAAAAAAAATAACAAACCTTTAAAAAATTATTTTACTCTATTATAACTATACCTTAACAAAATTACCTTTATCAACACCAATCAAATTTTCCAGAAAACCTTAAATAACCCATCCTACCAAGGAATTATCACCAATAAGAAACAACTCAGCTCAATTTCACTAAAAAAAGATATTAACATTAAACAGACAAGTATTTCATTAAAATATCAAATTTAACCAAAAATAACTGACATTATTTTTTATATTATTTATTGAATAGGTCTGATCTGAGACTGCTGAATTTTGTCTTCTGCAGTTGTAAAGCCACTTACTAATTTTATTTTTGTTTGTGAGCTCCAAGGAAGATTTTGTTCAGTATTTTAGGAGGGGCAGGCAATACACCCTTGCCACCCTTGGTTACAGGAGTTATTAGCAATTCAAAACTAGTTACCTGTGATTTCCCCCTCCAGGTACTGCCTCATTTTAATCCCACACAAGAGGAGTTCCCACAGTACCAGCCAAACTGAGATAGCACCAGTATTACTGAGGTTATGGCCAAATTCAGGCCAAATAAGGAGTGCCATTCATTTCCCCATATCTCATCTAGAACAAACATTATAAGGCAAAAAAGCCCAATACAGCTTTTGCCTAAAACCATGTATATGTACAAAACTCTTGTACATGGGATAGCTTTGCCATATTTAATGATAACCATATAAAATGAGGTGCCATTGTGTAGAACACATACAGGGCTACACACAGAACCAATTTTGAGGTTGATATTTCCAAAACTGACAAAGGTATGGCTGTTTTAAGATCAAATTCCCACAGTTTGGCCAATGCAGCTTTAACATGGGATAATATCCCATAACCATGATTATGAGGTGTCAAACGGATAAAGAAGCTTGTTTTTACTTCAATACCTCATATTTCATTCAATACTGGGGCCCATACAGGTTATGTACAGCATTCTATGCATCATACATGTCAGAATGAGGCTGTGTGGTCCCCAGATGAAACTTTTCACCCTGAATTGGTGAAAACTTCCCAGATGTGGTTTCAAAGCCACATCTGAGCCCCATACAGGCTATACAGGCCTTTTGGAAACCACAATCCTGTCCTGGAGAGTGAAAAATCCTCACTTCCTCCAAATGGGAAGGTCTAGCAGCCTTTCCACCCCATTTCAGGATAAAAAGGGGCCTTTTCACAGCCAGAAACAGTTTCCTCATCCTGCTCTTGAATTCCTACATAGTACAACTGTCAAAAACAGTTATACTGTTTGAAAATAATCAGTTATTCTTTAAATTTAAGTATTGTAGTCTTTACTATTGTAATCCAACAGGTAAAGCCTCACCCAGGGATTTCCCCAGTGCTCACCACCACTATTCCACAATAGTAAAGCCCTCTTATTTTATTTATAAGCCCTTTTTATCATGAAAACCATTTATTTTAAACATTTATCACCATTTCACAGTCATAGTTGAAGGTTTAAATAGCTTAATAACTGCTTCATCATAGACTCAGCCTGACAAGAGGTAAATATTTCATTCATCCTTGTTTGACCTTATTTTGGCCATAACACCTATAGTTGTTGTGCTAGCTCAATTTGGCTAGTACAATTGGATATCCCTGACCTAGAGCTACAATTGGAATACCCATTTGATGGGGTTGAGCCTCTTCCTCTGTATTTCCGATGAGAGGTGAAAAATAAGGTTTATGCTCAGCAAAAACTTTGAGCAGGAATAACTCTCTCATTCCTTGTCCTATGATTGTGGGACTTGTGTATTTAGAAATTGGTGGGTTTACTATTTCTTTTGATACTGTGGGAACTCCTCTGCGTGTGGGATAAAATGAGGCAGTACCTGGAAGGGGAAATTACAAGAAAACAGTTTTGAATTGCTGTTTGGGACTTGTAACCCTTGCTCTGCTCGTGTGCTAGAATAATCTAGACTGCCCTTCCTAATATGCTAAGTTATCTTTACTGAGTTCACCAAATCAATTTTATTATTGATAGTGGCTTGATCAGAAAATATTGTACTCAACAATCTCTAATCAGACTTTGCTCTACTTAAAACAATGGTTAGTTAAAACCTGAACAAATAAATACTTTTTAAAACTTCCAGAAAATCTGGTTTGATTACACCAAAATAATTTTACAAATGATAATAAATTAAATAAAAAAAAGAAATAATAAGACACTTCTTACTATTAAACAATCCAAACAAAACTCTTATATATATATATATTTATTTTATGTTTTTTCTTAAGTTAAATAGTACAGACAGCTACAATATGAGAGATAAATAAATAGCACTTGATATCACTTATAACAGTATATAATTATTAAGAGAAAATTAACTTGAAATATATTCAGGTAAAATAAGCTAAATTGACTGGGTGGTGAGCTATATATATATCCTAAAAAATTCAACTACTATAGTATAATATGTGAGATGTTTTGTGAGGTTATAAGAAATAATAAATTTATAGCTTATTATTTCAACAAACCCTTTGATCTATATAATGGTAAGCTGTTGGTTTTAAATATTGATGGTAGAATAGGAGTAGTATGAATTTAATGTAAAATTATTAATTTGGTGGTAGTTCAGGACTGAAAAAAAAATATATTTCAAGTATAATGTGAAAATTGTTTCTTATAACTTCTGAATGGATGGGTGATTAATGTGAATAGGAATGTGAAAATGTTGTTTTTTATGTTAAATAATTTACTTGAGGTTGTTGATGGGTTTTATTTTAGTTGTATATGTATCTTGATGAAATTGAATTGATTTAAGGGCTTCTACTTTAGCTTAAAAGTAGTAAAATTACTTTGAAAAATTCAGGTTTTATTTTAAAATCTGAGAAAATCACTTTAAAGTGATGGTTTTTTTTTAAAACTCTCTAAAAATTACTTTTAAGGATTTAAACACTAAGCTCCAGAGACGCCTTGCTCATGAGCTTCAAGCTTTAAGATCCTAATTAAATAAGGCACTAGTCTACCTGCTAGTAAGAGATGAATTAAAATCTTTTCACACTATTGGTTCTCTTGATCTATGTTAACAACAAACCTCAATTACTAAGCTTAATTTATCAAACAATTTTCTAATTTAACCTCTAAAATAAGGGATTTGGAAAAAATAAGTAGAAGTTACAATTTCCAGATGGGAAAAGGTCTGGAGAGGAAAAAAGTTTGACTATTTATATTCTTTAGGGGGAATAGGGTTAGGTTTTAGGGTTTTCACAAGGTGTTTAATGCATATGCATATGTATACTAGCTCTTCTTCAATTTCCCCTGGATTACTAAGCATTTTATAAACCCATAGCTAATTTACTACCACCAAGATAAGGTTTTATACCTTCACTCCACTCATCACTCTTGTCACTCTTTACACTATACAACCTTAATTATCTTATTTTTTTTCCTAATAATAATCAGCACTACTAATCAACTCAATAATTTACACCATTAAAATTTAAAGCAATTCCCCTCCGCTATCATCATCTCAATGGAATACCTAAAATAATCCACACTACTACTATTCTATAACAAAAAAAATAGAATGAAATCAAAATAAAATAAATATACCTTCACTAACTCGGGATAATAATAATTTTTTTTAATTCAAACAGAGCTCATCTCAATACTCTTCTTAACAAAAGAAACTAAATAAGGCTTCCACAAAATATTTTGAATTAAAACCAACCACAACTGTACAATTTCCACCAATAAGAAAAATTAATTCCCATGTAATACTACAATAGCACAGCTCTCATAATTTATATCATTATTGTTTTTTTTTGTTCAAAACAATTTACACAAAATTAGAATTCAAAAATCAAATAAGGGGGTTTTTCTTTTCTTGAATTCAAATATTCATTAAATCAGTAGAATACAGACTTGACTTGTTTTGTTTTGATTTTTTTCTATAGAATATGAGTTTTTAAGGTTACACAATCAGGTTCTTTGGATTATTATGTTAATTTATTTTTTTTATATTGGTCCATTAAGCTAAACTGGTATAGGTATACCACAATACTTTTTGAGCTGATTTGGCTCATCTCCATTTTTTGGTGGTATCTTGGCTTTACCATTGGTTTATGGTATTTGGCTGTCATGCTTGCGCTCTGGGTTTGAGTCACAGGCTGACATACCCTCCCTCTAAAAAAGGCTCATAATTTATGAGACTGATCAGTTCTCCTAGAGGCCCTGAATCTCCTTAGGTGAAGGTTCCCATCTGGTATGGCATCCTATGCCAACCATTTGTCTTTACTTGATGTTTTTCTTCACATGGCCAGGGGAGTCTTCTACTTCAGCTATTTTGGGTGGAGTGGGATTTCTTTACCTGGAGGGGAACGTATCCTCCTCTGTTTGGAAGTATGGCTTGACCAAGCTCACTGGGAGTATTGGGTGTTTCATAGAAAATTCCTCTTTGAGGTTGACCCCAACTGGATTCTTCCCTATCAGCTTAATAATAGTGAAGGGCCCTAAAAATTAATCTCTCATCTTGTAAGGTCCCTTAAGATTGTTGAAGTTTAGTGTGGACACTAACAACTGTTCCCCTTCTTTGAAGTCAGGTTCATTGTGAAATTTGTCCCACCTCTGCTTGTTGCATTCTTTTGCCTCAGATATGCATCTAGCAGCTGTATCACAATCCCTCTTCCACATATCATGGATGTCTTTGGCTGTTGGGTGGACAGTCAGAAGATTTTTCTTCAGGTGATCCACAGGAAATAGGGGGTCCCACCCTTTTTTTACCAGTGAGGGTGATTTCCCTGTGGTAGAATGCTGACTGGTGTTGTAAGATAGTTGGACTTCTGGTAGAAGTGTAAACCATGCATGGGTATATCCTTCATGGTCCTTATATTCCATGCCATATGCACAGAACCTTCTAAGGATATCCTCCATGGTTTGGATCATCCTTTCAGCTAGGCCATCTGTCTGTGGATGGTAAGCTGTAGAAAATGCAAGCTTTTTACCTAGAATTTCATAGAGGTTGGTCCAAAATTTTAATGTGAATCTTGAGTCCCTGTCACTAATGATGATCTTTGAGACTCCACATGTGGATATGATGTTATTCCAAAATTGCAAGGCTGTGTCAATTTCTGTGTCTTCCTTATGAAATGGTAGGCACCTCACACTTTTTCCATACCTATCAACTATGACTAGGCAGGCACTGAAGTTTTCTTTGCATCCTGGGACAAGTCCTGTGACCCAGTCCATATTGATGGTTTCCCATGGGTGTTTGGGTTCTTCTATGTGCTTATAAAACCAATATTTCTTCCCATGCTTTCTGTTTTCCTTGTTGCATCATTAACAAGTGTTAATGTATTCACTAAACTCTTGTTCCCATTTGGGCCACCAAGCTGTGCTTGCTACCCTTTCTTTGGTTCTATCTTTACTCATGTGTCCCATATAGGGGCAGTCATGACATTCCTGCAGGATCAGGAATATATGGTCCCTCTCTATCACTGTGAGTGCACTTGTGTTCTTTTCTCTATTATAGAGGAGGCTATCTATAAGGAAAAAATTGTTTTCCTTATAGTTTCTCAACCAGGGTTCCTCCAACTGGGATTCCAGTTCTGGGCTCCAATACATGAGTTGTAGGAGTTTCAACAATATGCTACACTGTTTGTTTTTCAGATATTGTGGTATTCCATACCATCTTTTTCACCAGGCTCAAGCTCATAGTACCCTATAACAGCAGGAAATCCAGCCTACAGGCAGACTTACACTCAAATTTTACACCAAAAGGTCAATTTTACAGCAAGAAGCTGGATTTAACTCATAAAACCATGGCACAGGCACCAAAGGGAAGTGTATGTGTTTAAATAACTTATTCAATTTCACTATGCATATGTAAAAATCAATTTACATATAGCAAACTAGTTACAACAAATGAGCTACCACCCTTTAAATTACACACCCCACCCAGTTTTACACCCCCTTACAGCCACAGGACTCATGCAGCAAGAAAATGACACATGCATTAGTTATACAGCCAACTTGCATTCAAAGTCACATGATGCAAAGCTCAACTCCATGCAATTCCTGCAATTCATTTACAACACAGCCCCAGGAGTACCTTATCTTATATCCACAGTAACCCCACTTAAAACCTTAAAACATAATTAGTTACACCACTCATCACCTCATGCAAACCAAAGGTAGTTACAACAGGCTGCATGCAGTACACAATTCCAATTAAATCTCAACCACATGACTATGCACAGCATGTGTCAAAATCAAAAATCACATCATCTCATAAAAACAGTAAATTCACCAATGCAAGAAGTTATCACCTGACTTCATTTTAAAGTTCAAAAAGAAGAAAAACAAACATGACACCTGCATAAATTACACAGCCATTTCTACCCAACCTAAAATAGGACATATGCAAAGGAATTACAAGGTAATCATGTGATACTGCATCCACCAACAGAATATCATGTGACAGGAAAGAGGCTGTGCACAACAAAAATCCCCAGCCAAAATTGAATCACCTCATGTATGCAAGAAAAATTCAAGAATATCACATCATAATTAGTTCACCAAAAAGACAATCATGTGATAAATGGAGGCTGTGCAGAAAGAAAATTGTCACCAAACCTTAAATCACCTGACCCATGCAAGAAAGGTCCTCACCAAAAATGGAGTCACATGATGAAATCAAGAGGAATTAAAGTGGAGAAAGACAGCTCCCATGGAGGGCCCCCTGGGCTCCCAAAAGGTATAAATAGAGGGGCTCTCTCCCCCAAATTTCAAAATCCCCCCCCATGCACATTATATCCTATGCACAATATATCCTCTGCACATTACAAGCACAGGAATAAGTCATCCCTCACCTGGGAGGTAGTCCAGAAAATTATAGTAAAATTTACTTGCCCAGTAGCTAACCTCAGTGGAAGTATAGTGTTGAAGATTACCCAGTAGCTAAGCTCAGTGGAATCTTATTATTATTAAAAGAAAAATAAAAATTACCCAGTACCCAAGATTAAGGTTACTACTCTATTAAAATAATTTGTCCAGTAAAATTAACACCATTTAACAGATTTAAAATGAACTTACCCCCTTAAAAAATCCAATATCAAAGAATCTTACCTTTTAAATTTAACAAATACAGTTTTATCTTATTATAAACCACTTATAAAAAAAATAACAAACCTTTAAAAAAAAAATTATTTTACTATATTAAAACTTTAACTTAACAAAATTACCTTTATCAAACTCACCAAATTTTTCAGAAAACCTTAAATAACCCATCCTACCAAGGATTTATCACCAAGAAAAAAACTCACCTCAATTTCACCAAAAACTATTAAAATTAAAACAGACAAGTATTTCATTAAATCTAAAAATTAACCAAATTACTGACATTATTTTTCATATTATTTATTGAATAGGTCTGATCTGAGACTGCTGAATTTTGTCTTCTGCAGTTGTAAAGCCACTTACTAATTTTATTTTGGTTTGTGAGCTCCAAGGAAGATTTTGTTCAGTATTTTAGGAGGGGCAGGCAATACACCCTTGCCACCCTTGGTTACAGGAGTTATTAGCAATTCAAAACTAGTTACCTGTGATTTCCCCCTCCAGGTACTGCCTCATTTTAATCCCACACAAGAGGAGTTCCCACATCTGGTGTCCCAACAGTGGCAGATAACCTCAACTTCAATAAAAAAAATCAATTAAATTAAAATCACAAAAATTAAAAAAAAAATATTTCTTAACAACTCCAAGAATACTATTTTTTATAACAAAAACTGGAGTCAAATAATCAAAATCAGCCCAGACCATCATCTCAAAAATCTGAATCATCAAATCACTCTGACCATTACTATTATCCACCAAAGCAAGAAACAGAACTAGGGGAGGAATCAAATAAATATTCCAATTTCCCAATTGCAACACCAAGAACCAATAAAAGGGACTTGAAGGTTGTGGAGAAATTCTTCCTTGATCTCCTTGAAAGAAATAAACTCAATAAATCAATCTCAAAAGAGGAAATTAACCAACCAAAAATGGATAAGCCTTCATCATCAAAATTACCAGCCAGTATTGAAGAAATCCAGGAAGAAAACTTTAATGAAGAAACTGTTGAAGGACAGGAAGAAATGTCTTCATAAGAGAGACTTCAGCAGAAGATGTTAGAAATGCAAGCAGAATTACTAGCACTAATCAAAAAGGAAGGGAAAAATAAATCATCAAGTTATACTCCACGAAATAGTCCACTTGAAGAACAAACCACCCTTCCAAGATCATTCAGGCAACATGGATAACCTTCACCTTACCCAAGACCCATGGCCACATCAACACCCTACACAGAACAAAGATCAAGTACTTTACCAAGAAGAGTAAACATTTCTGCTCAAATCCCAACTCCATTACATCAAGAAATTCCAAGAAATACTACTCCAATAGTGAAAATCAGAGCCAAGGACTATAACTTGTGGTTTGATGGAAAGGATGTTGAAAGATTCATCAAGAAAGTTGAAAATATTGCAGAAATTGAAGGAGCAAGTGGAAGAGACATTGCAAGACAAATAGCATTTTGGACAAAAGATGAAGAAATCAGTTATCATATTGAAGGAATGCCAGGATATGAAACAGCTGATTGGGATCAATTGAAAGTGGATATGAAAAGAAGATGGGGAACAGTCTCACCTGAAAGAAGATACAGATTATCCTCAATCACTGATTTATTCACAAAAACTCAACAAGAAGGTGGAATAAGAAACATGACTCAATACAGAAAGTTCATTGGGGAATATGAAGCAATCATCACTTACCTCAAAAGATACCAATATATCCAAGGTGATATCAATCATAACCAGGAGATATTGGCCAGCCTTTCCACTAGTGTTCAAGAATCAATTTACAAAGAAATGATTAAAGACAGAGCTATGGTTCAAGCCTTGGATGGAGGTTACATCATTCCAAGATTGGATATTTTGAAATTATACATTGAACAAGACTTGGAGGCCAAGGTACTTATTCAACAAAAGGAATTTTCTAAACCAAAACCTCCAGAAAAGAAAACAAGATTTGAGGATGAAAGCTGGGATGAAGTTTTAAAACAAGTAAAAGAACTCACCCAAAAGATCAAAAATCCTCCACAACCAGAGCCTCAACCAAGAAATGAAGGAAAAGAATCAGTTAAAGAAGTTTTGAATCAACTTAAAAGCCTTTCAGAAGCAGTGAATCCACCAAGAAGGAATTGGAACAACAATCAAGAGCAAAGATTACCTCAAAATAATCAGCCATATAGGCCAAGGAATCCTTTACCACCATTTTCATCCAGTTATCAACCATACATACCAGCTCAAATGGCTCCAAGACCACCAATGAAATGTGCTTACTGCAAGGAAGAAGGACATTCAGCAACTAGATGCACTCACCTTGCTGAAGATTTGGACAGAAGAATTGTCAGAACCCAAGGAGCATCTTACCTCTTCCCCAACTATCAGAGAGTACCTATGGAAGGAAATGAAAGTGCCAAAAACATAGTCAGAGCTTTTGCAAAAGAACAAGCTGAACTCAACAAGAAATTTATGGAAAAACCTATTGTCAAAGAAAAACCAGAAGAAGAGATTAAGCCCACTGAAAAGAAACCAGAGGATAAATCAACCTCAATTGCACATGTTGAAGATTGGTCAAATTGGAAACCACCTACCATTTCCTCAGCCAATGACCCATTTGAATCACACATTGGATTAAGGCAGACCAAGCAAAGAATGGAAAGACAATCCCAAAGTCAAGAACCAAAGAAGAAAGCAGAAATTCCAGGAACTTACATTGAAGAAGAAAAGGAAGAAGAAAGAGTAATAATTCCCACCAAATTCCAAAATTCAAATATTACAAAACCAGACCAACCTGAGGAGCAAATTGAAAATATTAACAATAAGAATGAAGATGATGAAATTCCCAAAGAAGAAAAGAAGTTCAGAAAACCTCAAAAGAAACAAGTTGAAACCAAATTAGAAATTGACAAAATTATCAAGAAAATTATGCAACAAAAGATCAACCTCACCATTGAAGAAATCTTGAGGATGTCACCCAATTTTGTCCATAAATTACAAGAATTATCAGAAAAAGACAAGGAAAAGATTAAATCACTCAACTCAATGGATCTTCAAGAAAGACTATTATCATTTGGATTCAAAGAAATCCCCAAGCCCAAGATTCATTATGCTTGTCCTTTGGGATTTATGGAAATCTTCATTGGAAAGGAAGAATATCCTATCAGAGCATTAGTAGACACTGGGGCAGAACTCAACATCATACCAGAAGAAATAGCAATCAAAGCCTCACTCACAACAAGAAATCTTAACATGAACCTCAGAGGTATTGGAGGACATACCACTTCATTAGTTGCACTTTCAGAATTTACTCCAATCATTTTGGCTTCCGGTGAAGAAACTCAAATCCACTTTTTTATTGCCAAAGGATCTGTCCATACAGTACTTGGAAGACCTTTCTTGGCAGACAACAATATCAGACTAGAATTCTCCCATAAACAAGGTGAAATACTAAGCTATCAAGAACCTGATGGAAGAAGATTATGCATGCCAATATGCAAACCCCAAGCACTTGGATGGCAAACTGGACCACCTAGAGGAATGGATCTATGCAATATGGCAAAATTGGTCAGAAATACACCAGGAAAGAAGTTTCAAAATGAAAAAGGTGACAATACCATGACAAATTTGACTCAGAAGACCCAAGATTTATCCATATCTCCAAAAGGTGATAAATTTGGCCAAGATTTACCAAATAACCAATGGCCAAACAACCTCAAAAGACAACTTGAAGACTCAACCTCTGAAGATGAATTACCCAACATAGGTTACAAGCCAATTTACAATAATAAAGAAATCTTCCAGATTTTAGTGGATGGAAATGAAAAAATAAATGGAAATCCTTTCAAACCTAAACCCAAAAAGAAGAAAGTCAGACTTAGTGAACATCATGAGCTCTCAGATGAAGAAATTATAAATGAAATTGAAGAAGACCTCAAAATTATGGAAGAAAGAGACAAAAAATTAAAAGACACATACCATATCAACTTCTTGGACAGACCGTTGAACAACCAAGAAGAGCCTTATGAATGGCAACTGGAAAATCCTGAATTCATCCAGCAACCTCTCAATGAAGATGAAGAAACAGAATCCATCCTAGAAAATGAATACAACTACATTTACTTGCCATATATCACTTTTGAAGATATTTATGGAGATGAAGCTCAAGAAATTTTATGTGAAGATAAATATTTATGTCACCTTCCAGGAGCAAACTTGAACAAAATCCAATTCCTAGAACTGTTAACTGAAGAGGGAATTAAAGGTAACCTTAAAAATCAATTCTGGGATGAAATATTTGAAATGGCCACACTACCAAGAAGAGGACTTTACTTCAATCAAATTTGGGCCCAGTGGTACCTTGGATTAAATGGATCAACATATCAAACTGGAAGACTGAAATGGGTTGGAGATGGATATATATTCATTGATGAAAACTTATGGTGGTCAGAATTTCCATCAGAACAAGAAATTGGGGAAAGAAATGCCTTTTTGGAAGCCCTCAAAGACCTGATTTTGGCCAGATTGCTCAACAGACACTCACCTTTCCCACTTGGGGGAGCTCAACTTTAAATAAAATCAACAAAAATCAATTTTTTTTTCTCTAAAAATGTATCAGTATCATTCATCAAATGTATCATTAGTTTCTCTTTTATTTCATTTTTTCTCTCAAAAGGGCAGTGACTTCCTGCCTTAACAAAGAAGAAATTCATCAACAAATTATCCTTTAAAAAAAAAAAAAAAAAAAAAAAAAAACTTACAAAAAAAATATATCAATTACCTTCACCATGGCCAATTCACCAACTTTTGGATCCTATGGGGAAGAATTAATAAAAGAAGACCCAATTATCAATGAAGAACTTCATTGGTCACCAGAAGATGAAGATTTCAATAAAGAGAACCTTTGTCACTTTAAGGATACTTCATTAATATCAAAAAACCAAGAAATTGAAGAAATCAAGGAATTGCTGAAAAATTTGGAGGTTTCTGACAGAATCAATGATCAAATTACTCAAGAACTAATGGAACAATTAAATTTCAAACCATCAAGGCCCATCTTGAAGACACATAACAGCTCTAAAAATCAAAAATCAAACAAAAAAGTCAGATTTAAATTCAATTAATCACTAGGCAGTGACCTCCTGCCTTATCAAAGAGGAAAATACTTTTTTATCAACCAAATCAAATCCATTTCACTCACCTAGAAAAAGAAACAACAATTAGCCATAAGATCACTAGGCAGTGACCTCCTGCCTTATCAAAGAGGAAAATCATTTCTTAGCAACCAAAATCACCAATTTCACTCATCCAAAATCAATTATCACTAGGCAGTGACCTCCTGCCTTATCAAAGAGGAATATCCAAATTCTTACCCAAGAATTATCATCCAAAACCCATTAAACCTACCCTCAAAGTATTGTGATAAATAAACCTGACAAAATTTTCAGATTTTATTACCATCAACACTTCAAAATACACCAAATCCATCAAAAATGGAATCATGGCCATTAAGTGAAGAAAATCCCTGGTCATTGGACATAGATATCAGCTGGCTAGAAGAAAAAGAAGTCTGGGCCAATTACATTCATCAACAAGAAATAGATGAAAATCCTGACTGGTTCTTTAAAATAAAACCAGAACCCTGTCCTGATATTTCCACCATTCTTCTTCCATATATTGAGTTTGAGGACATCTTTGAACAAGAAAAATCACTATCAGAAACTGTCATTTGTCATCCATGGAAAGAACTACCTGGATTCAGCCTCACAAAGTATGAATTCTTGGATTTACTGACATGGGATGGAGTTGGTGGCAACCTTGGAAACCAATACTGGGATGAAATATTCCCCATGGATGAAAACCTCAGGAAATCATTATTTTGGAGGACCTGGGAATGCCAAGACTGGTTCAAACTCCAGGATTTTGAAATTAAAAATGGACAAATTAGCAAAATCTTAGGAAGTTATATTGTAAAAAAGGCCAAATGGGATTGCCACTGGGAAGAAACACTTATACCAGCAATCTTCAGTCTCAAAGGTGGTGTAACTAAATTCAATACAGAAGAATGGAAATCCTTCTGTCAAGAATACCTTTTCAAATCTCTTAAAAAAGAACAAAGTAGGGGAGGAAATTTTATCAAACAAGAATTAGTGAAGAAAATACTTTGTCAAAGGGATCAATCAAATGAAATCTCACCTGCTAAGTACCCAGTTCTTTGATTTTTAATCCACCCTATTTCCATTTTAGTTGTTATTATGTATCCCTTTTATTTATTAATATACTTTTACTTTAATCTTTATTACTATCATTTTTTAATTCTTCCTTTCATGATCACCTTAAAAAAAAAAAAAAAAAAAAAAAAAAAAAAAACAAAAAAAACAAAAAAAAAAAAAAACTTACTTGATATTGAAGATTTCTTTTATGATTGTTTTTTTTTTTATTTTACTTAATCATTATAATAAAGTTATAAAAAATATATATAATAATAATAAATATATATATATATAATAATAAATATTAGTTAATATAAATAAATAAAAAAGAAAAAAAAAAACAATTAGTTTCAATTGATCTTATATTGAAAAATGATAACTATAAAGGAAACAATATCTTACATAACATTATAATTCCATTATAGTCTTTCCTGCTTTTATGCTATATTCTATCCCATTTCTAATTCTATTAGTTAAAAAACAAATTACAAAACAAAAAAAAAAAAAAAAAAAAAAAAAAAAAATCTTAGCTTACTGACCTCCTTTACCTCTATTTGATTGGTTTATTATTTTTTTATTTTTATTTTTTTATTTTTTTATTTTTTTTTATTATTTTAATTCCTATTTATTTTATTTTTATTTCAGTTTATTTTACTTTTTTATTTTTATTTTTTTTTATTTCATTTTTTTATTTTATTTTTTATCTCTATTTTTTATTTTTTCTCTTTTTTTGATTATTTCCACTGACCTCATTTCATTTTAAATTTGATCCTCACTGAAATTAAGATTTTATTTGTTTATTTTATTTTATTTTATTTTTTTTTTAAAAAAAAAAAAAAAAAAAAAAAAAAAAAAAAAAAAAAAGAGAATAATAGAAATGAAGTAACTGAAGACATAGTCTCTTCATTTCAAACACAGGAGGCCTAACAAGGTGCTACAACAAGCTAAGTAGCAAAAATTTTTTATTAATAATAATCTAAATAATATATATAAAAAAATAAAAATAAAAATAAAAATCAATAAATAGATAAAAAAAAAATAATAATAGTAATAATAATAAGAACAAGTACAACTTACCCTATGACTTGCTTCATTTAGAAGGGTAAATAACACGACCTAAAGTATTACGAGGGCGAAGAAAGTAGGGCCCTTTTGGAGTGCTTTTGGAATAAAGAGACAAGGTTGGTTGAGGATCCAAGAGCCTTGGATCGACCTCCCCATTCAAGAAGGAGTAGAAGGCTGAAGCCGCAGCGGGAGTAGGTTTGCGATGTTCGGAAGAGCCAGTGGGTGCGCTCAAGAAATCACCGAGAGCTGGTGGAGATGAAGGGATGGATGGATAAGGACCGTTAGCGGTAAGCCACTCCCACACCGACTTCCTCAACCTATTGGTTGGAGGAATACCCAGGACGAGGTCTTCTAGCTCCTCAGTGGTGAACGGGCAAAAAGCGTTGAAAAAGTCAGCAGCGAAGCCAACATCATGGGAACTCATTGCTATTCTAAATAAAAAAGTAAAATCAATCAATAAAATAAAAAAAAAGATCCTCTAGCAAGGGAGACAAACGTACTAAGGTTTTAATTAAAAAAAAAAAAAAAAAAAAAAAAAAACAAATTCTTATTGGATTGATTGGTGGGATGATTAAAAAAATCAACAAGGGTTTTTTGATCCTTTTATCGTGATACTCAATTTTAGCACCTCTACTCCATCCTCACCGTCGAATCAACCTAATACTCAAAAAAAGGAAAAAAGACCATGAAGAGGAATAAACTATCAGTAGTGCCGACGTTAGTCTATCAACCGTTGGGTGACAAAAGAGATGAAGGAAAAACAAGATTCCTTTGTTCACAGAAGCAATAGACCTGCACGACGATAACAGAATCAACTAGAAATTAATAAAGCAAAACATTTCGGAGGAGACTATCATACTATAAATTATAAATAAGTTAGGAAGAAATTCAACATTCGACTTCAAAATTTATCTACGTGATCAGGGTTGGATTTTGAACAATGGGTAATACTGATATGACTTGCAGATAAAATTGCTTGTTTACCTTACTTAAAATATCCCACTCTACACCCAATGCCAGAAGAGGAAGGCAAGGCAAAAAATAAAATTGAAACGGAACAATACATACCTGACAATCCTATGAAAACATCAACGTGATCAGCGGGCTTTCCCTAGTGTAACGTTTTTTCCGGCGATGGATTCCAGACACAAGGGCACGTCTAATGAAGAATTGGCCGTTAAACTTACCAGCGAGCCAAGATTTGTTGCCTGCCACTGTGGTTAAGAGGAAGCAGGAAGATGCTCGTTGGATCAGTTTTTTATAGATCATGGAGTTAGCCCGGAAAAGGATGTTACAGCCACCGCTACCAGTCAAGCCGGTTATGATCACACTGGAGACCTGTAAAATCCCAAAGAATGAGCCATCCGAACCAGCCATAAGCCCTAGGAGGAGCAAAATGGGCTAGACCTACTTATTGGAGGGACATCCTAGCTAAATTACCACGACGCGACACAATAAGGAACACAACCTCCCAAAGCTGCCGAAGTGAGAGTCACTGGACTGCTCAGGAGACTACTAACAGTCAAATAAAAAAATTGAACTCACTTTAGTCGCGTCAAGTAGTAAGAAGGACATTGGAGCTTTCATTTGACTACTAAGCACCCAACCCCATTTGAGCTTAGGAAGAGGTTGAACAGCCTGACAAACCTGATAATCAGAGAAAGACACCACCTCCTAGTGATGTCTCGGTTGTTCCTCAGCTCTCATTCTTCTTAAAACAATGGCCATGGGTATTTTAAACTAACCCGACCGATTTTCTACTATATTGAAGGAGAAAATACACCTCTTGCATCAATAATAATTCAAACAAATCACCATTAGAACGCCATACAGCCCAACCGACTCATTTTTCAATAAAGTAAGGGGTTTAAAACACCCACATAATAAAAAATAAACCACCCGAAGTGGTTTAAAGCACAATAAAGTGCTTTCCAACATATTTGGAGATGGAAACACCCCACCCGAAGCCCCTAGAGGGTTGTAACAGCCTCTAGATCAAGACCATCAAGCTGAATACCTTACCTTCTGACAACAAAGCAAAATAAAAAGAAAAAAGAATAAAACAAAATAAAAAAAAAAAGAAACAAAAAGTCCTCAACATGACTTTAAACTGTTGACATTTTTTTTTTTTTTATGACTTGGAAAATGATAATAAATTGATAAGAGTCCTCAGCATGGCTTTAAACTGCTGGGTTTGCTTACTTTAATTAGATGATTTTATAAATTTTTTATGAAACAGGGCTACAAACAAAAATAATAATAATAATAATATAAATAAAAGCCCTCAGTATGGCTATAAACTGCTTATTTTATTTTTTTGCTTACTTCATATTGGATATTAAATAAAGCTGACATTTTATTTTTATGTGCTACAGGGCTATAAATAACAATGAATTCCCTGAGCAAGGCATTAAACTGCTCAATTTCACCTTATGCTTATTTTTTATTACTGATTATCTAATTTGCTGATATTTTAGTAATTTTTTAGTTTAATAAAATAAATGAGGGAAATAAGAAAGCTATAAAATGAAAAGAACAAAAATAGGGCTTACAAAACAATAAAACAAAATAAAATTAGCCCTCAGCAAGGCTTTAAACTGCTTATTTATTTATTTTTTCATTCTTAATTTATCTTGGATATAAGATGGAGCTGACACATTTAATTGTGCTACAGGTCTTCAATATACAAATTAGCCCTCAGTATGGCTATAAACTGCTTCTTTTAGTTTATTCCTCATGACTTTTTATATTGAATATTAAATTAAACTGACATATTTAAATTTGGATATGGCTACAGGGCTATAAAGGACAATGCAAAGCCCTAAGAAAGGCTTTAAACTGGCATTTTTTATTTTTTATGCTTTTTATTATATTTTATAATATATTATACTGACATGTTCCATTTTGAATGCTACAGATGTTCATCATGAAAATATTTCTCTGATTTTATAACATTAAAAGTACTTTTAAAAGTGAAAAGGAGTCCTTAACAAGACTATAAACTGTTGAATTCAATTTACAACTTGGCTTTGAAGATAAATCAAATGTCATGAAAAAGATATGGTCCTTGGCAAGACCATAAACTGCCCACCATTAGAATTATCAACAAGGACTCAAATTATCAACAATAATCAACACAAGTAACCAATGGTCCTTGGCAAGACCATAAACTGCCCCTTCAAATATCAAAAATAAATCACTAAAATTATCA
Source organism: Austropuccinia psidii (assembly GCA_023105745.1). Taxonomy (NCBI): domain Eukaryota; kingdom Fungi; phylum Basidiomycota; class Pucciniomycetes; order Pucciniales; family Sphaerophragmiaceae; genus Austropuccinia; species Austropuccinia psidii. The sequence goes on along the minus strand of JALGQZ010000001.1, from coordinate 77,015,510 downwards.
ACAAGGACCAAAGCAAAGACAGGATAAGTCCTAGGCAAGACTATAAACTACCTGAGGTTCTATTTTTACTTTATTACTTTCTAATTTTATGTCATTATAAAAAAAGAATTGGAAAGATGTACTGACTTAAGCTTTTGAACATATTTTTTATTTTATTTTATTTTTTATCCCAAAATTCAACTATTTAATTTTCCTAAGAATTAGGGTCATATCCCATTCATGATCTCAAGAATATTCTATTTATTCATTATTTCTATTATAATTTTCCTACTATTACAATAAGAGCCATTAAATTGGCTCAATTTTTCCACTCAAAGATAATAATAATTAAAAAAAAAAAAAAAAAAAATCAATTTATTTGAAATATTTATTCAATTACAAGAAAGTGATTGGAACTTGTTTGAAAAGAAGAAGTATTTGTGCCATGAAGGCATTAATTGAACTCTGAAGGAGTTATTTATATTAAAAACTCATGAATTGATGACATAATTTGGGGAATTTACATATTAATAACACCTCAATGTGCTGTTTATTCCAAATGGAATTGAAAAATCCCCCTAAAAAGCAAACAAGAGTTTTTTTTAAATTGTACAAATTTTCAATTTCACTGTTTATATTTTTTCAACAACTCAAATGCATTTATGGGTAACAGAAAATCTGAACCATAAAGGGGATGGACTTGAAATAAAGTCTGAGTCACAATGATGATTCCAAAAGGAAGAGTTGTGGCATCATAAGGGTCATTATATGAATAAAGGACCCAAATTATGATCATTCAACTATGTAATATTAATCATACATACTCTCAAGAGCACCAATTTTTACTGATTGGCACAAATTACCACCTTTAACCAAACAGTTCCATGATCTTAATTGTGATTCAGGTTTATTTCTTTCAAATTGTGAATTTCACTCAGATATCTCACTTTATGGTTATTTTAACTTATTCAAAAAAAAAAAAAAAAAAAAGAAAAAAAAAGAAAAAAAAAAGAAAAAAAAAAAGAAAAAAAAAAAAAGAAAAAAAAAAAAAAAAAACAGCTTATTATTGAATCATCATCAAAATAAAGTTATGTAAATTTTGTGTATCATTATTTATCCTTATCAAAATCACTATAAAAAAATAAGGGGTGGGTAAACTTATTTCTTACACTATCCCTTATAGTGGAAGTTTTGGGGGAATGAGAACATATCCTCTTCAGAATTTGAAAACCAACTCAAGATTTTTAAATGGAGAGGGGGGCCCTCATTGTGAGCCTTTGAGATATGACCACATATCCAATAAGGTCACAAAAAAGATTAATAATAATTATACCTTTAATATAATTATATTAAAATTAATTAGAATAATTATACATTAAAAATAATTACTCAAATATACAAAAAATACCATAAATTGGTACTAAAATTGGTTTAACTTAAAAACCAATGAATGAACATGTGAAATAAATTATACCATTGGATTCCCCATGGAAAAATACACATATACCATTTTTATGGCATATCTGTAAAGTCAATATTTAAGGAATTATAAGGTATAATACCTTATAAAAACCATAAAACCTTATTTATCTCAGAAACTAATGAAACAACATGTGAAATAAATTGTACCAGTGGATTCCCCACAAAAATTCACATATAAAACAATTAATAAGCTAATTCCCAAAATCAATACTTAAGGAATTATCCTGAATATATGCACTTTTTTGGTCAACGCATATATTCAGTGATCATAGCTAATATCTTCTAAAATATACATGATAGAATGATGAACCAAAAATAAAGTCACCACGTAATTACTGTAAGAATACAGATATGAACTTTCTTTTACAAGTTATAAACAAGGTTAAAACCTATGATGAAATATTGATAAAAATCAACAGAGCTGTTGACCACTTTGTTGTGAAAGTGCTCCAAACTTAAAAAAAAGTACACAGTTGGAATCTACTAGTTCATTCGTGAAGAATGATGTAATTTTTATTATTAAATTCAGGGTATAACCCCCTGAAATCAAGGTTTGAAGTTTAAAATATTGAATTTCGACAGAAAAGATGAGTTACAAGAAAAATCATCAAAATTAGAGTTTTGATGATGTAATGAAAAGCTCTTGACAGCATAATAAGGTTATGTCAGGCTATCAGAATTCACTCTCTGAATTGCTGTAGCGTGAAAACCTTAAAAGTTATTGAGGATCAAAGTTTGAGCTTAAATTGAGCTGTTATGATCACATACTGTAACCTTAAATTAAGTTTAACAGTCTTAAGAGTGATAAAATTGGTGAATACTATTAGTTTATGATTAAAACTAATAAAATCCACGAAATTTGGGGTTCTGCCAAGCCTCTGATGTCATCACACTTAGAGTTATAGTGATAACTCTAAATAATGGTGTAATAATGATGTGATATGGTTTGATCATGATGTAATCACCCTCAAACCTTAAAATATTGATCAATTCCAGTGGATATGATCAGTACACGTCTACTAGAAGCCTGTTGGACTCTAGGAGGGAGGTATTTACTATAAATAGAGCTCTTTTTACTCTGTTTTCCCCTCAGACGCATCAAAAACATTAAATCAATTAAATAAAAGGTAATTTCTTTATTCTTTAAATATAAAACTCTTATATTCTTAAAGACCAAAGACCATCTTGTCATTAATCACCATTTTTACGTGATTAAATCAATTCTTTAATTGTTTTTGCTATAAATCTCTCTAAAAAGCTCATTTCCACGTAAAATCAAGAAATTTAGTAAATTCTCTTTATTTTTATTTTAAATACAATTTGAAAAGGTTGTATTATATTCTTTTGGCGTAAAATAACTCAAAATTATTATCTTAAGTGTTAAAAGTAGGTTATTTCATCTTATTATAATAATTTCTCTCTTATTATTACTCATAATAATTCTTATTTAATATAAATAGTATTTATATTAATTTATAACTTTAATATTAGTAATATTATTGTTATTAATTGTTTTTTATTTATAAAAAACAATTTTTTACGCCTTTATTATTTGTTGGTAACAATCATAAAGAGCTTTATAATATATTAATTATTTTATATTAATATATTATTTATAATATTATATTTTTATATAATATTAATTATATTATTATATTTATTTAATAATATAATAATTTTACGCCATAATAATAATATTTCTTTATTATTATTATTATTTTAATCTTATTTATTCATTTTATAAGGACATTCAGAGTACAATAAGTGATAAATTAGTAATTTTTACTTATTGTTTCATAGTCAAACCTTACACTCATCCAAACTAATATTATTAAAAAAATCAATCAATTCATATTAAAATCAATTTCAAATCACCTTATTATTACAATTTTTTATTTTTTATTTTTTATAGCAGGTTTAATTCAGGAATTCAGAAGAACCAGAAGGACATAAATTATTTTTAAGAAATAGCAAGAGAATTTGGAAACAATTTATCATAGGGCAATTATTCACAATACTGAAAATGAAGAAGATTATTTATGAAGAAAAACAGGAGTTCCTTATGGATTGACCTCTGGACAACACAAGACCTTGGAAACTTCTTTGATTCTGGATTGAAACTCATTTGGAATTCAAGAATAAGTGGTCAGGATTTATGGACTGAAGGTTGACTCACTTGATTAATTATTGACTCAGGACTCACTCAACATGAAGGACCAACAAGATGATGTAAAACACTCAACTCAAATTGCCCTTGGGATTTTAAAGAAGATTGAAGACTCAAGAGGTCCTCAGCATGACACTAAACTGCTTCCCCTGTAGACTTGGGCAGGGAAACTTATAAAAAAAACAGCCGAGAAGCTGGAGGGGATTGTCCTAGTCAGGAGAAGTGCTGAAGGACCATTTTTGTCCTCAGCATGACAATAAACTGCTCCCTTTGTGTAACAGGAACAAGGGACTTACAGGTGTTTAGCATTATCAAATTGGCCAAAATGAACAAATTGAAGTCTCAAGCCATCAATTAAGACAAGAAAATTCCTTATCAAGAAATAAAACAACCAGAAGAATCTTGCATCAAGTGTGAATCATGAAGACTGAAGAATAAGACAAGAGTCAAGTGGAATCCAAAATCAAGCCCAAAGGAGCTCAAGAATCAAGATAAGCCCTTGGATTAGGCCAGGAGGTCTTTGCATGACTTAAACTGCAGGACTTGTATACCTAATATACAGGGGTTACACACCTAGTTGTAGGTCCTGTATGACCTTAAACTACATTTTTTTATGGAAGAAAGAAGAAAAGAAGAATTGTGAAGACCTCAATATTTCAGGACACTAGCAAATTCTTGGAAATAATTAAAAATCAATAATTGAAGATGGATCACCAAATTTTAGCAGCCAAATACAAATCAGTCCTGAAGAAGGTGAGACCAGTCAATGAGCCAATGCCTCAAGACCTTAACCCACCTTTGGAAAGACCACCTTTGTCAAGAGATCCTTATGAAACACCTTTATCACCCAACCCACCTATATTTCAAGAAACCTTCAAGGTCACCCATGAAAGACTGCAAGCAGTCAATTTTGGCCCACCAGGATGGTTATCAAATGAAGAAATCAACTTACTCAAAAATTTTATTACCTTAAGGGAAAAAGCAATAGCTTTCTGTGAAGAAGAAAGAGGATTACTCAAACACTCATATGGAAAACCTTACAAGATACCAGTAATACCTCATGAACCTTGGCAGAAGAAACCAATTCCCATTCCCAAATCAATTTTACCTCAGTTTACTGAATTAATCAGAGAAAGAATCAGGACTGGACTCTATGAGCAATCCACCTCAAGCTACACAAGCCCAATCTTTTGTGTGGCCAAATCAAATGGGAAACTCAGAATTGTCCATGACCTTCAAGAACTCAACAAAGTCACCATCAAGGATGCTGGCTTACCACCTCATATTGAAGAATTTGTAGATGCATTTGCAGGAAGAGCATGCTATGGACTAGGAGATATCATGGGAGGATATGATGAAAGAGAATTAGATGTCACTACAAGACCCCTCACAACTTTTGAAACACCCCTTGGAAGGATGCAACTCACAAGACTACCCCAAGGAGCCACAAACTCAGTAGCAGTATACCAAGCCCAAATGACCTGGATACTCCAAGAAGAAATACCAGAAAGTGTAGGAATTTTTATTGATGATGGAGGAATAAAAGGACCAAGATCACTTTATAACCAGGAAACACTACCAGAAAACCCCTCAATCAGAAGATTTATATGGGAATATGCCATAACCTTAGAAAGAACTTTATTCAGGATTGAAGAAGCAGGACTTACTATCTCAGGATCCAAGTTTGCATGCTGTGTTCCAGCTTTGGACATAGTAGGGCATGTTGTATCATTCAAAGGAAGAACAATCTCAAAACAAAAGATCAACAAGATTCAAAATTGGCCAACACCTCTCAACAAAAAGGAAATAAGAGGATTTCTTGGTCTTTGTGCCTATGTAAGAATGTTTATTGAAAACTTCTCACAAGTTGCATCACCACTCAGAAGACTCACCAGAGAAGATGTTGACTGGGATTGGGATGAAAAATGTGAAGAAGCTTTCCATAAGCTCAGAAGAATAGTTGGAGAAGAAATAACCCTCAAGAAATTGGATTATGACAAAGGAGCAGGAAAAATTAAGCTAGCAGTAGATTCAAGTTACATTGCTGCAGGAGCAGTACTCACTCAAGAAGACAAAGAAGGAAAGGACAGACCAGTATTATATGAATCAATAACTTTTTCAAAATTGGAATCAAAATACTCACAACCCAAATTGGAACTCTGTGGAGTTGCAAGAATTCTCAAGAAACTTCAAACCATACTTTGGGGACAACATTTTGAATTACAGGTTGATGCCAAGGCCTTAATTGAAATGATCAACACCCCTTGCTTACCCAATGCCCCCATGACAAGATGGGTGGCTTTCATTCAACTATTTTCCTTTGATTTGGTACACAAACCAGGGAAAACTTTCACTATGCCAGATGGGCTCTCCAGAAGACCAAAAGACTCAGAAGAAGATGAAGATGCACCAGAATTTGATGAAGAAGAAGATTGGATCAAGCCACACCCTGGATTTGGGGCCAAGAATGTAAATTCACTCCATTTTTCAGGAGTACAAGTACCAACCAAACAAGAAGGATTTTGGAAGAGAATGCAAGAATACTTAAGTACAATGAAAAAACCACAATCAAGCAAAGAAGAAGAATTTAGAAGGATAAAAAGAAGGTCATCCAACTTTTTTTTGGAAGATGGCCAACTCAAAAGAAGAAATAACCCAAACCCTCAATTGGTGATATCAAGTCAATAAGTTCAAAGCTACATCTTAAAGTCACTTCATGAAGAGATGGGCCATAGAGGGGAAAATGAAACTTACAGAAGAATTAAAGCAAGATTTTGGTGGGAAGGAATGAAGAAATCAGTAAAGAAATGGGTTCAATCTTGCCTAGCCTGCCAAAAGAGAAGTCAAAGCTTACAAAGAGAACAAGGAAAATCTACAGCAACATCAACAATCTTTGAAAGGGTAAGCATGGATGCAGTCCATATCAAATCTGGAAGATGGAAATATATGGTTGTGGCCAGAGATGATTTTTCAGGATGGCCAGAAACAGTTGGACTAGTCAAATTAACAGCAAAAGCAGTTTCAGAATGGTTCACCTCAGAATGGATATGCAGGTATGGCTCACCAAAAGAAGTAACTGTTGATGGGAGGCCAGAGTTTGGAAAAGAATTACAAGATGCAGTAAAGAAAGCAGGATCAAGGATCAGAATCACCACACCCTATTACCCAGAGTCTCAAGGAATGGTTGAAAGGGGCCATAAACAACTTAAGGATGCATTAGTCAAGATGTGTGGAGAAAATGGAGGGAAATGGAAAAAATATCTACCTTTGGTTACATTGGCTGACAGAATCTCCACTAAAAGGACAACTGGTTTCTCACCATTTGAACTCCAATTTGGACAACTACCAGTATTACCAATTGATATTGAAACAAAAACCTTTTTAGCAGTAGAATGGCACAAAATATCCACAACTGAGGAATTATTGGAAGCCAGAGCTAAACAATTAGAAGGAAAAGAAGAAATGAGAAGGAAAGCAGCAGAAAAACTCAAAAAATCAAGAGAGGACTCAATGAAATATTGGGATAGAAGAATGGCACATCAACTAAGATCACCACTCAATCCAGGAGATTTGGTCCTGGTTTACAACAAAGCAATAGAAACTAATTGGGGACTACTTTTCAAAAACAAATGGAATGGACCCTATAGAGTAATCAAACAAATAAACAATGGACCATATGAGCTTGAGGAACTTGATGGAACAGAATTAGCAAGAAGATTTGCAGCATCTCAAGTCAAGAGGTTCTACCCAAGAGGGAAGTTGATAAACACAAAAGAAGACACAGAAGAACAACAAAGTGAAGAAGATGAATCAATAAATGAGGAAGAGGTATTGGAGGAAACCACAGAATCAGATGAAGAATAGAGAGCTCTCACCTGGAATGCTGGGGACAGCATTAAATGGAGAGGGGGATGTGGTATTCCATACCATCTTTTTCACCAGGCTCAAGCTCATAGTACCCTATAACAGCAGGAAATCCAGCCTACAGGCAGACTTACACTCAAATTTTACACCAAAAGGTCAATTTTACAGCAAGAAGCTGGATTTAACTCATAAAACCATGGCACAGGCACCAAAGGGAAGTGTATGTGTTTAAATAACTTATTCAATTTCACTATGCATATGTAAAAATCAATTTACATATAGCAAACTAGTTACAACAAATGAGGTACCACCCTTTAAATTACACACCCCACCCAGTTTTACACCCCCTTACAGCCACAGGACTCATGCAGCAAGAAAATGACACATGCATTAGTTATACAGCCAACTTGCATTCAAAGTCACATGATGCAAAGCTCAACTCCATGCAATTCCTGCAATTCATTTACAACACAGCCCCAGGAGTACCTTATCTTATATCCACAGTAACCCCACTTAAAACCTTAAAACATAATTAGTTACACCACTCATCACCTCATGCAAACCAAAGGTAGTTACAACAGGCTGCATGCAGTACACAATTCCAATTAAATCTCAACCACATGACTATGCACAGCATGTGTCAAAATCAAAAATCACATCATCTCATAAAAACAGTAAATTCACCAATGCAAGAAGTTATCACCTGACTTCATTTTAAAGTTCAAAAAGAAGAAAAACAAACATGACACCTGCATAAATTACACAGCCATTTCTACCCAACCTAAAATAGGACATATGCAAAGGAATTACAAGGTAATCATGTGATACTGCATCCACCAACAGAATATCATGTGACAGGAAAGAGGCTGTGCACAACAAAAATCCCCAGCCAAAATTGAATCACCTCATGTATGCAAGAAAAATTCAAGAATATCACATCATAATTAGTTCACCAAAAAGACAATCATGTGATAAATGGAGGCTGTGCAGAAAGAAAATTGTCACCAAACCTTAAATCACCTGACCCATGCAAGAAAGGTCCTCACCAAAAATGGAGTCACATGATGAAATCAAGAGGAATTAAAGTGGAGAAAGACAGCTCCCATGGAGGGCCCCCTGGGCTCCCAAAAGGTATAAATAGAGGGGCTCTCTCCCCCAAATTTCAAAATCCCCCCCCATGCACATTATATCCTATGCACAATATATCCCCTGCACATTACAAGCACAGGAATAAGTCATCCCTCACCTGGGAGGTAGTCCAGTATATTATAGTAAAATTACTTGTCCAGTAGCTAAGCTCAGTGGAAGTAAAGTATTAAAGATTTCCCAGTAGCTAAGCTCAGTGGAATCTTATCATTGTTAAAATAAAAATAAAAATTATCTAGTACCCAAGATTAGGGTTACTACTCTAGTAAAATATTTCACCTAGTAAAATTAACACCATTTATCAAGATTTAAAAATAACTTACCCCTTTAAAAATCCAATATCAAAGAATCTTACCTTTTAAATATAACAAATACAATTATATTATTAAACACTCTTAAAAAAAAATAACAAACCTTTAAAAGATTATTTTACTCTATTATAACTTTACCTTAACAAAATTACCTTTATCAATACTCATCCAAATTTCCAGAACACCTTAAAAAAAACCCATCTTACCAAATTTATATCACCAAGAAGAAACCACTCACCCCAATTTCACTAAAAAATATTAAAATTAAACAGACAAGTATTCCATTAAAATTTAAAAATTAACCAAATTACTGACATTATTTTTCATATTATTTATTGAATAGGTCTGATCTGAGACTGCTGAATTTTGTCTTCTGCAGTTGTAAAGCCACTTACTAATTTTATTTTGGTTTGTGAGCTCCAAGGAAGATTTTGTTCAGTATTTTAGGAGGGGCAGGCAATACACCCTTGCCACCCTTGGTTACAGGAGTTATTAGCAATTCAAAACTAGTTACCTGTGATTTCCCCCTCCAGGTACTGCCTCATTTTAATCCCACACAAGAGGAGTTCCCACAATATGTCTTCATTACTTAAATGAAAAATTCATTCTGAAATTCTGAGGATCTTATTCCTAATATGGGAGTGTCTGACCCTTCTGTTTCAGTGTCTCCAATGTCCGGGGTACCACCTTCTAGTGGCCATTCAGAGAATCTGAAGTTCTTCTTCCTATATATTTCCATAAAATGAATAGGAATCTTTGCTGCTACTTCAGGGTCATAGGCTGAGTTGCTCTTGACATTGTCTAGTGGTCATCAGCCTAGGCCATCTGCATTGGTGTTGCTTTTGCCCTCCTTGTATATAATGGTCATGTTGCCTCAATACTCTTGGATGTCTATTTTCCATCTAAGAATGTGTCTATTGGTATTCTTCATGTTCAGTAAATAATTCAAGGATTTGAAGTCTGTGTAGAATTCAAGGATTTGAAGTCTATGTAGACTTCAAAGACTGCACCCTAAAAATAATAGTGGAGCTCCTCCAAAGCCCAGACTAAGCATAGGCATTCAGTCTGGGTGGCACCATACCTGGCTTCTGAATCTTTCAGCCACCTAGAGATGTAGCATATTACTTCCTCTCCTGGTTCACCATTTACAATTTGTCTCTGGTGAAGGGCTGCCCCTTAGCCTTGGCTACAGGCTGCATCAATATATAACTTAAATGATAGTTCAAAGTCAGAAAAGATGAGCACAGGTGCATTAGTGACTTCATGTTTGATCCTCTCATATGCATACCTCCTTTCCTTGGTAATTGCAAAAACTAAATCTTTTGAACATAACTTGTATAGACTACTAGTTATGTGGGCAAACTTTGTGATGTGGCTTCTATAATAGCTAGCAAACCCAAGGAAAGATTGAATCTCTTTGATTTTCTTTGGTACTGGTTTTAGCAGTACTGCTGCTACTTTATCATGGTCTATGGCCAGTCTAAGACCTGAGACCTTGTGTCCAAGTGCCAGTAATTCTTGGCCAAAATTGCATTTTTTAAGTGAAATTTTGAGGTTTATGGGTGTGCATTTACTTAGTACTCTGTCTATGTATTGCATATAATCCTCCCATGTCTCTGAGTATATAATGATATCATCAATATATACTACCATCCAGCCTTCCAATATTTCTTCTTGAAATATTGTGTCCATCATCCTTTGGAAGTGGGCTGGTGCATTTTTGATGCCAAATGGCATCCTGGTGTACTTATATATGCCCATATGGCATATGATTCTGAGTAATTTGATGGATTTTTGTTTAACTCCATTCTGGGGAAAGCCTTTCATACAGTCCATCTTGGTCATGTATTTGGCTTTTGCCAGTTTGTCTAAGGAATGACGTATCTTAGGCATAGGGTACCTGTCAGCTTTTGTGTAGTTGTTCAGGGCTCTGGAATCTCCACACAGCCTACATTTGCCATCATGCCAGGTGATAAGGACAGGAGTGGTTTTTTCCACTATTTCATTGTGTCCTATCTTCTTGATGACATCCATGTCTATAAGTTCATTGACATGTTTTTCAATTTCCTTCCTATTTTCCAGACTTTATGAGTATGGAGGTCTTCTCAGCATGGGTGGATAGGGTCTTTCCAAATCCAGATATAATTCTCTATCATGGCCTCTGATTTTGCCTAATGTTTTCTCACCAATGCAAAATGCTGGTCCATTTCCCATTCGCATCTTGAATAAACTAATTTTTTGTCTACTGGTAAGGGTAGTGATGAATTGGCCCTCCCTGAATTCATTCAGTAATTCTTCTAGAGGGTCATGGGTAGATATTTAGTATATGTCAAGTGAAAATTTCTTTTCCTTTTTTTTACCAATAGTAATATGCCTGTTTTCACTATTTTAAATATCAATTCCCTACATCCTCTGGTAATCTGTTCCCAGTAAGAACCCTTGGATGTGGGCATCTTCAAGTAAAAAAACCTCTGGGCTGAGTCTGATATTACCTTTACTATGGGTTATAATTATCTCTTTTATAATTGCCCCAATGGATCTCATCTTCCCTGATTCATGTTTGAAGTTCTTTGCCTTGGTTGGAAAGAGCTGTTTTTCCCAATTTGGGAAGTGGTGATCCAGATAATTTCTGGCTACTATTGAGCAGTGTGCTCCACTGTCAATGATCAATGGGTGTTGATCATTGTCAATACAAACATTCATCTTTGTGGCTGTCACATGTATATATCCCATTCCTTCAGTTGGTGTAGCTAGGAATGTCTCCACATCTTGTGTTTGTTTACACAAGTTCTTTTTTGCAGTGTTCTGTGGCCTGCCTGCTTCCAGCTGTATGTCCTGAATTTCCAGTGGTGTTTCCTCTTGGTATTCCACTAGGAGTTCTTCTCTTGGGTCTTGGTCATCATCAGATTTTTCTCTGATGGCATCACCCATAAAGTCTGATTCAAAATCCTCTGTGGGGGATTCCTCCTCTGGGACATTCTCAATGGCATAGATTTTGTTCTTTGCCTTTGGACAGCTGTTGGAATAATGGTTTGTTGAACCACAATTGTTACAAGAATCTTTCTTCTTAGCCACTTCTGCCACCCTTTCTTTGGGTTTGTCTTTGAACTCCAACCTAAAATGTTGTTTCTCTTTGAAACTACTGATTTTATATGGGGAATATTTCCCTATATTTGTTCTTTTCCTTACATGTTTTTAGGTCTTTGCAATGTCATATAGAGTTCAATTTTGGTTGCATCTTCATTTTACTGCATGCTATAGTTCTCCTGGCATTTGTGTCAGGAGTTTGTGATTCCTAATCACAATATTCATTTGAGTATCAATGGCTCTAAGTCTCTTAGACTGTCTAAGACACAACGCATATGGATCTTTGTCCACAGAGTATTTGTCATTTTGAAATGAAATGGTCTTTTGCCATATCAAAGTACCATTGCTGTACTTTTGGATAATTTGACTCTTCCACCATGGCCAGTTTCTTCTGCCATGGATTTTTTCCATCTCTGTGTACCAAATAATAGCATTTCTTTTGAACTCTGTATTTAGTCTAGCAGTCATCCAGTAGTTGGGTATGCTTGGTACATCAATGAAGAGTCCATCAATATAATCAATGAGTTTCATATGATCATATTCTCCTGGTCCAGAGAATTTGAGCTGGCTTCAGGCCTCTGGAAGCTGTTTTAAGGCTTCCTTCTCTGAATAAGACATATTATCTCCATCTTGGTGTTGGGATGGAGATCTTGCCTTATTCACCAATAGGGAATATGGTTTGATGTCTTCTTTGTGGTATGAATTCTCCAAAGAATGGCCTTCTGGTGGGGCTTCATGTTTTGGTAGACATTAAATGATCCGTTTATGTCTTCATCCAGACAATCCTTGTCCCTTTTGCAGTGATGTTTCTCTCAAAAGGCTTGATTCAGTCTTTTGTTGGTTTCTTCAGAGGCTTTTCTCAGTTTAGCCATCTCTCTTGGCTGGCTTTAATTGTAGCCTCTTGTAAGATTGCATTTCTTTGCAACCTTTCATTTATCCTCTTGAGATCATCAAATGATTCTTGAGTTCTCACTCCAAACTGGGACATTTGTAACCACAGTTTATCACCGTTCAAGTTACTCCCAGGTGTAACAACATTATGTTCTGTCTGAGTGGTGGTAATATTTCTATCAGTGGGGCTACTTATTCTAAATCTATTTACAACTATTTCTGGCTCTTGTGCACTTCTTTCAGCAAGTCCAACAGCTTCTGGATCATTGGGTCTGACTCTCTCTGCCTTTGGTTGAAAGATATCTTGTTTTTGCCCTTGAATTATTGTATTCTACTGGAAACCTCCTGGGATTGTGAAGAATGGTGACTCTTCACACCTGATCGGTTGTTTCCTGAATGGTGTGAAGCCATTGGAGAGCTATTTTGGTCTACTCCTTGTGAGTCTGAAGCAATATGAGTATGCCTTGTCTGGGTCAGCTGTTCTTCTATATCCTGGATAGTGGCTTGATTCTCCCTTATCCTGGTTTCCCTCTCCTCCAGAAGTTTTCACTTCCTTGTGGGATTCCAACCTTTGGTAATTACCATAAGGTGCTTGAAGTCTATCTCTTTGAGACATATCTCCTGGCAACTTTATCCAAGTTCTGCCCTGTGAGATGCTAGGTTGAACCTCTTGTTGTGCATGCTCCATTGGAAAAGGTCTTTGAGGAGTTTGTGGAGCTGAAGAACTTGATCCATATCCTTCCAGTACTCTGGTTTGAGGTTTCTTTTGAATTTGTAAGCAAATGGAAGAGTGGGTATGATTTCCCTCAATGTCTTTCCATCCACCACTGTGTGCAAGGTGTCCTCTTCCAGGTCTTCTGGTTCTGGACAACCCTTCCCTGTCCTCAGCTGGTTCCTTGGGATGCCAAGGTCTCTGAGGTGTACAGGTGACATACCAGTGTTTGAAAGCAGTCAACAACTTAATGTTACCAGGGTATTTACCTTTGACTGTTCCTTGTAAAAATGTATTGTCTATGGCTTTGGGAAATTTTATGTCAGAGGTTACAACTGGGTTAATTATTGTAGTTTTCTCTGTAAAAGTGATTGAGGTTGGTTTACCTTGTACTGATGCAAACTTTCATGGTTTTCTACTCCTCTGGGTGGCAATTGGTGACCACTTTTTAGCTGTGATAAGGCCTTCACTGTGCCTCTTTACTTTCCCTTCACTTCCCTCTAGTTCTGAGGGTGTCACTGGTGTGTTGGCCTGTTACTGGGTTTCAAGTGGTATGAAATTTTCTTCCACTGAATAAAACAGGAAAAAGAAGGCTTATTGTCAGTTAAGACTTCTTATAATGCTGTTTGCATGTCTTAGAATGGCCTCTGGGCAATATATTTCTATATTGTCCCCTTTTATAATGACAGTGCAATTGAAGTTATCAATTACACCTCAAAAAATACAGCTTGTGGATTTCTGGTACACTTTTTGTATAGCAGTATCTCACAGATTAATTTGTAATTAACAAGTGTAATATAAAAGTGGTTATGTAAAGGGAAATTTCAATTATCAACATACCCGACCATTCCTATAATACTGTGGGTTTACAGTAAGAGAGGTGTTCTTTCTAATTAAAGAAAGAACAATATCAATGTCTTTGAGTGGTTTACAAGTAAAACACACCAAAAGGTAAGTTTTTGTGGTTATTAAATTATAATCAACCACGCAACAAGGCAATCAAAAAATAAAAAACACAGTGGTATATAACATATACCACTCAAAAAATAAATATAAGATATGTATTATATTTTTTTAATAAAATTATGCCTAAAAAAGAAACAACAATGTCAGAATTAAGATAATGAGAGAAAAAACTCACTTATAAGGTCCAAGAAGGTTAAAAAAACACGGCCAAGCCCCCAAAATCTCAGGCTGAGTCTATGATGAAGGTTTAATAACGCTATTTACAGCTTTAACTATGACTGTAAAATGGTAAAACTAATTAAAAGTGGCTGGATTATAGATAATAAAAGTTTAAAATAGAGTAATAAGGGCTTTACTATTATTAAATAGTGGTGGTGAGCGCTTTTGAGAGCCCTGGGTGCAGTCTTACCAGTTGGGTTACTATGATAAGAGCTACACTACTAAATTTTAAAGGATAACCTGTTTATTTTCCAATAGTATAACTGTTTTGACATTTTTACTGTGTAGGAATTCAGGAGCAGGATTAGGAAAGCTTTTCTAGTGGACAAAAGTCCCCTTTTTATCTTGAACTGGGGTGAAAAAGTCTTCTAGACCTTTCCACGTAGAGGAAGTGAAGATTTTTCACTTCCAAGGACTGGCTTGTGGTTTTCACAAGGCCTTTATAGCCTATGTTGGGCTCAGATGTGGCTTTAAGCCACATGTGGGAAGTTTTCACTAATACAGGGTGAAAACCTTCATCTGGGGACTACATAGGCCTCTTCTGACGTGTATGACGCATATAATACTGTACAGAACCTGTACAGGACCCCATTATTGACCAAGCTATGAGGTATGGAAGTATAAACAAACTTCTTCATCTGTTTAACACCTCATAATCATAGTCAAGGAAGATTATCCCACAGTAAGGCTGTATTAGTCTAGCTGTGGGATTTTGATCTTAAAGCTGCCATAGCTTTGACAGTTCTTGAGATATCAAGCTCAATTTTGGCTCATTGTGTATCCCTGGATGTGTTTTACACAATGGTACCTCATTTGATATGGGAAGATTATGCCATGTACATGATTTTTTGTATGAATGTATGATCTGCTTAAAATCTGTATTGAGCTTGTTTTCCCCATAACCTTTGTTCTAGGTGAGATATAGGGGTATGAACGGAACCATCAGATAGCCCTGCTTGGTCTCTTTACAAAAAGACCCCACTTTAGGTATCTCAAACTAAAACTGTGGAAGTTAGATAAGAGGTAAATACTTTATTCATCCTTATTTGACCTTATTTGGGCCAAAACTCCTGTAGTTGTTGTGCTAGCTTGATTTGGCTAGTACGATTGGATAGCCCTTCTGTAGAGCTTCAATTTCAATACCCATTCTTTGGGGTCAACCCTCTTCCTATGGATTTCAGATGAGAGGTCAAAAATAAGGTTTATGCTCAGCAGCAACTTTGATCAGGAATAACTTTGTTATTCCTTGTCCTATGATGGTGGGACTGGTGTATTTGTAAAGTGGTGGGGTTCCTCTTTCTTTTGATACCTTTTGAGCTGATTTTGCTCAGCTTCATGTTTTGGTGGTATCTTGGATTTACCATCAGTTTACAGTATTTGGCTGTCATGCTTGTGCTCTAGTTGTGAATCACAGGCTGACAAGGCATTATTGAAGCCAAAATATGCAAGGTTCCACCCACTGAATCATAATATCCAAATAGGACTCATTGCAATTGCATCCTCTAGAAAAAATTCATAGCACTACAAAAGATCTTCCCACAAGGTTCTGCCTTGAGTTTTTCTAACAATCAAGCCTTACTTTCATATTACATATCATTTGGAAATATTGAAACCTTCTTTCATTGTGGCTGTTTGAATATTGACGAGGTCTCATATGATGTATTTCCCAGTATTTCATCACCAAATTTCCAAAACGGAAAGTTACTTTATGAGTCCCAGTACTAAATTTTCTTGATATTTCTCAGCATTTCTAACAAGAGTAGTTTTGATGGAATAAGGATCCTTTTTTCCAGGTCTTTGCATATTCCATTCATTAAAAACTCTTTGCAGTTATACCAGTGCGTTTTCAGATTAGATGAGTTTTGCCAAGCTATGTTGATCTGTGCATTACAATTATTTCAATGATAGATTAAGAACAGTTGTTTCCTTTTGTAATCCCACGTGACCTTTTAAGCTGTCAGCTGAGCAAGATATTGGTATAAGTATAAACCTGAGAAGCTAAAGTCAA
Organism: Austropuccinia psidii; assembly: GCA_023105745.1. Taxonomy (NCBI): domain Eukaryota; kingdom Fungi; phylum Basidiomycota; class Pucciniomycetes; order Pucciniales; family Sphaerophragmiaceae; genus Austropuccinia; species Austropuccinia psidii. The sequence continues at coordinate 76,998,678 of JALGQZ010000001.1, read as the reverse complement.
GATGAATAAGATATATGCACCTTCAAATAACTGTAATTGGATAAGTGGGCATTTTTTAAGGGGAAGAGTCCTTTTCATATTTAAAATTTATGTGTCACTCCGGGCACTATTCTGATTGTCTTGAAGGTTGGCATTATCTGGTTGGCTATTAGACAGGTGAGTTCATTGTTGAGTAGGTGCTAAACTTGATATGGTCAAAGCACTACATTGTGAATTATTTGTCAAATTTGATTTTAACAATGATTTAACTTGAAAATTTAAACATTCATGAGTAGATGGCCTCATCATGTTATGGTCGTGAAATGTCAATGACAATGTTCTTTTCTTATGTGTCCTCTGGCAAGGTAGAAATGGGAAGAGTATTTGTTTGGTTGAGTAATTGGTTTTTTTGGCTGCCGTCCCACACGATGATGGGTTCTGTTTGTACAAACAACCTTTCTTATTTACACCATTGCTTCAACCATAGTCATTCGGAGGTGAGATCTCAGAGTGCCTTGTACTTGGCTTATGCCGTGTAGGTTGATACTGAGGGCTGTTTCTGCGTCTTCCAGAGAATAAGGCATCCATGGGATGTGGCCAGCAAGCCTGTGACAGATTGCCTAGTTGCCCGGCAGTTCCCCCATTCAGCGTTGCTCCAGGACACTATGCCTTTGGGAAGGTTTGCAGGGTAGTTGAGCCCCAGATCCTGTGTACCTTTAAAATAGAAAATTACATGCAGGAAGGCATTCCAGTGTCATATGCCCAGGAATTTGAGGTATTTATACAGGGTACTTACTGCAAAGGACAAATCAGGTTGGGTGGCGCTGCTCAGGTAGTTCATACTTCCTATGGCGCTCCTGAAGTTGATTTTTAATGATTTCAGTTTTGTTACTTCATCGCTGGTTGCCGGCAATAGGTGTTCATTTGTTACAAGGGGAGTTGGAGAGGGCCTGAAGTCCATCATGCCATATTGTTCTAGCAGTGACTCCATGAAGTGTTGTTGATCTAAGGATATTGATCTTGAATCCAAGCATGAGACTTGCCTCTCCTAGGTCTTTAATGTTGAATCATTTGGCGATTTCGTCTTTGAATTTGCAGACGTCTTTACCAAATACTCCCATGTCGTCTACATGTATTTATATCCATGTTGGCGGTCCATTGCTTCTGGAGAAGATGCATGGATCTAGAATACAAACTTGAAATCCTACACTTGGTAGCCATCCTTTTAGGCAATCATACCAAGCCATTGGAGCCTGCCTTAAGCCATATATTGCGTTCCTCAGCTTTAATCAATGACTTTGTCGACAGATGTTGAGACCTTGAGGGATACTGAGGTAGATGTTCTCAGTCAAGGGAGCATTTAGTAATGTGCTTTTTACATCCAGTTGATGAAATTGTGGGTTGTTTCCTGCAGCGAAAGCGATCAACGTACATATGGAGTGTAGTCTTCCTGTGGGTGCGTAGCTTTTCTTGTAATCTATACCTGTTGTTTGAGTGAAGCCTTGGGCGCAGAGGCATGCTTTGTATTCTTTCTTGTCATCTAAAGGGCTTTCTTTTGTCTTGAATACCCAGGTAGTCCCTATCAATTTGTGATCATCTTCCAATTTTGTCACTACCCAAACTTTAAGATTGACCATGGCTTCAAGTTCCTTGTTGATCGCCTCCTGCCATAATTTGCTGTCACTGGATCTAGAGGGGCTTTATATGTTTGAGGTGCTGTGTCCAAGGAGGTGAGTAGGACATTGGCCCTCCAGGAATAAGGTATTATGTTTAAGTTGTTTATTTCTGAGCTGACGAGAGTGGGATGTTGTGGGCCAATCACTTTGATACATGTGGTTTGAGGAGCTTCAGTGCTTTGTATGGTAGGAGAAATACCTTCAGAATGGAATTCATCTGCCATGTCCAAAGGAAGGCTTTGGTTGTCTACCTCACAAGGTTCATCTACCATTGCCGCTGAGGACGTTTCCATGATGAATTGTTGCCGGTTTGTATCAGTCATGGGGTTGGTCAGTGGAAGTCCTTGATCCACATTAGGGAAGGAGGACTTTTCGAAAGTTGCATGTTTGGTGATGGCTACTTTCTTATTGTTAAGCCCCAGAGTTCTGTATGAGATGTTGTTGTTTTCATATCCAAGCAGGATCCCCTTTTCCTCAGCTAATGCTAACTTCCATTTGCGGTGATGCCTGGGAATGGCCATGAAGGAAAGGAAACTAAATGTTCTGAGTTGTTTTAATCTTGGTTCTTGACTGATCCAAAGGTAGTGAGGTGATTTATTTTTCCTTGATTGTGTTGGTGTTAGGTTGGAAAGTAGAAAAGCTGTGTTTATAGCTTCAGCCCAGTACTCAGCAGGTAAGTTGCACGAGCCCAACAGGCATCTGGCTTTGTCAAGTATCATTCAGTTGGACCTCTCGGCAATCCCATTGTGTTGAGGTGTCTCCAGAGGTGAGAATCTGTGGACAAAGCCATGTTCTTTGGGGAGTTGTTCAAATCTTTTGTTTAAGAATTCTCCTCCTCTGTGGGAAATTAATTTCTTGAGCTTGCGATCTTTTTGATTTTCCAAATAAGTTTTTGCTATGACAAATTCTTCAAAAGAATCAGACTTCTTTCTAAGGAATTTGGTGATTTTGTAAGAGGTGGCCTGGTTGGTTATTGAGAGAGAGTATTGAAATCCGGAAATGGAGGGCGGATGAATAGGTCCTACTAGGTCAATGTGTACACAATCCAGGGGAAGAATGGCAGTGTCAAATTTCTCATCAAAGGGTTGTTTGTGTGCTTTGTTGGTTCACAAATGGTGTAGATGAGGTTGCTGACATAATCAATGACGTGATCAATGACCTAATCAAGTGACGTCAGAACTGATCACCTGATGATGTAATCGATAACCTAACCTGCCACACCTGCTCCACTCTTCCCTATATAATCTCACTCATCTCACATTCCTCAATTCATAAAACACAACCTCTTCCGAAAAACTCTCATTCTCTTCTTTTGACTTTTCATTGCATACAATACCATTCAACTGACACGACCAACAGAGACAAGATTCAATACCGTCAACTGACTGGGAGAGATATGCAGATACAGTGGCGGTAATGAATCACTGAATTATATAATTACCACAGATTCGTAACTACCTTATTGATCTTTTTACTTTTGCACTAAGGCTGTATGTGTGTAGTTGAATAAGTAGTATGGTCAGATAGATTGATCTTTATTATAAGTGTCCTAGTTGTCAAAGGTATTTACTCACTAACTATATAGCTATCTAATTATCCTACTTATGTCAAACAAGCATTACTTACATTGTACCTAAACAGCTTTACCACTACTGTGTGTTTTAGTTAATCAAGATTATACTTCAATAGAGTGACACAGAGATTGTTAGACCATAACTAACTATCGACTAAGTTTACATGGTAGCAAACGAGTCTCACTTGGTATAATAACAAACACACAGAGCTAGAAAGAAAATTGTAATCCAAATGCAACTTTCAACAAGCGACCAGGAGTTATTTTCAATGGAAGCAGAAGGGGATGTTGTCGCAAGACAACCTATTGTCAAGCTAACCTGCCAGAACTGGATATGGTGGCGCCAACAGTTAAAATATGCCTTTTTATACAAAGGATATAATAATCTATTCAATGTTGAATGGACAAAATCCAACAACGCATCCCCAGAATTCATCAAGGCAAATGCCTTTGGTATGTCTACTTTATTATCCACCGTATCTGACAAACTCCAGCCAGTACTACTCCAAAAAGATTACTTTCTCAAATCCCTGGAGGCACTAGCCAAAGCATGTGGTCAAAATTCAATTATAACCCTATGTCAGAAACTCTTTGACCTTGTCAACCTTACCTATGACCCCAACACATCCCTTGCAAATCATGCTTACAAATTCGTCGACTTATACCAAACGTTCCAGAATTGTGCAGCAGGAAACACCTTCCAGATGTACATTGGAGAAGGTGCCGCTTCTTCTATACTGCTAATGAGAATTGGGAAAGATTCTTCCTTTACAGGACTTGTACAAACACTGTGTTACACAACCCCTTTTAACCTAGAACAAATAACTAACCAATTACTTGTCGAAGATAGCCGGAGGTCCAAGAAACATGTTGACTCTACTATATACCTCAATCAATCCAAACAACTATATTGGCCTCCCCATCTTAACCACTCCAACCCTGAATCATCCAAGACCGGCCCCAGACTAAGTAAACCAAACTTCCCAAACCATATGCCCCAGAGGACAACTCCATCTGGCTCAACTCCCACACGCTTTAACCAAGGATTAAACCTGGAAGAGAAGTTCAAGGTACTTCTAGACAAGTACATGAAGGAATACCTCAACAACTCACACTCAGCCAATCAGAAAAGGAGAACAGTGGGGAAGACAGGAGCACAGAAGACACTCTAGAAGATGATGAAGGCTTCTACGTCCAGATGGATCAAACCAACCAATTACAAGTAATGTCTCTGTCTGAACCCAACACAGAACTAATCCATGACTCTGGTTCTTCATGATCAACTGTATGTAATCTAGCTCTTCTGTCCAAAACACAACCTACACCCGTTACTATGAGGACCTTTTCTGGTACTATTTAAATCACCCTGATGGGAAAACTAAGTCTGGGCAGCTTTACCCTGTACCCAGTATACTATTCTCCTCAAGGACGATCTAACCTTATCTCAGAATCCCAAATTGAGGACAATGGACTCAGGTTGTACCAGAAGAACAACATGATTATTCTCAAGTCAGGCAACAAAATAGTCCAGTCCTCCCCAGAAAAGGGAATTTGTATGTATCTCAATACAGCTTCTTGTCTAACCTAATCTGAGAAGACTCCTCATCCCACTCAATAATGGACTGGCACATTATGCTAGGTCACCCCTCAACCCAATACTTGAAGAAATTTCTGCAACTTAACAAAATTAACCAACAAAAATCTTTCAGCACCATCAAACATTGCCATGTGTGTAAGTCATGTAAACTAAAGTCGATGCCACAAAACCAACCCATTCCCTCCGCAAAGTTTCTATTTGAAAAACTCCACTTTGACACACTTGAAATTATGCCTCTAGCTAAACATTCCACCCAATATGTCCTTGTCATCATAGAAGATTTCTCCTGTTTTAACCAAGTCTATTTACTCTCACAAAAATCACAAGCCAAGTCGAAACTGCTCTCATTCATCAATGAAATAAAGAACAAGATTCACAGATGGCCAGCATATCTCCACACGGACCGGGGAGGTGAATTCAACTCCACCCAATTTTGTACTGCCATTGAGGCAATGGGTATTGTCCTTGAGCAAGGACCAGCCAATAGCCCTCAAAAAAATGGAATATCCAAGTGGTTCAACCAAGCCCTACTAACCAAACGCAGGTGCTTACTTGCCCAGTCAAATGTACCTATCAGCTTCTGGGATAAGGCCATTAAATACTCTTCCCTCCTAATCAATATCCTACCATCTCGCAGCCTAAATTGGAAATCACCTGTCAGTACCCTATTAGATCATAGATCCACTATTGAGCCAACCCTCAACCTAAATCAATTAATCCCCTTTGGCCTGAAGGTTTTTGTATCCAGGTCTACAGGCTCAAAAGTTCTTCTGCCGTCCAAACCGCTACTCTATCTTGGTCCAGAAGACTATTCAGACACAGGTTCTTTCCTTGATCCTCAAAGCCATAGGCTTGTATCCAGCTGAGACTACACTCTCACTACCATCAAGTTTGACTATCACTCACCTGACACTGTTAAGAAGCCTATCACCATGCTTCCAAATAGACCTCTAACCACAACCTCATCCACTAATCCCAACACTTTCACCACAATACCTCTAAGAACTAGCTCTCCCAAACCAACAAGCCAACAACAATCTTCCTCACCCATCTTGAGTCCTCCAACTCAAGAGTTACCAAGTGTTCCAACTGAAACAACAGAACCTGAAGAACCACCCACTCACCAGAAGGCTTCTCTTCCACCAACTTCCCCGTCTTGTATTCCAATCCCACAAAAGAAAGGATATTCATATGTACCACACTACACTACCACACCCAAGAACATCAGCAGCACAGTATCACAAGACAACATATTAGCTTCCTCTTGAGGGAAAAAGATCCCCACCAAAGGCCACCCATGCTCTTTGAAAGTTGATGAGATCTTACTTCTCAATGAAGAGGTACACTTCAAGACAGCAATCCAAGACCCTCATGAGGCCCCAAGGTGGAAGGAAGCAATGGACAGAGAATTCAACTCAGTAACGTCCAAAAACACTTGTACCTTAGTTCTCTCACCCGGGACAGACAAGACAATCGGGGGTATGTGGCATCTAGTAAGGAAACAAAATTAATTTGGAGAAGTACTCAAGTACAAGTCCTTCTGGGTTTTTTTGGAAACCACCAAGAGCATCAAGTTAATTACTTTGACACCTGATCTGTGGTAGCACACACTGAATTGTTTAAGGTACTACTGTCAATATTGGTCAATTGCAGATACTCAGCCTACCAATTTGATGTGGAGACTGCTTTTTTATATGGTGAGATGGATGCACCGAACTATGTTTACCAGGTTGCAAACTATGAAGTACCGGGAAAAGAAGACTGGGTTTGGAAACTCAATAAATCATTGTATGGTACCAAGCAAGCACCCTGACAATTGAAGGTCCATTTAGTCAAAACTCTAAATACATTAGGGCTGACCTCAAAAGACACTGATGAATGCCTCTTTACCAACGATGACAAAACCCTGTTTCTCCACATTCATGTGGACAAAGGCTTCATAGTAGTTAAATCGGAAAGTATGATTGAAGACCTCCTAACGCAACTCAACCAGACTTATACCATCAAAACCAAGAAGAATCCAACTTAACACTTAGGATACACTCTAAGTTGGCAATTGGATGGTTCAATTATCCTCCACCAACATGACTTCTGCACCAAGATTCTCAATGAGTTTAACATGACCTTGTCCAATAGCATCAAGACCCCAGCTCCAGCAAATATACACAATGTTGTTGCGCAGACCTCAACCCCCTTTCCCAAGCAAACCATGCAGAAGGCCATTGGGATGCTCAACTACCTCGAACTTCACACTCGGCCAGACATCATGTTCACCACAAACTTACTCTCACAGCTTGTCAGTGAACCTACAATGTCACACTGGAATCTAGTCAAACACCTCCTACGCTACCTGAATGGCACTCAAGGACTTGGCATACACTACACCAAAGCTCAACGACACAAAGACAAACTGGTGGGCTTGGAAGATGCTGACTATGCTACCTCCCTAGTAACCAAGAACTCACACTCATGTTACCTAATCATGTTTCTAGGAAACCCCATCTCATGGACAACAAAGAAACAATCAATTGTAGCTCAATCAACTACCAAAGTGGAGTTTGTTTCAATGAACAAGTTCTCAAAAGAGGTCCGGTGGCTATCCCACCTGATAACGTCTTCAAACATCCAGTTGTAGGTCCCAATACTCAAGAACAATAACACAGGTGCAATTACTATCAGTAATGAGGCACAACTCAACCCAAACTCCAAACACATCAAAGTGAGATTTCAATACCTACACAACCTGGTGAAAAAGAACCTACTGAAAGTGCAACATTTTCCAACAAATGAAATGGCTGCTGACGTCCTGACAAAAGCACTGGGCACTGTCAGACATGCCTGAGCAACTAAGATGCTTAAGCTGATTTACCCTGATAAGGCCACGGAGGGGTGATGTAATCAATGAAGTGATCAATGACCTAATCAGGTGACATCAGCACTGATCACCTGATGACGTAATCAATAACCTAACCTTCCACACCCGCTCCACTCTTCCCTATATAATCTCACTCATCTCACCCTCCTCAATTCAGAAAACGCAACCTCTTCTGAAAAACTCTCATTCTCTGCTTTTTACTTTTCATTGCATACAATACCATTCAACTGACATGACCAACAGAAACAAGATTCAATACCGTCAACTGACTACGAGTGATACGCAGATACAGTGGAGGTAATGAATCACTGAATTATATAATTACCACAGATTCGTAACGACCTTATTGATCTTTTTACTTTTGCACTCAGGCTGTATGTGTGTAGTTGAATAAGTAGTACGGTCAGATAGATTGATCTTTATTATAAGTGTCCTAGTTGTCAAAGGTATTTACTCACTAACTATATAGCTATCTAATTATCCTACTTATGTCAAACAAGCATTACTTACATTGTATCTAAACAGCTTTACCACTACTGTGTGCTTTAGTTAATCAAGATTATACTTCAATAGAGTTACACAGAGATTGTTAGACAATAACTAACTCTTGACTAAGCTTACAGTTTCTGCTGGGCAGGCCCAGGTGTTTCAGGATGGCCAAGTCTTTGGTGCCAGAAGTTTTTGTAATAAGTGGTTAGATGTGATTTTGGAAGTATGTAGTCAATGTGCATGAGTTGGTCTAGGATTTTTCCGCTCAGGAGTTTGAAGTTGTTTGATTCAACTGAGAAATTCTTTTCAGAATGATTTATGGTGAGTTTTTCTTTGAACAAGGCCAGGAGGCTGATTAGGTTGCAGTTGAGATCCAGCACATGAAGGAAGTTGTCCAAGTTGAGGGGTTGACTGTTGCACAACAGTGAGGCTTTTCCTACTCCTACGACCTTAAGAGAGCTGTTGGTGTTGTCAGTTGTCACAGGAATGAAGGTGGAGTCAGAGAGAGAGAGAAAGAATTGTTTTAATTGAACATATGGTGAGTCACACCACAGTAAACGATAAGTTGATCTTCTGGAACAGTTTCTAGAGAACTAATGAGTGCTTTTGCAAGATAGGAGTTGGCCTCAGTTTTCCTTTGTTTGTTGTCTTTGCAAGTTGGTCTGAGATGGGGGTTTTCTGCCCAGCACTTATTTTGGTGTGACTGGTGCTTTTATGATTGTGTTTACCATTAGTGCAATAGTAGATTATATTGCATGCTTCATTTTAGGTTGATACAAGAGCAGTTACTGAATTGGGTAGAGATGGTGGGTTGTTATTTTTAGTGAGATGCACATAATCTTGTAATTTTGTGAGTACTGAGTCTGGTTTTTTGATGAGATCCTTGTTGAGGGTGAGTACCTCAATGAACTGGTGTAGCTTGGGGTCCCCAGCTAGCTTTCCTAGAAGAGAGTAAGACAACAGCTCATTTGGAACCTTGATAATGACTGATTCAAGTTCAAGTAGAAGTTTTTGACAGGAGTCAATGTAGGATTGGGGATCTCCATTGTAGAAACATCTCGGCCAATCCATCCATACGCGTCCTCTGTTGACAGATCTTACCAATGCGTATTGATTTTTGACTTTTGACCAGAGTAAATCGGCTTTCTCAGTGGTTGTAGAGTTAACTACTTCCAGGAAGACTCTGGTACTGATTCAAGGAATTATTATGTTGATTTCTTTGTAGCTAGCCTTTTTCCATTTGCTGGCTGCAGTAGTTCTGGCATCTTCAACAAGTGGTTTTTTGCATACATCCAGTACGTCCTTGGATTGCAGGTGAATCTTCATGTGTATATGCCATTGGCGGTAGTTGCTTCCATCAAGGGTAGGGATGTTAAGCTCTTTGTTGATTTCAGTAGTCTTTTTCAACATACTGATCTAGTGCAAGCCACTGTCTCACAAGAGTTGGTGAGGTAGAACAACGAGACTGTAAATCTGTAAAGTTTGGAAACTAAAAGTATTTCATTAACAATATGTATTGTACAAAGAAGAGTTTCAGAGACAGGATGTATTGGAAAAAGACCCTTCTGGGACCGTGCAGCAACTGCCATGATGTACCTTAACAAACCTTTCAGGCACAACTCCTTAAGATCACAAGACCTCATCACTTACATCATTTGTTTACGTCATAAGTCATAGAAACTGTTGTATTTACTATTTAATGAGCAGTTGTTGTAACTCTAGCACTCCCCATGTTGTACTACTCTCCTTCTATTTTGCCCAACAGGTTTTCTGCCACTCCCCTCTTCGACGTATACTTACTGGAATATTGACTCCTGTCAATATCCTGCCTAAAAGGTTTGCTGCCACTCCCCTCTTCGACGTATACTTACTGGAATATTGACTCCTGTCAATATCCTGCCTAAAAGTGCCCTGTTATTAGATTATGAGACCGGAGCTCTAACCAACTTAAAAAGGAATACTTCATTGTCACATTGTCACCATGGGAAATGACTTCAACCCAGAACTTTCTGACAAATACAAACTTACTGGATCCAATTACATTGATTGGAAACAACGAATGCGTTCCCTCCTACTAATAAGAGGATACTATGATATGGTTACTGGACAAGAATCCCCTGATAAATGTGCTGAACAGGAAAAAATTGATCCCGACAGAAAACGTATTGCCTACGCCATTATCAGTCTAAATTGCGATGTCAAAATAGCCTCCCAATTTGACAACAAATGCAATCTAAATCCCACCACTCTATGGACTTGCCTAGAAGAATTTTACTTGCCAAAAACCGTACAAAATCAAGCCACTTACCTTAGCAGGATTTTCTCTACCCCATTATCCGAAGGAAACCTAGCACTAGGAATTGAGAAAATCCAAGAACTCACTCGCAACTTATGCAGTTTAATTGACGATCAAGCTGTAAAACCTTCTATACTACTTTACTCTGTTGTTTCTCTGTGGGTAATTATCAATTTACCCTTGGAATACAAGCTGATTGGAGAAATTTGGCTCAAGGAATGCAGAATTGAAAAAAGGACCCCCTCCTTACATGAAACAATAGAAGAAGTAAGAAGTGCTATTCAAAGAAACAAAGAAAACCAAGAAAAGCAAGCTTACATGACAAAAAAGAACGAAAGATCCAACTCTGAATCCCATCAAAAGCCAAATTATCCCACTTGCAAACCAGGGTATCACAATCCCCTTACCAAGCACTCTGAAGAAGAATGTCGAAACTTGAAACTCGGTAAACCAACCACTGCCCTACTTTGCGGAATTAATCAACAAGACAGAAATTCCATCATACTTGGCTCCGGAGCTTCCAACAGTATGTTCAACAATAAAAGACATTTTATCTCCTTTATCCCCAAAGAAGAAGAAGTAATTCTTGCCGATGGCTCCATAAAATCCCTGGGATCAGGAACCATCCGCATTGAACTATCTCATTGCTTTTTAAAAATTAATAACTGCCTTCTTATTCCTCAATTGGCAATTAATTTATTAAGCATGAACACCTTCATAGCAGCAAATTATTCTGTTACAAAAGGAATCTCCGCCAAAAGCTTTGTTGTCACCAGTAAAGACAACAAAGTCATTATTGATGGAAGCTTTGAAAGTGGAAATTTTATCATTCACCAAAGCAAAATAAATGCATTCAGAGTTTCACTATCTACTCCAAACACTACTTTCCTTCACCAATCGAGTGGACATCCTTCATTAGAATACTTCAAGAAAATGTATCCAGACAAAAACATCTCATCGTACAACTGTACCACCTGCGACTTAAGTAAAATGACGAAAATTCCGTTCAAAGGAACCTTCCCTCAACCAAACCACAAGCTTGAAACCATTCATATGGACCTATGTGGTCCAATATCTCCAGAATCCATTTCTGGTAAAAAATACTTCCTGCATATTGTCGATGGATTCTCTCACTTTGTATGGATATTTTTTCTAACCAACAAATCAGAATGCAAAGACTATGTAAAAAATAACATCAACAAAGTTGAACAACAGGAAAATTCCAAAGTTTCTAACCTCATTTCGGATAATGGATCAGAATTCAAAAACACTGATCTCCAAAACTTCTTCAAATCAAAAGGTATCAATCACCTTACCTCGGCACCCTACACTCCAGAACAAAACCCCTTTGCCGAAAGAGGAAATCAAACAACCGTAAACAAATCCAGATGCCTACTACTTGACTCTGGACTTGATCTTACCTACTGGGCAGAAGCAGCAAATACTGCTGTTTACTTAGAAAACCTAACTCCGCACAAGTCTCTAAACTTTGAGACTCCGTTCTTTAAATTGTTCAACAAGAAACCATCCCTAAAATTCTTACATCCTTTTGGATGCAAGGCAATCTATCTAGACAACTTTCCGAAAAGTAAATTCAATTCCAGAGGAGGGGCAGGCGTCTTTCTAGGCTATGGGGAGGGGCATCGAATGTTTCCCATTTTAGATCTGGAGACAGGTAAAGTCAAAACTACCCATCATGTTAAATTTAATGATCATGTTTTCCCTAATAAAAATCAAGAAAATCTTAACCAGCATACTGAATCTTTTGTTATTTCTCGAAGCTTAGATATTCCTATTAATACACAAATTAACTCTAACTGCTCTGAAATCCCCAAAACTCCGGATAATGTGGATCTCAGCCCTAATGGAGAAAATGATAACAATCAAAATGTTCCCACAGATTCTCTTCGGCAATACAAGGGTTACTCTTGGACGACTGAACCTGTGGACAACTCCAAAGAAATCACAAGCAAGCTTGACCCTGCTAACATCCTCACCAACTCCCGTCAAACAAAGAAATCAGCTAACTTTGTTGAAGCTATTGTATCAGATCCAAAATCCTTCTCTCAAGTGATTCATCATCCTGACTCCAAACAATGGTTGGCGGCTATCAACAATGAGCTTTCCAATATGAAAACTCACCAAGTCTGGTCTTCCCATGAACAAGACGATTCAATTCATCCCCTTACCACCACCTGGGTATTTAAGAAAAAAACAGACGCAAATGGGAATTTAACCAAATACAAAGCAAGACCTTGTGTCAGAGGCTTCAATCAACGAGAAGGAATAGACTACGAAGATGTGTTCTCTCCGGCTGGGCGATAATCCTCTCTCAGACTCCTACTTACATTTGCTCATCAACACGGATTTCAAGTTGACCAAATGGACGTACAATGTGCTTTTCTTAATGGAATTCCCAACAAACCGTTTTACATCTTCCGTCCTGATGGCTACAACGAAGGATCAAAAATTCTGAAATCAAACAAATCGCTGTATGGACTGAAAAAGAATCCACGATGCTGGCACAAGGCATTAAATGACGCCCTTCTTCAAATGGGTTTAGTTCCCACGAAAACTGATCCTTGCTTGTACTACTCGTCAGACCATAACAAGCCCATGTGGCTCTTTGCCCACGTCGACGATCTGATCTTCAGTGGATGTTGGAATGAAGATTTCAAAGCCAAAATCAAGTTTTTTTTTGACATGGAAGACCTTGGAGAGGTTAAATACGCACTTGGAATTCTAATCACTCAATCCACAGAGGGAATATCAATGATCCAAGACAAGCTCATCCAGCAAATGCTGTCTGAATTCAACCTTGAAAATGCCCAACCATTAACCTCCCCCCTTCCAAGTAATATTAATGACCTTAAATCTCCTGATCTTGAACCATGCCAGAATCCCCCTTTCCACTATCAACGGGCTATCGGACTGCTTCAATTGTGAGCCTGTGAGGTATGTATGACATACCCATAAGGCCACAAATGATTTTATAAACAGTTAATTTTGTCTTAAACAGACTTTTTAGTTGAATTTAAAATAAAAAATAATAAAAAATAAGTATAACTTTTTTTTGGATAAACAAAGTTATAAATATTATGTCATTTTTGGATTCTACACCAAAAATAACCTAGGGTACACCCACAGGGTGTTATACCCAAAACCACTTATTTTTTATGTTATTGGAAGATTTAAGAATCTCACAGTACCAATGTAACTTTTTTAACATTTTTTTAAAATTGTTAAATTTAAGCTTAATTAAGCTTAAAGTTAAAGTTGCATAAGGTTTATGCAAACTTACCAAAATTTTAGTTAAAATTGAGGTGTGGTGTATATTTACTGAATTGGCTAAGGATTTGCCATACAGAATGTAAATCCTGCGTGAGCTCAATTTAAAAGGGTTTAAGGCCATAGTATGGCTTTAAATACATAAAAGGGCAAAATCCACGCAGAAAGGTGGGACAAAGGAAAAAGACCAAATAGAGCTGGGGTACCCAACTTTTTGGATCTGCAAGGATTCAATTAAGGTTGTCCACCTGTATTGGAGGATTTTCAACCTTATTTAAACTTTAAGATTAGACTTTGATCCAACCTTAAGGTTTAAACTGGTTTTATCCCAATTTGGACAGGAATATCAAGCTGCCAAAGGGTAAATCCCAATATACAGGCTTGAAATCAAGGTTTTAAGAACTGTCAGAGCTTAATTAAGCTTAAAAAACTTAAATAAGCTTAAAACTTTAAAGTTTCAAGCATTAAAACCTTATCAAAACTTAAGGTTTAGTGTGTTTTGCTATTTTACATGGAAAAATAGCAAAAACTTCAAAAATTCATTAAAAATCCAATTCTTAATGGATTTGCTTGAAAATTTCACACAACTTAGAATTTAATATTATTAATATATAAATTAAATTTTAAGTATCTTCTATAAATACATTTCCTGGGTAATTAGCCTGGAAATTTACTCTTTTAATTAAACTCAAAGAAATTTATGATTTCTTTAAAAATTAATTAAAAAATTGAGTTTAAGAGATTTCTTCTTGAAGCTCTAATTTTAAGTTGTTCATGTGATGAACTTTAATATAAATAAGCTTATCTATATTAAAAACTTAAAATACTTAGTTTAAATGAGGATTAAAGTTACATGGAGTTAAGAATAACACTGGTAACTTTAAATTGGAAGTAAAAATAAGTTGCCTTAAGTTAAGAACTCTATTTTTAAGCATGGTTTTTCAGTTTTGACCTGAGCACGCCCTCTAAATTCATTATGATTCATGAGAGCTGCCCTGAAGACATAAAAAGAGTCTTTTCATCACTGTTTTTGTCCATCATTCATTATCAATCCAATCATATTAGAAATTTAAACAGGTAAAGTTTTATTAAATATAAAATCTTATTATTAAAAGTAATTCTTAAGTTATTTTTATTCTTTATTTATTAAAATTAAAGAATTGAAGTCATAGAATTTAGATTATTATTGTAATCACCAATAATATATTTTATTATATAAAATTATCATTTTAAATATCTTTTAAAATCCACAAATTCCTCTAAAAACTCTTTAATCATAATTTATATTATAAAAAGTTGTTTTATCTTTAAATTTATTGATTTTTGACGTGTTTTTAACTTATAATTATTATTTAATATTATAACTGTTGTTGTTTGACTTATTATATTAAATAAATCTTATAAGTAAGTTTTCTCTAAAAATTCTATATTTTTTTGTCTAGTATTAGTTTTTTTTATATATATAGAATTTTCTCTATAAGAATTATTTCTGCACAGTGTGTGTTTTAATTCTTTTATAAATAATATTTATATTATTTATAAGTGGTTAAATATTTATATTTTCCACGTGTAATTGTCTCATTAAGAGCTTTACACTTCTTATTGTTATAACTGTCAGTGACTATAACAATAATAGAATAATTATAATTTATTATAATTATTATATTTTTTTTTATCATTATATTATTATAATAATAATTAAATTTATTTTTTTATATAATTATTTCTAATAATTATATTTAAATTTGTGGTTGTAATATTTTATTATATTATATTTTTCTACTGAGGACAGTCATAGTACTCTTGATATTGTTACTATTATCAAGAGTTTCATAGACAAAGCTTACATTTGGGGGCCTGGCCTTGATTTTAAACCAATTTTTGGGACATAAATCATATTCTAGACCTTATTTTGCTGTTTTTTTGACGTAAAATTGCCATATTTGTCTTAATATTGGCTTTTTTGGGACTTATCCCTTATAAATAATCTTTATAATATTAATAAAGTTATTTTTTCTTAAGAATATTGTTTGAAACAATATACTATTGAGTTACTTGGAATAAATTTCTTTTGTCTAACTAGTGGCTTTTTCACATCACAGACTTGAAATTTATTCTTTGAGTTATTCTAGTATAAAGTGAATAATAATACAATTTTGATTAATTAACTTGGTAATTGCATAATTATTATTTCTTTAAAGAAAATAATAAATCAAATAAAAAATCTTTAAAAAATAAAAATCTTTACTAAAAACATTTTTTCTTTTTATCTTAGACATTTTTCTTTATTTTTTGACGTAATTTGCCATAAAATTATATTCAAACAGCTTTATTTCATAAGTTGAGCTTATAAGTTATTTTCATTATTTAATAAAATAACTTATATTTTTAAATTTCTCTAGTGTCTTCAATCAGAGAAAGTTCTTCAGACTCTGAAGCATCAGAGTCCAGTATTGAAATTCAAACCAGTCCAGCACCAAGGGGTTTAATAACCAAAGAACCCTTTAAAGGTCCTGCAGGTGAATTCAATTCAATTTTTTACTCTATTTTTTATTAAAATTGATTTGAAATGACTCCTACTAGAAGTGGAAGCAACTACTCCATCCAATCAAATGGATCTGGACCAGGACATTCCAGCCACAAATCCAAAAGGCAAGAATGTCCTCCCAGAGGAGAGGCACAAATGGAGGATGCCAGAGCTTCCACCAGTTCCCAAAGGTTAGCCAGCACCTTTGAACCTCTTATTGAGAGTCCAGAAGCTGACATAACTTCTATTGCTGTTAGACCTGAACCATTTCCAACAGGCAGCTGTGGAAATTTATCAATCCCAATGGAAAAACTGGTTCCTGGCGTCAAAACAACAAGAGTGGGAACTCCTTCCAAGTCTTTGGATAGGCACCATGACCTCTTATCTTCAGGTGAAGAAGTTCATGGGGCCAGAAAAGACAGAAGATCTTCTACTGGTTTGGACACCAATGTCTGTCAAAGGACAAGTCCAACAGATAAAAGCTTGGTTGAAAAACCAAAGCATGTTGTCAGAAGATCAGAAGAAGAAATTGGCTCAAGGCAAGGACAACAGCCCAGTGGAAGCTCCTCAAGCATCCACCAGCAAAAATCTGCCTCAACCAGTGCCAAACAAGCCCAAGCAAGCCCCAAAAACCAACCAAAAGGGCAAGCAGAAGGCAAAGGGAAAGGCAAAGCCCAAGTGGAACAAGCCTTACCTGCAGAATTACAGAATTCCAAAGAAAGAGAAAACAGCCATGGACAATGTGTTCAATATGGCAAGAACTTTGATGGAATTCAAAAACAAGGAGGAGGAAAGATTGAACCAATCCTTTCCAAAGAAGTAGATCTTGTAAAACTTGTAACTTACTTTGAATCTTGTTATAAAGAAATTATGGCAAAATTTAAAGCATTTGATCACGTCCAACAAAAGTTGGGTAATGAGATACTACAAGTAAAAGACCAACAAAAGACCATAATTGGCCTTGAAAATGTTAACAAGGCAAATATTTTGTCTTTGACGCAAATTTGTGAAAGACTTGAGTTTAAAGTTACCTTACTCAATCAACCAGATGAACATTCAATTTCTTTTATAACTGGACAGTTAAAAGAATTGAAAATACAACTACAAAACTTGGAAAATTCAACTGGTCACAATGCAGCTCTTTTTCAAGAACAATTGGAAAAAAGTGATAAAGCAAGACTTGAATTGAAAGAAGACATTCATTCAAGTATTAATAATATATCACTGAAGAATGAATTGTCAAGACAATCCACACCAATTCTTGACAGAAATGTCCTTAACTTGAATAATGATTTACATCATACAATTTCAAGTCATGATGTGGAAACTGCTTGCAATTATAAGGACATTCCAAGATTAGAGGAATGGCCAACCTTCAGTGGTGAAGGAGAATATAATCATATGGAATTTATGAAAACAATTGATATGTTTAAAGAAGACTTTAACATACCAGATGAATACATAAGTGCCAGATTACACTCATTATTTACCAAATCAGCAAAGAAATGGTATTATAAAATGAGACAAGACCATGGTAAACATTCTTGGCCTTGGTGGAAAGAACAAGTTATTTCCAAATGGGCAAATGATTCCTGGAGATTTAGAATGGAAAATTCTTTTGAAGAAGCCATTTTTAATATTGAGAGGGACAGGCCCATGACTTGGTTTCTTAAACAGAAGGACAGATTAACTGCCCTTCATCCTGATATGTCTGAACCAATGGTACATAAAAGGATATTAAGAAAGTGTGGTGGTGACCTTGAGCATGCTATAAGAAGCAGATGTATTGAGCCTTGCTCTACAGAAGATTATATCAATGCTATGGAGGATATCACTACTAGAACAAAAATTGGAAGAAATTGGTATAAACCCCCAATAGACAACAAGACCAGTGGGAAACCAATTTTAAAACCAAATAAACCACATGACAGACCTCCTTTGAAATGTCATAAATGTGGAAGTACATCTCATTTAGCAAACACTTGTCCAAAAAAGACAAGAGTTAATGAGATAAATGTTGAAAAAGTGGAAGAAACAAAAGAAACTGATGTATCTTTACATGAAAGTGATTCTGAGCCTTCAGAAGAAGAAGAAGCATCAGAGCAACTTGGTATAGAAAATATTAATGTTTCTTTTGAGGTCACTGAGGTACATACTCACTTACCACAGTACAGTGATGAATGTATGGATCTCATACATGTGCAAGATGCCAAAATGCAAAAAACCAAACCTGCTAGAGGTAAAGGTTATACAGCTGGGTCATCTTGCATCACTAATATTGTGATAAATAACACAGAAGCCAAGATACATCTTGACTCAGGTGCTTTTTGCACTTGTGTTGGAAAAGATTATCTTGACAAGATTTATACCAACTGGCAAGACAGGTTGATGCCAATTGAAGGTGTAAAATTCAGCAGTGCTAGCCAGAACATGCACCCTTTGGGTATATTTGAAGCAGCAATAATATTTCCTCATCCAGCAGGGAGTATAAGATTGAAAGCTGAATTTGTTGTTATGAACAATTGTACTTCACAACACTTTATACTTGGAAATGATTATCTCAATATCTATGGTATTGATATCAACAATCATAAGGACAGGTATTTCACTATAGGGGAAAATAAAAGGCAAAAATTTGCTTTTTCTCTAGAAAGAAAATAAATTACTGTCATTCAACAAGTAAAGAATGTTAAAAAAGAAAAATTTGTGTCAGATCAGCTAAGTGAAGCACAAATTAGTCCTGAATTAACACCAGAAATGAAGGAAGAACTTATTGAAATTTTATTTCAATATAGAGAAGCCTTTGCTTCTGATAATGAACCACTTGGGGCTATAAAAGGCCATGAGGTGGACATTATGCTTGATGTGGAAAGGCCTTATCCGCCACTATTAAGGAGACCAGCTTACCCAACTAGCCCTAGGGCTAGAGAAGCATTAGAAAATCATATTAATGAACTAATGAAACTGGGAGTTCTTAGAAAGGTTGGGCACAATGAGGAAGTTGAAGTCACAACTCCAGTAATCATTACTTGGCATAATGATAAGTCAAGGATGGTTGGTGATTTTAGAGCACTGAATACCTATACTATTCCAGACAGGTATCCAATCCCTAGAATTCATGAGACTTGGACTCAATTATCCAAAGCAAGATTCATCACTTCTATGGATGCTCTAAAAGGCTTTCACCAGAATGTTTTGACACCTCATGCTAGTAAATTATTGAGAATAATTTCTCATTGTGGTATTTATGAATATTTGAGGATGCCTTTTGGAATTAAAAATGCACCCTCTCATTACCAAAGAATGATGAATACTATCTTCCCACATGAATTATCAGAGGGATGGTTAATCATTTATATTGATGACATTATAATTTGTTCAGAAACCTGGCAATTACATTTGGAGAGACTTTCATTAGTACTTAAGAAAATTCTACCAGTGAACATGAAAATTTCTCTTAAAAAATGTAATTTTGGGTTCCATGAGTTAAAAGCTCTAGGACATGTGGTCTCAGGACTAAGCCTTGGTGTTGATAAAAACAAAGTGGCTGCAGTTTTACTGAAACAAATGCTCCAGAACAAAAAAGAAATGATGTCTTTCTTAGGGTTTGCCAGTTATTACAGACAACACCTTAAAGATTTTGCAATCCATGCCAGATCATTATACAGAATTTGTGATCAACAAACTGTTTTTGAAATGACACAGGAGAGAATTCAAGCATATGATAAAATAAAGTATGCCTTGACTAATGCACCATTATTATTGATGCCAGATTGGAAACTTCCTTTCAAGCTGTATATTGATGCATGTGGTGATGGTTTAGGAGCTGCTCTTCATCAAGTTCAAATTGTCAATGACAAGCCTTATGAAGGTCCAATTTGTTTCATTTCAAGACAAATTAAACCCACTGAGGCCAGATATGGAGCTAGCCAAATGGAGTGCCTTTGCCTTGTTTGGGCTCTGGAAAAACTTCATTACTATCTTTATGGTAGTGTGTTTGAAGTAATTACTGATTGTAATGCAGTTAAATCACTTCTTAACATGAAAACTCCAAACAGACACATGTTAAGATGGCAGATTGCTATACAGGAGTATAGAGGCAATATGACCATAGTACATAAAGCCGGAAATATTCATAAGAATGCTGATGGCTTGAGGAGATGGGCATTACCAAATACACCTGATAATCCTGCCTATGTTCCTACAAGTGCAGAACCTCAAATTCCAATTGAAGGAATTAATATCACAGATGTTGGAACAGAATTCTTTGAAGAAGTTAGGGAAAGCTACACGCAAGATAAGAATTGTCATATTCTTACTGCTCTACTTGACAAAGATTGTAAAGATGCAGCATTGGCTAATTCTCTGGATGAAATTTGGAAAACATCTTATGATAATGGAACATTCCATTTGTTTGATGGTATACTATATCATAGATCTAAACACACATGTGTCATGGTCCTATGTAGTAGAATGTTGATTAACACAATACTACTAGAATGCCATGATAAAATTTATTCTGGACATCTGTCTGAAGACAGAACAATGGAAAGAATTAAGACATGTGCCTGGTGGCCATCTTGGAGAAAAGATGTCATTGAGTACTGTCATAGTTGTGATAGATGCCAGAAAGCCAATAAAGCTACTGGTAAAAGATTTGGTCTGATGATCCATATCCAAGAACCAAGTACCCCATGGGAAGTGGTTCACATGGATTGGGTAACTGCATTACCACCTGGGGGTGATAAGAGTTACAATGCATGTCTTGTTATTGTAGACAGATATAGCAAAACACCAATCTTTTTACCATGTCACAAAGATGATACAGCTATGGATACAGCTCTTTTAATCTGGAATAGAGTAATATCCCATACTGGTCTCTTTAAAAACATCATTAGTGACAGAGACCCAAAATTTACATCAGCCTTATGGACTAATTTACATAAGCTTTTGGGTACAAAATTATCATTCTCAACAGCATACCATCCACAAACAGATGGGTTAGCAGAAAGAATGATTCAAACCCTTGAGGACATGATCAGAAGATTTTGTGCTTATGGCCTGGAGTTTAAAGATTCTGACGGCTTTACCCATGATTGGTGTACTCTTATACCAGCATTGGAATTAGCCTATAAGACCTCCATCCATGCTTCCACAGGCAAGACCCCTGCAATGTTGGAAAAAGGATGGAACCCCAAACTTCCAGTTGATACTTTGAAGAAAGATCTAATTGATATTCATCCAACTGCTTCAAGCTTTAAGTTGTTGCTTGATAAAGTGAGGCACCATGAAAATCAAAGCATGAATGATGCCTTTGAATATGCTAAGCAGAAATGGGATAAAAGTCATAAGACCCCAGAATTCAAAGTAGGAGACTTAATACTAGTTTCAACCTTGAACTTTAATAATATTAAAGGTCCAAAGAAATTGAAAGATTCCTTTGCAGGACCATTTATTTTTAAAGCCCTTCATGGGACAAATGCAGTGCAAGTAGAACTGTCAGGAGAACTGGAAAATAAACATCCAACATTCCCTGTCAGTCTGGTAAAGCATTACACTTCAAGTGACAAGGAATCATTTCCTTTAAGAAATGAAACACCCTTAGAAGTACCCCCACTGGACCTTAGTGAGGAGAAAAAAGTACTGAAAGTCTTGAAAGAAAGAAGACTTAGGGGAAAAAATGAAAGAGAATACTTGGTCAGGTATAAAAATCCACAACATGAAGATGAGTGGATTGTAGAAAACAAAATACCTGATTCCCAAAAGTTTCTCAGTGTCACAGGGGCTCTTCGAAGTGAAGAGGGCCTGGCACTCAGTAAACTGGGACTCACTTATGGAGGGCTCAAAGATAAGATAAAAAGAGATACACTTAAGAGTGTTAAAGATAAATTGCTAAAGAATAAATATAAGAAAAAGCAGCAACAAAAGATAAGAGTAAAAGAATAGAAGAGCCAACCACAAACAAGTCCAAGTCCACTGTTTCAACCTGTCAGAATGGAAAGAGAAGGGTTAGTAAGGATATGGCCACCCAACTCATACTGTACAGGCGAAGAGAGAAATGCAAAGACTAACTTAAAATTAAATAATTATAATACCCAAAATAAGGATAAGAATAATTATAAAATGATAAATAAACTAAATTAATTAACTGGGGAAAAGTCCCCAGGGGGGAGAAAGAGGGGCTGGTATATGTGAGAATCACCAGCCCTGATCCAGAGAAGAATTTTCATGAGAATAATTGATTACTGAATTGAGTCTGGCCAATACAGGTCCTGTACAGCTGTACAGAACCTGTACAAGAGGTGTGGTGTATTTGAGTGATCATACAGTTCCATACTGGTGTATTGAGACTGTATTGGGTGAAACCAGCCTGTACAGGTATTGACAGGCTGTATTGAGGTACAAAGCTGTATGCATGTTTCAGAATGAAGATTTCTGAAATTGAATGCTTATACAAATGCTGGATCTGCTGATTTGAGGTGTCTGAGTGGGTGTGTGAATGAATACCCTTACCTCTGATGAGTGGTTGTTACAGTATCCCCCTCTTGAAACTGGTGGGCTCCTGAACACCATAATACCCTGCCATTGTTGAGTGGCATCTCACTACCCCACACAATGCTTTGAAAAGTTTTCTTTTGACCATTATCTCAAAATCCTTCTCCATCTCTTCTCTGTCAATTAAATTTATTCCCCCCTTCTTCAACTTTGAGTAAATACCCCACTTCGAACTGTTCTTTCTTCTGAGTGAAACAACTGATGTCCTTGGGGCATGGCCTTGGGTTGTATCCCAAAATTATGGCCACTGAGCTCTTGTGCTCAAAAAATGGTGCCAGATGAGTATATGAAGTGTACTCATCTGGCCAGCCCAATCAAATTAAATGATGATGACAGAATTCAGGGGTCTTGTCCCCAATGGCCTTCAAAAATGCCTCAACCAGCCCCTTATAGTGATTTTGGGCTGGTGCCTTCTCTATGGAGCATCTTGAGGATCCTTGAATTTATGGCCATTTTGGCCTCTTTGTATCCTTGGTGTCTTTGGGGTGAAATGTGGTTCATGGCCTTTTTTGGCCTTTTCTTGGGTCCTTGGTGTTTTTGAGGTGATTTTGGGTCATGGCCATTTTTGGCCAAGTTGTGGTTGTTGGGAATTTTCTGGCCTTTTTTGGCCTTTTTGAGTCTTTGGGGTCCTACGGTCCGCGGGCCGTACGCCGTGGTCCGCGGTCCGTGGGGGTTATTGGAAGCCCCCAGGACCAAAATGGACCCCTTGGGCCCAAATTTGCTGGTGACCCAAGGAGGTCATGGGACCTAAAATGGCCCAAAATCACAAATATCACCTTTATGGCCTGGACCCATTGGTGGGGTCCAGGACCACCAAAACTTGGCCTCCCCCAAACTTGCAGGGGAGGCCCCCCATGCTGACTCCAGCCCCCAAAGGGGGCTTGGACCTTGAGTTTGAGAGGTTTTGAGGGGGGCCATGAATGACTTGTGGCCCAATTCCCTTGAGGTCAAAACTTTTTTTTGATTTGACGTGGACTTGACGATTTGGGTGGAGTGAAATCCAGTGTCTTGTTCTTGTTTACGGTTGGTTTGACTCCTATTCATGCTCTTATAACAACTAATGAATGAGATAAAATAAAATGATTAAAATAATGAAGGAACCTCCCAATACGTGATTTGGGAGGGGATGTTGCTGCTTTAAAGAAATAAAAGAAAGAAAATTATACAAGTAAAGAAAGAAAGAAAAATAAAAGAATAAGAGAAAATGAGAGTAAAGAAAGAAATAAAGAAAAATTCCTGATGGCTGGTCCTTCTTGTGGTGAGTTGCTTGATTCTGGCCAAGAAGTGTCTGGAAAATGAAAACCAAGCATTTGATGCTCACAGAGTGGCCAAGGTGATGTTTTACAAGAAGTAGAACCCTCAGGGATGCATACCAAGAGATGGAACTTACTTTCATAACTTCCACTCCCCACCAAGCACCATAAGACTGAAATAAATTGCCATAAATGCCTTCTGAAATGAATTGCCATAAATGACTACTGAAATGAATTGCTGTAAATGACTTGAAGTAATGAATGTCTTGAATTACGATGATTGGCATAAAATGAAATGATAATAAAGAAAGAAAATGAAAACATAAAGAAAGAAAGAAAACATTTGGCCATATCTTGATAAGGTCCAAATGGAGGGTATTGATGTTGTATGCTTCCTGAACCTGTCCAAAGAATTGACAAGTGCTCACAAAGTGGCCGAGGTGATGCTTACAACAACATATGGGTAGAATACCCCCTTAAAGGTGCATGCCAGGAGAGGAACTTACTTTCATAACTTCTTCTCCCCACCAAGCACCATAAAATCAAACTCTTGAGGTATTTGGACCAGGCTTGTCTGGATACAATGAGTGGAAATCCTTGACAAGGTCTGGTGAGTTGGTAAGGTTGGAATCTGGTTCCCAAGTGGTTCTTTCTGGGTCTTCACTGAATCCTTTCCACTCTACAAGATACCATAATTTACCTCTTTTGAGTTTTGAGTCCAGAACCTGAGCTACTTCCCATTCTTCTTGCTCTTCCACTAAAACTGGTGGTGGCGGCAATTGATGACAATTTGGGATAGTTGAATGCTTGACTGGTTCTAATAAGGACACATGGAATACAGGGTGAACTGTCTTCCATTGCTGAGGCAACTTGAGGTGATATGCATGGCTGCCAATCTTCTTAAGAACTTCAAAGGGTCCCAACCATCTTTCTGATAATTTCTTGGTGGGTCTTGTTGTCTTGATGTTCTTGGAAGCTAGCCATACTTTGTCCCCAGGTTGGAAATCAGGTGGAATTTCCCTATTTCTATCTGCATACTTCTTGAATCTCCTTATTGCTGACTCTAATTCTTCTTTGACAACTTGCTGTACTGATTGGAGTTTTGTTGATAACTTTCCAGCAGGTGAGTCTTGAGAAATATGGATTGAGTCAAAGCTGGGATTTCTTCCATAAATGGTGAAAAAAGGTGATTCCTTGGTTGATGAATGTTCTGCATTATTATAGGCAAATTCAGCCAGAGGGAGCCAGGTGTACCAGTCATCTTGATGATAGCTGACATACATCCAAAGGTACTGTTCTAGTATCTGATTTACCCTCTCTGTCTGTCCATCTGTTTCAGGGTGAAAGGCAGTTGAAAGATCTCTTGATATCTTGAGCTGCTGACACAATTGAGTCCAGAATGATGAAACAAATAAGGATCCTCTATCACTGACAATACTGACTGGGAGTCCATGCTTGGAAAATACATGACTAATGAATATTTGAGCTAAATCCAGAGCAGTGATTGTGCCATAAGTTGGAATGAAGATTGCCATTTTTGAGAATCTGTCCACAACTACTAAAATTGAATCAAAGTTGTTGGACAGTGGCAATTGAGTGATAAAGTCCATTGATAATGAATTCCAAGGACCAGATGGAATTGAAAGAGGCTTGAGTAATCCAAACTTCTTGTGATTAATGTTCTTGTTTCTTGAACATTGCTGACATGAGGACACATAGTCCTTGATGAATTGATTCATGCCAGCCCAGTAAAAATCCCTCTTGATGAGCTTGAGGGTCTTCTCCTGGCCAGGATGGCCAGCCAATGGTGAGTCATGACGCTTTTGAAGAATATTGAGTTGAAGTTCTTCATTGCTTGGGATTACCACTCTATCTTTGAATAATAATAACTTGGCTTGAGGTTCAAGAGAATAATCTGGAACTGATTCACCTCATGCTAGTTGCTTGAGTATTTCTTTGTAGTCCTTGTCTTGCCATACTTCTTTTTGAATCTTGTCAACTAAATCTGAGAAAATTTCCACTTTGATTGAGAAGAATCTTGACTCTTGAATTCCATCTTGCTTAAGTACTTGATGAAAATTCTGAGGATTCTTGCTGATGAAGTCCACCCCCCTCTCTGGGTACACGTCATCCCGACGTGACAAGGCATCTGGTAAAGTGGCCAGCCTGCCTGGGCGGTAAGTGAGAGTGAAATGAAATTCTGAGAGAAATTCGGCCCAACGGGCCTGACGCCGAGTAAGAACTTTGGAAGACATGAAATATTGCAAGGAAGAGTGGTCTGTCAAGACCTCAAAAGGATTGGAAAGAGAAAGAAGAAATGCTCTCCAGCGCTTGAGAGCCCAAACTATGCCAAGGAGTTCCTTGTCATGAATTTCATAGTTGAGTTCAGCTGGTAAGAGCTTGCGACTATCAAATGCAATGGGATGCTTTCCAGAGTCATTCACCTGACTCAGTACGGTGCCCAATGCATAATCAGAAGCATCAGTCTCTACTATAGTAGGTAGAGAAGGATTAAAGTGAGATAAGATAGGAGCAGAGGTGAAAGCTTCTTTGAGTGCTTGAAACTGACTAAGAGCTTCCTCATTGAAGATGAAAGGAGAATCTTTTTTAAGGAGGGAAGTGAGAGAAGTGATTTTTTTAGAGTAATTTTTAATGAAACGTCGATAAAAATTGGCAAAGCCAAGGAAAGATTGAAGAGCCTTGATGTTTCTGGGCTGAGGCCAATTGAGGATTTGCTGAACTTTTGAAGAATCCATCTTGAGGCCATCACTTGAAACAACATAGCCCAAGTATTCAACACTTGAGGCATGGAATACACACTTGGAGGCTTTGGCAAACAGATTATTGTCCCTCAGTCTTTGGAGGACAGAGGCCACATGTTTGACATGTTCCTCCTCAGAACTGGAAAAGACCATAATATCATCTAGATAAACCACAACAAACACATCCAGAAAATCTGCAAAAATATCATTTACTAGATTTTGAAAAGAAGCAGGAGCATTGGTCAAACCAAATGGCATGACCAAATACTCATAACTGCCATATTTGGTTCTAAAGGCAGTTAAGTGCTCATCCCCCTCTTTGATTCTCAGAAGGTTATATGCACCACGCAAATCTATCTTGGAGAAGATAGTGGAACCGTTGAATACGGTAAGGAGCTGGTTCATAGGAGGAACAGGGTATCTGTTCTTCCTAGTGACAGCATTGAGTTTGCGGTAGTCAACACACAAACGAAGACCTCCATCCTTTTTCTTGACAAAAAGGACAGGTGCTCCTGTTGAAGAGGAGCTTGGTCTAATGAAACCTTTCTCTACATTCTCTGAAATGTAGGCCCGCAGTGTTTCTGACTCTTGATTTGATAATGAGTAGATAACACCAATTGGAGGTAGAAGACCCTCCAATTCGATATGGTGATCACAGGCGCGGTGTGGAGGAAGTTTCTATGCTTTCACCTTGGAGAATACATCCAAATATTGGTGATAAGCAGGAGGAACAACCTTCAACACAGTTTCAATTTCTTCTGGCTCTTCCTCCTCATCCCACTGCTCCTCCAGGGATGCATGAAAAGATAAGGAAGGAAGGTCCATATCCCCTTGGAAGAGATGAAGTGAAGATATGGCAACATCTTCTCCAACATCCTTTATCTCTTTGAAGACTTCATCTCTTGATGGAAGTAATGACTGAGAGGGA
Source organism: Austropuccinia psidii (assembly GCA_023105745.1). Lineage (NCBI taxonomy): Eukaryota > Fungi > Basidiomycota > Pucciniomycetes > Pucciniales > Sphaerophragmiaceae > Austropuccinia > Austropuccinia psidii. The sequence goes on along the minus strand of JALGQZ010000001.1, from coordinate 76,970,880 downwards.
ATTATGGAAGGGATATGGACAGAAGAAGGAATGGAAGGTGTCTTAAGTTCACCAGCCAGAGCAACACTGTTGACAGCAATGGCTAAGTCATTACTAGTAGAAGGAATAATACCACTAGAATCCTTATGATTAGAATCATAGGTGATCAATCCATTTTTCCAATCAATAATGGGATTGAAATGGTAAAGGAAATCATAGCCCAATATCAGGTCTTCTCCTTTGGGTGAATCTATGATAAAGAAATCCCATTCAAAGCTTGGGAAGGAAGGCAATTCAACTACCCACTTGGTATAATGGGTGATGAACAAGGCAGGGGATTCATTAGAATCCAAAATGAAAAGAGGAATCTTTTCAGGGAGCTCTGACAGAGTCAATGAGTACTTGAGAACAAAATTCTTTGCAATAAAAGAGTTTGTAGCACCAGAATCAAGGAGAATACTATAAAAAATATCAGAGACAGAAGAGAAAATAAGAAACTTTAAAGATTTCTTGACACTAGTATTCAGAGTGCACAATTGTGCTCTTGAAGGAAATAAGTGAGAACCATTGAACACATCATGATCCCCACTCAGGCTTTTCCCTGCTTGCTAGGGAAGCCTCCTGATGATGACCCAGGCTTGTTCTGAGGTCTCTTGAAGCATTTTTCAATTGGGTGCTTGCCACCACAATAAGTACACAACCCTGCTTGAATCCTCCTCTCCTTTTCAGAACCGATTAATTTATTGTCCTTATTGAGGAGAGCAGCATGGGGTTTGTCCTTTGAAGATTCAAATTGCTTGCCCTTCTTATTCTTCTTCTGATGAGGCCTCTTTTGAAATGAGTTTTGAGGAGGCCTAGACTGATTGGATCCACTGACTGGAGGCTTCTTTTCTTGATTGCCACCCTTTTCCTTTTGCCTCTCATGATATCTTGTGTCCAATTCTAGAGTGACATCCATAAGTTCTTGAAGAGTATCAAAAGTTCCAGGGTGAGAAGCCAACTGATCCAATAATCTTGATGCCAATCCTCTTCTGTAAACATGGATATAAGCTCTTTCCCCCCAATCTCCAATTCTTGACATTAAGCTTCTGAAATCTGCTATGTACAAGGATACATGACCACTTTCCTTCATCCTCAAATTGTCCAACTCTTGTTCAGCTTTCCTGACTTCATTGGGGTCACCAAACAGAGTGAATAATTGAGATTCAAACAATGGCCAATTATTGAGGAGGTAGGAAGGGTCTTCATTGGAAATATTTGAGAGGTAAGGTTCAATCCATTTGCCAGCTCTACCAGTAAGAAAAGAAGTTGAGTACAAAACCTTCTTCCTGTCAGAGAAAAAGTTTTCTGGATCATTATGGAAAATTAGTTGACAGGATTGGATAAATCCTCTCAACTTATGAGCTTGAGTACCATCAAAAGAATCAGGTGCCTTCATGGATGGAGTCTTGAAAGCAGGGGCTTTGGAATTGTCCCTGGGGGCAACTGCTTGAGTGAGTTGTCCCATTAATTGAGTCATCTGCTCCATCATCTTGAGGAGACTTTGATCAGTTTGAGAGACAAGAGGTTGACTAGAAAGGGCTAGATTAGAACCCTGAGGCACCTCTGGAGCATTTTCCAAGGCATCTGCCACTTCAGTTTCCCCAGAATCTTCCTCTTCCACAGACTCTTCCCCCTCTTCATCTTCAACTTCCCCTAATCTTGCTCTTGCACCTTCAGACATGCCAGGGTAGCGACCCAAAAGTCCAGAAAAGGATCTTGATCTTCTAGATTTCATTCCACCTCTTCTTGAGGGTTCTGCTCCTTCCATTGGTGGTCCTCTGTCCAAGTTTGCACTCAGTTGATGAACTGATGGTGTGCGGTCAAGAGGAGCCCTTGCTGTAGGAGTGAGAACAGCTGGAATTTTCTGGGATCTAGTATTCTTTGTTGGGGGGCTATGCTGAACTGGCATTATGAAAAGAATTAAAATAACTTGATGGTATTAAGAAGAATAATCAGGCTTGGCCAAATCAATCACAATAAAGTCTTGATGAATCTTGAGGAATCAATTCAAATCTTGAGGAATCAAATTCAATCAACAGTCAAATAAATTCAATCAATCAACAATCAATTCAAATCAAATATCAATAATCTTGAGGAAATCAATAATCAATCAATATTCAATCAATAATCAATCAATAAGTGTCTTCAATGTGAAATCAAGTCTTGAGGAATTAATCAATCAGTTCAAAATCTTCAGAAATCAATTCAATATCTTGATGAGTCAAATCAAATCAATAATCAAATCAATTCTTGAGGATAAATCACTATCTTGAGAGTTCAAAAGTCAATCAATAATCCAAATGAAATCCTGAATCAATAACCCAATCCACCAATGAATCCCAATGAATAATCCAATCAAATAACCAATCAATTACTCCTGAACAAGACCTGAATAAAAACACAGAAAAATTTGATTGATAAAAATAAAATGAAGTGATGAAATGGTCAGCAATGATTAAGAAAGGAAAAAAGAATCAATTTTCATAAGAATGAAAAGAATGAGATGAAAATTGATGAGAGAGAAAAAATTCATAGAAAATCATAAAAAATCATAAAATCATGAAAAGGTCATAATTGATGAATGAGAGGAAATGAATATAAATGAATGAAAAGAAAGAATCAAATATGAGTTAATTAATTTAATGTCACAGGGGCTCTTCGAAGTGAAGAGGGCCTGGCACTCAGTAAACTGGGACTCACTTATGGAGGGCTCAAAGATAAGATAAAAAGAGATACACTTAAGAGTGTTAAAGATAAATTGCTAAAGAATAAATATAAGAAAAAGCAGCAACAAAAGATAAGAGTAAAAGAATAGAAGAGCCAACCACAAACAAGTCCAAGTCCACTGTTTCAACCTGTCAGAATGGAAAGAGAAGGGTTAGTAAGGATATGGCCACCCAGCTCATACTGTACAGGCGAAGAGAGAAATGCAAAGACTAACTTAAAATTAAATAATTATAATACCCAAAATAAGGATAAGAATAATTATAAAATGATAAATAAACTAAATTAATTAACTGGGGAAAAGTCCCCAGGGGGGAGAAAGAGGGGCTGGTATATGTGAGAATCACCAGCCCTGGTCCAGAGAAGAATTTTCATGAGAATAATTGATTACTAAATTGAGTCTGGCCAATACAGGTCCTGTACAGCTTTACAGAATCTGTAAAAGAGGTGTGGTGTATTTGAGTGATCATACAGTTCCATACTGGTGTATTGAGACTGTATTGGGTGAAACCAGCCTGTACAGGTATTGACAGGCTGTATTGAGGTACCAAGCTGTATGCATGTTTCAGAATGAAGATTTCTGAAATTGAATGCTGATACAAATGCTGGATCTGATGATTTGAGGTGTCTGAGTGGGTGTGTGAATGAATACCCTTACCTCTGATGAGTGGTTGTTACACTCAGAAGATTCAGACATGAGAGAAGACCAATTGCTCAATAAAAAGTTTGAATTGTGTGCTTTCCATACTTGAAAGTATAAGTAGAGAGGTTGGACAGTGGATTATACCCCCCCAAATAACTTGGGGGTACACTACAAAAGAAAAATTGTGGTACAATTGTTTTTGGTGGTAGGGAATGTGAGCCTGTGAGGTATGTATGACATACCCATAAGGCCACAAATGATTTTATAAACAGTTAATTTTGTCTTAAACAGACTTTTTAGTTGAATTTAAAATAAAAAATAATAAAAAATAAGTATTAATTTTTTTTGGATAAACAAAGTTATAAATATTATGTCATTTTTGGATTCTACACCAAAAATAACCTAGGGTACACCCATAGGGTGTTATACCCAAAACCACTTATTTTTTATGTTATTGGAAGATTTAAGAATCTCACAGTACCAATGTAACTTTTTTAACATTTTTTTAAAATTGTTAAATTTAAGCTTAATTAAGCTTAAATTTAAAGTTGCATAAGGTTTATGCAACCTTACCAAAATTTTAGTTAAAATTGAGGTGTGATGTATATTTACTGAATTGGCTAAGGATTTGCCATACAGAATGTAAATCCTGCGTGAGCTCAATTTAAAAGGGTTTAAGGCCATAATATGGCTTTAAATAAATAAAAGGGCAAAATCCACGCAGAAAGGTGGGACAAAGGAAAAAGACCAAATAGAGCTGGGGTACCCAGCTTTTTGGATCTGCAAGGATTCAATATAGGTTGTCCACCTGTATTGGAGGATTTTCAACCTTATTTAAACTTTAAGATTAGACTTTGATCCAACCTTAAGGTTTAAACTGGTTTTATCCCAATTTGGACAGGAATATCAAGCTGCCAAAGGGTAAATCCCAATATACAGGCTTGAAATCAAGGTTTTAAGAACTGTCAGAGCTTAATTAAGCTTAAAAAACTTAAATAAGCTTAAAACTTTAAAGTTTCAAGCATTAAAACCTTATCAAAACTTAAGGTTTAGTGTGTTTTGCTATTTTACATAGAAAAATAGCAAAAACTTCAAAAATTCATTAAAAATCCAATTCTTAATGGATTTGCTTGAAAATTTCACACAACTTAGAATTTAATATTATTAATATATAAATTAAATTTTAAGTATCTTCTATAAATACATTTCCTGGGTAATTAGCCTGGAAATTTACTCTTTTAATTAAACTCAAAGAAATTTATGATTTCTTTAAAAATTAATTAAAAAATTGAGTTTAAGAGATTTCTTCTTGAAGCTCTAATTTTAAGTTGTTCATGTGATGAACTTTAATATAAATAAGCTTATCTATATTAAAAACTTAAAATACTTAGTTTAAATGAGGATTAAAGTTGCATGGAGTTAAGAATAACACTGGTAACTTTAAATTGGAAGTAAAAATAAGTTGCCTTAAGTTAAGAACTCTATTTTTAAGCATGGTTTTTCAGTTTTGACCTGAGCACGCCCTCTAAATTCATTATGATTCATGAGAGCTGCCCTGAAGACATAAAAAGAGTCTTTTCATCACTGTTTTTGTCCATCATTCATTATCAATCCAATCATATTAGAAATTTAAACAGGTAAAGTTTTATTAAATATAAAATCTTATTATTAAAAGTAATTCTTAAGTTATTTTTATTCTTTATTTATTAAAATTAAAGAATTGAAGTCATAGAATTTAGATTATTATTGTAATCACCAATAATATATTTTATTATATAAAATTATCATTTTAAATATCTTTTGAAATCCACAAATTCCTCTAAAAACTCTTTAATCATAATTTATATTATAAAAAGTTGTTTTATCTTTAAATTTATTGATTTTTGACGTGTTTTTAACTTATAATTATTATTTAATATTATAACTGTTGTTGTTTGACTTATTATATTAAATAAATCTTATAAGTAAGTTTTCTCTAAAAATTCTATATTTTTTTGTCTAGTATTAGTTATATTTTTATATATATACAATTTTCTCTATAAGAATTATTTCTGCACAGTGTGTGTTTTAATTCTTTTATGAATAATATTTATATTATTTATAAGTGGTTAAATATTTATATTTTCCATGTGTAATTGTCTCATTAAGAGCTTTACACTTCTTATTGTTATAACTGTCAGTGACTTTAACAATAATAGAGTAATTATAATTTATTATAATTATTATATTTTTTTTTATCATTATATTATTATAATAATAATTAAATTTATTTTTTTATATAATTATTTCTAATAATTATATTTAAATTTGTGGTTGTAATATTTTATTATATTATATTTTTCTACTGAGGACAGTCATAGTACTCTTGATATTGTTACTATTATCAAGAGTTTCATAGACAAACCTTACATCAATACTTGGTTCAAGGAACTCGCCCTGATCTAGCTTTCAGCACCTCATTCATGTCACAATTTGTGGAATCCCCGTCCGAAATACATTTTAAAGCCGTAGAACACATTCTCAAATACTTATTAGGCACCAAGGGACTGACACTGCAACTTGGCGGAAACAATATTCAACATGACTTAAATACCATAATAGGTTTTTCTGATGCTGACTGGGGAGGCTCAAAAGAATGCAAGTCCTTCTCAGGTTCTCTGATTTATTATCAAGGGGCAATTGGGTGGCGTTCTCACAAACAAAAAGTTGTTGCGCTATCATCTGCTGAAGCGGAATACAACGCTCTAACAGAATGTAGTCAAGATCTTCTTTGGCTAAAACAACTTATTTACGAAATCTCAACAATCAAATGTTCTGGAACCCTCTTTTCCGACAATCAAAGTGCAATAGCCATTGCATCTAATCCAATCTATCACCACGGTACTAGACACATCAATTTCAGATTACACTTCATATGCAATCTCATTGAGGAATCCGAAATACAACTCCAATACCTTCCAACAACTGACATGGTTGCAGATTCTCTTACAAAAAACTTTCCAATTCAAAAAATCAAAAACCACCTCAAAATAATTTTTGGAAACAAAACAACAATCCCTAGGTATGGTGGTGTATTGGAAAAAGACCCTTCTGGGACCGTGCAGCAACTGCCATGATGCACCTTAACAAACCTTTCAGGCACAACTCCTTAACATCACAAGACCTCATCACTTACATCATTTGTTTACGTCATAAGTCATAGAAACTGTTGTATTTACAATATAATGAGCAGTCGTTGTAACTCTAGCACTCCCCATGTTGTACTGCTCTCCTTCTATTTTGCCTAACAGGTTTGCTGCCAATCCCCTCTTTGACGTATACTTACTGGAATATTGACTCCTGTCAATATCCTGCCTAAAAGGTTATTCAGTGTATCTCTACCTAGCAATCTTATGCAATTATCTCATGTTGTACTGCTCTCCTTCTATTTTTCCTAACAGGTTTGCTGCCACTCCCCTCTTCGACGTATACTTACTGGAATATTGACTCTTGTCAATATCCTGCCTAAAAGGTTCACTGCCACTCCCCTCTTCGACGTATACTTACTGGAATATTGACTCCTGTCAATATCCTGACTAAAAGTGCCCTGTTATTAGGATGTACCTAAAGGTGGACAGCAAGGTACAATGAAGTAAGGCAAAGATCTGTGCAAGATGGTCTGCTATGAAACTATGTCGTCGACACAAATTAGTTTTATCTAAGGTGTTGTAGGGGTGAGAAGCTTAAGAACTATACCTAGTGAGGCTTCTCAATGCTACGAAGTATCAGAAAGACAAAAAGGTAAAAAGTACTTAAGGAGAGATTACAAATAAAGATAGAATGAAGTATAAGGCAAAGTTTTAACGAGACAAATAGAAATAATTGAAAGTGGGGATAAAGGAGTCTCCTCCTTGGCTTCTTGGACGTCTTATATCCAGGAGTCACTCTTGCTACTCCGAGGATTGGTAACTGTGGTCTTTGCAGCTCCTAAGACGAATAAAGTTAGTTCGTCAGCCTAGTCTTTTAAGAGTAGGGAATTGGGAGATAGTGTTAAAATATAAGTGTATTTTATAATAATGGTGATTTTCACGAAGTTAAAGCTTTTTCAAAAAGGTTTATCTAAGATACAATAATTGTGTGTTTTATTTAGACTCGCCCATAGTCCTTGTGCCTCCTCCTTTCCATGGAGGAGGGCCCTCTTTTATATTCCTTATTACAGGGTTTTGTATGAGCATTGTTCACATTGCTAGGCAATGTCGACGACCTTGTAACTACTCATACAATGAAAGATCTTGGTCTAAAGGTATGGTTCAGAGTTAGTTTCTGGACCATGCCACACTGCCTATGGCAGCTGTGTTTTTTGGGGTAGGGTTGACTAACCTAAGCTCATCATGGCTTGATTTTTGACACCCCCCCTCACTCCTAGCCCACAAACTCCTAATGATGTTAAGGCACGTTGTGAAGTGGTTTTGTTACTGATTTTGTAAGGAAATCAGCTGGCATGTCCAGTGTTGGAGCATATTGAAGATTAATGAGATTGGATTGAACTTCTTCCTTGAAAAAGTGAAGCTGTATATCCAGTTGTTTCATTTGTTTTTTATTAAGGTTGCAGTTGCCATTAGAAGTACTAATGCAACTCTGATTGTCTTCCCATATTACTATTGCGCTGTCAAACTGGTAAATCTCTGCTTCTTGACACCACTGGCGAAACCACAGAATTTCTGAGTTTAAATTGCATAGGGATTTGTATTCAGCCTCAGCTGTTGAGATCAACACGGATGGTTGTTTTGTTTTCCAGAAAATAAGACAACCGTTCATTTGTGTAAGGAAGCCAGAGTTTGAACGTTGTGTTTCATGGCAATTACCCCAGTCAGCATCACTGAACACAACTAGACCTGACTTCTTGTTTTGCATGTAGCAAAGCCCCACATCTTGTGTGCCTTGAAGGTACTTTAGAACATGTAAGAAGGCCTTCCAGTGCTGTATGCCTGGTTCTTCCAAATACTGAGACAGGCAGCTAACGGCAAAAGAGAGGTTGGGTTGAGTGGCTGTGCTGAGGTAATTTATGCTGCTGATGGCACTACAATAGTTGACCTCAATAGCCTTAAAGGATTTTCTCCCATCCTCCATAGCCAGCCCTAAGTGCAAATTAGGTACAAGAGGAGTGCTTACAATCTTACACTCCTGCATTCCATAAGAGTGCAGAAGTGATTTGATGAAGTGTTGTTGGTTCAGGGTTATGCAATCTTGTAATTGATTCACTTGAACTCCCAAGAGCAAGTCAGCTTGCCCAAGGTCTTTAATCTGGAATTCTTTGTCAATTTGTTCTTTGAAGCTTTGTAATTTTCGCCCAAAGATTGCCATGTCATCAACATGGACATATATCCATACTTGATCTGGTGTTTTCCTATAGAATACGCAGGGGTCTAGTTTGCAGACAATAAAGCCTATGTTTAGCAGACATGTTTTAAGACAAGTGTACCATGCTAATGGAGCTTGTTTGAGGCCATATATTGCCTTTTTCAGACACAGACAATGTTGTTAGCGATTAAGGTCCAAACCTTATGGAATACTAAGATAGATGGTTTCTATGAGTGGTGCATTCAAGAATGCACTCTTGACGTCTATCTGATTAAAGTCTAAGCTATTAGCACATGCATGAGCAATTAACGCTCTAAGGGAGTTTAATCGACCTCTAGGAGCACAGGTTTTATCAAAGTCTATGCCAGGAGTTTGCGTGAACCCTTCTGCACAGAGTCTAGCCTTGTGCTCAATGACGTTATTTTGGTCGTCTCTTTTCAGCTTGAAGACCCATGTTGTGCCTATAATTTTATATTCTTTCCTAAGATCTATGACCTCCCACACATTTAGGTTTCTCATTGTTGTTAATTCTTTTTCTATTGCTACCACCCATGACGCTTTATCTTTACATTTCAGGGCATTTTGATATGTAGCAGGTGTGTCGTTGGCTGTGCTGAGGTAAGTTTCTGCCCTTCTTTTGTATGGTAGTATGTGAAGGGGGTCAACATCAGCAGTGATAATAGTAGGATTACAAGGACCAATCACTTATATCCTAGTTGTCCCTGTGGTATCGCTAGCCTGTTGTTGGCTGTCCATTCCTTCTTGTGTTGGGTCGGTATCATTGATTGTTTGCTCATTAGTTGTTTCTTGCTGTACTCCTAGGTTTTCAGCTAGATTTAGCCCTTCAGGAGAAGCTTCAGCTTGTTCGGAGAGCAAATAATTTAACTCCACTGGATGGACATCAATGTCATCCAAACATTGTTCTGTTGGCATGGTTTCAACAGCACACACACCTTTACTCTTACCACCTAAGACACAAGGAAATATTTTTTCATTGAAGGTTGCATTTCTTGTAACAATTACCTTTAGTTCAGGTAAGCGTAGTATTTGATAAGAGGTATTGTCATTTTGAAATCCTGGTAGAACACCTTCTTGGCCTGGAGGAGCAAGTTTCCAACTACACCTACTTTTTAAATTGTAGATTACCCCACTACATCCAAATATTCTCAACCTATATAGTCTAGGGGGGTTGTTGCTACAGAGCTGATAGGGTGTTATGTTTCCTCTTGATGGAGTAGGTGACATATTTGAAAGGAAGACAGCCGTATTAATTGCTTCAGCCCAATATTGGTTTGGCAAGTTAGCAGTACCCATTAAACACCTGGCTTTTTCAAGAATGGTGCGATTACACCTCTCTGCATAGCCATTGCTCTCAGGAGTCTCAGGGGGTGAAAATATTTGTATGAAGCCACAGCTTTCAGCTAATCTTACAAATTTTTCATTTAGAAACTCACCTCCTTGATCTGAGGTAAGTTTCTTTATCTTCTTATCCTGTTGATTTTCCATGTAGTTTGTGACAATGACAAATTGATCAAAACTCTCTGATTTCCCTTTTAAAAACTTTATTATTTTAAAAGATGTTGATTGATCAACAATTGTAAGCAGATATCTAAAACCAGATGTCAAAGGTGGGGTGATTGGTCCTACCATGTCAATGTTAATTGAGTCCAAAGACTTGCTAGCTGGAGTGAAGTGGTGATTAAAAGCGAAACGGTGAGATTTGCTTGTTTCACATATTAAACATGGGATTTCTGTGTTTGATAGGCCCAGACTTTTAAGAACATCTGGTCCAGGGTGTCCTAGTCTACCGTGCCAAGGCAGAGTTCCACTTGCGGTCGTGAGAAAAGTTGTTGGTAGGTCATATTTAATATTCATCAGTCAATTAATAATTTCTCCATTGAGTAATGTCTTCCCATTAGCCATGAGAGAAAAGGTGTTGTTTCGTCGATGAACAATAAGCCTATTTTTAAATAATTCCAACATACTTACAAGATTACATTTCAAATTTGGGACAAAAAGACAGTTTTCTAGTTTTAGAGTCTTTTCATTGCATCTTAATTGTACTTCACCTATTCCAAGAGCTTTCAAGTTGCTCTGGCTGTCTCCTGTTCTGACTTCAGAAGTTATAGGTTTAATTTTTCCAGGGAAGAATTTTGTAGAATTGAACATGTGATGCGTGGCACCACAGTCAATAAAAATTTGGTCGGATGAAGGTTGCTGTGTTAATGAAAGTGTCGTCAAGGCCTGAACCATGGATAGGTGAGCATCAGGATTGTTCTTGCGTTTCTTTTCCTTTCTATTAGGTCTCAAGTGTGGATTCTCTGCCCAAAATTCAGCTTTTCTGTGTGTGGTGCATTTGTTGTTGTGCTTACCATTGCTGCAGTAATAGATTATTTTGTGCAGTTCATCCAGAGATGTAGTTAATGCAGTTGACATTGTTTCTTTTCCACGACTCGAAAACTGGTTATGACTAGCAAAATCTTGGAGCCTTGATAGAATCAATTGTGCCTTCTCAATGATGTCTTTGTTGAATATCAAGCTTTTGACAAATTGACTGAGATGAGGTTATCCTCCCAATTTTCCTAATAACGAGTATGATAGAAGCTCATTTGGTACAATGATGCTTACAGCATCCAGTTCCATCATCAGTTTGCAGAAAGTATCAATATAATTTTGGAGATTGCCATCATAGAAACATTGCTGCCAGTCCATCCAAACTCAACCTCTGTTGACAGCTCGTTTGGATGCATATTGTTCAGCAATTTTGGACCAAAGTTCCCGACTATTCTCAATGGTCTCTGAATTAATTACTTCTCTGAAGACCCTCTCTGTTATTCTTGTTTTGATCAGATTGATGGCTTCAAAACTTGCTCTGGTCTATTTGTTTACTGCGCTGGTGGAGGCATCCGAAGGAACTGATTTCTCGCAGACTTCAAGTAAGTCTCTGGACCTCAGGTGGATTTTCATACCCATTTGCCAGTGACCATAGTTGGTTCCATCAAGTATTGGAATTGTGGAGATATCTTTAACATCAAGTGGTTTGTAATTCAGTGTGAGTTTTTTATTTGTAATATATAAGAGAATCTCGAGACTGTAAATCTGTTAAAATATAAGTGTATTTAAGATAATTGGTATTTTATAATAATGGTAATTTTCACGAAGTAAAAGCTTTTTCAAAAAGGTTTATCTAAGATACAATACTTGTGTGTTTGATTTAGACTCGCCCGTAGTCATTGTGCCTCCTCCTTTCCATGGAGGAGGGCCCTTTTTTATATTCCTTATTACAGGGTTTTGTACGAGCATTGTTCACATCGCTAGGCAATGTCGACAAACTTGTAACTACTCATACGATGAAAGATCTTGGTCTAAAGGTATGGTTCAGAGTTAGTTTCTGGACCATGCCACGCTGCCTATGGCAGATGTGTTTTTTGGGGTAGGATTGACTAACCTAAGCTCATCATGGCTTGATTTTTGACAGATAGGAGTGGTCAGCAAGGTTCTGACCTAAGACCTTTTGGGTCAGGGATTTCAACAAAATAGCCCATGTTATATGGCTGAAATCAAATCAAAAATAGTTACCAATAAGTCTAGAACACACAAAGAGATTGGTTTAAAACAAAACTTACTCAAAATTTCAAGTTATCAACACCTGAAAAATGTTGTGGATTTCATTTAAAGTTGCGACCGTGACTGGCGCGGTACATATTGAAGTATCCTTTTATTTTGACTTGGTTAATTGGGAATATAAACTAAGAACTATTTCCAGCCTAAGATCTGGAGACATCGGATAATTACTTGATATATATTTTGTTCTTCCACCCGTGGTGTTTATGTGTAAAAAAAAATATGTTTATAATACTTTGGATCGCGAATAAATTGAAATATGAAAAGATGAAATAGTAAATTTGAAAGAAGTGAAATCGAGCGCGTAAGTTTTTCATTTATTTTTAGGTTGGCGTGGGCGGACTCAGGAGGTTATCAGTTGAATGAAAAGGGAAGATATATCTCCCACCTTCCCAGTACGACTGCGTATCCAGATTGGATACATATACTGCCTTGCAGTATCAGTCAGTACTAGTGAAGATACTCAAGTATGCTGCAGTATACGCACTGCAGGTCCACCAGTGGCCTATTATCTGCTAGGCTCAAAATAGTTTTGCATTGCAAATGGAGGCGCCATTATAAATTGAGCTTCTTAGGAGACAATACACAAGAAATCTGCATATGCGTCTAATGGGACGTGAAGCAATAGACAGAAGCAATGGGGAAAGGCTCAACAAAGCTGGAAATGAAATGAAGTGATGGGCTCTTTTAGCTTGAGTGTGCTAAGCAGGATTACCAGTTTGTACTGGATTTTTGCACCCTTGATTGCGGTGATTGCTAGCTTTATAGGGCAGGGCTTGGGTTCCTAGCTGCAGGCTTGCTAATCTCAGCTTGGAAGATGCTTCTTGAGAGAGTTCCATGTTTGGGCGTTGCTTCGGTAGAGGCCCCATCACTCAAATAGTAATACTTTTGTATAAAGCCAAGCGTTTAAGGTGCTGTAACTGGAGAAGCCTGTCTTCAAGTTATCTTGTCTAAACTTGCTCTTGGAATTAGGAGGACTCGACCAAAGAGCGAAAACAAGAAGCTAAACGGCATAGCCTTCCAAGGAAATTTTCTTGAGAAGATGTTTCCAAGAAAACTGTCCACACCACCGACGTTTGGATTTTTAAATCGAATTCGATCGACGATCAAGCGTCCCGACTTGGATTACTTATTAACTTCCATTGCTTCAACTTCATTGGGACATGGCGAAGCTTGGCTTCCAGTGATCTTTTCCCATGCTATCAAGCGACCCTTGAATTTGTCTTTGGAATCGCAAAATTTGCAAAATCCCCTCAATCAATATGAAATTTTAGTTTTTCGACAAATGAAAGAAGCTATTATCAAAGCGTCAATTTTGATTGGTGTGCCAAAAGCCATCGAAGCGTCGTTAACATTGAAGGAGACTGGAAGTAAATTTGAGGTTCATGAACACACATTTACTCGAAAACACTTTATGGATTTAACCTTTCAAGATTTAATCAACAAGGGTGATCAAGGTATGAGTAGAGTTTACAAAGGCGATATCGATGGGATCTTTAAATATATGGGGCCAGACCTGGTTGATATTCGTTAGTTCTGAGCTCCTCAATTTATATACCTGGATGAAAGCAGCCTGGTCTAGAAGCTGGAGGGCAAGCTAATCCTGTTTGACGTTTAACGATCATCTCGCTGCTCATGGCGAGGAAACAGAACTGATGTCGAGAGCAATCACTTATGGATTTTTTCTGAGTCCAGTCCAGCCTGAATCACCCTTGACGCCACAACAAGTCCAAGCAGTTATACTTTCGGCTTTAATCTCTCAAAGGGCTAAAAGGGAGATCGTTTGGCATCTACGGGGCGCATTGAGACATGGTTTCGATCGGGACGAAATCGAATCAATCCAATCCGCTGTTGAATTGGTCTCCGCTCAATGTACTGGCGAACATAACTTTTCGGATGGTTTGGCCAGGATCAAAGACATTGAGGAAGAGCCTCAAGAACAAGCAAAATGAAACTTATAGCATTTCCAATCTCATTCCGGTTGCATGGAATAAGGGCTCGATGGCACGATCTTTGTAAAATGGTCTTCTCAACCAAAACGATGGTGGCATTTAGCCTTGTAACAAGCCAATTAGCTGATAAGGCTGCGTCTCCTACCAAGCTTACTATTTTACAAAGTTGTGCGGTTGAATGCAATAACACTTCTAAAATGAGGCGCTAGCTGTGGCTTCTTTGTGTCCGCATAGGAGTCGAAACACTTGAAATCTTTGGCAACGCCTAAATTATCCATTTCTCTGGACTTGCGTTAAATTTGTTAGTAGGGAACCCTATACCAAAACTTGGGTAACTTTCACGCCCTCAAAATACCACTTGTACCAACAAGAAGTATGAGAAAGCATTGCTTCTAGGTGCTTGGGGACTGAGTTGATAATATAAACTGATGCAAAGAAATGGAAAAAATATGAATGATGAGCGGGAAAAACTTGGTTTTTAAGCAAAACAACCAGTGAAACAGCGTGGAAGAGTTCTAATAACTCACAGGAAGTCAATAGGAAACTTCACAGGAAATCGCATGCAAAGCATCATTGCTTTCGAACAGTTAAACAGGGGTTGTGTGACTGAGAAATTTGAATGCACCAAACAAGGAAGAATTGTAGAAGTAGCAAAAAATTTAACAAATTTTTATCTAATAAAGAACAAAAAAGAGAGAAAAGAAATTCAAATTAGGCCAAGTTTAATCTAAGGCTGTTAATTTGCTAGAAAATTTCTTTCAATGGCACAAAATGAAATTTCAGAAAGCAAAAATTTATTCAAAGGAAAAGCTAATTGAACTTTTCCCAAAGTACAAATTGGTATTCATTAAGTGGTTTGTCTTACAAAAAAAATAGCTTGAAATTAACTCATCTACATTTCATTGCTCAGTTTATTTTGTTTTCTTTCTTCCAGTAAAAGTTTCCTTTTGTGAAAATTTGACATTTTCCTTCTAAAATTTCAAATTCCTCAAAATCAAATCTTTAGCAGAAATTTTATGAATTGATGAAAGATTTTGGTTTGTTCAATTACTAAAAAATTCTGTTAAGTTGAATTTTTCTCATATAACTCTTTCTGGTCTCAATTAATTAATTAAATAAAGTTATCATTAGTTTTTTCAATTTGACTTGTAAATAAAGAATTCAATATTTTCATAATGAAATCATTTTCTGATCCTTTTTTAAACAGGAATAGAAAATATCAGTAAGCGATAATTAATTTGAATAAAACCCATGAAATAAGAAGAAAATCCATTCAATCATTCAATGTTCACTTTGATTGTAAAGTGTGTTTTTTTGACTTATATTTTATTTTAATTCTTATATTTAAGATAGAAATGAAACAAATCCCAAACAAATTCAACTTTTTTTCTGACAGAAAAAAACTCATTTTACATTTTCATGATCAAATTATTATTTAATTTTTTTGAGGATTAAAATAACACTTTCTTAAGAAAATTTATATTTATTGTTATTTTTCAAGAAAAATTGAAATAAAATAGCTGATTTTAAGTTTTTATAACATTTAATAAGTCTAAAGTTAAATGAATATAATAATATATAAATTGAATCAATCTTATTACTTTTTTGTTCACCAATAATAATTTTGAAATATTTTTATTATTGTTTGATTCTTTTTCCAACAGAAAAAAAAATAAAAAAAATAAAAATTGAAATTACAATTAATGATCTCAATTTTGTTCTTAGAAATTATTTTGTGAAGCCAACCCAAATAACCAAATATACCTTCCTGTTATAATTATATATAAACATACTTATTTTATCTCGTTTTAAACAAAATTCGATTGAGAATCTTGAATGATCTCATAAGGCTAATCAAAACTAGCTTATACACATCTTAGAAGAAACTTCTATCCAGTTTATAATTTGTATTGTTATAGAGGATTTTGATAAAACAATGAAATCTGTGGATGTTTTGAACCTTTTTTTAATTCAATCTCATCCTTTTTTGACATATCTTTTTTATTTATTTATCAATTTTAAGCTTATTTGAGGTATTATTCATCTTCAAAATTAAAAAATGTAAAGCTTGATTTTTTTCATAGAAATATTGGAACTTCTAGAATTGAAAAATCAAAATTCTGCTTTTTGAGTTAATTTTGGTGATCCTCAGAATTAACCATATAAATTCTAAGCACAATTTTCCCATGTTTCTCATCACCCAAATAGCCTCAAAAAAGAATAATTATTCAGATAAGTTGATCATTTCAACCTTTCTTTGAAAAAAGGAGGTTTTTTATTTTATGAGTAAAACAAAATTCTCAAACTTTTACTTGAAAAAATCAAAAAAAAACCCAAAAGTCAGTTTTAACATAAAATTTTACGTTTTTTTGAAGGTTGATAAGCTCTCAGGTATTCTTAAAGGAAAATTATCTTAAAAGATAAAAGAAGAATGTAAAATGGTAGAAAAATCCGGATAATCTAATAGTTCTTAAAATATGGGAATATAATTGAGTCTATCTAAATTTTATTCATAAGGCCGATATGAGTACATTAAATGATATCTAATTAATTATGGAATGAAAAAATCTCTAATAAATTGAAAAGACACCTAAGTGGCTGTGCTCAAAATTACTTCCATCTTGGGATGACTAATTTTGAAATTTAAAGTTTTAGAATTAATTATCTTGATCAAAAAGAAATCTATATGTTTGAAACTTTGAAATACTGAAGCTTGCAGGTTTTGGTATATACCAAAATTCATAAAGTGAATATGAGATTTTAAAACAAAAGGGATATATGCTTTTATTCAAGGATTAAGTAGGTTGGACCCCCTGTTGGTTTTTAAATACTGATTCTTTCGGGACTGAAAGGGAGATTTACACTGAAACAAGATGCTTTATTCAAACATAAAGATATTTGAGCTAGATGGAATATAAATTGGAACTTTTGATCTCACGTTTAAATTATATAGACTATATGTACTCTCAATCCTTAGAAAAAGTTTTTATTTACCTGAAAAGTGATTAAAAGTATTTCAAGAGTGTGGATATGATGCTTTCATTAAATATCAAGTTTCTTCTTTCTATCAACAATACAAAATAACACAAACAAATTGGAGCGTTGAATTTAGCTATTGAAGGCATTCTAATTTAAAATTGTATTTGAAGATTATATAAGGTTTGAAAAAATTGAAAACAAGTCAAAAAATTGATTTGTTGAAAGAAATATGTTTGTTATACTTACATTCATACATCATTTATTTTCCCAAGACTTGAAACAACTGATGAAAATTAATCAAAATGAATGAAAATTAATGAAATGAATTAAAATTAATTAAAATTAATTAAAATGAATCAAAATTAATTAAAATGAATTAAAATTAATTAAGATCAATTAAAATGAATTAAAATTGATTAAAATTAATTAAAATTAATTAAAATGAATTAAAATTAATTAAAATGAATTAAAATTAATTAAAATTAATTAAAATTAATTAAAATTAATTAAAATTAATTAAAATTAATTAAAATTAATTAAAATTAATTAAAATTCATTAAAATTAATTAAAATTCATTCAAATTAATTCAAATTAATTAAAATTAATTCAAATTAATTAAAATTAATTCAAATTAATTCAAATTAATTAAAATTAATTCAAATTAATTAAAATTAATTCAAATTAATTCAAATTAATTCAAATTAATTAAAATTAATTCAAATTAATTCAAATTAATTCAAATTAATTAAAATTAATTCAAATTAATTCAAATTAATTCAAATTAATTAAAATTAATTCAAATTAATTAAAATTAATTCAAATTAATTCAAATTAATAAAAATTAATTCAACTTAATTAAAATTAATTCAAATTAATTAAAATTAATTCAAATCAATTCAAATTAATTCAAATTAATTCAAATTAATTCAAATTAATAAAAATTAATTGAAATTAACTAAAATTAATTCAAATTAATTAAAATTAATTAAAATTAATTCAAATTAATTCAAATTAATTGAAATTAATTCAAATTAATTAAAATTAATTCAAATTAATTAAAATTAATTAAAATTAATTCAAATTAATTAAAATTAATTCAAATTAATTCAAATTAATTAAAATTAATTCAAATTAATTAAAATTAATTCAAATTAATTAAAATTAATTCAAATTAATTAAAATTAATTAAAATTAATTCAAATTAATTAAAATTAATTAAAATTAATTCAAATTAATTAAAATTAATTCAAATTAATTAAAATTAATTCAAATTAATTAAAATTAATTCAAATTAAGTCAAATTAATTAAAATTAATTAACATTAATTCAAATTAATTCAAATTAATTAAAATTAATTCAAATTAATTAAAATTAATTCAAATTAATTAAGATTAATTCAAATGAATTAAAATTAATTCAAATTAATTCAAATTAATTAAAATTAATTCAAATTAATTCAAATTAATTCAAATTAATTAAAATTAATTCAAATTAATTCAAATTAATAAAAATTAATTCAACTTAATTAAAATTAATTCAAATTAATTCAAATTAATTAAAATTAATTCAAATTAATTAAAATTAATTCAAATTAATTAAAATTAATTCAAATTAATTAAAATTAATTCAAATTAATTAAAATTAATTCAAATTAATTAAAATTAATTCAAATTAATTAAAATTAATTCAAATTAATTAAAATTAATTCAAATTAATTAAAATTAATTCAAATTAATTAAAATTAATTCAAATTAATTAAAATTAATTCAAATTAATTAAAATTAATTCAAATTAATTAAAATTAATTCAAATTAATTAAAATTAATTCAAATTAATTCAAATTAATTCAAATTAATTAAAATTAATTCAAATTAATTAAAATTAATTCAAATTAATTAAAATTAATTCAAATTAATTAAAATTAATTCAAATTAATTAAAATTAATTCAAATTAATTCAAATTAATTAAAATTAATTAAAATTAATTCAAATTAATTAAAATTAATTCAAATTAATTAAAATTAATTCAAATTAATTAAAATTAATTCAAATTAATTAAAATTAATTCAAATTAATTAAAATTAATTCAAATTAATTCAAATTAATAAAAATTAATAAAAATTAATTGAAATTAATTAAAATTAATTCAAATTAATTAAAATTAATTCAAATTAATTAAAATTAATTCAAATTAATTAAAATTAATTCAAATTAATTCAAATTAATTTAAATTAATTCAAATTAATTAAAATTAATTAAAATTAATTGAAATTAATTAAAATGAATTAAAATTAATTGAAATTAATTGAAATTAATTAAAATGAATTAAAATTAATTGAAATTAATTGAAATTAATTAGAATTAAAATTAATTAAAATTAACTCAAATTAATTCAAATTAATTCAAATTAATTGAAATTAATTAAAATTAATTAAAATTAATTCAAATTAATTAAAATTAATTAAAATTAATTCAAATTAATTCAAATTAATTAAAATTAATTAAAATTAATTCAAATTAATTAAAATTAATTAAAATTGATTCAAATTAATTCAAATTAATTCAAATTAATTAAAATTAATTAAAATTAATTAAAATTGATTCAAATTAATTAAAATTAATTTTAATTAATTCAAATTAATTGCAATTAATTAAAATTAATTTTAATCAATTCAAATTAATTGAAATTAATTAAAATTAATTAAAATTAATTCAAATTAATTAAAATTAATTCAAATTAATTAAAATTAATTCAAATTAATTAAAATTAATTAAAATTAATTAAAATTCATTAAAATTAATTCAAATTAATTAAAATTAATTCAAATTAATTAAAATTAATTAAAATTAATTAAAATTAATCAAAATTAATTAAAATTATTTCAACTTAATTCAAATTAATTAAAATTAATCAAAATTAATTCAACTTAATTCAAATTCATTAAAATTAATTCCAATCAATTAAAATTAATTCAAATTAATTAAAATTAATTCAAATTAATTAAAATTAATTAAAATTAATTAAAATTAATTCAACTTAATTCAAATTAATTAAAATTAATCAAAATTAATTCAAATTAATTAAAATTACTTAAAATTAATTAAAATTAATTCAACTTAATTCAAATTAATTAAAATTAATTCAAATTAATTCAACTTAATTAAAATTAATTAAAATTAATTCAAATTAATTAAAATTAATCAGAATTAATTCAAATTAATTAAAATTAATTCAAATTAATTAAAAACAATTCAAATTAATTCAAATTAATTAAAATTAATTCAAATTAATTCAAATTAATTAAAATTAATTCAAATTAATTAAAATTTGTAAGGTTTGTCTATGAAACTCTTGATAATAGTAGCAATATCAAGAGTACTATGACTGTCCTCAGTAGAAAAATATAATATAATAAAATATTATAACCACAAATTTAAATATAATTATTAAAAATAATTATATATAAAAAAATAAATTTAATTATTATTATAATAATATAATAATAAAAAAAATAATAATTATAATAAACTATAATTATTCTATTATTGTTATAGTCACTGACAGTTATAACAATAAGAAGTGTAAAGCTCTTAATGAGACAATTACACGTGGAAAATATGAATATTAACCACTTATCAATAATATAAATATTATTTATAAAAAGAATTAAACACACACTGTGCAGAAATAATTCTTTTAGAGTAAAAATTCTATATAAAAAAACTAATACTAGATAAAAAAATATAGAATTCTAGAGAAAACTTACTTATAAGATTTATTTAATATAATAAGTCAAAATACAACAGTTATAATATTAAATAATAATTATAAGTTAAAAACACGTCAAAAATCAATAAATTTAAAGATAAAACAACTTTTAATAATATAAATTATGATTTAAGAGTTTTAGAGAGGAATTTGTGGATTTTAAAAGATATTTAAAATGATAATTTTATATAATAAAATATATTATTGGTGATTACAACAATAATCTAAATTCTATGACTTCAATTCTTTAATTTCAATAAATAAAGAATAAAAATAACTTAAGAATTTCTTTAATAATAATAAGATTTTATATTTAATAAAACTTTACCTGTTTAAATTTCTAATATGATTGGATTGATAATGAATGATGGACAAAAACAGTGATGAAAAGACTCTTTTTATGTCTTCAGGGCAGCTCTCATGATTCATAATGAATGTAGAGGGCGTGCTCAGGTCAGAACTGAAAAACCATGCTTAAAAATAGAGTTCTTAACTTAAGGCAACTTATTTTTACTTCCAATTTAAAGTTACCAGTGTTATTCTTAACTCCAAGTAACTTTAATCCTCATTTAGTTTAATTATTTTAAGTTTCAATATAAAATAAGTTTATTTATATTAAAGTTCATCACATGAACAACTTAAAATTAGAGTTTCAAGAAGAAATCTTTTAAACTCAATTTTTAATTAATTTTAAAGAAATCATAATTTTCTTTAAGCTTAATTAAAAGAGTAAATTTCCAGGCTAATTACCCAGGAAATCTCTTTTTAAAAGATACTTAAAATTTAATTTATATATTGATAATATTAAATTATAAGTTGTGTGAAATTTTCAAGCAAATCCATTAAGAATTGGATTTTTAATGAATTTTTGAAGTTATTGCTATTTTTCCACGTAAAATAGCAATACACACCAAACCTTAAGTTTTGATAAGGTTTTAATGCTTGAAACTTTAAAGTTTTAAGCTTATTTAAGGTTTTTAAGCTTAATTAAGCTCTGACAGTTCTTAAAACCTTGATTTCAAGCCTGCATATTGGGATTTACCCTTTGGCAGCTTGAAATTCCTGTCCAAATTGGGATAAAACCAGTTTAAACCTTAAGGTTGGATCAAAGTCTAATCTTAAAGTTTAAATAAGGTTGAAAATCCTCCAATACAGGTGGACAACCTTAATTGAGTCCTTGCAGATCCAAAAAGTTGGGTACCCCAGCTCTATTTGGTCTTTTTCCTTTGTCCCACCTTTTTGCGTGGATTTTGCCCTTTTATTTATTTGAAGCCATACCATGGCTTTAAACCCTTTTAAATTGAGCTCATGCAGGATTTACATTCTGTATGGCAAATCTTTAGCCAATTCAGTAAATATACACAACACCTCAATTTTAACTAAAATTTTGGTAAAGTTGCATAAACCTTATGTAAATTTAAATTTAAGCTTAATTAAGCTTAAATTTAATAATTTTTAAAAAATGTTAAAAAATCTACATTAGTACTGTGAGATTCTTAAATCTTCCAATAACACAAGAAATAAGTGTTTTTGGGTATAACACCCTATGGGTGTAGCCTAGGTTATTTTTGGTGTAGAATCCAAAAATGACATAATAATTATAACTTTTTTTATCCAAAAAAAAGTTATACTTATTTTTTGTTATTTTTTATTTTAAATTCAACCAAAAAGTCTGTTTAAGACAAAATTAACTGTCTGTAAAATCATTTGTGGCCTTATGGGTATGTTATACATACCTCACAGGCTCACATTCCCTACCACCAAAAAAAAAATTGTACCACAATTTTTCTTTGTAGTATACCCCCAAGTTATTGGGGGGGGGTATAATCCACTGTCCAACCTCTTCACTTATACTTTTCAAGTATGTAAAGCACACAATTCAAACTTTTTACTGAGGAATTGGTCTTCTCTCATGTCTGAATCTTCTGAGAAACTTTTGGGAATCAGGTATTTTACTTTCTTCAATCCACTCATCTTCATGTTGTGGATTTCTGTACCTGACTAAGTATTCTCTTTCATTTTTGCCCCTAAGTCTTCTTTCTTTTAAGACTTTCAGTACTTTCTTTTCCTCACTTGGTTCAAGTGGGGGTACCTCTAAGGGTGTTTCATTTCTTAAAGGAAATAATTCCTTATCACTTGAAGTGTAATGCTTTACAAGACTGACAGGAAAAGTTGGATGTTTATTTCCTAACTCTCCTGACAGTTTCACTTGTACTGCATTTGTCCCATGAAGGGCTTTGATAATAAATGGTCCTGCAAAGGAATCTTTCAATTTCTTTGGACCTTTAATATTATTAAAGTTCAAGGTTGAAACTAGTATTAAGTCCCCTACTTTGAATTCTGGGGTTTTATGACTTTTATCCCATTTCTGTTTAGCATATTCAAAGGCATCATTCATGCTTTGATTTGCATGCTGCCTCACTTTATCAAGCAACAATTTAAAGCTTGAAGCAGTTGGATGAATATCAACTAGATCTTTCTTCAAAGTATCAACTGGAAGTTTGGGGTTCCATCCTTTTTCCAACATTGCAGGAGTCTTGCCTGTGGAAGCATGGATGGAGGTCTTATAGGCTAATTCCAATGCTGGTATAAGAGTACACAAATCATGGGTAAAGCCGTCAGAATCCTTAAACTCCAGGCCATAAGCACAAAATCTTCTGATCATGTCCTCAAGGGTTTGAATCATTCTTTCTGCTAACCCATCTGTTTGTGGATGGTATGCTGTTGAGAATGATAACTTTGTACCCAAAAGCTTATGTAAATTAGTCCATAAGGCTGATGTAAATTTTGGGTCTCTATCACTAATGATGTTTTTAAAGAGACCAGTATGGGATATTACTCTATTCCAGATTAAAAGAGCTGTATCCATAGCTGTGTCATCTTTGTGACATGGTAAAAAGATTGGTGTTTTGCTATATCTGTCTACAATAACAAGACATGCATTGTAGCTTTTATCACCTCCAGGTGGTAAGGCAGTTACCCAATCCATGTGAACCACTTCCCATTGGGTACTTGGTTCTTGAATATGGATCATTAAACCAAATATTTTACCAGTAGCTTTATTGGCTTTCTGGCATCTATCACAACTGTGACAGTACTCAATGACATCTTTTCTCCAAGATGGCCACCAGGCACATGTCTTAATTCTTTCCATTGTTCTGTCTTCAGACAGATGTCCAGAATAAATGTTATCATGGCATTCTAGTAGTATTGTGTTAATCAACATCCTACTACATAGTGTAAGGTGTGGATATGAAACTTTGATTAAAAATCAAGTACTTTTCCTGTCCTCAAAATTTGTATAAGGTAGAATTCTATTAAAGATAGTATGAAATATTATTTTTAAGAGAAAACACGCCAATTTTATTGTTTAGAACTTTATTAGTATGAAACAATAATATAAAAATTTATTGTTTTACCAACAATAAAGATTTATCCTAAAAAATACTCTACAAGAGATATTTTAAGGCTACAAAAGAAATTTCTTCAAGAGCAATTTCAATTGGAATTAATTGAGCAAAGAACTGCAAGCAATTAATTAAAGAACAAAGTCTTTAAAAAGAATATTAAAGAGAAAACACGCCCAAAAGTGACCAGAGTGAATTTGGAAACAAAGTGACAAAGTTTACAGTGATGAAAGATGCTTTAATTCACTTTTGGGGTGGTTCAGGGGTAAAAATGATTATAAGAGTTACAAACAATGATTATAATGATTTTTTCACGTGGTTAAAAGGATTAAAATGATTTAAAAGTGGTGGTTGGAATCTTTGATTGATTGGTTTAACAGTTTTAAACTAATTAATAAAAGGAAAAGATTCTAACATGAAGAGAAAAGTGGGGAAAAGAAGACATTCTTTTATAGCCATCAATTCTCTTACTCCAAAAGTAAAATTTACTCTTGTCAGTCGTGAAAAACAGTCTGACAACAGAAAAGCCAATTATGGCATCATTGAACCCTGGTTTAGGCCAAAAAAGGGCTGGTTTAAGCCATTTTTAGCCATTTTTAGCCATTTTAGACCCTTAAATCAGCCATTACTATAGCAATACCAGGCCTAGAGCCTTCAAAACACGTCAGAATGTGTGTCAGAGGCGTAGAAACCAGTTAAAACTGTTTTTATTATGATTGTTTTATCTTAAGGGTAGTTTTACCCTCTTGGCAACAGCTAAAACTACCCCAGTTGGTATCAAAACCTCATCATCAATTGAGTCCACAGACCCTGTAACTCAATTCCAGGCCAAAAGTGATGAACTTTTGCGTGAATTTTGACATCCCACGCCTGTCAGCAAGGATTTTGGGGGTCTAGCTCCCCCTTAGAGCTGGAGTTCCTTTTCCCCCCCAAATTTAATCTTTCCAATTTATTTTTTCCTTTAATTCCTCATCATGTATTATACTTATAATTTACATATGTAATTCAATTCAATTGTACAGTACAATACAGTAATAATTGACACCTCATATGTAAATCAAAGTTCACTTATGTAATACACGCGCACATTTTGACATTTCAATTGAATTCAATTGAAAATACTTCAATTCCTCATAACTTCTAAACTAAACACAACACCTCAATTTTAACACAAAAATTGATGATTAACACCACATGTGGTGTGAATTAAATTAAGGTTTTGAGGATTTTCAACTTTTGTATTGAAAATACTAAAAACTTAATTTAAGCTTATTTAGAGTTGAGTTACAAGAATTTCACTCAGAGGTGACCCCACCTGATTTTTTATGAGGAATCCAATGGTGAAATAAATTTTATATGTTTATTTATTGGATAAAAAGTTATAATAAATTTTATTTAACTTTTTTCCAAATTTATTTATTTTTTCACAATTTTGTTAAAATTTCATTTTTACTTAATTTTTTCAAGTATAAATGTAATTTTATATTTACAAAATTTTAATGTATTTTTATTTTTTTATTATAATTAATTTTTTATTTTTAATATAATTTTATATTTATATTTTGATTTTTATTTTAATAATATAAATAAATTTATTTTATTTATATTAATATGTTATTTTTTATATTTGTGGTCTTTTGGGTATATGAAATTACCTCTAAGGCTCACACATAGGACCATGACACATGTGTGTTTAGACCTATGGTATAATATACCATCAAATAAATGGAATCTTCCATTGTCATAAGATGTTTTCCAACTATCATCCAGAGAATTAGCCAATGCTGCATCTTTGCAATCTTTGTCAAGTAGAGAAGTAAGTATATGGCAATTTTTATCTTGCTTATAGCTTTCTCTAACTTCATCAAAGAATTCTGTTCCAACATCTGTGATATTAATTCCTTCAATTGGAATTTGAGGTTCTGCACTTGTAGGAACATAGGCAGGATTGTCAGGTGTATTGGGTAATGCCCATCTACTCAAGCCATCAGCATTCTTGTGAATATTTCCAGCTTTATGTACTATGGTCATATTTCCTCTGTACTCCTGTATAGCAATTTGCCATCTTAACATGTGTCTGTTTGGAGTTTTCATGTTAAGAAGTGATTTAACTGCATTACAATCAGTAATTACTTCAAACACACTACCATCAAGATAGTAATTAAGTTTTTCCAGAGCCCAAACAAGGCAAAGGCACTCCATTTGGCTAGCTCCATATCTGGCCTCAGTAGGTTTAATTTGTCTTGAAATAAAACAAATTGGACCCTCATAAGGCTTGTCATTGACAATTTGAACTTGATGAAGAGCAGCTCCTAAACCATCACCACATGCATCAATATACAGCTTGAAAGGAAGTTTCCAATCTGTCATTAATAATAATGGTGCATTGGTCAAGGCATACTTGATTTTATCATATGCTTGAATTCTCTCCTGTGTCATTTCAAAAACAGTTTGTTGATCACAAATTCTGTATAATGATCTGGCATGGATTGCAAAATCTTTAAGGTGTTGCCTGTAATAACTGGCAAACCCTAAGAAAGACATCATTTCTTTTTTGTTCTGGGGCATTTGTTTCAGGAAAACTGCAGCCACTTTGTTTTTATCAACACCAAGGCTCAGTCCTGAGACTACATGTCCTAGAGCTTTTAACTCATGAAATCCAAAATTACACTTTTTAAGAGAAATTTTCATGTTCACTTGTAAGATTTTCTTAAGTACTAATGAAAGTCTCTCTAAATGTAATTGCCAGGTTTCTGAACAAATTATAATGTCATCAATATAAATGATTAACCATCCCTCTGATAATTCATGTGGGAAGATAGTGTTCATCATTCTTTGGTAATGAGAGGGTGCATTTTTAATTCCAAAAGGCATCCTCAAATATTCATAAATCCCACAATGAGCAATTATTCTCAATAATTTCCTAGCATGAGGTGTCAAAACATTCTGGTGAAAGCCTTTTAGAGCATCCATAGAAGTGATGAATCTTGCTTTGGATAATTGAGTCAAAGTCTCATGAATTCTAGGGATTGGATACCTGTCTGGAAGAGTGTAGGTATTCAGTGCTCTAAAATCACCAACCATCCTTGACTTATCATTATGCCAAGTAATGATTACTGGAGTTGTGACTTCAACTTCCTCATTGTGCCCAACTTTTCTAAGAACTCCCAGTTTCATTATTCCATTGATATGATTTTCTAATGCTTCTCTAGCCCTAGGGCTAGCTGGGTAAGCTGGTCTCCTTGATAGTGGCGGATAAGGCCTTTCCACATTAAGCATAATGTCCACCTCATGGACTTTGATAGCCCCAAGTGGTTCATTATCAGAAGCAAAGGCTTCTCTATATTGAAATAAGATTTCAATAAGTTCTTCCTTCATTTCTGGTGTTAATTCAGGACTAATTTGTGCTTCACTTAACTGATCTGACACAAATTTGTCTTTGTTAACATTTTTCACTTGTTTAATGACAGTGATTTCTCTTCTTTCTGGAGAAAAAGCAAATTTTTGCCTTTTATTTTGCCCTATAGTGAAATATCTGTCTTTATGATTATTAATATCAATACCATAGATATTGAGATAATCATTTCCAAGTATAAAGTGTTGTGAAGTACAATTATTCATAACAACAAATTCAGCTTTCAATCTTATACTTCCTGCAGGATGAGGAAATATTATTTCTGCTTCAAATATACCCAAAGGGTGCATGTTTTGGCTAGCACTGCTGAATCTTATACCTTCAATTGGCATCAACTTGTCTTGCCAATTGGTATAAATCTTGTCAAGATAATCTTTTCCAACACAAGTGCAAAAAGCACCTGAGTCAAGATGTATCTTGGCTTCTATGTTATTTATCACAATATTAGTGATACAAGATGACCCAGCTGTATAACCTTTACCTCTGGCAGGTTTGGTTTTTTGCATTTTGGCATCTTGCACATGTATGAGATCCATGCATTCATCACTGTACTGTGGTAAGTGAGTATGTACCTCAGTGACTTCAAAAGAAACATTAATATCTTCTATACTAAGTTCTTCTAATACTTCTTCTTCTGAAGGTTCAGAATCACTTTCATGTAAGGATACATCAGTTTCTTTTGTGTCTTCCACTTTTTCAATATTTATCTCATTGACTCTTGTCTTTTTGGGACAAGTGTTTGCCAAATGAGCTGTACTTCCACATTTATGACATTTCAAAGGAGGTCTGTCATGTGGTTTATTTGGTTTTGAAATTGTTTTCCCACTAGTCTTGTTGTCTATTGGGGGTTTATACCAGTTTCTTCCAATTTTTGTTCTAGTAGTGATATCCTCCATAGCATTGATATAATCCTCTGTAGAGCAAGGCTCAATACATCTGCTTCTTATAGCATGCTCAAGGTCACCACCACATTTTCTTAATATCCTTTTATGTACCATTGTTTCAGACATATCAGGATGAAGGGCAGTTAATCTGTCCTTCTGTTTAAGAAACCAAGACATGGGCCTGTCCCTCTCAATATTAAAAATGGCTTCTTCAAAAGAATTTTCCATTCTAAATCTCCAGGAATCATTTGCCCATTTGGAAATAATTTGTTCTTTCCACCAAGGCCAAGAATGTTTACCATGGTCTTGTCTCATCTTATAATACCATTTCTTTGCTGATTTGGTAAATAATGAGTGTAATCTGGCACTTATGTATTCATCTGGTACGTTAAAGTCTTCTTTGAACATATCAATTGTTTTCATAAATTCCATATGATTATATTCTCCTTCACCACTGAAGGTTGGCCATTCCTCTAATCTTCGAATGTCTTTAAAATTGCAAGCAGTTTCCACATCATTACTTGGAATTGTGTGATGTAAATCATTATTCAAGTTCAGAACATTCCTGTCAAGAAATGGTGTGGATTGCCTTGGCAATTCATTTTTCAGTGATATATTATTAATACTTGATTGAATATCTTCTTTCAATTCAAGTCTTGCTTTATCACTTTTTCCCAATTGTTCTTGAAAAAGAGCTGCATTGTGACCAGTTGAATTTTCCAAGTTTTGCACTTGTATTTTCAATTCTTTCAGCTGTCCAGTTATAAAAGAAATTGAATGTTCATCTGGTTGATTGAGTAAGGTAACTTTAAACTCAAGTCTTTCACAAATTTGCGTCAAAGACAAAATATTTGCCTTATTAACATTTTCAAGGCCAATTATGGTCTTTTGTTGGTCTTTTACTTGTAATATTTCATTACCCAACTTCTGTTGGACATGATCAAAAGCTTTAAATTTTGCCATAATTTCTTTATTACAAGATTCAAAGTAAGTTACAAGCTTTACAAGGTCTACTCCTTTGGAAAGGATTGGTTCAATCTTTCCTCCTCCTTGTTTTTGAATTCCATCAAAGTTCTTGCTATATTGAACACATTGTCCATGGCTGTTTTCTCTTTCTTTGGAATTCTGTAATTCTGCAGGTAAGGCTTGTTCCACTTGGGCTTTGCCTTTCCCTTTGCCTTCTGCTTGCCCTTTTGGTTGGTTTTTGGGGCTTGCTTGGGCTTGTTTGGCACTGGTTGAGGCGGAGTTTTGCTGGTGGATGCTTGAGGAGCTTCCACTGGGCTGTTGTCCTTGCCTTGAGCCAATTTCTTCTTCTGATCTTCTGACAACATGCTTTGGTTTTTCAACCAAGCTTTTATCTGTTGGACTTGTCCTTTGACAGACATTGGTGTCCAACCCAGTAGAAGATCTTCTGTCTTTTCTGGCCCCATGAACTTCTTCACTTGAAGATAAGAGTTCATGGTGCCTATCCAAAGACTTGGAAGGAGTTCCCACTCTTGTTGTTTTGACGCCAGGAACCAGTTTTTCCATTGGGATTGATAAATTTTCACAGCTTCCTGTTGGAAATGGTTCAGGTCTAACAGCAATAGCAGTTATGTCAGCTTCTGGACTCCCAAGAAGAGGTTCAAAGGTGCTGGCTAACCTTTGGGAACTGGTGGAAGTTCTGGAATCCTCCATTTGTGCCTCTCCTCTGGGAGGACATTCTTGCCTTTTGGATTTGTGGCTGGAATGTCCTTGTCCAGATCCATTTGATTGGATGGAGTAGTTGCTTCCACTTCTAGTAGGAGTCATTTTACGTCAATTTTAATAAAAAATAGAGTAAAAAATTGAATTGAATTCACCTGCAGGAACTTTAAAGGGTTCTTTGGTTATTAAACCCCTTGATGCTGGACTGGTTTGAATTTCAATACTGGACTCTGAGGCTTCAGAGTCTGAAGAACTTTCTCTGATGGAAGACACTAGAGAAAAATTAAAAATATAAGTTATTTTATCAAATAATAAAAATAACTTATAAACTCAACTTATTGAATAAAGTTGTTTTTATGTAATTTATGGCAAATTACGTCAAAAATAAAGAAAAATGTCTAAGATAAAAAGAAAAAATGTTTTTAGTAAAGATTTTTATTTGATTTATTATTTTCTTTAAAGAAATAATAATTATGCAATTAACAAGTTAATTAATCAAAATTATATTATTATTCACTTTATACTAGAATAACTCAAAGAATAAATTTCAAGTCTGTGATGTGAAAAAGCCACTAGTTAGACAAAAGAAATTTATTCCAAGTCACTCAATAGTATATTGTTTCAAACAATATTTTTGAGAAAAAATAACTTTATTAATATTATAAAGATTATTTATAAGGGATAAGTCCCAAAAAAGCCAATATTAAGACAAATATGGCAATTTTACGTCAAAAAACAGTAAAATAAGGTCTAGAATATGATTTATGTCCCAAAAATTGGTTTAAAATCACGGCCAGGCCCCCAAATGTAAGGTTTGTCTATGAAACTCTTGATAATAGTAGCAATATCAAGAGTACTATGACTGTCCTCAGTAGAAAAATATAATATAATAAAATATTATAACCACAAATTTAAATATAATTATTAAAAATAATTATATATAAAAAAATAAATTTAATTATTATTATAATAATATAATAATAAAAAAAAATAAATAATTATAATAAATTATAATTATTCTATTATTGTTATAGTCACTGACAGTTATAACAATAAGAAGTGTAAAGCTCTTAATGAGACAATTACACGTGGAAAATATGAATATTAACCACTTATAAATAATATAAATATTATTTATAAAAAGAATTAAACACACACTGTGCAGAAATAATTCTTTTAGAATAAAAATTCTATATAAAAAAACTAATACTAGATAAAAAAAATATAGAATTCTAGAGAAAACTTACTTATAAGATTTATTTAATATAATAAGTCAAAATACAACAGTTATAATATTAAATAATAATTATAAGTTAAAAACACGTCAAAAATCAATAAATTTAAAGATAAAACAACTTTTAATAATATAAATTATGATTTAAGAGTTTTAGAGAGGAATTTGTGGATTTTAAAAGATATTTAAAATGATAATTTTATATAACAAAATATATTATTGGTGATTACAACAATAATCTAAATTCTATGACTTCAATTCTTTAATTTCAATAAATAAAGAATAAAAATAACTTAAGAATTTCTTTAATAATAATAAGATTTTATATTTAATAAAACTTTACCTGTTTAAATTTCTAATATGATTGGATTGATAATGAATGATGGACAAAAACAGTGATGAAAAGACTCTTTTTATGTCTTCAGGGCAGCTCTCATGATTCATAATGAATGTAGAGGGCGTGCTCAGGTCAAAACTGAAAAACCATGCTTAAAAATAGAGTTCTTAACTTAAGGCAACTTATTTTTACTTCCAATTTAAAGTTACCAGTGTTATTCTTAACTCCAAGTAACT